>CAJGYO010000007.1:104113410-104709740 GCA_904845875.1 Miscanthus lutarioriparius | reverse complement strand
CAATGGAAAATACGGAGCAAAGCGGGTCTTGGCTTGGATTCCCGATCTTGTCAAAATGATGGTTCGGTATAAACTTTATGCCCCTCTCTCTTGTTTCTCTATTATTTTTTATATGCTAGTTACAATTGTTATGACAATCTCAATATTCATCTTATTCATGTTCTTCGTTATGATGTTCAATGTCTACTTTGATTATATACTTAGTATAGCTAGTTTATCATTAAGTTTATGCACAAGTTCGTATAGCGCTCACTCTAAAGTACACGGGGTAGGTGGTCGACATTGTGTAAGCGTGGTGCTTATACATTGTTTACCTATGGATACACCTTATATTCTGGGTCATGTGGTAGATCACGGATGTGACACTCCCATTGAGTCCTTTGTAGTCCAGCCCCTGAATATAGGTGCACGTAGGGTCCGACTACGAAGGTAGAACGAGCTCTGCCCTCAATCTTCCTTAGAAGTATCCCTTATGTGTAGATATGATGATGATTATAGCCATGATTACTAGGTGTAATTGCACTAATCAAATATATACTTTGACTTGTAATTAAGAATGACTTAGGAATTATTCCTCTAATATTCTACCTGACCATGCTAACACTGTAGAAAGGAGTGCTCTGAGTGATTTATCATTATTATTACTTATCATTTATACATATCTTATCCTCTGGCTTATCCCTGTTGTGAGTAGAGTAATGGCTATGGTTTATTTTTCCTTCAATAGTATAAGTTATCAATACATATCCATGCTAGACCTTCCTAGTGGTAAAAATATAAATAACGATACAGGAATACTCTTCGGTAAAATGCTACAATGGTATATTATCTAAATAGCTTGTGGATACTTTTTATTCATAGATTTATATATATTCTCTCTAGTCACATAATTACTAAAAAACTGCTTAGTGTTATTCTAGTAGTAATACTATATAGTATGAACACATATCTCTGGCATCATCACTATGGATGACAACCTAGTAAAGTTAGGGGATATAGGTTTATAATAGGTGGCTAAGTACTCAAACAAATGACACGTTAATAAACACCAACAAGCATTTTTGGCACTATTGCCAAGGAAGGTAGCTAGACAAAGAAAGTATTGATAAACTTATGCTTATTGATGTGATCGAGATAACCATTGACCCCTGCTCAAGCAGGATTACCCTTGTTTTGTCTACTTGTGTATCTTATGCAGGGTAATGTATGATCGGTTTGGACCTTCCGACAAACTACGTTGAAGATCTAGAAGCATTAATCAGGAGAACCAGAGCTAAACTCAAGAAAGTCTCAGCTTTGAAATCGAAAGATAACCATATAAGGCGAAGCTTAACACCAGAATTTGAAGCCATGGCTAACAAGACTCCATGAATTCTCTGCTTCAACCACTACCAACATCCAAACTGGACCCATAGTCAATGTGGGAGACAATGGATTCGAGCTCAAGCCGGTGTTGGTATTTATAAGTGCAAATAGAATATGAAGGATTCCACAAGCGCACAAAATACCATTGTAGCATTTTACCGAAAGTATTCCAGGTATCGTTATTTATATTTTACCACAGGGAAACAATGGAGTAAAGATTTATTGGATAATAAAGGACTATCTACTAATCAACATACCAACATAGCTAGAGCAAGGAGTAGAGGTAATGATAGGAATTATGGATAATGACACTCAGGGGATAGATCACTAAGATAATGTAAACTAGTCAACTTGGGAGAACAACGAGTGAGGTAGATTCCTATGATATTCTTATTACAGGATCAAAGTATATATACACCCAACTATAGCTAAGACTAATTCTACTCTTGTGCACATTGGGACACCGCTTAGATGGTAGAGTACCCACAATAGATAACTCTACCAACGCGACTACGGTCCTACAATTTAAGAACCTGCTCAATTTGGAGTGGGCTACAAAGGATAGACAGGGTTGTCACCTCCCACTGCTACCACCCAACCAAAGAATAGGGTGTACTCACAGGCAGAGCATCGTATAAGCGCCATGCTTACATGAGGCTCGGCTACTTAGCCCAATCGATAAACTATAGCAGGATAAGCGCTCTATGAACCCGTACACAAAAGTAATGATAACCTCAACTAAGCAAGATATATATTAAAAGTAAGCATAGCATGTAGATAGGAATATGATGAATTTATAATAAGTCTTACAAGATGTAGAAGTGAAGATACATGGCTTCGCCGAGCCTCCAAGACTAGATCTGGAACTTGAGCATGAGCCCAACTTGACCCTCACTCCAGAGCTACTAATCTACTACATTGGAGAGTCTAGACCTAATCCTCCTAGTATATCTTGATATCTGATTGAGAGATATAAATTAGGGTTTCTAGGATGCTCTAGGGAGGGGGGTAGGGGCTGCTATATATAGGCTGGAGCATCAATTCTGGACCCTCGGATCAAACCAAGTTGAAAGAACGACATAGATGCAATCTTGGAGGTAGTGGAGAACCGACATTTGAAGGAGGGGCTGATAGATGAGCCTAGGGGGCCGGGCGGCTTGCAGGTGGGGCTGGCTGGCCCCACATGGTAGCCACCTGCCCTCCGCCTCAATGGTTTGCCTTCTGGAGTCTTGTAGAGTTTTTCCACATCGATTTCGCTGTGGATAAATGTGATTTGCTTTGACGAATAGGCCCTCCTTGATGGTTTTCAGAGTAAATCCTCTTGTAAACACAGATTCACCAAAACTTGTGGAATTTATTAGTTTAAACGCCTAGACCTATGTTGGTGATCCTTTTTATGCATTTATATAAGTTATATTGATGGTTTATGATGAACGTCAACTACCGTCAACAAGCTCCCCCACACTTAACCTTTGCTAGTCCCTGAGCAAAGCCAAAGTCAAGAATGGATCAGGAGTTGCTACAATACTTTCACTCAAAAGTACACAAGTGTTCAATAAAAAATTCTCCTCTGGATTAGAATAAACTGATCTGACTTTCAAACTTACCCATATTATCTTCAACCATGGGGCTTCTTAGCCTTCACTTGGGTCTTGAGCAATTAAAAGATAGAACGATCAAGTCAAGCACTATGTCTCAAGGTCTTTGTTCCACCATTGTTCTAGAGTTTTTATAAGTTTTCAAAATAAAACTCAGAGATTCCATTGTATGACACTCTCAAGTCTCTTAATATATGTGGTATTTGTGGATCCTCACCAAGGCAATAAAGATGTTATGCCTTTTCTCTTTCTACCACTAAGGCTTATGTGGAGCTCAATGGTAGGGAGAAAGCTAGAAAGAGCATACTTGCAATACATATATTGTAAAGTCAAACCTTGAATCCAAAGAGAGTTAAGTCATACAATCAAATCAAGATATACATGTGTGTGGATGCATATGGTGGCTAATCTAATTCTACTTTGCTTCTTGAAAACATATCTCTCTTTTGAAACTTAGAAATATCTTGGCGAGAGAACAGGGGCTATCTTATTCATCTCTCTTTTTTTAGACGGGCATCTGAGTACCCATTGTTTTAGATATCTCGGACACTTGTCCATTTTTTAACTCTCTATTTTTTTATATGAATAACTTTTGCACAACCCCTGCCTCTTCTTTGTAACAAAACTTTTGAGAGATAGCAACAAGAACTTTGGAGCATTTATTTGGCGGATGGAAAAACCTATCAAGCATATTTTTTGTGTTCACTCCCAGTGTAGGAGTAAAACAGTTTTGGGTGGATCTAAATGGCATGTTTTTGTGCCTACTCCTAGTTGAAAGGTCGAGATGGCGACTAGAGGGGTGGTGAATAGTCGTTTCTAAATTTAATCGCGTCGGCTAACCAAAACAAGTGCTGGATTAAAACAATCGGTCTAGCCAAGACTATACCCCTCTATCGAAGTTCACAAACACCTTATAAAGATCCTAATTATGCAACAAAGGTGTCGGGCTAGCTAGAGCTCACCTAATCAATTCTAGAAGCAAGGTCACACAAACCTATGCCACTAGTACTTTAAGCAACGTGGGAGCTCCTACACATGCTAGTAAGCAAAAGCACAAAGCCACCTAGACTCACTAGCAATGCTCAATAACAAGGCAACCAATGCCAAATTAGAGAGCGTAAATACTTAGCTATACAAACTAAGCAATGTGACTAACAAGGTTACACAAACCAAATTAGCCACGCAAGGGAGCTACTTCTATGCTACACAAGCAAGAAGGTGTCGACACAGAATTTTTGTCCCGTGCCGAGGACACACGCAGCAAGTCGGAAGGGTCCACTTGATGGAGCAGATCCGCCTAGCTTCAGTGCAGGAATGGTCGATCCTACGCGCTCCTCTCGAGGCGTGCCAGTCAATTTGACCCTGTAATTGACAAGGAGAGAAAGTTCATCAGTAATTAAGGGTGGAACTTGCCAGTGTTGCTAGACAGTTCCGAATGTGCGGCTATGAGAGCCCATATGAAAGGAGATCGACTAAATAGTCGATTCCAGCATATTCATAAGAATAAATCGATTAAAACTCATTGGGTCGTATAAGAAGAATCGGTTATCATTCAGGGCAAATATCATTGATCGAACATATATTAATCAATGGCAATAAGATGTCAACAATGATCGGTTTGTGCTGAGCCAATGATTATAAGTAACCGAACCCCTTTTGTATAAAGAAACAATTCAACATCACTTAACCGTTTAATAAAGATAAACCTAATGAACATGTTAGATCTCATCTATCACTATGACCAGTGGGGCATGAGGCAGAATCATGCAAGCCATAGAAATAACAATAGACTCGACGACCCTAACTCATTACTAATATCAGTGGGGCATGAGGCAGAATCATGCAGGCCATAATACAATAATAAGATCATGGGGCTAACATATCTTTCAACCTATCTTTACTTCAACGGTCTCGTGATGCGAAAGTTGTTAAATGAAAGCGCTTCGATATCGGCTAAAACAACCGATTCGGGCATAAGCATACGATTAAAGTCATGCCTTATCGAGAATAGATCTACCAGATAACGGTCCCCACTCCATGGTGCTAATAGTGGGGTGTGAGGCAGAATCACATAGGCCGTGATAACGGGCCATGGAACGGTTCTCGCTAGCCAATAAATCTACTCAAGATGCAACACGCCTTAACCACACGCTATGCACGATCAGGATTGACATAAAACAACCAATAAAACATAACTCATCGTTTAGGGTGTAGATTAGATCAATTTAGCTAAACAAATGATGGGCTAAACAAGATATAAGGCCGATCTAGATCAATCCCAATTGGGCAGAATGATATTGCTGTAATTAGATAAATGATGAAAGCAATAAGCAATATCGGTAACTTAATGAATCTACCAAAGGCTGCCATCCTAAGGTAGAGCTGATAACTTGACATTGATCTAATTCAAGCAGTGGGGTGTGAGGCAGAATCACACAGGCCATACTTGAATTAGACAAGAGTCGATAACTAGCTTATACCAGAGCCGTAGTGGGGGTCGATCGTATCGATGCAGCCATATGAACAGAGGTATAAACCATGACGGTACTTACAACAAGCAGTGGAGGTCGACCGGATCGATGCAGCCGTACTTGCCGAAGAACTCATCGAGATCTACTCTACTCCTACTCCTAAGGGGTGGCCAGAGCCAAAAAAAGTAATTGACTTGTATTTGATTGATTGGTTGTCCTCTTTACAATAGCCGGGGTTTGGTATTTATACCCGGGCCTTGTGCACGACTCCTGTCTAAGCATGACTTGTTACAATTTTTGACCCTAGAGAAAACATTCTTAATTCAAGATAACTTGGACTCTAATCTTTCCCTTTTTATAGAGTCCGGCGTGTTTTGTCCTGGCGCCGAACATAGCCTTTGTCGTTATCCACTGGCGCTATCTGAGGAAAGCCGATCCCAATTTCTGCATCCGAATCAGCTGGTTCCGATCTGCACGCAATTGATTCCTTAACGACACGATCTTGGGAGCTTCCGAGTCCCTGCGACTCTTCTTCCAAATTTTGGTGTAAACAGAAGGTAACTAGTGAGCCACACAAGCTAACTAATTACAAGACCAACTACACAAGCACAATGTATATGAAAGTAATTATAAGCTTGTGTAAGGGGATTGCAAACCAACGGGAAGAACAATGTTGACACGGTGATTTTATCCCGAGGTTCATGTGCTTGCCAACACGTTACGTCCCCATTATGTCGACCGCTCACTTGGTGGTTCGGCGGCTAATTGGCATCACCCACCAAGCCCGCACGTCGGGCACCGCAAGAACCTATCCCGAGAGTGAGGGTAGCTCAATGACACGCTCAACTAGAGTTGCTCTTTGCGGCTCCCGCGGGGCAAGCACAATGCACCTCACAAAGCTCTTCTCTGGAGCACCACACAAGCTTCTTGTGGGCTTCGACGGAGACCACCACCAAGCCATCTAGGAGGTGGCAACCTCCAAGAGTAACAAGCACCACCGGCTTGCAAGACGACCACATAGTGCCACACGATGCAACCTCATGATGCAATCGCACTAGAATCGCTCTCTCACACAATCGAATGATCCCAATCAAGCATATGTGAGATGGAGGGCTCCCAAGCACTCTCAAGCATGGACACAAAGTCCCCCAAGGTGCTCAGCACCAGTCATGGCCGAGACCACCTTCTATTTATAGCCCATAGGCTAAAATAGTCGTTACCCCTTCACTGGGCGTTTTTTAGGTTGACCGAACGTGCCGGTCAGATCGACCGGACGCACCCTGCCAGCGTCCGGTCAATGGATGGCTGCCACATCATCCCTGGCTTCAAATACTGAGCACCTGATCTCAACGGTTAAGTTGCTACCGGACGCAGCACAGTGCCAAGACCGGACACAGGACCCAGCGTCCGGTCACTTCCAGTAAGGTTCTAGTTGTGACCAGACGCGTCCGGTCGATCACGATCGGACGCAGTATTAGCGTCTGGTCCTTCTCTTCTCTGTGCCACCATGTCAGCGGGACCGGACGTACCCACCCAGCGTTCGATCGAGAAGTGACCCAGCGTTTGGTCAAAGATCGACGTCTGCACCTTCACTGCTGCCACTGACCGGACGCAGGACCCCAGCGTCCGATCACTGCGTGACCAGCGTCTGGTGCACTCTATGAAACCTTGTCTTTTCTGTACAGGGCGTCAGTGGCACCATCGGACTGTCCGCACTCTACGGGCAGACAATCCACTGGTGAAGTTTCGAACCCTTGCTCCCAAGTGCTAAACACAATGTGTATCACATTTGTGCATGTGTGTTAGCATATTTTCACAAACATTTTTAAGGGTTAGCCACTCAACTTGCCACGCCACTCGATCCTAGCGACGATGCAAAGTTAGATCACTCGAGTGGCACTAGATTACCGATATGCAAACAAGTTTGCCTCACTTGGTAGTACGGCAATCTATCCTAAACTCGGTCATAAACTTCTCTACTCATCTATGACCGGTGAAATGAAATGCCCTAGATTATACCTTTGCCTTGCGCATTTCATTCCATCTCCTCCAATGTCGATGCAACACATGCACCAACACGATCAACAATGATATGATCCACTTCATATCATCACATGATCATATTGGTTCATCGATCTTGACTTCACTTGCTTTTCACCGTTACCTTCGTCCATCGGCGCCAAGTCCTGCTCAAGCTTCACCGCCACATGGTCCATCTCTCCAAAGCCTCCGACTTGCCCTTCACGCTTGCAACCGGTCCATCAAGCCAAGTCTTGTCTTGATCTTCTCCATCTTGATCACATGACTCAATGTCATGTCTCATGTGCAATGAGCTCCTTCATCATCACATGTGTGAGCTTTGCAACATCTCCAAGCCATTTCCACCTTCATGGCATATGTTGCTCACACATATGTACCTATGGACTAATCACCTGTGTATCTCACATAAACACAATTAGTCCACCTAGGTTGTCACTCAATTATCAAAACCACACAAGGACCTTTCACCAGTGTAGGAGTAGTGCATATTTGGGTGGTGTGTACGTGATCTTGATTTTAAGAGCATGACAAACCTCTCATAAGGGTCAACAAAGCTTGACAAAACTCAATGCAAAAGCAAGTAGCATATATGTGGAAGTTTTTCTAGCCTAAATAACATGTATGGCTCTGGTGGGAATTCAAGCTTTGTCATACAGGAACTCATCATATAGAATTTTTATGTTTTTCAAAAGATAAATCTCTAGGACTTTAGTGTCACTTGGAACAAGATAAACAGCAGCTCAGACCTTCTCATATCATATTCATCAATTACCTAGACTTAGATCAAGCATATGCTACCCAGAAGTTTCAAGTTCAGAGTAAATCCTTATATCAAAACAATCTTATCCAAAAGTCGGGAGAATTCAAGGCTGAAAACTAGGTACTTGAAAGGAATTACAACAGAGCAACTATTCATCATTTCCATTTTAAGAGATTATCTTTAGAGATCTTTTTATTTTATTCAGCTCCTAAAAACAGATTAAAGCAAACTAGACACACTCTCTTTATTTTGTTTTCTTTTTTTAGATCACACATTATAACTATATATATATATATAAAGATAACTTTTACTTCATTTTTAGTTATTCATCTTTTTTTCTAATATATATAAAGCAAAATAAGAATAATAAAAGGAAAGAAATACTTATCTGGATACACAGGGAATGCCTTCTCCCCAAGCTGGTTGTTGTCGTGGTTGCTCAATGAGGTGGCCGGATGTGGAGGTGCTGGAATAGAGCCTTCCAATTTTTATTTTGCTGTTGCTGTTGTTGCTGGAAGCTGGCCATCTCTAGTCCCATGCTTACTTGCCATTGTGTATGATTGTGTAACGTACCTTGGATGGCAAGTGTCCTCTCAACAATGGTTGTGAGCTTATTGTCGAATTCATAACTTCCACTTGTAGAATTTGGGGGATCGACTCCCTCACACTTTACTCGAAGTGTGTTCTGCTCATAAAGACAAGGTAGAGATCAAGTGCATGGGCTCTGTTGGTGGAAAAACACCAATAGAACCAAAACTTTATTTACCCCTCTCTAGCCTTAGGCAGATTGAATCATGATAGAGTTAATGTTATGTGCATTATTTATTCTTATAACATGGGTGATAAGATTAGAAGGATGTAGCATTTTGACTGTGACAAAAAGAGTGGAGTTGCTTAACCTATGGAAGGATTGTCCATCTTTATAATGTATCAAACTTTACATGATTATGACTATTATCTTCCAAGGGTAAGATATGCAAAATTTTAGCTCATTTGGTTAAGACTACGAGATCAAGAAAGTGGTGCCATGAACAAGCTTAAGGAACAAAACATGTTGAGTTAATTAGGTTGGATTAAGCAAAATTATAACTCAAACATGTTTGTTTCTTCATTTATGTGCATACCAAGATCAAGAGGAAAATGACGACCACTTACTTTAAGATGTTACCTTCATTATTGGAGCGTTATGACACCATGTGATGAAGGGTAGATGACTTGTGGTGATCTTCTCTTCCTGCTTGAAGGTCCCCTTGCTTGAGCTGTTCATGAGCATCTTGTCTCCTATGTCGCACTCCTTTTCTCATCCTTTCATCATGCCATCTTTTTGTTCTTTTTCTTTTGTGGATCTTGGCATTGTGTTGGACTTTCTGCTCTACTTATTGTTTCTTCTCTACAAAGGATTAGTGGACAACACATACCCAAAAGAATATACAAATGATTTAAAGCAAGGATAGTGCGGTCATAGAACCAAAGGTCACCTTCTATGCTATAGAAAAGTTAGTTTTAACATTTTAATTTGCATAGAATCTTTATCCCATGTTTTAAATAGTGTACCTTGATTGTTCACCACTACTTCAAATTTTCAACAAGGTTAAGGCAAAGATGTGTAAAATCCTTTTGAAAAATATCTCAAACCTTGATCTGTTTCTACGAATGATCTCCTAATATTCCCAACAAAATTTGAATATTTTCCTGCAAGGGTTAGTCCATATATACAATTAAATTCTATACAAGTATGTTTTGATTCAATAATCATGTCTGAATAATATTCCAAAGCATACTTGTAACAGAACAAGGAAGCTTAAAAGACTTAAGAGATTCATTCAAGTAAAAACAAGAATATATATGATGAACCAAGGGAGCATGATTATTTAGATTTTTATTTGTTAGTGATTTAGCAAGTCGAGCACATAATGAAGGTAAAGATGACCAAGACAAATTAGCAACATGGCATGAGATATTTTTAAAGAACTCCATCCCCCAGACTTGAATTTTGCAGAATGCAAAATCTAGCTTGGATGATAGAATTCTCCTATGAATGTGATTCTATGTTGCATAATGCTTGGTTGAATATACCTTATGTTTTCCTTCTTTTTGTTGAAATGATTAGTGACAAATGTACCTGAAGGAGGCTTGTCCGATGTACCTATCAGTGAGGGTGTCGGGTTCATAAACCAGGGGTCCCTCATGAACCTGCTTCCTAGTAAAACCTCGGCCCAGCAGACGACATTGCGAATGACGTGCAACTCCTAGGCCGGCCCAAATACCTAACGACAGGCTAGAAGGGCGATCCAATCTCTGACCGAAAGGCCTGGCCAAGGAGGAACGACGCCCGCTTCTGACTCCAGCCCGCCTCTCCAACTGGAAGGCCTGGCCAGGAGGAACGGCGCTCGCTTCCGACTCCAGCCCGCCTCTCCGACTGGAAGGCCTAGCTTTCGACTCTGGCCCGCCTCTCCAACCAAAAGGCCTGGCCAAGGAGGAACATCGCTCGCTTCTGACTTCGACCTGCTTCTCCGATCAAAAGGCCTGGCCAAAGCCGCTTCTGACTCTGACCCACGTCTCTGATCGGAGATGCACCGAACCTCTGCTTACAGCTCTTCTCCGACTGGCGCCATCGGAGCCGACTGGGACCAACCGACCGGGGACGCCCGATTGGTAAGGACCCAGGAAACGGGCGGTGAAAGTAAGGCAGAACGCTCAAGTCAACCGTAATGTCAACCATAATACCAAGGACCATACCCTGTACACCTATAGGACAGTACCAACAGGACATGTCAAAAGGGTGCCCTGCCAACTTCTAGGCATGTCAGAACCCAAGCAGTGTTGTGGGCGCCGACGTTTTCCCTACAATGTTGTGGGTGCCATCAACTCCCATACCAGGTGGACATGGTAAAACCCCCCACATGCCTCTGGGCATCAACAGTGTTGTGGGCACCGTCATTTGCCATACATGGTGAATGCAGTAAAACCTCCCACGTGCGTCTGGCATAAACAGTGTTGTAGGCGCCTACAATCATCTTGTACCCGACGGCGTGGGCAACAAGACTTAGTAGACGTACTCTCTCTCTCTCGCTCGCTTGTAAGGCCGTCCCCTTCATCTATAAAAAGGGATGCGCTCTCTCCCAAAGAGGATCCCATTCATGATAAAAAACACAACTCTAGGAAACTCTCCAATGATCCGAACAACCAATGATCGATTCACCCTCTGCTAGCTTTAGATGCTCTAAAGCTACATAGAGCGCACGCTCGAATACTTAGCACATGCAGGAGCTCCCGTGACTCTCGGCCCTTTGGTCTAGAGTTCGACCAGACCTCTTGCACCCCCCATCTTTCTCCCTCTCGTTTGTAACCCCACAGCAAACTTTGCGCACCTGGGCTCAGGAATGAAGTCATCGACCGACTCAAACTGGACGTAGGGCATGTTGCCTGAACTAGTATAAACCCTGCGTCATTGAGTGCTAGGCCACATCCGATCACAATGTATGGCAAAACTACAAATATTTATGTGTTGGTCACTTTCTACACCGACAGAGGGCTTCATGGCTTGATGTCCATTGAGCCGGACCTCTTCTTGCCTTTAGCTTTTCTTTGCACCATCCAATTGCATGCTCTTGTTCCATCAACCTTTCTTGAGTTTTGTTGATCCTTGGTTGACGAGTTGGGGTCCATTAGAGATGCAAACTCAAGTTCCTCCTTGATCGTCTAACGGCATGGCGGAGAGTTCTTCTTCTTTATTTGTTAGCGATATGCCAGCCATCTTGATGATCAAAGAAAGATCATCATTGGTACTCACATGGAAGCTTCATCTTCAATGACTAGGGGATGTCTTTGGGCGACCATGGTCGTTTATGGCCTTACGAGACACAGTCATCAATGAACCATTGATTGATGATGCTTGTTGACACAATGATGCATGCCATGATGTAGTGGCATCTCATTGTCTTGGTCCTTGTTGCCAACGCGTGAGCTGGTCCCTTTGAAGATGATGAAGGCGGGCATATTCTGGTTAATACAAGGTGGGTTTCATCCTGCTTCTCATCAACATCCTAGCTTGAGTCTTGGGAAGGCTCAAGGCTAGGTTGTCTTTCATGTTGCTCATAGCATGTCGATCTATTCATCCACTTCCACAGCTATAGTGGTGGTTTGGTTTAGGGTTTGTGGATTCATACCAAACATTGAATAGGCATAGCTTCTATTCATTCTTTCCTGCAAAATGTTAATAGACACATACCCGAGGGAAATAACGAATTTGAAACACGGGTTGTGTTGTCCATTTTTTTGTGATTTTCCTCTATGCTAATGGAAGGATGGTTTCAGGATTGTTTAGCATAGATTTTGTTTATCATGTTTTATGTGTTTGCTACATTCTAGTATGGTTCAAGGCAAAGATAACTTGCAACAAAAGATAAGTGAATAAACCTTGATACTCACAGTTCTTCCTTCCATGAAGAATGAGTTGGGTCTTCTTTGCGCAAAGTTATTGGAGTTCATCGCATGCCTTGATTCATCTCCGATGTGAATTTATCTCAGGACTTACCCAGATTGAATTTGAGAGTTTTCTATAGGGGTTAATCCAACAAAATAACCAGTATCTACTAAACCATACTATCGGCTCAAAAATTAAACTAGACACCATATCTATTTTTATTTAGGAAAGCATTTTAACCTAAGCACCATGCTTAATTTAAAAAGGCTTTGGAAGTAAGATCAACACACCTCTTGGTTCCAAAATCAAACTAAACACCACATCTAATTTGATTTAAGAAAATAGTTTAAACTAAGCACCACGCTTACTTTAAAAGGTGTATGAAGATACTCCAAACCTAAGCATACTATAGCAAACAAAGCTAGCATGAAAGCATAAAAGAGATTTATTCAAATAAAGATGAAAAAGCATGATCATTGTGAGAGATTTTCTTTTTTTTAATAAAAGATGCAAGTGGTATAAATGTATGCAAGGAACTAAATATGATATGGATTTGATATGAGAGAATTTAAACTAAACGGAGTGGATGCATGAATCATTGAAAATAAACATGCAATGGAATACAAAAATTAAAAGATAACTACTCATCAAATTTAAAGTCCACGAGCAAGACTATCTCACCTTTCTTGATCATACTTACCATGACTCACATGATGGATTTTGTGAGTAGTGCGGCATCTGTATTCGTCACTTGAGATGTGATTTGTATTCTTGTGACGTCGACCTTTTTCTCCAATCTACACATGGTTAGAGAATAATATATATATATATATATATATATATATATATATATATGTGTGTGTGTGTGTGTGTGTGTGTGTGTGTGTATACAAACCTGTGAGACGGCAGGGTTCCAATGTTGATGGATCTTGAATGTTTACGCACCCTAGGATTCTTCAATGTTTCTTCTTTTCTTGTGGAAGCTTGCCGGAAGATCGAAACGGCCTCTGTTGTCCTGTCTTATTCCACAATTCAACAGAACAGGGGTAATCCTACTAAAGCTAGTGGTATGTTAATGATCTAAATCTTTACACCCATTGTTTCCCCGGCAACGGCTCCAAAAATGCTTGTTGGTATTTATAAGTGCAAATAGAATATGAAGGATTCCGTAAGCGCACAGAATACCATTATAGCATTTTACCGGGAGTATTCCAGGTATCGTTATTTATATTTTACCACAGGGAAACAATGGAGTAAAGATTTATTGGATAACAAAGGACTGTCTACTAATCAACATACCAACATAGCTAGAGCAAGGGTAGAGGTAATGATAGGAATTATGGATAATGACACTCATGGGATAGATCACTAAGATAATATAAACTAGTCAACTTGGGAGAACAACAGGTGAGGTAGATTCCTATGATATTCTCATTATAGGATCAAAGTATTTATACATCCAACTATAGCTAAGACTAACTCTACTTTTGTGCACATCAGGATGCTGCTTAGACGGTAGAGTACCCATAATAGATAACTCTACCGACGTGACTACGGTCCTACAATTTAAGAACCTACTCAATTTGGAATGGACTACAAAAGATAGACGGGGCTATCACCTCCCGCTGCTACCACCTAACCAGAGAACAAGGTGTACTCACAGGCAGAGCATCATATAAGCACCATGCTTACACGAGGCTCGGCTACTTAGCCCAATCGATAAACTATAGCAGGCTAAGCGCTCTATGAACCCATACACAAAAGTAATGATAACGTCAACATGGTAGCCACCTGCCTTATGCTTCGATGGTTTGCCTTCTGGAGTCTTCTAGAGTATTCCCACATCGGTTTCGCTGCGGATAAACGTGATTTGCTTTGACAAATAGGCCCTCCTTGATGGTTTTCTGAGTAAATCCTCCTGTAAACACAGATTTACCAAAACTTATGGAATTTATTAGTTTAAACCCCTAGACCTATGTTGGTGATCCTTTTTATGCATTTATATAAGTTATATTGATAGTTTATGATGAACGTTAACAACCGTCAATAGCCGGCTCTCATCAATATGGTGCAAGCGAGCCAATTTTGTGGAAAGGCACATGAATATGCGAGTGCACATCTCCAACACTTTCTAGAGATCTATAGCACTTTCACCATCAAGGGAGTAACCAAGGACGCCATACTACTTCACCTCTTCCCATTTTCACTTTTGGGGAAGGTGAAGCAGTGGTTCTACACCAACAGAGATAGAAACACTACATGGGATAATTGCTCCACTGTCTTCCTAGCAAAGTTCTTTCCCACAGACAAAACCAATGCTCTGCATGGAAGAATTTCAAATTTTCAACAGCAACATGATGAATCTGTCCCTGAGGCATGGGAACGCTTTCAAGACTATATATCAGAATGTCCTCATCACGGGATGGAGAATTGGCTACTCATGCAGACGTTCTACCACGGGTTGACTAACAGTACTCGTGAGACCATGGATGCTGCTGCTGGAGGTACATTCTTGTCACTTACACTTCCAGCTACGACCACTCTTGTGGAGAAGATGGCCTCCAACCAAGGCTAGAATGAAGAACGTGTTCAGACCCACAAGAGAGGTGGAGGTATGCATCAACTCAAGGAGGTAGACATGCTGTCTACCAAGATGGGCCTACTGATGAAGAAGCTCAAAGATCGAGCTAATGAAAAGCAAGAAGTCATGCACATTCATGATTCACGCATGACGTGTGAAGTATGTGGCAACACTGGGCATTCAGGGAACAGTTGTCCTGAAACCCAAGAGCATGTGAACTTTGTCAACAACAACTACTATCGTCCTCAACAGAATCAAGGATGGAACCAGCAACAGAGGCCGAACTACCAAGGTAACCCTCAAGGTAATAATTATAATAACTTCAATCAACCACCCTTGAGAGAATTAATTGCTGACCAATCTAGACTTATGGAAGTATTATCTAAGAAGGTAGCTACCAATGATAAAATTCTAGAAAATATAAGTAACAAAATAGATAGCTTTGCTTCTGCCATTAAGAACCAGCATAGCTTTAATAAAATGATAGAATCACAAATACCTCAGCTGGTGGTTGCTATTCCTCCATCTGACAAAGGTAAGATTCTGGGGAAGCCGAAAGATCTAGAAACTACAAATCTTGTCGATATTCACAATGCAACTTTCTACTACACGCAACCATCAGAGGGAAGGTGGATAGATTACACCCTACCCGACAAGAAAGGTGATCCAAGGAGACCTATCATCCCTATCGCCATTGGACCTCACATCTTCTAGGAAGTTGTCTGTGACTTCAGAGCAAGTGTCAACATCATGCCTAAGGTAATCTATGATAAAATTAATGGAGATACTTTGTTGTATACAAATATGCATTTGCAGCTTGCAGATCAGTCACTCTGCTACCCCAAGGGAGTTCTTAAAGATGCCATCATCCGAGTGGGACAATCATATGTTCTCGTAGACTTTGTGGTTTTGGAAACAGCTGGAGATGAAAGGGCACCCATCATCCTGGGCTGACCTTTCTTGAGCACCACAAAAGCCATAATCTATGCGGACAGTGCCAAGATCTATTTCACAATCAAGGATAAAAAGGAGAAGTTCTCTTTCAAGAACCGCATCTTGCAATCTCCTAGTCATCCATAAAAGGCATACCAGCCCAAAGAGACAATAGTGACCAAGAAGAAGAAGAACCAAAGAAGGAGGAAGAACAAGACCAGTCAGCCACAAGAAGAAATGGTCAACATGATCAACACACTCCAATCTGAGTACAACCACCTCCTCGCTTCACCATTCCTTGCCAAGAAGGATGATCCTAGCGTACCGACAATCGAGTGTACCATTGGAAAAAGAATCTTCTACAAGACCTTCTACGACATTGGATCAGGCGTCAATATAATGTCCAAGGTAACATATGAATATTTATTCAGTAACGAACCTTTGTTCCCTACATATATGTAGTTGCAGATGGCGAACCAATCAATCTGATTCCCTGAGAGAATAGCGAGGGATGTTATGGTAAGAATACAAGATCACTATGCCCCTGCCGACTTCATGGCCCTGGACATGGGAGAAGAAGAAGAAGATACACCCATCATCCTTGGAAGACCATTCCTCAACACCACCAACGCAATCACCTATGTCGGATCTGGACAAGTCCACTTCCAATTCCCTGGAGAAAAGGTACGCTATTATTGCAATAGTTATACTACTTATGAACGGACGAAGAAGAGCCGCTCTAGGAGGAGACGTCGATCATCCCAACGTCAAAGGAACCAACCCTGATGGAATGGATGGGAAGAAGAAGAACCTAAAGCGCCTGTGAAAGATGAACCTACTCCGCCTAAGACAAGTCCACAGTCTAGGCAGGTGTGGAAAGAAAAGGTGACATCGTCATTGGAATCACCATCACAAGATGTGCAGCCATCTGGGTCTCCATCCTCGGGACCAGATGATGCACCCAAAAATTGAAGGACTCTTCTCCAATAAAGTCTTGTCTGGAGGACTTAAAAATTTGAACCCTACTGTGAGGTAACATCGGTAGTTATCCATATTTATTTTTAGTATTGCATGAATTATTTTCACTTTAGCATATTTACTTTTCTTCATTAGCATTGCATTTAGAAAAGAAAAATAAAAAGTTTCATTATTGCATTACTGTGGGGGTATAACCCCAGGTACCCACGGTAATAGACATAGGCCGCACCACCAGGGGAGGTTCAGCCCATAAGATCAATGCCTATGGTGCTCGGCTCTGGTCGGCATGCACCACACGACAATCAGAAGACATCTTGGCGATGAAGGAAGATCTGTTCGGATATGATAGATATCGTATTCCTTGCAAATACTTACTATATAGCCAAATAGATCTAGACCTAAACCGACTGGTAACCCTACCCTCTAGATTATATAGGGCAGGTAGGGACCCCCCCTCGAATGCATCTCATATTCAATACAATCCACCGAAGACACATGACATAGGGTATTACGTCGATCAGACGGCCCGAACCTGTCTAAATCGATGTCTATGCGCTTGTGTCACCATTCGATTCCTATTACGCGCACCTCCACCAATCATCTACTACCATGGGTATACCCCTCGATAGACTATCGGCTAGATTTCATCGATAGTGGCATGCCAGGTAGGGGGTGTGCGTGTTGATTCCACGGTGAGCCAGATGGTTCGCTTCCCGAGCTCCATGATCCTTCTCAAGCCAGGCTAGACCTTCAAGGTCGGATCTTTGACCTGGGTCATCGACGCCAACAGAGTCGAGGAAAACATGGAGGCGGTGCAGAATCACCCTACGCCGATCGTGCCAACGTCTACAACGACATCTCAGATCGCGATGCATCGCCGCTGGGTTAGGAGATCCATCAGTAATGATGATCTGATCGCATCCATCGATCGGGTCACAGACCGCTTAGCGGAATGTCAGCTCCTCGTGGATTCGGTCTTAGATCAATCTAGAGCAAGCGACGAATTTCCTATACTCCAAGATCACCACGCCGCTACAACCGGGCGACCTGCTCGGCCACATCGTTCAAGGCAGCCAGATTCCGATCTGATGATCATGGCAGCTCTAGAAGGGCATACTGTTCAACGCCGACCACTCCCCGCCCCGACGAAGAACATACTAAAGCCCTATTCTTTCAAGCGGGTGGGTGCGGGTTCGATCTGTCGAGACACCGTGCACCATCTTTTCGCCGACCACGCCGAGCACAGCCACGGCAACGACCTCTATTAGATCGACTTCCCTGAGGCCAGTTAGCCCGCGCTAATGGTAAACATGTTGCGAATCTAAATAGATCTTCCAGATGACACGCTCCACACAACCCTAGAGGAAAGCCCCGAGCCATACTCTGAGGGTTCTACTAGCAGCTGTCCACCTTTCCCTCTTGGCTTTGTGAGAGAGCTTTTCATGGTTAGCCATGATAGTGTTGCTATCGATGGAGAGACTAGTGTCCAGCGCCATGAACACAAAGCCAGGAATGCTGATCGCCAATGACGTCGTAATGAAGAAGCAGAAAATGCAGACCAAGCTGCCAAAGGTGACCCACCGCCTCTCACTCATAATCTCCAACAAGAGTTCCTCATGGTGGACAACCAGCAAGTGGAGCAGACGCTGAGCTCCAATCTGGCTGTGGCCACCCATGAGTTGGCTAAACTCCCACCAATGACGGAGGTACTCAAGATCCAAGCGCTGCTTAAAGCAGCTCAGGTCCAGGTCAACGACATCTGAAACCTAGCTCCATCCTTTTCGACAGCGTCCGTATGCAGTTGTAACCCCCGTGGTTCTCGCCATAATGGGGGGAGTCGTTACCACAGTGGCCAGATCATCTAAGGGGGGTCTAGGGGCAATGTTTCCATCAATCATGGATCACAAGGACCACTAAATCAATGTGCCCGACCAGCTCGTAATGCCAACCAGGAGGTTAATCAACCCATGCGAGGTGATGTCCATGACCGTATCAACACTAATCTCGATGCCCGCAATTGCATCGAGAATAGTCGTGCCTAGCGGCATCAGACAGAGCTCCAACGCCAGCAGGAGTACGACGACCAACACGGCGACCCCATCGGCCTCCGACCACTCCAAGCTATCGAGCCGATGGGACCCCGCCCCTTCGCAGCAAGGCTACGAGCTGTATAGTGGCCTGCAAGCTTCAAGATCTTTGAGGTCGATCCCTACGATGGTAAGGCTAACCCTGAGCAGTGGATACAGCTCTATCAGATCATCGTACGTGCCGCCGGAGGAAACACCGATGTGATGGCAAACTATTTGCCTATCATGCTCTCCTAATCAGCCAACAATTGGCTTATGGGCCTAAGAGAGGACTCCATTGAATCTTGGGATCATCTTAAGAAAGTCTTCGTCGAAAATTATATTTCAACGTGCCAGCAACCTAGCACAAAATATGATCTGGAAAAAAACCATCAGACCTTTGGGGAACCTCTGCGAAGCTACTTCAGTCATTTCTCATAAACAAGGAACACCATCCCCAACATTGGGGACAGTGAGGCCATCTCTGCTTTCACAAGAGGAGTCCATCACCATCAGGAGCTGCGCTCCAAACTTTACCGCAAGAGGCCCCAGACCATCGGTGAAATCCCCAAGGTTGCAAACTCGTATGCAGACTCCGAAGAAGCTAATTGGCAGTTCAAGGATGATATTGCTCGTGCTTCTCGCTTGGATCGCCACCCACATCGTGATGATGATCGCCACGAAGAACGGCATTATGAAGATCGTGGCAGGCACTACGACGATCGTGAATGCCATCAGAACGATCGGCCAGAGGGATCAAGGGCTGCACAGCCACGTCACCGCCGACCGGAAAACTTTATCAACAACATAGACCAGCCATGTGCTAAGCGCAATTTCAATGTTGCCTACGAAAAGCTCCTTGATGAACCATGCCCAATTCACAAGGACAGCATGCACACCATGCGGCAATGCTATGGCATGGCCAAAGCTTTCTGCGATGAGGAACAGAAATGGCAGACGCGCAAGGATGACGAGTCAAATGATGGCAAGGGGGAGGAGCATCCTAAGGATGCACGACCTGCTTTCCAAGATGCCAACAAGACCGTCGCCACAATCTTTGGAGCGTACGCCACCTCCAAGATCAAACACTAGTAGAAGCTCACCGTTCGACAGGTCATGTTGATCACCAAGTACGATACGGTCGTCGATCCCAAATATCTAGACTGGTTGGAGCATCTTATCACATTCAGTAGGGCCGACCAATGGGCAGATATCCCATACCTAGGGCGTTTTCCACTCGTGCTGGATCCAATCATCAGCAACGTGCGGTTCAAGAAGGTCCTCATTGATGGCGGGAGTGCCCTCAACATCCTCTTTGCCAGAGGCCTAACTAAGTTAGGACTCACAAAGGACGATCTTGTTCTTGTTGATTCTCCATTATGGGGTATTGTACCTGGTAGAGCGTCCCAACCATTGGGGCAGATCACCTTGCCAGTCCAGTTTGGCACCGCCAACCACTTATGTACTGAGTACGTAAACTTCTTTGTGGCAGACTTTGCCACCACCTACCACGCCATCCTTGGCCGACCAACTCTCGCCAAGTTCATGGTCATGCCCCATTATGTCTATCTGGTGTTGAAGAATCCAACATAGTAGGGCGTCCTCACCCTACACGCCAACGTCTCCGCTGCCTATGACTACGAAAGAGAAGGACTCGCCATCACCGAAGTAATGGACATCTCAGCCAGAATGGAGGATTGCATCGCCGACTCCAAGAAGGTCCATACATCATCAAGGCTGTGACCCCAGTAGGGTCATATAGGCTCAGTGATCAAGATGGCGTTGACATCCCTAATTCCTAGCACATCGAACACCTTAGGCGGTTCTATCCTTGAGACGTTCTACAAAAGATATGTACCTTTTTATGTATATACTCATCTCAATAATGATTTTATCCGTGATGTTTTCCCCATTTGTTTTCCATAATTTTTCTCCAAATAACTTTTCTCCATGCTAAACATCTTTAAGATGACGCATACTATCGCTATTCAAATCGGACTGCGCCCTCGCCTCAGTCAGACACGCTCAAGGACTTCACCTCCCCACGCGAATTGACTGCGTCAGGCTTCGATTAAGCCTGTTTGCCTACGACTCTGCATAGCCGCTCGAACTGCCGAGCCGCTCGAGCCACAAAGCCCCGAGCCGCTGAGCCACTTGAGCCGCCGAGCCACTCGAGCCACCGAGCAGCCCGAGCCACCGAGCGAGCTGCTAATCGAGCCGCCTGAGTCATAAGTAAGCCACGCTGCGCCACGATGATGACCACCACGAAGAATGGCGTTGTGACAACAACAACCGCCGTCATGACAACAGGCCAGAAAAGCTCGAGGGCTAGGCAATTTCATCCCTGCTGACCAGTCATGTTTTCATTTGCGTTATCTAGAGGCAGCTCTGTCCTCGACTTAGCACCTAAACGTGCATGAGTAGTAGTGCCCTACGTCATGAGCGGGCGGTAGTGGCTCCTCGGTGATGCCCATATTCCTAAGCGTGCACAAGAATCTTGCGATAGAATGCCCCACACGTCTCGTCGGTATAGTGCTAAGCACTCTCCATGTTCTCCAAATTTCGCCATGATATAGTGCTAAGCACTCTCCATGTTCTCCAAATTTCACCACAGTATAGTGCTAAACACTCTCCATGTTCTTCAATTTCGCTATGGTATAGTGCTAAGCACTCTCCATGTTCTCCAATTTTGCCACGGTATAGTGCTAAGCACTCTCCATGTTCTCCAATTTCCCCATGTTATAGTGCTAAGCACTCTCCATGTTCTCCAAATTTCACCACGGTATAGTGCTAAGCACTCTCCATGTTCTCCAAATTTTGCCACGGTATAGTGCTAAGCACTCTCCATGTTCTCCAATTTCGCCATGGTTAAGTGCTAAGCACTCTCCAAAATTTACTCCAATGTCCAGTGCTAAGCACGGGGATTTCATCCTTTTTACAAATATGAACAAACTCCAAATAAACATAAACTGCTCTACAGGATATAAAACTCACCAATACATTGCTCCTGATAAAACTTCGCTCTGTTTTCTTCATCACCGAGTTCATATATTTTATTTTGTACTACCGGTCCTACATATTTGTATTACAGGATCATCGTCTGAGTGGTCGCACCACCTGGTCTTCGGATTTCTCCACCGATCAACTGGTCAGACCGTAGGTTCATGATTTTGTCGCCGACCAGTTGGTCGGACTGTTTGGTGGTCACTTCTATTTGGCGCTCACTTCACCACCGACTAGTTGATTTGGCTGCTCGGTGCTTGATTCTTCGACAACCAACTGGTCGGATAGTCCATCACTTCATCGTCAGCTACGTTGGATTTTGCTATGTCTCGTATATCGATTTGCCTGTTGGCTTAGTATGTTTTGCCAATGCCACATGTCATGTGTGCTTTCAAGGTGTTCCGTACTATCTAGATCAGGGTACTGATCTCGGGCAGCACATCAGGGGCCTTGATAAGTATATCTATCACAGCAATGCAGTGCTGAACACTCTCCATTTTCTCTATGTTTTACTGCTTGGTATTATCAAGTTTTACTCCACATACCCAGTGCTAAGCACGGGGACTTCCTCCTTTACACTTAATTCTTTGATCCTAGTACAAGATGTTTATCTATCTTACAGTAGGCTTGGGGACTAAGTGTGTACACTTCACCTAAGGTCGATGTCTCTGGCATCCGCCGCTATTTTCTCCGCCAATCAACTGGTCACGCCGCTAGGTTCATGACCTGCGTCGCCAACCAGCTGCTCGGACTGTTCGGCGCTCACTTCTACTTGGTGCTTGATTCTTCACCAACCAACTGGTCGGATTATCCATCGCTTCATCATCAGCTACGCTGGGGCTCGCCAGCTAAGCTGGGGACTTAGCGTTCAGATTCTTCGTGCAAGAGTTGTCATCTAAGATGGAGACTCCCTTGGTGGTTGGATCTTGCTATGTCTCATCGGTGTGCTACCAGTTTGCTCCATGATGTTCGGATCAGGGTACTGATCTTGGGCAGCACGTCTGGGTCCTGATACACACATGTTAGATGATGTTGACAAGCTTTTAGATTTATTTTCTTTGACCCAGCTATAAGATTCATTCTTCATCTTCCAGCAGGCTCAGGGACTAAGTGGCTACACTTCACCTAGCGGTGAATGTAGTGCTCTTTTCTTGATTTATCCTCCTTATTGACTAAATCATGGATGATTCCTCGCAAACGGAGTCTAAGTGGCTACACTTCACCTAAGGTGGAGAATTTTTAAAATTTTAAATTTGAGCTCCTTACATCCTTCTGGCAAGCCTTTGAGTATTTTCGAGGCCAGATTACCAGTTAAACTGGTCAGCACTTCATTCTGTTGATTGGATTACCAGTTAAACTGGTCGGATTGCCAGATTAACTGTCTGACTCCAAGTTAAATTGATCGGACTTGCACAAGACGGCTTTGCTCAGCGGATACAAGGCGCTCGGGGACTAGCTGTGGGGGGTATAACCCCAAGTACCCACGGCAATAGACATGGGCCGCACCAGCAGGGGAGGTTCAGCTCATAAGATCAAGGCCTACGGTGCTTAGCTCTGGTCAGCGTGCACCGCAAGGCAATCAGAAGACATCTTGGCGATGAAGGAAGATCTGTTTAGATATAATAGATATTGTATTCCTTATAAATACTTACCATATAGCCGAATAGATCTAGATCCTAACTGACATGTAACCCTACCCTCCATACTATATAAGGTGGGTAGGGACCCCCCTCAAATGCATCTCATATTCAATACAATCCACCGAAGACACAGGACGTAGGGTATTACGTCGATTAGACGGCCCGAAACTATCTAAATCGTTGTCTCTGCACTTGTGTCACCATCCGGTTCCTATTACGCGTACCTCCACCAATCATCTACTACAGTGGGTATACCCCTCGATAGACTGCTGACTAGATTTCGTCGACAATTACATCATTGCATCAGGAAAATTCTAAGCCCCATGTGAATAAATCTATGGTGTGTAAAAGCCCAAGGGAATATTCACTGTGGTGGCGTAAAAATAAAAATAAACATGCATGCGTATTTCCTTTCTGCATTATATAAATAAGAAAATTTAAAAATATTAAATAGACATCTTGCTAGAACTTTATCAATTAGGAAATCTATCTAAACCTTTCAGGACAACAAATCTCTAAATGGTTGACCGCTAACCCTTTATCCTAATCTGTGCTATGAGTTTTTGTGTTCTTGTTGGAGTATTTTGCAGGATGACACATAAGATCAAGAGCAAGTTTACCCGGCTGTCTTCATCCACCCAAAGTACATCTTCCTGAACCGTTGCTGTACTTGCTACACATGAGGAACCCAACTTCTGGATGAATGAGAAGGACATCAGCTGGCAAACCCGCTCCGAGAAGGATCACGCAACATTCAACAATTGACCACAACAACATCCAGCTTCGGGGAGGAGCATCCTATGTGTATCTAGCTAAGTATTTCTTTCCTTTAGTTTTACTTTTTTGAGTTTGCTTTATATTAGCTAAAGAAATAAAAAGATGCATAACAAATTAAAAATAAATAAAAATTTGTCCTAGCCAGTTATATATATTAGTAAGGTGTGATCTTAAAACTTGAAAACAAAATAAAAGTGTGTGTCTAGTTTTTTATTTTTAAGAGCTAAATAAAAAGGACTCTAAGGATAATTTCTTGCTATGGAAATAATAAATAGTTGCTTTATTGTAATTCCTTTCAAGTACCTATTTTTCAGCCTTGAATTCTCTCGAGTTTTGGATACGATTATTTTGATATAAGAATTTACTCTGAACTAGAAACTCGTGGGTACCATATGCTTGATCTAAGTCTAGGTAATTGATGGATATGATATGAAAATGTCTGAGTTGTTGTTTATCTTGTTCCTAGTGATACTAGAGTTCCAGAGATTTATCTTTTGAAAAAAAAATATAAAAATGCTTCATCATGAGTTACTTGTATGACAAAGCTTGAATTCCTACTAGAACCATATATGATATTTAGAATAGAAAAACTTCCTCATATATGATGCTTGTTTTGCATTGAGTTTAGTCAAGCTTTGTTGACCCTGATGAGAGGTTTGTCATGCTCTTAAAATCAAGATCACATACACACCACCCACATATGCACTACTATACTAGGGGTAGGCGCAAAAACATGTCATTCTGTCTAGATCCACCCAAAAATGTTTTACTCCTACACTGAGAGAAAACACAAAAAAATATGTCCTATAGGATATCCATCAAATAAATGCTCCAAGTTCTTGTTGTTGCCGCTCAAAAGTTTTGTTGCGGAAAAGAAGCATGTGGCTATGCAAAAGTTATTCATAAAAAAAGAAAGAAAAAGTAAAAAAATGGACAAGTATCTGAGATATTGAAAACAATGGGTACTCCGATGCCCGCCTAAAAAAGAAAGAGATGAATAAGATAGCCCATGTTTTCTTGCAAAATTGTTTCTAAGTTTTAAAAGAGAAATATGTTTTCAAGGAGCAAAGTAGAATCAGGTTAGACGCCATATATATTCACCATACATCCATACACATGCATGCCTTGATTTGATTGTATGACTCAACTCTATTTGGATCCGAGGTTTGACTTTACAATACATGTATTGCAAGTATGCTCTTTCTGCTTTCTCCACTCCTATGAGCTCCACATAAGCCTAGTTGTAGGAAGAGAAATGCATAACATCACTATTGCCTTGGTAAGGATCCACAAATACCACAAATATTGAGAGACTTGAGAGTGTCATACAAGGGAAGCTTTGAGTTTTATTTTGAAAATCTATAAAAACTCCAAAATAATGGTTGAGTGAAGAACTTGAGACATAGTGCTTGACTTGATTATTCTATCTTTCAATTGCTCAAGATCTAAGTGAAGGCTGAGAAGCCACATGGTTGAAGGTAAAATGGGTAAGTTTGAAAGTCATATCGGTTTATTCTAATCCGGAGGAGAATTCTTGTTTGAACGCATGTGTACTTTTGAGGAGTTGCTTCAATGTTTTCAAAATCCTTAAACTCCAGATTTTGTTACTAAGTTTAGTTTTGCTAAGGGACTAGCAAATGGTAAGCTTGGGGGAGTTGTTGACGGTAGTTAACAACTAATATAAACCATCAATTAAACATGCATAAGGGCATAAATATAATCACCAATGAAGGTTTAGGGGTTTAAACTAATAAATTTCACAAGTTTTGGTGAATCTATGTTTCTAGCAGGGTTTAATCAGAAAATTGCCAAGGAGGACCTAATCATTAAAGAAAAATACGGAGTTTCACCGCGGTACCTATGTGGGAAGACTCTAGGAGGGTCCAGAAGCCACGTCACCGAAGCGGAGGGCCACCCCCTGATAGGTGGGGCCGCCCGGCTTCTTGGTGTGCCCGCCCAGCCCCTGTGGACCCCACCTGTCAGCCTCGTCGCTATGTCGGTTTCCCACCGCCTTTGAGGATGCATCTAAGCCATTGCTTAAGTCGGTTTGATCCAAGAGCTCACGTTGGACCCTCAGAGCTATATAATCCAGCCCCTGCCTCTCTCCCCAGGCATAACCTAAGTCATCAAGTCATTTGAGAAGACAGAAACCCTAATCTCCTCAGAGCTCCGCCTCCATAGCATAGCTAGTTAGAATAGATCTACAGGGAGGCAAGCAGGACTTCGCTTGGATTCCCGATCTTGTCAAGAGTGTGGTTCGATATAAACTTTGTACCCCTCTCTCTCTTGTTTCTCCATTATTTTTATATGCTAGTTATAATTGTTATGACAATCTCAATGTTCATCTTATTCATGTTCTTCGTTATGATGTTCAACGTCTACTTTGATTATATACTTAGTATAGCTAGTTTATCATTATGTTTATGCACAAGTTCGTATAGCGCTCACTCTAAAGTACATAGGGTGGGTGGTCGACATTGTGTAAGTGTGGTGCTTATACATTGTTTACTTGCGGATGTGACACTCCCGTTGAATCCTTTGTAGTCCACTTCCCGAATATGGGTGCACGTAGGGTCCGACTACGAAGGTAGAATGAGCTCTGCCCTCAATCTTCCTTAGTAGTATCCCTTATGTGTAGATATGATGATGATTATAGCCATGATTACTAGGTGTAATTGCACTAATCAAATGTATGCTTTGACTTGTAATTAAGAATGACTTAGGAATTGTTCCTCTAATATTCTACCTGACCATGCTAACGATGTAGAAAGAAGTGCTCTGAGTGATTTATCATTATTATTACTTATCATTTATACATATCTTATCCTATGGCTTATCCCTGTTGTGAGTAGAGTAATGGCTATGATTTATTTCTCCTTTAATAGTATAAGTTATCAATACATGTTCATGCTAGACCTTTCCTGTGGTAAAAATATAAATAACGATACCTGAAATACTCTTGGGTAAAATGCTACAATGGTGTATTATCTGTGCGCTTGCGGATACTTTTCATTCATAGATTTATATATATTCTCTCTGGTCACATAATTACTAAATAATTGCTTAGTGTTATTCTAGTAGTAATACTATGTAGTACCAACACATATCTCTGGCATTATCACTAGGGATGACAACCTAGTAAAGTTAGGGGATATATGTTTATAATAGGTGGCTAAGTACTCAAACAAGTGACACGTTAATAAACACCAACAACGATCCGGGAGCCGCGTTGAGGTCCAAGTTCCCCAACGATGGTGTATGATGGATCGGAGGCGGAGGCGGTGGCAGCACGGTAGTCGTCAGCCGCGCCTCGATCGAATCAACGCGCGACGCCGCGAGCTCCGCCCGCTTGGTCACCGCGTCTAGGGTTGTAGACGTGCCCGTGCCTTCTCACGCAATTCGTCGAATGCCGTGTCTGCGGTCACCTGCCATGTCCTGATGGTGTCCAGCGAATCCATGGTACTCTGCAACATCTTCTGGAAGCCCGTGAACTGCTTCATCATCTCGCCGAGCTGGGACGAGAGGTCCTCCACCGACTGGGCCATGTCCTTCTGGAACTTTGATGGTCCCCGCTTCGGCGCCAGCCTCGCGATCACCTCCGACTTCGCTGGAACTCAGCGATGAGCACCGATCCGTTCAACCTCGGCTCGGAATCAGACGTCGCACGAATCAATCACCGAGGTGACGAAACAGCGATGCTTGCCGACGGGGATTACGAACACGATTCCGGCGACTCGATCAACGGCCTTGATACCAGTTGTCACGGTTCCAATGGAAACCGTGACGATAACTAGAATCGGAATGGAGATTGGGAAGAGCAAGAACAGGGATTGGGAACAGACGAAGGATTGGTTTCTATTCAGAGAGAAGTTCAGAGTTCAATCGTTACAGAGCAATCGGTTACAGGCGTTATTTATACGCCGCCTGGCCATCACGGCCGTTACATCCACCGACTCACCACAACAGTAATCACCGTCACCCCACGTTAACGGCCGCCAGCTTCTCCGTTGTCGGACGCCCAATAGTAACCGACCTCCGCTTCCTTGCCTTGCCCTTGCCGCTCCTGACACAGACTTGGCTAAATCGCGGATCACTTGCACATTTACAGAAACCGGGAGGGGTCCCGTCCATGTACATGACTGTCCCGGGTCCCAAGCTAAGCTCAAATTTGCAAGCTCATACGCAGACGAGTCAGTACAACGTGGAATAAGAGAAACACTTAAGCACACAAACTGATTAGCTAACAAGCTACGGATGCGGCTGAAGATCTTGCCGCTGGGTGCACGGTCATGGGAATCAGACGTGATCGCCTCCTTCAGAATACTCGAGTCCACCTGCAGTAGCACGTGAGAGATGCCATGCATTTCTGCAGTCTCCAGAAGTCGAGAGCCTTGAGGCAGCTGATCGCTTCCGCCATCAGTGCGTCCTGAAGCTGGCCAGCATTGCCCGCCCCTACCAACACGTGATAATCTCTGATAATGAAACCCCAGGCACCCTTCTTCGTTGCCTGAACATACGCGCCGTCAGTGTTTATTTTCAGAAAACCTTGAGGTGGATTCGACCATCTAGGCTTCGGCCCGGCAGCAGGTTTCGGCTTATGTGCTGGCGATTTCAGCAGGTCAACCGTCTCTAGGACAGATTGACAGATTGTATGCTCGTTCTGAATTGGATCACCGGCATTTACTTCGTTGCGCGCGTCCCACCACTAACCACTTCACAGCAGAATTCTCACTTTGCAAGACAGCAACTGCTGGCGACGGCAAGGCCGAGAGTGTCAACACATGACATTCGGCATGCTCTTGGGCCTTCTTCAGGTGTGGTGGACAGGCAGGGTCCAAGATCAGTGCGCGCGCTCCAGGCCCAACAAGAACCCCACAACATGGGTCAATGCATTTTGAAGATGGGCCAACTCAGATTACCTGTACCGGCCCATTGTCGGTGAATGGTGATGGCCATCCACCATGGTCGTGGGCTTATTTCAACCGAGAGGTCCGAGAAGGCAGCTTGTCCCTGGTACTGTTTGCCGAGCAGCGTCAGTGTGACAAATCCTGTCCAAAGATGTCTGTCACCTGGACCTCGCTCACCACGTGGGATTAGAATGGGCCTTCGTCGTTCGTTCCTGCAAAGGACCTTGCATTATTCACATATCAGCAACAAGAGTGCAGGTTCGCAATTGAACGAAAGACCAAGGCACACTTCTGGAGCTCCTCTAGCTGGCAGGATGGCGGGCATTTGGTTCCTGAGATGAGATAATCCGTCGTTCTCTTGTTTTTTTTTCTTGAAAGGGTCAGGAGGGGCAAGGAGCCCCCTACTGGAAGCTTATATATTAAAAAAAACAAATCCAAGTACAAAATTACAGTAATGAGCAGGGAATCCGTCGTTATCTTGTTCTTTAGTATTTTTGATTTGATGAGTTGATTTATAATCACCCCATTTCTCACAAGCTACTAATTTGTACTAGCACGAGGCACAAAGTCAGTTTACTAAATTTGAGAAATAATAAATTTATAATGCATCATCTCATCTAATATTGGCTCATTTTCAAACCTAATACTCAAACTGTTGTTGGTTCTTTGTACGTGTAAACTGACTGACAGCTTTCTCTCTGTCGGTTCCTTTCTTTTATGTACATATAAAAGGCAGATTTCTTGGAAACAGCTACACAATATTTCAGTGAGTGTAGCTGTTTCCACGGACGAAGAAATCTGTCTTTTTATATGTACATCTTGATAGTTCATTGATTTCATCAAAACGACTTATAATTGCAGCATATGATTCCATCTCGATAGTGTCTCTGTACTGTCTATAGTTCATTGATGGCAGCCAAAACGAGGCTGAAGTATTCTTGGTCAGAGGAGGACATAATTAATCAATTAATTAACTGAATGAAGCAAACATTATTCTGTATTCCAAGCCACCACTAATCCAATCGGTTGGATTATTAGGCCCCGTTTAGTTTGAACCCAAAAACCAAAAATTTTCAAGATTCCCCGTCACATCAAATCTTGCGGTATATGCATGGAGTACTAAATGTAGACGAAAAAAAAAAACTAATTACACAGTTAGCCGAGAAATCGTGAGACGAATCTTTTAAGCCTAAATAGTCCATAATTGGACAATTTTTACCAAATAAAAACGAAAGTGCTACAGTAGCCAAAAGCCAAAAATTTTCGGAACTAAACACGCCCTTAGTTAGTCGTGATATGATGTGATGTGGGTCATAAATCAACGTCACATGTGATGTGTACGATGAGATCTCTTAATCTTAAAGATTATTACTTGATCCACATGCGGATCATCATGCATGCTAGTATTTTCGATCGTGTTGCTAGAATCAGACGCCAAGTCGTAGTGTAGTGGTAAAAGATTTCTTCACGCTTTTAATAACTGGCCGTACACTAAAAAATATACTCCTTTCATTCTATATTATAAATCGTTTTGATTTTTCTAGATGTACATATTTTTAACTATATATCTTAGATTCTTATATATATATATAAATGTATAATAAAGACTATATATATTATTATTTATTATAATTTAGAACAAAGGCAGTACTACACGGTACTTGGGATCGATATTCGTCGTCACAATAGTTCTTGTATAGCATGTGCAGAGCATAGCCCGTTTGTCCGTTCATGCTTTTTGTCCGGCCGAGACAGAGAGTTGTTGGTGCATGCTATGCAGAAAAGCTCGCAGAAAATGACATGCGCATGAACTGTGGCTGGTTATTATTTATGGTTTGGTTGTCACTTGTCTGCATGCAGCTTTTCAGTTCACAGGAGAAAGCTGAAGGATGCCAATTCGGATCTAGGTCCTCGTAGAATTCTTATTTTTCTTATTCTTTACCGATGATTAGAGTATAGGTGAAAATCCTAGTTTAGTTTTAGCTAATTGATGTAACCTATCGGACTAACCATTTATCTAAGTGTGAAGATAAGCAAAGGTGGTCCAAGCCAAGTAATGGAGCTACAAGGTGATGATCAAGGTGTTGGTGATGACCAAAAGAAGATGATCAAGCTCCTACTTGAAAAAGAAGAAAGAGAAAAACAAAAATATGCTCAAGACAAAGGTATAGCCTATAGGGCCATTTTTGTTTTGCCACTCAAGACACCATAGAAGGTGTGAGTAGGATCGATAGCCGTACTATAAAGATGGGAGAAATCATAGTTGATGCGGTTGTCAGGTGTCATTAGGTGATCTAACTCGATTGCATTTGCATTGGAACGTAATGAGCTAACTTACCCCCTAGAGCTGAGAAACACTACTCCCACTCATTTATCTTGATTGTTGATCATCCAAGTGAGTTGGGAGAGCATCCAAGCGCATTTGTATCGCATTGGCGCATCTAGTGGCACTTGTGGTTGCATCGGCTATGGTTTCTCTTGTTACTCTTGGTGGTTGCCGCCATCTAGATGGCTTGGAGCAGCTTTGTGGTGATTGGCATGAGGTGGAGCTTGTTCGTGGTCATCCCGATCGTGATTGTGAGGGGTTCTTGACCTTTCTCCGGCGGAGAGCCAAAAGGTACTCTAGTGAATTGCTCGTGTCATTGAGTTATCCTCACTTATGGGTAGGTTCTTACGGCGCCCTAGTGTAGGGCTTAGCGTGGTGCCAATTAGCTCGCAAACCAACAAGTGAACGGTTGACACAATGGGGAGTAGCGTGCCGGCAAGCATGTGAACCTCAGGATAAAAATCGTGTCTTTTCTCCCTTGAATTTCGCTTGGATGTCATTGATTGATTGATCATCTCTCTTGCCACGATGGTATAATCACTTCACTCTCTCTTGTATTTACTTTATTTGTTACTTGATTTTTGTCATTGATTTTTGTTTGTAAATCCTCCATTACTGGATGAATTGGAGATTGATTGCTTGCTTCCTCTTTCTTCATTCAAATTTTTTTAGGGTCTTTCTTCATTCAGGTGTGACAGGGTGTGGTGGACTGGACAGGCAGGGTCCAAGGATGAGCATGAGGCCCAACAAAAACCCCACAACACTCGTATCTCTGGTCAATGCACTTTGTAGATGGGCTAGTCAGGTTAGCTGTATCGGCCCATCTAGGCCCAAGAAGCCTTTCTTCCTCTTGGTTCTCTCGGTGAGTGTAAAAGTTGGGGAAAATCCACTTTTGAAAGCTCTAGTTTGATTTTGGTGAATTGATGAAACCCTAAGTGCTAACCTAATTTATCAAAGTGATTATGAGATATGTAGCACTACTCCAAGTGATTAAGCATATGAAGATCATGACATGATGATGGTGATGGCATGGTGATGATCAAATGCTTGACATGGAAAAGGAGAAAGGAAAACAAAAAGCTCATGCAAAGGTAAAATTGATAGGAGCTTTTTGTTTAGTGATCAAGACACTTAGAGAGTGTGATCACATTTAGGATCGATAGCCGTACTATTAAGAGGGGTGAAACTCATATCGAAACGCGGTTATCAAAGTAACACTAGATGCTCTAACTCATTGCATATGCATTTAGAATCTAGTGGAGTGCTAACACCCTTGAAAATGTTTGTGAAAATATGCTAACACATGTGCACAAGGTGATACACTTGGTGGTTGGCACATTTGAGCAAGGGTAAGAAACTTCACCGGTGGAGTGTCCGCCCGTAGAGTGCGGACAGTCCGATAGTGCCACCGGCGCCCTATACAAAAAGATAGGGTTTCACAGAGTGGATCGAACGCTGGCTTCAACTGGACCGGTGCGTCCGATCAGTGGAAGCAGTGAAGACGCTGGCGTCAGTCTTCGACCGGACGCTGGGTCACTTCGTGACCTAACGCTGAGTGGGTGCGTCCTATCCCGCTGACGTGGCAGCGCACATAGGAGACAGTATGTGACCGGACACTGGGTGAGTCCGATCGGGCATGATCGGACACATCCGGTCGCCTCTGGAACCTTACTGATAATGACCAGACGCTGGTGTTGCTGTGTCCGGTCACTTTGAGCGGCGCGTCCGGTCACTACTTAAATGTACTGATGACCGTTGAGATCGGGCGATCAGTGTTTAAAGCCGATGACATGTGGCAAGCATCGGGCGACTGGACGCTGGGGTCCTACGTCCGGTCGATATGACCGGAGCGTCCGGTCACCCCGACCAGTGCCCAATGAAGGGGTACAACGGCTCTATTTTGTGGGGGCTTCTATTTAAGCCCCATGGCCGGCTCAAGCTCACTCTTTTGGCCATTTGCATTGACATAGCAATCTTGTGAGCTTAGCCAAAGCCCTCCCACTCATCTCCATCATTGATTCATCATCTTTGAAAGATTGGAAGAGAATCCAAGTGCATTGCTTGAGTGATTGCATCTAGAGGCACTTGGTATTTATATTTCGCTGCGGGATTCACTTGTTTCTCTCGGTGGTTGCCGCCACCTAGACGGCTTTAAGCAGTGAGGATCGTTGAGCGAAGGTTGGTGATTGTCTCCGGCTCCGATCGTGGTGATTGTGAGGGGGTCTTGTGCCTTCCCCAGCGGAGCGTCGAAAGGTAACTCTAGTGGATTGCTCGTGTCATTGAGTTATCTCACTTGTGAATAGGTTCTTGCGGTGGCCAATCGTGTGAACGAGGTTCGTACAACACCTCTTAGTCACCGAACCACCAAGTGTTGGTTGACACAACGGGGACTAGCATGTCGGCAAGCACGTGAACCTCGGGAGAAAAATTGGTTGTCTCTCGCCCTTTGGTATTCTCCCGGTGATTGATTTAGTATTCATCTTGTGATTGGTTCACTTCTCTACATGGCGGTATAATCACCCTACTCACTCATTTATATTCTTGCAAACTAGTTGTAGCAAACTCTTTAGTGTAGCTAGAATTAAGAGTTTGCTTTGTAATTTAAGTTCATCTAGTGAAGCTCTTTAGTGTAGCAAGTGTGAGAGCTCTTAGTGAGTAGTGACATAGTAAATTGTGTGTTTAGTGATCATAGCAACTAGAATTGTTGGATAGGTGGCTTGCAACTCTGGTAGAGCTAGAGCAAGTTTGCATTTCGCTATTTGTTATACCAATCAAATTGCTCTAGTTAGTTTGTAGATTTTTAAATAGGTTATTCACCCCCTCTAGCCATATTAGGACCTTTCGACTTTACCTCCCCCCAACTTTTGCAAAATTGTGCCTTTCCTCCCTCAATTCTAAAACCAGACATAGTTCCTTCCTCATCTCCAAAGACCGGACACTTGACCTCCAAGGTTATGTTCTCTCGGTGGTTTTTCTTTTTTTTTCTTTTATGTTTATTTTGGCTTAATATTAAAAAATCGTAGTAAATCATAGAAAAATCATAAAATAAAAAATCCGATTGTGTTAGACTCGACATGAGTAGATCTACACAGTGAACATATGATATGTTATGCTTTAGTACAAAATTTTTGCTATAATTTTAGATCTATGTTTTTCTGTAATTAATTCATAGCTATAGTTTCTCTAGTCCAATTGTGGTCAATTTTTTTTGGTGGATTAAGCATTGCAATCTTGAGGTGCAGTAAAAATTTCATGCTCATTGGATCATATATAAATGATGTTATAGATTTATCTATGTTTATCTATTGATTTATCTAGGTTTATCTAGATTAAACTATAACTCGGTCATACATCATCCAATGAGCATGAAATTTTTGCTACATCTTAGGAATTCAATGATCATCCCACCATAAAAGTTTCACCATAGTTGGACCACAAAAATATGACTGTGAATTAATTACACAAAAAATAGATCTAAAATTATAGCAAAAAAATTTGTACTAAAGCATAAACATATCATATGTTCACTATGTAGATATACTCATGTGGAGTCCAACACAATTGAATTTTTCATTTTATAAGTTTTTTGTGATTTACTATGCTTTTTCAAAAATTCGGCCGAAATAAACATAAAAGAAAAAACCATCAAGAGAAACAACCTTTGAGGTCAAGTGTCCGGTTTTGGGAGATGAGGGAGAAACTATGTCTGATTTTAGAATTGAGGGAGGAAAATCAGACTTTTGCGATAGTTGAGAAGGCAAAGTGGATTTTTTCCTAAAAATTGGACATGGTCGAGCGAGTGGAGTGTACCGGTGGCCCGGCATGGGTCAATGCACTTTTCAGGTGGGCCAAGTCACCACTCAGCAGGTGGGATTAGAATGGGCCTTCGTTGTTCGTTCCTTGCAAATTAAAGGACCTTGCACTCTTCACATCAGCAACAAGAGTGCAGGTTCGCAATTGAAAGGCCAAGGCAGGCTTCTGGACCTCTAGCTGGCAGGATGGCGCCATGGCGGAGTTTTGGTTCGTGGGATGAGATAGTCCATTATTATCTTGTTCTTTAATTTTTTTGAGTTGATTTGTTCCCATAAACTAATAATTAGTACTATTACGAGGCACAAAGTCAGCTTACTAAATTTGAGAAATATAAATGAATTTAGTAAAATTGCAGCATATTTCTCAAATTGCAGCATATTTCTAAGATTTATGACTTATGGAATCACAAATTGCAGCATATTTCTCAAATTGCAGCATAATCCCATAAGACAGTTTATAAAATTGTTCTCTATCTGTGGAAACAGCTACACAAAATTTCAGTGTATAGTTGTAACTAAATTGCAGCATATGTGATTCCATCTCGATAGTGTCTCTCTACTGGCTAGTCCATTGATGGCAACAAAAAGAGGCTGAGTATACTTGGTCAGAGGAGGGCATAATTAATTAACTGAATGAAGCAAACATTATACAGTGTCCAACCCACCAGTAATCCAATCGGTTGGATTATTAGTTAGTCGTGATGTGATGTGATGTGGGTTATGAATCAACGTCACATGTGATGTGTACCATAAGATCTCTTAATCTTAAAGATTACTTAGATCCACATGCGGCCGTTCATCATCCATGCTAGTATTTTCGATCATGCTGCTAGAATCAAACGCCAAGTCGTAGTGGGGTACTGGTAAAGATTTCTTCACGTTTTTAATTAATAACTAGCCATACACTAAAAATATATACTTCTTTCGTTCTACATTATAAGTTGTTTTGATTTTTCTAGATATACAGAGTTAATTTTTGCTATATATATTTTATACATAATGTATATCTAAATATATAATAAAAACTACATATTGTCTATTATAATTTTAGAAAAAAAGGTAGTACTCCCGGTAGTTGGGATATTCGTCGTCATATGGACACAATAGTTACTTATATAGCATGTGCAGAGCATATAGCCAGTTTGTCCGTTCATGCTTTTTGTCCGGCCGAGACAGAGTTGTTGATGCATGCTACGCAGAAAAGCTCGCAGAAAATGACATGCATGTAACACCTTAAAATTTATAATTTTAAAAATAGGATTAAAATGATTTTTTTATAAATTTTTGTGCACATGAAATATAGGAAAAATAATATTTTTCATTATATTAAAATTCATTATAAGGAGTAGCAACTTGGTTGTGCATACATGTCGGTGCATTTGATTTATAGCTTGAGTGGTTTGAATCAAGATTCAAAATAGTTTGCATTGCTTTTGGAAAGAAATTAAAAATAGCTTTGAAGTAAAAGAAAATAAAGAAAAAGAGAATTGAAAAATAAAAGAGTTTAAAAGGGTTGTAAAATTTATTTTTGGAAGCCTACCAAAATTGCTCATTTTTATTTGAATTGAAAAGTATATTTGGATTAGCATTTGGTTCATAATTGAATTTGATTTTGAAAACAAAATAGAAAAGGAAAAAAGAAAAACCCTTTCCCTCTCCTCTCCCTCCTTTCGGCCCAGCCGGCCTGGTTCTCTTCCCCTCAGCTCTTCCCCGCGTGGGCCAGCTCCCTCTCCCTGGGCCTGCCTCTGCTCCCTCCGCAGCCGGTCCGTTCGGCCTGTCGGCCCAGCCAGCGGCCCGTCCCTCCTTTCCCCTCTTCCCCGCCTTGGCGCCGGCTCGTTCCTACCGGCCCAGCCGCCGCGCCCCTTTCCCCTCTCTCCCTCTGACTGCCCGGGCCCACGCTCCGTGCCACTGTCACCTCGAGCCCGCATGTCAGCGTCGTCTCCCTCCTCCAGTCGTCCCCGAGCTGGACTCCTCCCATGATGGAAATCCACCGCCGTCGCCGTATCTTTCGCGGATTCTAGGCGTGCGCGCCACACCTTCGCCCCATAAATAGTAGGCCGTGTCCGCCACATCCACCCGAGCACCCACCGCCCCTCGCATAACCCTAGCGCAGCCGCCGCCTCGAGCTCGCAGCATTGTCGTCGACGCCATCCGCCCCGCTGTGCCACGCGCCGCCTCCGTTTGCTCCACGCCACGATAATCGATAGGGTGAGTTCTCCTTGCTCTCCTCTACCTCCCGGTGCTCTTGGTTCGGCTATCCATGACTCGTAGGTCGTTTTCCACATGCGTCGTCGTCTCCGGCCATGGCGTCGCCGTCGGAGCTCGTCGTCGACCCTGCCGGAGTCTCGCTTCCCCTCCCGTCTGATCTGCGTCGTCGATCTTAGATCCAATGGCCGATATCACGCCATACCGGTTTGGCCTGTACTTTTGCTAAAGAGTCCCTGCAGTTTTACGTAATTAACCCGTCGTCCAGCGTAGTTCAAATTAATTCAATCAATGCCCATAGTTTTTATGTTTTGACCCATGTGTTTTCTCAAAAACGAGTCCCGGTCCATAGGACTATTTTAATTCGGTTTTTAATTATTTTTAATCCGAAATTGATTTCAAAATATTTACAAAATTGCCACTATCTTCATTAGGCCATATCTTCTCCGTTTTAACTTCGATTTGACCCGTTCAAGTTGCGTTAGGTTTGTAACGACATAATCTACGCATTGGTATCAATGTTTTCCATGTCAAGAGCTCTAGAATTTTATGATTTAACGCCTAACTTGAATAATGATTATACAATTGGATTTTTATAATTAAAAGTAACTTAGTCTTTTTACCTTGGTCAATTAGGTGATTAGTTTTACCTTGTTTTTCTAAATCAAGTATAATTTAATTTAACTCAATTAAGGTATTTCTCTGAAGTATCTTATACATGTTTTATATAGCTAAAATAGATAAAGCCTATAGTTTCTTTTCGAAGCAAATTTTTTGATAGATGTATCTTTTTCATCGTAGCTCTGATTAGAGTGCTCTTCGCGTTTGTGTGTTTGTAGCAAGATGTAGATTCGTTTTACAAATTTTTTATCTTAATTTTATGTTTGGTGTACTGCTCTAATTTAGTTCTATTGTTTGCTTCGTGTATGAGTGCATGGATGCTTGTGTGGTCCTTTATGATCATGTCCGGTCTGTGAGCTTTACGTGTTGATCAAGGAGTTCCATTGAAGGCTTGGACTAGAAGAAGGATCAAATTTTAAAGCAAGTATAGCATGGCATAATCCTTCAGCATGCTCGGTTGACTGGTTCGTTTCGTTGCTGGTTCGTGAAGAAGTACTGCTGGCTGGTTTGTGTGAGAGAAAAATACTGTTCCGGCTGGAAATTTACGATCGTTTACGACAAGCCACAGCCAAACGAACAGGCTGCTTGTTACCTATTCACCATAAATCACTTATCATACTGCATGTGTCTACCTTAATTACCACTAAGGATTCTCTAGTACTTTGTTACCTTGTACCTTGATATCTATGGGTTATTGCATTAGGTAGTATGATGCTAGTGCTTAATTAAAGACCATGATCTTGTAACTTGACTAATGGTATATGCAATAAATACTAAAAGATGCTTTTTAGCAACATAGAATAAGGGGGCTAGAGCATTGGGCTATTTTATGGTACTCTAGATTCCTCTCTCTAAAGACTTATCTATAAGTGATCATCCGGTGCTTACAGTACAACTGTGAGGGAAATATGGCTCCGGTTTTAGCTCAGTATGAGGACTTTTTCTACCTTGTTAGTGGTTACCTTTGTTGCCGTAAGAATGTGAAAGGACCTTGATGTCGCCTAGAAGGCCTAGACAGGGGGGGTGAATAGGCCTGTAAAAATTCAACCCGAAACTCTGTTAGAACAGAGGGCGACACTGCCGGCCTTATAGGGCGGCACTGCCGCTCTTCAAAAATAAAGCAGACAGCGTTGAGATTTCACAGATAGTAACCTGACCCTCTCAGCTGCTCAATCCTGCAACAAAAAGACAAAATCCAGTTCGAAGACTGGATACCACAGAAATCTCACACAAGAGAGGATCGAGCTACCAAACCCTAACAACAGCTAGCAAAGAGCCGAACCAGCAAGAACACAAAATGAAGCACGCGAGACACACAATTTATCCCGTGGTTCAGCTCGCCACCAAGGCTTGCCTAAGTCCACGTTGTTAAGGCATCCACAAAAGGATTATCTCACCACCAAGGCTTGCCTTGCCCTCGTTCTCAAATCAAGAGAATGAACTCTTAAAGTGAGGGGTGATTTCTTAGCTGCAGGATGAGGTTACAAACCTCTCAATGCTCCCACATGAGTTGGCAAGCACAAGGGTGACGCCTAGCCGGCTAGGAGCAAGCTCCAAGGGTAACAAACCCTAGAACCGCCTGCCAAACGTGAACCAAATGCTATTAGACTTTAGGAATCAGTAGATCTGCTCTCCAATCTAGTTTTGCTGCCTTTTCTCTCAAGTTTTGATGGTGGAAATCAAGGATTGCTTGGGAGCTTGAAGGAGCAACAATGGAGGAGAGAGAGGTGAGCTTTGGTCTGTTCAGTTTCGAACTGAACCATTGGAGAAGAAGGATCTGTGTTGTGGGCCAGCCCAAATGGTATTTTTACCTCTTGGGTCCCAACAGTCGTTTATGGGTGGCACTGCCGCCCTAGCCAAAACAGGTAGAATCTAGAGATTTTTTGCTGGCTGCTTTGGCTGGGTAAGAGGATATAGATCTGTAGTTTTGAGCATCTGGTTGCATAGTTGACCAATTGTACTAGAATCCCTCTTTATAGTACGACTTTTCCTAAACTCAAATTCAAAGCATAAAAGAATGTAAATGCCTTTGAGCTGGTTGCCACTTCATTTGGCAATTGAGAACTTCTATTATCGAATATGTTTTCCTCATTCTCATTATACCTTGATTATGTGACTTGAACCATTTCCATACATATGAGTTCACCTTCATGGCTTCAAGTCACTTCCACTAATGATTTGATCCTCAACACAATATGACTGCTCATAGCTTGATTAGTACCTCGACTCAATACAAGTACTCTCTTCTTCACCTTAGCCATGTTACCTCGGCCGCCAAGCCATCGCTTGCCCTTCACCTTCGCTTAGTACCTCGAAGCCCTTTCCTTGCTATCTTCACCCTATCAAGCCATGCTTAAGTCACATTATATTAAGCATCCATTAAAAAACATTTCTTCAATATTTTGATTCTTGCTTGAATATTTTCTAGATATGAATGTTGAGATCAATTAAGCTTCAATTTGTCTCAAATAGAGATATACATGGATCAACATCAATATGTTCAAGCTAATTCACGATTCCTTATTTCCTTCTCATTTTGGCTTGACATTCCAATTGATCTTTCATATATTCATCCATATAAGCAAACCAATGTAGAGACCGACTTATATCCACTATACATTGTCATTTACCAAGTATGTTTGCTTTCACATGATGCTATGATATCCCACAATATAGAAGCCATTTCATTGATTCCATTTGCATTGTTGTCTTTTGCTTGAACTAGATTGCTTGCATAAACTTCCAATACAACAATACACAGTTTGGCATTCACTTTAACACAATGTGGCATATCATCAAGTTTGCCTACTAGTTGAACCTCGTATATACTTGTTAATACACAACCCACAAGTATATGTAATAGACTTAATTTCCTATTCAACACTTAGCAAACTTATTAGACCGTTAATTGTGTTGTCTTTCAATTTACCAAAACCCACTAAAGGGCTAGATGTACTTACAATCTCCTCCTTTTTGGTGATTGATGACAACACAACTAAAGCTTACAAGAGATTGATAAACATTAAGATTTTAAATCCTATTATATAGTGAGCTCCTCTTAAATGTGTGCATTGAAGGAATTCAAATTTTGGCCTCAAACGCCAAATGCACATATTTAAGATATAGTGTGGGAACTTCCCTATATCTTAGCATCCATGGGGTGCAAGGTGTAACATGATAACCGTGATGCTCATGACAGTTCATGTACTCAAAGATTGTTGACCAGCAGAGGGCGGCACTGCCGCACCAGAGAGCGGCACTGCTGCACCAGAGAGCGGCACTGCCGCACTTGCCTGACCAGCACAGGAGAAAACAAGCATCACTCAAGGCATGAATGCCACACACTAGCATAAATGGTCCTTATTAAGAGCATCAATTTAAACTATCCTTGCACACACCACAATTTTTTTTAAACCTTATATGTATGCCTCTCCTTTACCATATCAATCTCTCTCCCCTTACATTCTCCCCCAATATTTCTCCCACTTTGGCATTAATCTCCAAAAAGGATGTGTCCACCAAAAGGAAGAAATGATAGTCAACAAGTGAGGGCAAAAGTAGGTAAAAGTTTAGCATATGGGATTTCTCACCTATTTTCTACCAAACAAAGTATGCAACTTTTAGGTCAAGATTCTTGAGAGGTTAGCATATTTGGCTCATACCTCACTTAGATGACAGTATAACATGAGACAAACTCATGCCATCACCACAAGAGGTATCAACCAAATATCTAAAGAATTCTCTAATCGCCACCACAAGAACAAACTTATGGTGTGACTCAAAAATTGCATACACATGCACACACTAGCATGTAAAGGCCTAGATGCACAAAGGTAATACATGAGTTCATTGAGCGATATATCTTTGTTCTAAGCCTCATAGTCTCCACCATGAAGATGATTTCAATACTTGGATTTAGTGCTTTGATGGGACTAGTACTTCTTTATTGTCGGTGTTTCGGAACCGGGGGTCCTTAACCGACTAGTGAATTTGTGCTGCGTGCTCCCTCTTCCGGATGGAGATGCAAAGAGACACAAGGTTTATACTGGTTCGGGCAATGGATGCCCTACGTCCAGTCTGAGAAGGTGTTCTTGTATTCCTAACACCAGGGTGCTCGTAGTAGGGGGTTACAAGCTAGGCGAGAAAGGGAGTTCGTCCCAGATCTCTATGAGGGGAGGTGATATGAATTACAGAACGAGGCATGTTGTTCGTGCGAGTATCTGTGATTCTATCCATCGTCCTGGAAACGGTCCTGGCTGCCTCCTTTTATAGCCGTAGGGAGGAAACCAGGAGTACATAAGAGAGCTACACGTGGAGCAAGGACTATTCGATGACGTATTTACTCCTAGAGCAGCATGGCGTTGTCGTGGGAGTTCCCGTAGATGTCTAACCGGTATGGTCTTCATCGCAAGTAACATGCTTTGATTTAATGACTTGGTGGATTGCGAGGGCTCGGCGCCTTCGTGGCCGGTCGTGCGAGGCTGTCGTCGTGCCGAGGCCTCGCCGCGTCGTCGAGGCCCGAGAAGTGACCTAGGTGCGATCGGGTCTCAAAGCAGCCCATCGCGGAATAGTGCGAGACGTGCGCCTATAGGATCTGATGACTGTGTTGTCGATGGGGATGGTAAAAAGGTGATCGACCGTTGTCCCGTCGCTCTGCTGCGCCAAGACCGCCGATCGTGGTTTTACGTAGTGGGTGCGGCCGAGCGCATTAATCGGATGTGACAACCGCCAGAGACTTTTGAGGCGGAGGCGACGAGGTTGTGGGACGAGCGCGGCCTCGGGCGAGGTGGAGCACGGCGATTCGTCCGAGGCCCTTCGAGGGGTCTCGGGCGAGGCGACGGGCGAGCGTAGTAAGATCGCGTGAATCTGAGGCCTGTCCGAGGGGGCTCAAAGCGAGACGGAGTGGTCGGTCTGGCGATTCCGAGGCTACAGAACCCGCTCGACTCCCCACGCTATGTCGTCCTTGGTGCGGGAGTTAGGCGCAAAGACAAAGGGTCGGTAACCCCCGCTGTGTGTTGTCTCGAGATGGCGGGGTTGACGCGACCGGCGTGTAGCCGCCACTTACTCGCTGCTCTGTGCCATCGCATAATCTGGCCGGAGTGGTTGGGCGCTGGATGTGACGCGTTCGGTCGAGCAGCTTTTGTAAAAAAGCGGTCACGGGTTGGTGCCGAGCCGGCCTCGCGTGAATCGTAGAATCGGCACTTCTTCCGAGGCCCTGTGAGGGGGCCTTGACGAGGGGGCTCGACGCTGGGCCTCGGCGAGGCGGTCTCGGTGAGTCGGAGAACCGCTTTGCTTCATGGGGCTCGGCGATGGGGTCTCGGCCGAATCGAAGATTTCGCCGAGACCTCGCTTGTTTATTCCGTTGGTTCTGCTTTTTTAGGGTCTAAGCAGTTTTTCGATCTTTGCTTGGGGTACCCCATTTTTGGTATCCGAGCGGTAGCCCCAGAGCCTCGGGCGGGAGTGTGGGATACTCTCCCGAGGTTTTTTCGAGACTTTTGTTTCTCAAAGGGCTTTTGTCGGGTTTGTTTTATACTGTGATTACGGTGGGTGCGTGCACTCAACCGAATGTAGTTCTTGAGGCCCTAGAGGAGTGAGTTTACTCCTTTAGGGCTTTTTTTCGTTGAGTAAGGCGCTCTATCGCATTTGCTTGACCCATGAGAGCGAGCTCGGTCGCTTGTTTGGGGTGCGGGAGGAGCACCCAAGCCTGTCGAGCCCTTGCATGCGATCCTAGGTCGCTGGGTCTCAAAGAAGGTTTGCGGGAAGAGCCCCCGAGCCTCCGCACGGAGCGAGAGGGTGGTCAGAGTTCTTCCGGCTTTTGTACGACCTCGCGCTTCCTTTTCGCTCAGCAGGAGGGGTTGTTTGCCGAGCCCTTCGCGTGGTGAGCCTAGGGCCGCTGGTCTCGTCAAGTTTGCAGAAGAGCCCCTGAGCCTCCAGCCAGCAGAGCGAGAGGGCGATCAGAGTTCCCCTGCTTTTTGTACGACCCTCGCGCCTTTTTTCGCTCGGAAGGAGGGTGGAACATGCCAGGCCACCCTCGGTGGGCGCGAGCGATGACATTTCCGGTGAGCTTTTATCGAGTAAGTCCGAGTGGAGGCCCATGCCCCATTCGATAGGGGTCGGCTAGTGGTCCGAGACGCTCCCAAAAAAGTACCGTAAGGCTTCTCTAGCGGGTGCCAGTGGCTGTTCGATTGGCCCTAGGGGCTCGGTGCCTCCCCACGGTGGGATCCCCTTTAGAGAACTCCTGCTGGTCTCGAGACACGACTCAAGGCATCCCAAGCAATCGCTTGCACGGGCCTCGGCCATGTACGGGCTCGCCCCCATAGTTGTCCCCGACTGTCTGTCCCGAGGCGGCCGTCGAGACCATAAATGGCCCAACCTTGAACCTTTGGACCGTGAAGGGCTCGGTGCCCTTTTTTCGTCGTGTTTTTTCGATCCTCGGGTGTACTTCTCGGCAAGGTTTGCGGAAGAGCCCCGAGCCTCCGCTGCACGTAGCGAGAGGGCGATCAAGAGTTCCCCGGCTTTTATGTACGACCCTCGCGCATCCCTTTCGCTCGGAAGGAGGGGTTGTTTGCCGAGCCCTTCGCGTGCGAGCCTAGGCCGTTGGTCTCGGCAAGGTTTGCAGGAAGAGCCCCAGAGCCTCCGAACGTAGCGAGAGGGCGATCGGGAGTTCCCCTAGCTTTTTGTAACGACCCTCGCATCCCTTTCGCTTTCGGAAGGAGGGGTTGTTTGCCGAGCCCCTTCGCGCGTGCGAGCCTAGGCCACTAGGTCTCGACAAGGTTTGCAGGAAGAGCCCCCAGCCTCCGCACGTAGCGAGAGGGTGATCAGGAGGTCCCTTGGCTTTTTGTATGACCCTCGCGCATCCCTTTCGCTCGGAAGGAGGGGTTGTTTGCCGAGCCCTTCGCGTGCGAGCCTAGGCCGCTGGGTCTCGGTAAGGTTGCAGGAAGAGCCCCGAGCCTCCACGCGAGCGCAGAGGGCGATCGGGAGTTCCCCGGCTTTTGTACGACCCTCGCGCTTCCTTTTCGCTCGGAAGGAGGGTGGAACATGCCGAGCCACCCTCGGTGGGCGCGGCGATGACATTTCCGGTGAGCTTTTATCGAGTAAGTCCGAGTGGAGGCCCGTGCCCCATTCGATAGGGGTCGCTAGTGGTCCGTAGATGCGCTCCAAAAAGTACCGGAAGGCTTCTCTAGAGGGTGCCAGGCTGCTCGATTGGCCCTAGGGGCTCGGTGCCTCCCCTACGGTGGGATCCCTTTAGAGAACTCCTGCTTGTCTCGGACACGACTCAGTCATCCCAAGCAATCGCTTGCCTAGGCCTCGCCATGTACGGGCTCGCCCATAGTTGTCCCCGACTCTATCGTCTCCGAGGCGGTCCGTCGAGACCATAAATGGCCCAAATTTGAACCTTTGGACCGTAGCGGGCTCGGTGCCCTTTTTCGTCGTGTTTTTACGATCCTCGGGGTGTACTTCTCGGCAAGGTTTGCAGGAAGAGCCCCCGAGCCTCCGCACGTAGCGAGAGGGCGATCAAGAGTTCCCCTGGCTTTTTGTATGACCCTCGCGCATCCCTTTCGCTCAGAAGGAGGGGTTGTTTGCTGAGCCCTTCGCGTGCGAGCCTAGGCCGCTGTTCTCGGCAAGGTTTGCAGGAAGAGCCCCCGAGCCTCCGAACGTAGCGAGAGAGCGATCAGGAGTTCCCCTGGCTTTTTGTACGACCCTCGCGCATCCCTTTCGCTCGGAAGGAGGGGTTGTTTGCCGAGCCCTTCGCGTGCGAGCCTAGGCCACTGGGTCTCGGCAAGGTTTGCAGGAAGAGCCCCCGAGCCTCCGCACGTAGCGAGAGGGTGATCAGGAGGTCCCTTGGCTTTTTGTATGACCCTCGCGCATCCCTTTCGCTCGGAAGGAGGGGTTGTTTGCCGAGCCCTTCGCGTGCGAGCCTAGGCCGCTGGGTCTCGGCAAGGTTGCAGGAAGAGCCCCCGAGCCTCCACGCGGAGCGAGAGGGCGATCAGGAGTTCCCCTGGCTTTTTGTACGACCCTCGCGCTTCCTTTTCGCTCGGAAGGAGGGGTGGAACATGCTAGGCTACCCTCGGTGGGCGCGAGCGGTGACATTTCTGGTGAGCTTTTATCGGGTAAGTCCGAGTGGAGGCCCGTGCCCCATTCGATAGGGGTCGGCTAGTGGTCCAGAGACGCGCTCCAAAAAAGTACCAGAAGGCTTCTCTAGCGGGTGCCAGGGCCGTTCGATTGGCCCTAGGGGCTCGGTGCCTCCCTACGGTGGGATCCCCTTTAGAGAACTCCTGCTGGTCTCGGACACGACTTAGGGCATCCCAAGCAATCGCTTGCCTGGGCCTCGGCCATGTACGGGCTCGCCCATAGTTGTCCCTGACTCTGTCGTCCTGAGGCAGCTGTCGAGACCATAAATGGCCCAGCCTTCGAACCTCTGGACCATAGCGGGCTCGGTGCCCGGTTCCTTAGCTCAGAAGGAATCGGCTGGGGGGTATTTCCCTTCCATCGGCTAACAATGCCCGGCGCGTCTTTTGAAGCGGTCTTCTCAGGAGCTGCCGTTGCTGCGCGATGTGGTGTCAGTGGATCGGACATAACCGTCTGCGCGATTAAATGTGGAGAAGGTGGGCACGTGGGCGGAGATATCGGATCTGGATTATATGCGCCGGATCTGAGGGAAACTTCCCCGATTTCGTCGCCCAGCGGTTTCATCTTACCCCTGCATAAATACGTAAAGAGCCTCGCCCCTCCCCTCCTTACCTTGCCTGCATTTGCTTTCGCCGCTTCCAAGCCGTTGCTGAGAGCGTAAAGCGCCGGGGAGAAGAAGGGCGAGAGAGATCGATTGAAAGAGAGAGAGATAGAGATTTACCGCCGTAGCAGCGTCCTCCACCGCGCAATGGCTGGCGGTCCTATCATTCTCCCGGTGGATCCCTGGGAGCGGTCTGACGTCACCGTGGAGAAGCTGCAGTCGCTAGTGGACGCCGGTCTCCTCCGCCCGATCACCGATTCTGATGAGCCGGAGTGGATTGCTCCGGGGAATGAGTCGGAGCCGAGGCCACGTGATGGCTACGTGGTGAGCTTCGTCGTCTTCCACGAGCGAGGCCTCGGCTTGCCGGCGGACCAGTTTATGCGGGCGCTCCCGCACTACTACGGCATGGAGCTCCACAACTTCAGCCCCAACTCCATCGCACAGGCGGCCATCTTCGCCGCCGTTTGTGAGGGGTACCTGGGGATCGCTCCCCACTGGGAGCTGTGGCTCCTTTTGTTTCGGGCGGTTTTTACCACCAAGTCGGTGAGAGCGAAGGGGGCTCGGAAGGCGCTGAGGGCCGGCGGCTGCACCCTTAAGGTGCGCCAAGACCGGCAGCACCTCTACATCCTAGCCCAGCTAGCATCATCCAACCGTCATTGGTATGACAGCTGGTTCTACCTTCGTAACGACGACAGCGGGCTTCCCCCTTACACCGGGCGGGTTGTGGAGAGTCAGCCGGAGAAGTGGGGGTACGGCGTCATCAAGCCCAATCAGCCCAGGCTAGAACCGCTCCTGAGGGCCCTAGGGAAGCTGCGTGATTGCAGCCTTACGGCGGCCGTGGTCGTGGCGACTTTTCACCGCCGGAGGGTGTTGCCGCTGATGGCTCGGCGGCGGCGACTGTTCGAGATAACCCCACGCGATTCGATCGAAGGCATCAAGATGTCCGCCTTCGCCCTTACTGATGAGGAGATCCTACGTCGGGTAAGGGAGGCGGTGGATGGGAAACCAAAGATTGATGGCTTGCTGCCGTTCCCGATGCGCCCGTCGCGGGGGTACATTTCCCTGGTAAGTTGGGTGTTGCCGAGGCCTTCGCGGCCTTCTTGCTTATTGCTTTTTTCGCCCGTTGCCTTATTTCGTCGTTTCTGCAGGGGATAAGGGACGTGCGAAGCTCCCCGCCGCCCATTCCTAAGGACGCCCAGCGGCGAGCCATGAATAGGGCGTACGCCGAGGAGCAGAAATAGAAGAAAGACGCCAAGGTGGCAAGGCGCACGAAGAGGATCCTTGAGCATGAAAAGCTGGACGCACGCCACCGGCAACAGAGGCTCGACGGTCTCTCGTTGGAGTCGTCTCCCTCAGTATCGGTGTCAGGTTCCTCCGGCGACGTTGGCGCGGTCGAGGAAGGGAAGGGTACTCTGGACCACCTCCCCGATGTTACGGAGGTGGCACCCGGGGTGTCTCTAGTAGACGCCCATCTCGTTGTCGAGGACGACATGCCCGAGACGCGTGCTGTCAGCCCGGTGGGCTCAGCGGAGGAGGTGGAGCAAGCGACACCGGGGGTGGCTCAATCGTCTTTGCGGACGGTCGAGGGGGTGCCGGGGTTCGGCGGAGACCAGCCGGTACCGGCGGATACAGAAGCCGTGCCACCACCGCCACCGCCGCCGTTGCAGAGGAGGGACGCTATCCAGAAGCGATTGCTTCCTCGTTCGCGGTAAGTCTATTTTTTGGCAGAGTTTGTAGTATTTCCTGCTTGCCCCCTGGTCGTACGCTAACCTTTAGGAACGCCTTCGTTTCCAGTCAGAAGCGCCGGGTGGAGGAACCTGCCTTGGCGCCCCATAAGGCGCTCAAGGTGAGCACCAGCTCCACCGCTCATCGGGCGGCGGAGGCGCAGGCTGGCGTGCAGCATGGCGCGGCGTCGGGCGGGGCTGGCCCGGAGGAGCCAGCCGCTCAAGGAAAGGGCGCTGAGGTGGCCACAGAACGAGCGGGGGAGGACGAGTACACGCCCAGCGAGGTCGTGGGTCTTGGGGCGAATGAGGCCGAGGCATCCACCACTGCTGGGGCCATCGGGGATGAGGCCAGAGCCCCCAAGGCTTCCGAGGCCTGGGCGGTGGACGCCGCCATCGAGGTAGAGATGGCAGAGGCCAGAGCCCCCGGGCCCGTTGAGGCCGAGGCGGTTGGGACAGAGGCGGGGCGGGCTTCGTCACCGCCCCTGGTTCAGACGATCTCGTCTGAGGATTCTTCCCAGGGGAAGGAGGCGGCAGACGCCGAGGCAGCTAGCACCGCGGAGCGGCCGGTCCCGACTCCTGCTGAGGGGAGTTCGGTCCTTGTCCGGGTCCGACCCGAGCCCCATGGGTGGAATCACCCGCGTGTTGTATGGGGAAACCGGGCCGACCCTAAGGGGGAGCCTGTGTTTGCCCTTGAGGATGTTGCCGAGGGGGGCGCTGGGACACCCTCGAGCAATACCGCCAACTGGCGGTGCAGTCGATGCAGACAGCGTTGTCTGTTATGCAAAGGGACCTGCCCGGTGTTACCCAGGTACACACTTCCCTTTCTCATGTCGCGTTGTTTTTTCTCCGAGCCCCCCTTGCGGTGTTTGACGTACGTCTTTGCCTGTCTCAGGAGCTCGAGACTCGGTCCCTTGGGAAATCGTTGTTCCCACGAAGGGAGATGGGAGTCTTGGAGCATCTCCAGCGGCAAAAGGGCCTGCTTGCCGACGCCCAGGAGCTGTTGTTGGTGCGGAGTGCTGAAGTGGAGGACCTCTGCCTTCGTTGTGTCGACCTGAAGGCCGAGGTGGCCATGGCTAAGGAGCAGGCTGCCCCTTTGGTGGCGAAGATCAAGGAGCTGGAGGAGGAGCAGGATTCCCTCAAGTCCCGGGCCCAAGAAGCAATGGCATCTACCAAGGTCACCGCCGGGCAGCTGGGCACAGATCAGAGTGAACATCAGCTGACGAAAGTCGCTTTGGCAGAGGCTACCAAGGCGGCCGAGGCCTCTCGAGTCGAGGCTTTAGCCTGGAAGAACAAAGCCGAGGGTAAGTTCCGCTGAACCGCGCTCCTTGTTCCGTTTGCTCTGGTTTGCGTTCGGCCCCTAACTCTTTGTCGTGGTGTAGGTCTGGAGAAAGAGGCCTCCCAGGCAGCTGAGGCCTCCGTCGCAGCGCAGGCGGCGCTGGACGTTGAGGTCTAGGAGCACGAGGCTCTGTGCAGCGCCGCCCGTACCGCCTGCGAGGCTCTGGAGGTTGAGGGGGTCCAATCAGCCAGCTCCCTTGGGAGCCGCCTGATTGCGTTGAGTGGCTGCGTCCACGAGAGGCTCCGGGGGGCGTTGCACACGGGTGTCAAATGCACCCTGTTCGTTGTCTCCTCGCACTACGCCGTCAACCTTGAGGCTGTCAGCGACGGCTACGTTTTGCCGGAAGATGACGAGGAGGCCGACGCAGAGGTCGTGAAGCTGATGGAGGCGGTGGAGGCGCCCGGCACAGCGTTGACCAGCCTGTTTGAAGAAGAGGTGGTTCCTCCCGCGCCAGCCGCCGCTCCTTGAGCTTTGACCTGGGCCAGCAGGGGCCATGTAAATGGATTGATTTAATTGTCATACCGTGACGTTTTGTGGCCGTCGAGGCCTTTTAAAGTACTTGCGTATGTGCGTTTTTTAATCGCTTTCTTATTCCATTTCCGAGCCTGTGCCCCCTGTCTCGTTCTTGGATACCTGCAGAGAACTTCCTCGAGCCTAAGCCGTCCCTTGGTGAAGGGTGGCGAGGAGTTGACTGTGAGCTTGGGGCGAGGGCTGTTCTCACGCACTCGACCGCCCTTTGGCCTTAGGACACGCTTTTGGTCCTTAGGTTTCTTCTGGACGAGTCCTGCCGGGAGCGCGAGAGAGTTTGGCGTGGAAATTTTCAAAAGACGGTTAAGAAACGGCGTCCGGGACTTAGGGGTTCCCCTTTTTAGCCCCCTCGGAGGCTCGGCTCTGCAGAGGCGAGCGAGTCTCTCTCAGAAGCGTTATTGTGACGTCGAGCCCCTATCGATAGACAAGCTCTTTGCAAAGAACTTCCTCGGAGCCTAAGCTGTCCCTTGGGCGAAAAGGTGGCGAGGGAGCTGCCGTAGCCCAAAGGCATAGGTCGTTCTCACGGCTCAGCTGGTCTTTTGCCTTTGAGACAAACTTTTGGTCCTTAGGTTCCATACAATCGAGTTGCCTATTAAGGGGGGGCCTCGAAAGATTGTAACAACTTAAAGAACGCTTCTTTATTGTATTTCGAGAAACAATGTAAACAACGTTTGGAAACTTAAGGGTAGAAACGACGTAGTTGTTCTATGTTCCAAGCGTTGGTGAAGATTTCGCCCTTCTCGTTGGCCAGCTTGTAGGTTCCGGGCTTTAGTACTTGGGCGACGATGTACGACCCTTCCCATGGCGGGGTCAGCTTGTGGCGGCCCTTGCTGTTCTGCCTCAGCCTCAGCACCAAGTCGCCCACCTTCAGGTCTTGGCTCCGAATGTGCCGGGCTTGGTAGCGTCGTAGGGCTTGCTAGTATTTGGCCGAGTGTAGCAGGGCAATGTCTCGGGCTTCCTCAAGTTGGTCGAGGGCGTCCTCGCAGGCAGTGCGGTTGCTTTGCTCGTTGTAGGCCTGTAGTCTCGGGGAGCCGTACTCCAAGTCGGTGGGGAGGATGGCCTCGGCCCCATAGACTAGGAAGAACGGTGTGAATCCCGTGGCTCGGCTCGGTGTATTCCTCAGGCTCCAAATGACCGAGGGGAGTTCGGCAAGCCATTTCTTGCCAAACTTTTTCAATCGGTTGTAGATTCTTGGCTTGAGGCCTTGTAGGATCATGCCATTGGCACGTTCTACTTGGCCGTTTGTCCTAGGGTGTCCTACGGCTGACCAGACCACACGGATGTGGTGGTTGTCGCAGAACGTCAAGAACTTGTGGCCGGTGAATTGCGTCCCATTGTCGGTGATGATGGTATTTGGGATTCCGAACCTGTGGATGATATCCGTAAAGAACAGCACTGGTTGCTCGGATTTGATTTGGGTGATTGGACGAGCCTCGATCCATTTGGAGAATTTGTCGATGGCTACGAGTAGATGGGTATAGCCCCCGGGTGCCTTCTGCAGAGGCCCAACCATGTCTAGCCCCCACACGGCGAATGGCCATGTGATAGGGATGGTTTGGAGGGCTTGGGCTGGGAGGTGCGTCTGTCGAGTGTAGTACTGGCATCCTTCGCAGGAGCGTACTAGCCCCGTGGCATCAGCCATCGCTGTTGGCCAGTAGAAACCTTGGCGGAAGGCGTTTCCCACTAGCGCCCGAGGCGCTGCGTGGTGCCCGCAGGCTCCCGCATGCAAGTCCCAGAGCAGTGATTGGCCAGCCTCGGTGGTGATGCACCGTTGGAGAATACCAGACGGGCTACGCCTATACAACTCACCATTGTAGAGGACGTACGTCTTGGCTCATCACGCAAGCCGTCGGGCCTCGGTCCTGTCCGCGGGAAGCTCTCCTCGCACGAGGCGATCAAGAAAAGCTCTCCTCGCATGAGCCCTCTACCTTCACCGAGTCATAGTCGACGGATGGCTTGTGGAGGTCTCTAGCGAAGATGTTCGGGGGGACCGGGGTCCGTGCCGACGCCATCTTTGCCAGTTCGTCCGCGGCCTCGTTGAACTTTCGTGCGATGTGATTGAGTTCGAGGGCATCGAACTTGTCCTCTAGGCGGCGTACCATCGTGCAGTACGCCTCCATCTTGAGGTCATGGCAGTTTGATTCTTTCATCACTTGGTTGATGACAAGCTGTGAATCGCCTCGAACGTCGAGACGCCGTACCCCAAGTTCAATGGCGATCTGCAGGCCGTTGACGAGGGCCTCGTATTCGGCCACATTGTTGGAGGCGGTGAAGTGTAGTCGGATTATGTAGCGCATATGGACTCCGAGGGGTGAGATGAAGAGCAGACCTGCGCCTGCTCCGGTCTTCATCAGAGACCCGTCGAAGTACATGGTCCAGTACTCCGCCTGGACTTGAATAGGTGGTAGTTGGGTATCGATCCATTCTGCCACAAAATCGGCCAAGACCTGAGACTTAATGGCTTTTTGGGGTGCGAAAGACAGGGCTTCCCCCATGAGTTCCACGGCCCATTTGGAAATCCTTCCCGAGGCCTCCCGATTATGGATTATCTCTCCCAAGGGGAAAGATGACACCACGGTCACTGGGTGGGACTCAAAGTAGTGACGTAGCTTGCGTCGAGCCAATATTATGGCGTAGATTAGTTTCTGGATGTGGGGGTAGCGCGTCTTGGTATCGGAAAGCACCTCGCTGATGAAGTAGATAGGTCGTTGGACGGGTAGAGCGTGCCCTTCTTCCTGCCTCTCGACCACTACGGCCGCGCTGACCACTTGGGTCATTGCGGCAACGTAGAGTAAGAGGGCCTCGTCTTCGATCGGTGGTACCAGAACGGGGGGTTGGAGAGCAGCGCTTTGAGTTTGGTGAGTGCTTCCTCGGCCTCGGGGGTCCAGGAAAAGCGCTCAGATTTTCTCAAGAGACGGTACAGAGGTAAGCCTTTTTCGCCGAGGCGCGAGATGAAGCGGCTCAGGGCCGCTAGACATCCCATAACCTTCTGTACTCCCTTGAGGTCTCGGATCGGCCCCATATTGGTCACGGCAGAGACCTTGTCCGGGTTGGCCTCAATGCCGCGCTCTGAGACTATGAATCCCAGGAGCATGCCTTGGGGGACCCCGAAGACACACTTTTTGGGGTTGAGCTTGATGCCCTTCTCCCTGAGGCATTTGAAGGCTACCTCCAGGTCATTGACGAGGTCATTGGCCCGCTTGGATTTGACAACGACGTCGTCCACGTAGGCCTCGACGGTTCATCCGATGTGCTTGCCAAAGACCTGGGTCATACACCGTTGGTACGTGGCCCCCGCGTTTCTAAGGCCGAACGGCATAGTCGTATAGCAGTATAGGCCAAATGGGGTGATGAAAGAAGTTGCGAGCTGGTCGGACTCCTTCATTTTGATTTGATGGTAGCCAGAATAGGCATCAAGGAAGGACAGGGTCTCGCATCCCGCAGTGGAGTCAACGATTTGATCGATTCGAGGTAATGGAAATGGGACTTTTGGGCATGCTTTGTTCAGACCGGTGTAGTCCACACACATTCTCCATTTTCCATTTTTCTTCTTAACTAATACGGGATTAGCTAACCACTCCGGATGTGACACTTCCTTGACGAATCCGGCCGCCAAAAGCTTCTGTACCTCCTCGCCGATGGCCCTGCGCTTCTCCTCGTCGAATCGGCGCAGGTGTTGCTTCACCGGTCTGGAGCTGGCCTGGATGTCGAGGGCGTGCTCGGCGACTTCCCTCGGTATGCCGGGCATGTCCGAGTGACTCCATGCGAATATGTCGGCGTTCGCGCGAAGAAAGTCGATGAGCACGACCCCCTATTTGCTGCCGAGGGTCGCGCTGACCCTCAGCACTCGGTTGTTTGAGCAAGTGGGGTCGACCGGGACGAGCTTGACGGCCTCCGCGGGCTCAAACGTCCCGGCACGACGCTTCGAATCAGGCACCTCGCTGCCGAGCTGGTCGAGGTTGGCGATGAGGGCCTCGGACTCCACTATAGCCTCGGCGTACTTGATGCACTCGACGACGCAGTCGTATGCATGCTCGTACGTGGAGTCAATAGTGATGACACCATTGGGGCCCGGCATCTTGAGCTTGAGGTAGGTGTAGTTCGGGACCGCCATGAACTTGGCGTAGCACGGCCGTCCCAGGATGGCGTGATAAGTCCCCTTGAACCCCACCACCTCGAAGGTGAGGGTCTCCTTGCGGTAGTTGGAGGGGGTGCCGAAGCAGACGGGTAAGTCTATGCGCTCGAGGGGTCGTGCGCGCATCCCTGGCATGATGCCGTGGAAGGGCGCGGCGTCGCCTCGGAGTTGTGACCGGTCGAGCCCTAGGAGCTCCAGCGTGTTGGCGTACAGGATGTTGAGGCCGCTGCCTCCGTCCATCAACACCTTGGTGAGTCGGGTGTTCTCGATGATCGGGTCAATGACGAGCGGGTACTGGCCAGGGTTTGGGACATGATCGGGGTGGTCATCCTGATCGAAGGTGATCGCCTCTCGAGACCAGTCGAGGTACCGGGGAGTGGCCACCTTAACCGAGAAGACCTCTCGGCGTTCCCTTTTTCGCTGTCGCGCCGTGAGGCACGTCGAGGGCCCACCGAAGATCATGAAGGCATTGTGTACCTTGGGGAACCCGTCGCCCTTGTCGTTGTCTCTGTCGTCCTGGCCCCTCTTCTTGGCATCATCGTTGGGGAGCCCGAGCTTGGCGTAGTATCGCCGGAGCATGGTGCACTCCTCAAGGGTGTGCTTTACCGGGCCTTGATGGTATGGGCAGGGTCTTTTAAGCATGTTGTCGAAGAGCCCTGGGCCTCGGGGATTCTTGCGGTCTGCGGCCGCGACGAGCCCGGCCTCGAGAACCTCCTATTTCCCCTGGCGTACCTTCTTTTTCTGGGGGGGGCGAGACGTCGAGGCCCCGGGGGTCTCCTCCCGCCTCTTCCCCTTGGAGTTGTTGTTGGGAAAGATGGCCCCGACGGCCTCTTCGCCAGAGGCGAAGCTGGTGGCAATGTCGAGGAGTGCGGATGCCGCGGTCGGTACGCTCCGGCCTAATTCTCGGACCAGGTCTCGACAGGTGGTGCCGGAGAGGAATGCCTAGACGATTTCTGAGTCGCCGATGCTGGGCAACTCGGTGCATTGCTTGGAGAAACATCGGATGAAGTCTCAGAGAGACTCGTCCGGTCTCTGGCGGCAGCTCTTGAGGTCCCAGGAGTTCCTGGGGCACGTGTAGGTGCCCTGGAAATTCCCGACGAAGACCTTTACCAAGTCGCGCCAGTCGGGGATTTGCATAGGGGGAAGGTGTTCGAGCCAAGCTCGCGCTGAGTCTGACAGGAATAGGGGGAGGTTGCGGATGACGAGCAGGTCATCGTCCGCACCGCCTAGCTGACAAGCCAGACGGTAGTCGGCCAACCATAGCTCGGGGTTGGTCTCGCCGCTGTACTTTGAGAGATTCGCTGGCTAATGAAACCGGGCCAGGAAGCGGGCGCTGCGGATGGCCTTACTAAAAACTCTAGGGCCAGGCGGCCCGGGAGAAGGACTGCGGTCCTCCCCACTGTCATAGCGACCGCCTTGGTGCACTCGGTAGCCCCGGGCGGCCCCATCGTGGTCGTGGCGTCGTCGTCTGCCACCCATGTGGTGGCCGTTTTGCGCCTCGCGTTGGTCGTCGAGGCGGTCGTGCACTGAGGCGGCCCTGAGGCGGTCGTGCACCGAGGGGGCCCTGAGGCGGTCGTGCACCGAGGGCTGTTTCGAGGCGTCCCCGCATCATCGAGACGCGGAGCTTTCGGCCTGCTGCACCGTGGCAGTCTCGAGAAGGCCTCGGAGTTCACTGTGGACTCATCGCCCCTCCGTGGTAGAGGGCTCGGGCATCGCTCGGACTAGTATTGCCGCCGCAGCGACGTTCTGGCTAGCGTGATTGAAGACATGGGGTTGCTCGCCCCCTTCATCATCGTTAATGCGGCGGTTGACGTCGTGAGCCCCCAGCCAGGCCGTTCCGCCATCGCCGCGCCCCCGCTGCTCTTGCTCGAGGGTGGCTCGGAGTTGCTGCAGGAGGAGTCGATCTTGCTCGACCTTGGCTTGAAGCTCACGGAGCTGCTCTAGGTCTATGCGTCGAAGTTGCTCGGGGGTAGGGATACCTGCCGCCGCTGGGGGGACCCCGTGTGTGGTGGTGTGGCGTTGGCTGCCCTACCTCCATCGTTGCCCGTGCTCGGCATTCTGAGTCCGACGTGGAAACACTCACGAGTCGGGTCGTAAGCGTCCTCGCCGTCGGAATCGGAATGGCCGAAGCAGTAGTCGCTTGCGATCATGATGCGGTGCATCGCCTCAGGGTCGCGAATCCCGGAGAAGTCTGCTCCAACCCACACCTCGTCCTCCTCCGAGGAGTCAGAGTGGGGGTGGATTGGAGTTGTGACTATGGGGTTATGGGCATGACATTGATGAATGGAGACGAGGGCGGTGGCGTAGGAGGCGGTGACATTGGTCAACCCGAAAGGGTACAGGGATGGCGCCGTCGCCATGCTCCGCTCCGTCAGAGCTGGCTCCTCGGGAGGAGGCGGGACAGAGCTTGATGATGGGGTGTCGCTGTGCGCCACCGGCCCTTTTCCCCTGTCGAGGCTTAAGCCGGACAGGTCCCCGTGCAGGGACTCTATGCCAGCAGCGGGGTATGGGATTCTGGTGGAGCATAGATCGGCGTTCTGTACTTGCGTGGTGTTAGGGTGGACTCGCCCGCGCGACGCTCGGTGAGCTTGACGGGAGCAGTGGCCCGGGCGCCGTCCGCACGTGGGCTGTCGGTGCAAGACGTCATCGTCGGTTGATGGCGCTCTGGGTGAGAGGAGTACCATGTCGTACTCATGCCCTAGAGACATGAATTCTAGGCTCCCGAACCAGACCATCGTCCCGAGACGCAACGATCGCACGGGATCTGCCATCCGAAATCTGGTGGGATGACTAAGCTGACACGCAGAGGCCCCTACCTGGCGCACCAACTGTCGGTGTTTCAGAACTAGGGGTCCTTAACCGACTAGTGAATTTGTGCTGCGTGCTCCCTCTTCCGGATGGAGATGCAAAGAGACACAAGGTTTATACTGGTTCGGGCAATGGATGCCCTACGTCCAGTCTGAGAAGGTGTTCTTGTATTCCTTGCACCGGGGTGCTCGTAGTAGGGGGTTACAAGCTAGGCGAGAGAGGGAGTTCGTCCCAGATCTCTGTGAGGGGAGGTGATATGAATTACAGAACGAGGCGTGTTGTTCGTGCGAGTATCTGTGATTCTATCCGTAAATCCCAGAAGCGGTCCCCGCTGCCTCCTTTTATAGCCGTGGGAGGAAACCAAGAGTACATAAGAGTGCTACACGTGGAGCAAGGACTATTCGATGACGTATTTACTCTGGAGCAAAGCATGGCGTTGTCGTGGGAGTTCCCATAGATGTCTAATCGGTATGGTCTTCACTTTGCAAGTAACATCTTTGCGCATTTATTGACTTGGTGGATTGCGAGGCTCGGTGGCCTTCGTGGCCGGTCGTCTTTGAGGCTGTCGTCTCGAGGCTGTTGTCTGCGAGAGGCCCTGTCGTGCCGAGGCCCGAGAAGTGACCCAGTGCGAATCTGGGTCTCAGCAGACCATCGAGCGGAATAGTGCGAGACGTCGCCTCACAGGATCTGATGCACTGTGTTGTCGATGGGGATGGTAAAAAGGTGATCTCGACCGTTGTCCCGTCGCTCTGTTGCGGCCTTGCTTGCCGATCGCCGATCTTGGCGTACGTGGGTGCGGCCGAGCGCGTTAATCGGATGTGACACTGCCGAGAGACTTTTGAAGCGGAGGCGACGAGGTTGTGGTATGAGCCCGGCCTCGGCGGCGGAGCACGGCCGATTCGTTTGAGGCCCTTCCGAGGGGTCTCGGGCAAGGCGGACGGGCGAGGCGTAGTAAGATCGATGAATCCGAGGCCTGTCGAGGGAGCTCGGCGAGACGGAGTGGTCGGTCCGGCGATTCCGAGGCTACAGAACCCGCTCGACTCCCCACGTTACGATGTCCTTGGTGCGGGAGTTAGGCGCCACGGTGGTCGGTAACCCCGCTCATGCTGCCTCGGATGGCGGGGGTTGACGCGACCGGCGTGTAGCCGATCACCGCCGCCTGTGCCATCCATCGTCGTCTGTCCGGAGTGGTTGGGCGCTGGATGTGACGTTCGGTCAGAGCAGTTTGGTCAAAAAGGCGGTCACGAGGTTGGTGCTGAGCCGGCCTCGCGCGAATCGGAGAATCGGCACTTCTTCCGAGGCCCCGGGCGAGGGGGCCTCGACGCAGGGGCCTCGGCGAGGCGGTCTCGGGCGAGTCGGATAACCGTTTGCTTCTGCTGGGGCTCGGCGACGGGGTCTCGGGTGAATCGAAGATTTTGGCCGAGACCTCGTTTGTTTATTCCGTTGGTTCTGTTTTTAGGGTCTAAGTAGTTTTTCGATCTTTGCTTGGGGTACCCCATTTTCTGGTATCTGACATTTATGCAAGATAATTTCATTTGTGCCCATCTCTCATCATCATCATCTTCAAGGAGATATCATAAACTTGTGCTTGATATCAATTGAAAGTCCATTGCTAGCTCTTGTTGTCATATTGAGATATTAGCTGAAGATATATTTCTTGATATACCAAGTTAAAGATTATCAATCAATACCAATTAAAATATGATCTTCATAATTTTGACACCAATTAAGAGAGTCTTCACAAGGCTTTGTGATGTTTTGGTTGTCAGCAGCTAGACCAGGGGGCCGTGGGATGAGTATATATACACCCAAAACCAAAACAAGCCATTGGAGTTCAAAAACTAGCCATCAAGACCTGTACAGGTACGGCACTGCCGCCCTTATGTGCGGCATTGCCGCAGCTCTCAGAAACAACACAGGTCACCTCACGGAAAACGTCATATCTCTTTACTCCGAACTCCGTTTTTAGTGATCTTGGACTTTTTGGAAAACTTGTTTCGAGAGCTATCCAGCCCAACCGAGAGAAATCTCGAGATCAACAAGTGCTAGTGTTGTTCTATTGAAAGGATCTTCACTAGTTGATGCCAATTGGAATGAATGCCCGTATCTCATAATGTCACCTTTTGTAATTAGGACACTTGCAACTTGTTCATCATCCTCATTTTTCCGATTCCCTGCTTGTCATCTCGAGAAATCTTATTAGTCCTCTAATTTGGTGGTCATCAATGCCAAAACCCACAATAGGTCTTGATTGTCTCTTTTGGTGATTGATGACAACCCAATTAGAGCTTACAAATGATATGATATCTAAACTGAGATTTTCGAGCTATGGGTGTAGGAGCCTCCTCCTAAATAAGTGAATATAGATTTGAATTCTCAATTTGGCATGAAAGGCCACGATTCATATTTTAGGTGTGTTGGGAACCTCTCCCTACATCCATGCCTGCTGTGGGGTGCTGAACAAAGTGTCATAGAAATAAAAATAATGCATATGACAGGTTATATCGGTTCAAGCACACAAGATCCTGGCTGATATAGCACTGGGCGGCACTGCCAGCCCCAGAGGGCGGCACTGCCGTCCTGACTATATCAGTCAGATAGCAATCAGATTTCTATAGCAGATCATATGAATATAAAGCAATCTAAACTCAGAATATGACAAGCTGAAACTATAATCATGAATACATGTCCATATCCGAAGCAAATAAAGTCACAAAGTAGCAATTGAATTAATGTCGCATACCCATGAGAAACTCATTCTCAGCAAGAGACTATATAAATTCACTAGAAGAAAAGGTTAGTCTTCAAAGACACAAGGCATAGAATGGGCTCCCCCTTAATATGTGCATCAAGTGCTTGAATTACTTGTGAAATGCACTAGGATCGGTTTAAGAGTCGAGGGTAGTTCATCCTATATCTTGGTCAAGGCATTATAATTTTGCAACAACTGAAATTATGCTAAGGAAACATACCACCACCAAGGTAGATAGATCACCACACATATTTTCATCGATATGACCATCATAAGTTAGACTTCAATGATTTGGATGGCTATAGTTCTCTCTTAATGAAATATGGTGAATTAGAGATTTTGTGATCATCCAAGATCCATATTAGGTTCCTAGTTCTTATTTTACCTAAGGCAACTCACAAAGAGAGCAAAAGGTAAAATTCATGAAATTTACAAGTTATGAACTAGGAGTTACCACTCTTTGTTGATAAGATCCTGGGAGATCAATGGGATGGATCATAAGTACTTGATGAGCACCTAGAGAGGAGAAATAGCAATGAAAGCCCACTCTTCAATTATTTTCTTCATCTCATCCAAATCTAGGTCCATTTAAAGGATTGGGACATTCAACATTTAAACAAGGAGCACTTGGTTTATAAAGACCGAGACCTCCTAGAATAATTGTGAAACACCTAGAGAATCCAAAGGACCTACCTATCCTCCTTTTTCCATGTGTGGGACGGCACATCAAACACTTGATAGAAATCAATAATCCCACAAGATATAGGCTAAGCTCTCCCTAAATTTATGCATACAAGAGTACACAAAGTTCACTTAAGCACATTAACAATAGGAGGTCAAGGGAGTGACTTGCACTATACTTCAACTAATTTGAACTCCTTGAAACTGCTTGCAATTCAATAGTCTCAGCTTATTACTTCTTGTTCCAACTAGTTGCAATCACTTACTGCTGCTTGTACTCTGATTGCAACTTATTTCGACCCTTGTGTGAGTTCCTTTCTTTCATTGAAACTCCTTTAGACCAAATTTATGTTTTTCATATTTACTGATTCTTCATGACCAACTTGAGAGCTAACTCAATCTTGTTGCCACAATACAATCCAATTCCATTCAGTCAGTTTTTAGATTCTGTCATCCTAATAAAAATACATATCTCTCAGACCACTAGCCCAATATGCATGAAATTTGGTAGAGATCTTCATCTATGAGTCCTCTAACTTCTCTAAAAAATTTAGCTCATTTAAACTCCATTTGGTCAGTGAAAATAATTTTCTACCAGAACTGCTCAAATCTGAAACTGCACTGTTGAAGCTGACAGAAACCAACTCAAAAACTGATTTTCTTCAAAAACAATCTTCATACCAATTGTATAGCAACAAGTACTAGATGTGTATAGCATGCTTACAAAGTTTCAGGTCAATTTATCAGTATTTGAATCTCCAAATCCATGCTTGAAGGCAGTCAACTCAGATTTGCAATTTTCTGGACAGATTTGATGATCGATGATTCTCCTTCTTTTCCTGTCTAATCTTTAAGGTGATTTCTATTGAGAATACATACAAGATGTTATATCCATTCAGTCCTCTCATCAACACTCGTAATCTTGTGAATTCTTCTTGTATAGCTTATTCAAATCAACCTCAAACTTGATTTAAGCGAAACTGAAACTTTTGATCTAAATGGTCTTTAGCAGCAACATCTTTCTTTAGGTGAAGAATAACCCTTAAGCTTGTGAATTAAATTAGCACAACATATTCTTATTGATTTTCTATGAATAAGCTCAATCACAAGAAGACATTAGTAACTCAAGCACTAGTTTTCCATCTAGTAACCATTTATATGTGGATGATAAGTGGGTTACCAAAATGGAGAAACCTCATAACATGGACTAAATCTCCCTTGATGCCTCATGCACATTCTTTTGAGTGAAATGGAAATGTAAATGTGCATGATTGGTTATTTAAGTCCAAAGGGCAGGTTTAAGCCATATTATGGTGAGTGGCTAACATAGACAAATCTAATCCAAATTAGCTAGAGAGAAAATACATCACATGGTTTTGGATTGATAGCCTTCATATAATAGCACACTCTATTTGAGAAATACATTCTCATTTAGTGAGACTACATAAATCATTTAGAGAGAAAGATTAGTCTCACAACTCTAGCCATAGATTAAAGTCTCCTTTTATAAGTGCTCTAAGTATTTGAATTTCTCACATAACACTTTATTCATTTAAGAACTTGAGATTTTCACTCTATGTCTAGGTCATGGCAACAATAGTGTAATCAATTTGAACTATGCCAAGAGATACTCACAACCATTATAGCATGTAGATGCCCATAAGATAAGAATAAGAATTTGGCAATCTAACATATGACAAGATTCCATCAAGTAGGAAGTTCTTGACTTGTGAGTAATAAGTCCCTTTACTTGACTTGAGCTTGATTCTTTATTCTTGGCCATTTTGAAATCTACTTGTATCCTCCAATGTGTACCAGGATTCCAAATCCATCAAACCAACTCATAATGTGCACGAACATAAACTTGCTTCATCTTATTTTTCTTGGTTTGAAGTCCACAAAGGAAAGTCAAGTCATCTATGTTGCTTGGTGTGGATGATCAATTCAATTTTGATCATATTTCTATTCTATGACCAGCAACCAATGAATATCCTTAAGTGCTTCTATTATCCTAAGTGGCTACACAAGACACAAAGAAGTTTAGTTTCAAATAAATTGCACTTGAGATTTAGATGTTACCACCCTTCTTGATTGTAATGGATGAGGTGGTCTTTTCATCTTCATCTTGCACATATGAAGGTTGTAGATTTATCCACGAACTAGAGTGGAGTCAGCTGCTACTATGTAGGAGGGACGGCACTGGCGCCCTACTGATTTGCAGCAGGGGTGTGCTGCACCTCTGCATCAGAGTTGTCAGCAGAATTTGGTACAACAGCAACTTGAGGAGCTTCCACTTTTATAGCATGTACTTCTTGTGGTTTTATATCACCAATGGCCATTTTCTTGATTGCCCCACAAGGTGGTTCCTCATTACCTATAACATGAATAAGATCTTGCTCTACTAGAGAGCCATTAAAAGCATCATATGGCAAATGATTCATTTAGACTTGAAGTACTCTAGCCACTCTTAATAATTTACAAACATACATATATTTGTGAACTATTAGAGACTACACACGTCAAGTGGCTAGCTAGCAAGGGTTAGGTACTAGTTACCGAGGTGAATATGAAGTTTGAATTATTTCCATTGATTTATCTTTGGGTCAACCATATAATAATATGCAATGTGAATTGATTGATAGCTTGAGTGAATATTTTCAATCATCTTGCTCAAGCACCCCGAAGCTTCATATCACCTTCAAGTACCTACAACACTTACTAAGCACAATTTGGTACCCAAACTATGTTGGGTCCATTATGGTTAGTCACAAGAGACTTAGGCACCCAAATGGCATGTGTGCTAGCACATGGTGAACCAATCAACTTTCTAGCACAAGTGTTATTTTTGGGCCTCCTAAGCATATTTAAATCAATTGACAAGTTGAGCTTAGAAGTGTTACCCATGGTATAATCCTTACTTAAATGTCCCTTTCCTTTGCAAGTGTAGCATAGGCGGTTCTTGTTCTTTCTAGCTTTCTCTTCTTGCACTTTGCTTGCTACCTTGCTAATGAACCTCTTTGTTGATGATGACAAGCCTTCACTTTTCTTATTAGGACATGAGCCAATTTCATGTCCCTTCTCATGACAACCATAACACTTCCTCTTGCTTCTTTTTGTCTTGTTCTTTGGAAGTGTGGCTTGATCATCGACCTTGTTGGAACACATAGAAGCATTGTGTCCCATGTTGGAGAACTTGACATGAGCCATCTTCTTCTTCTCTTGGATCTTGCTCACGCCCTTCTCTTCTTTCTTCAAGGGGCAATCTCTGACATGGTGACCGTCTTTCTTGCACTTGAAGCAAGTGATGAGAGTCTTCTTTGATTGATGTTGCACCTTGATGTCCCTAGGAACTTTCCTGTTCTGTCCAGGTGCGGCACTGCCGCCCTTGGGGTGTGGCACTGCCGCAGTCTGTGCAGCTAGCTGAACTACTGTATTCTGGACAGATTGCACTTCTTTAAGTATCCCCTTTACTTTGCCATTGTTGGACTTGTAACCCTTTTGATAAGGCTTGATGCATGCATCGGTTAATCCCTTCTCAAGCTTCTTCACCATGTCTTCATGGTTATCTTAAGAAGGTTGAGCATTGCACTTGCTCTTCCATTGAATCAAGTCCCTTTTTAGCATTTCAACTTCTTCCTTGAGCTGTTCATTTTCTTTTGCAATGGAATCATCACAAGTTTCTACAATTACATGCTGAACGGAAGATTGGCTTCCTTGAGAGCAACACTTATTAGCACATGATAAAGTAGATGAAACTTGTGTATATGTGTATTTGTGAGTGTGAGGTTGGTATAATTTTACCGTTGTTACCACAACCTCATGAGTAACTTCTAGCATGAGATGAGATTCCATAAGCTTCTCATGAGAGCACAAAAGCCCATCATGACTTTCTTGCAAAGTCTTATTTTTGCTAGGAAGCCTTTCCAACTTGTCTTTGAGCATATAATTCTGATCTTCTAATTGAGCAACATAAGATAGAGAGTTAATAGTATGAGTTTGCTCAATTGACAAGTTTTCATACCTTTGGACCAAGCTAGCATGAGAGCACTTAAGCTTTTCATGCTTTTTGTCAACTTCTCCAAGCATTTGATCTTTTCAACGAGAAGCTCTTCTTGCTTGTAGAGATCTTCTTCTTGCTCTTGAATCTTCTCTATAAACTTGATCACTATCAACTTGTCTTTCTTGCTTAGACGTGTAAGGTGTTGATTGATCTCATCATCATCACTACCACTATCACTGTCACTCTCACTCTCACTCTCACTTACCACTTTCTTCTCTTTCTTTGCCATGAGACCGATATGTGAAACGGTATAGAGAGTTGAGATTCTTGGTAAGGTGGATTCATCATTTGGCTTCCACCGATCACAAGCTTCTTCTTCCTTCAAAATGTTAGTCTCACAAGAACTAAAGAAAGTAGAAGTACCACATGTAAAAATATTGTTCTCACCAACTATTTCATTACCATCTAATAAGTCATATGTTGGCGAGGAAGTGGATGTGGCATGATCAAATAGGCCTTTTGAGAGAATCACTTGAGGCTCATCATTTGTCGATGAAGTTGAGCATTCCTCAAGTGATTTTTCCAATGAGAGGTTGCTCTCTTCATATTTGGAGTTGCCATACATTTCCTTGAGCGTGGTCCAAATGATATGAGCATCACCAAGTGGTTTACCATCTCCAAATATGACAGCATCAAGTACATCTTCACTCAAAGCACTAAATAAGACATTAGCAGCTTGAGCATTGAGTTGTAAGCATTTCACTTCCTCTCTAGATAAGTAGATCAAATCATCATGAGGAGGTGAAATGCTCACATCTACAATCTGCTCTATTTGAGGACCTATGGTCCTAAAAACATCAAGCACACTAGCAGACCAAGATGTATAATTTGAGCCATCTAAAAGTAAAAGTTCTAGAGATACCTCCTCACATGTCGACATCGTTCTCTCAAGGCGGTTAAGCCCGAAATTGAGAGCCAGGCTCTGATACCAATTGAAAGGACCTTGATGTCGCCTAGGAGGCCTAGAGGGGGGGTGAATAGGCCTGTAAAAATTTAACTCAAAACTCTGTTAGAACAGAGGGCGGCACTACCGCTCTTCAAAAATAAAGCAGACAGCGTTGAGATTTCACAGATAGTAACCTGACCCTCTCAGCTGCTCAATCCTGCAACAGAAAGACAAAATTTAGTTCGAAGACTGGATACCATAGAAATCTCACACAAGAGAGGATCGAGCTACCAAACCCTGACAACAGCTAGCAAAGAGCTGAACCAGCAAGAACACAAAGTGAAGCAAGCGAGACACACAATTTATCCTGTGGTTCAGCTCACCACCAAGGCTTGCCTAAGTCCACGTTGTTGAGGCATCCACAAAAGGATTGGCTCACCACCAAGGCTTGTCTTGCCCTCGTTCTCAAATCAAGAGAATGAACTCTTGAAGTGAGGGGTGATTTCTTAGCTATAGGATGAGGTTACAAACCTCCCAAGGCTACCACACGAGTTGGCAAGCACAAGGGTAATGTCTAGCCGGCTAGGAGCAAGCTCTAAGAATAATAAACCCTAGAACCGCCGGCCAAACGTGAACCAAATGCTCTTAGACTTTAGGAATCAGTGGATCTGCTCTTCAATCGAGTTTTGTTGCCTTTTTTATCAAGTTTTGATGATAGAAATCAAGGATTGCTTGGGAGCTTGAAGGAGCAACAATGGAGGAGAGAGAGGTGAGCTTTGGTCTGTTCAGTTTCGAACTGAACCGTTGGAGAAGAATGATCTGTGTTGTGGGCCGGCCCAAATGGTATTTATAATTCTTGGGTCCCAACGGTCGTTTATGGACGGCACTGTCGCCCTAGCCAAAACAGGTAGAATCTGGAGATTTTTTGCTGGCTGCTTTGGTTGGGTAAGAGGATATAGATCTGTAGTTTTAAGCATCTGGTTGCACAGTTGACCAACTATACTAGAATCCCTCTTTATAGTACGGCTTTTCCTAAACTCAAATTCAAAGCATAAAAGAATTTAAATGCCTTTGAGCTGGTTGCCACTTCATTTGGCAATTGAGAACTTCTATTATCGAATATGTTTTTCTCATTCTCATTATACCTTATACCTTGATTATGTGACTTGAACCATTTCCATACATATGAGTTCACCTTCATGGCTTCAAGTCACTTCCACTAATGATTTGATCCTCAACACAATATGACTGCTTATAGCTTGATTAGTACCTCGACTCAATGCAAATACTCTCTTCTTCACCTTAGCCATGGTACCTCGGTCGCCAAGCCATCGCTTGCCCTTCACCTTCGCTTAGTACCTCGAAGCCCTTTCCTTGCTATCTTCACCCTATCAAGCCATACTTAAGTTACATTATATTAAGCATCCATTGAAAAACATTTCTTCAATATTTTGATCCTTGCTTGAATATTTTCTAGATATGAATGTTGAGATCAATCAAGCTTCAGTTTGTCCCACATAGAGATATACATGGATCAACATCAATATGGTCAAGCTAATTCACGATTCCTTATTCCATTCTCATTTTGGTTTGATATTCCAATTGATCTTTTATATATTCATCCATGTAAGCAAACCAATGTAGAGACCGACTTATATCCACTATACATTGTCATTTACCAAGTATGTTTGCTTTCACATGATGCTATGATATCCCATAACATAGAAGCCATTTCATTGATTCCATTTGTATTGTTGTCTTTTGCTTGAACTAGATTGCTTGCATAAACTTCCAATACAACAATACACAGTTTGGCATTCACTTTAACACAATGTGGCATATCATCAAGTTTGCCTACTAGTTGAACCTCGTATATACTTGTTAATACACAACCCACAAGTATATGCAATAGACTCAATTTTCTGTTCAACACTAAGCAAACTTATTAGACCGTTAATTGTGTTGTCATTCAATTTACCAAAACCCACTAAAGGGCTAGATGCACTTATAGAATGGTTTGACGAATCGGGTATAGCAACCTATGTCCCCTTGAGTATAGGCTACGCATCATTGTGCCATCGGGAATGAGGGCTCTATATCTGTTTGCCGAGTGAATCTAATGGCCCTAACTTATTAGATGAACCTTTGAAAGGTTTCATAGTGAACCCTGTCGACCTTCCTTAGTAGTGGATTAAGAGGCTCGCGGCCTCGGGCGAAAGGATAAATCACGACTCACAGTAAAAGTGTACAACCTCTGCAGAGTGTAAAACTGGTATATCAGCCGTGCTTACGGTCACGAGCGGCCTTGCAACCCTTACGGAATAGATGATGAACACTGATGATACTGATGATGAAGATGCTCACTAATGATTACTGTTTATACTATTTATTATTCATGTTTACCTGATCATGTGTTTACATGGGCTTGTGGATAAATTTGTTGTTACTCAATTGCTAAAATTGTGACTCACTAAAAGCTGATCGCAGTGAACCAGTGTCAACCTTTTGAGCCTCATGAACCCCATGTTATATTTGTTGAGTACGACATGTACTTACGCTTGCTTTACTTTTTAAATCTTTGAAAAAATCCTGGATGGGTACCAGATTGTTAGAGTTTGGAGAAATTAGGCTTGTATTAACCAGTCAGTTGTCCCTGTAGAATTGGAGTCTTCACCCAAAGATTGAAGTTGTATTTCCATTGTTTATTGTCTAAGGTTATATTCTTTATACTAAGTACGTCATATATTAAGCATTGTCTATTTATATTACCCTTATTTGTAGATATATGTAAGATTTGACTTTTTGGGCTCACATATGTTATGTATCTGGTTTTGTTCTTAGAACCGGGTGCTACTGTGCACACTATGCTGATTTATGATTTGGTTGTCTCTTGTCTGCATGCAGCTTTTCAGTTCAGAGGTGAGAAAGCTGAAGAATGCCCATTCGGATCCAGGTCCTCGTAGAATTCTTTATTTTTCTACGAGGAGAAGAGCAGCATGGTTATGTTCCATAAACAACCCACATTTTAACAGAGAACGCCAAAAGCGCGTGGTTATATAGTCCAGTAGAAACAGTAAATTTGAACAGAAACAACGTGCTAAATAACTTGAGGGCTAGAAGGAGCAAATAAAAAAATCCCTGAATATAGTGGGAAAAAACAACGGTAACACCAAGCTGATTGATTATCGAAGAGCGTGGCCAGTGCATGGACATCCGGACACTAGCCTTCTTTTTGAACACCCGCGCGGCTGCGCCTACCCCCACGCCTCGCCTGCTGCGCCCGCCCAAGTCTGCTGTGCTTGCCAGCCCACGCCTGCTGATGCTGCATGCCCACTTGCTGCATGCTGCCGCGTGCCCGCGCATGCACGTGGGGACCACCTTCACTTGCCCTCGCTTCCCACGCCTGACACTGAGGCAGCGGAAGACGAGGCGGGAGATGCAACATCTAATATAGTTTTAAAACATCCAGATGCATACAACAATTGCAACATACATCTAAAGACAATGAAACATGTGTATAAAACACTTGCAAAAACATATGAAAAACACTCGAAACCATTGCAAAACATACGCAACATCCAGATAAAACACTTACAACATACGTGTGAAAGCATCTGCACCATCCAGATAAACACACTTGCAACATATGTCGGTAAAAAAATGAAACATTGAGAAGAGAAGCTTGCAACATATGTGTACAACTATTGCAATATATGCAACATCCCGATCTATTTTTGCAACATCCATTTGAAACACTTACAACATACCTCTAAAATATTTGAAACACTTGAAATATACGCTTGCAATATGTGTTTTTCACCCTTCTTCCGTGCAACACAGAGCAGAGCAGGGAACGGCCAGTTTCGACCACTGGCGGCTGAGAATAGTGGCGCGACCTGGCAGCGGTCAGCTGCGCCCGCGCCGGCTAGCGACAGCCCCCTCTCCTGGCGCATGGCCTGGGTGCGGCGGAGGACGGAGCATGACATTGCGCGTCGGGAACGGAGACTGGAAATAGAGTCGGGGGTGGCTAATAACACCAGCAGCCCCTACAAATAGATTTTTGGAGAGGACTTATTTAGAAACCATTCGTAGAGGTGGCTTAATATAGAGCCGCTCCCTAAAAAAAATATGAGGCGTTGCTATAAGTGTGGCAGGCTAGCTAGTAGCTCTGAACATACTTAAAGGCAAAAGCAGTTGGATCTGCAGGAACAACACAGTACCAGTACGTACGTACGTCTCTCTCACATATATACTGTGGCACGAGGACACGGCAGATCAGCGTATTAGACGATGATGGACACGGATGATTGCTTGTTGGACCGGGCGATCCGTCCATGCTGACGAACTACTCCTTCCTACTAGCTCATGTAGGAGTATAAAGACGATGCAGGTTTGTTAGTATAAAGATCGATGCAGGTTGTTAGTAGTTGAAGCGTTTGGTGTACTCCATCATATCTTCAAGTCCATACAGTCTATGTATGCACTGTGTGGCCGACGTACGGTGCCATCGCCAACGTCGCTATACATCAAATGCATGCATTATTTGTTGCTGCTTTTTCTTCTGATCACTTGCGTTATTGGTGAGTCACACAAGAAAAAACGAATCGCTTGCTACTTAGCTATACGTACGTGCCGTTACATCCCCGTTCTCATGACAGCACTAGTACGATGGCTCTTCCGAAGCTAGTTTTTGAAAGCTCTAATTCATCAAAAAAATATACCTGCCCACGCTTTTAACAGTTTATCCAGATTGTAGCAATCTCAACAATCTATCTCCTCCAATTTTTACCATCTTTTTTAAGTGAACAGACAGGACATGCCGTTTGTATTAAATAAATAGAGGTAATTGGGCTAAGCCTAGAAGTCCAACAAAATAACAAAGAAGGACAAGACAAAAAACAATCATGTACTCTCAAAGCAGAAAATTTTAGAGCGCCTTCAACCTCTTGGCATAGGCAATACACCAAGAGCATGCCTCTTCTTGATCTTCGCCACCAATATAGATGGCCAAACGGGCGACTGAGCCTGTTAAGGCATGATCTTATTACCTTTTGTGTCGTGTCTTCGGCTCAGGCATGACCCCTACAAGGGTTTAGCTAGGCTGGGCCGGCCTGATGGCCTGACAAACCCGTTGCGCCCCTACCCAGCTCCCTACCATTATGTTGGCATGCAAGTAAGATGAGGTCAGGTGGAGATAGGATGTGAGAGGATCCAGCGTAGGGGAGCCACGGTGAAGGAGAAGGAAGTGCTGGGGTGCGTGAGATGCGTAGGGTGGGATGCAACAACATATATGCATATCTATTGGTTAGGCTAGCCAAGTCTTGCAAGCCGATCTGCAGTTCATCACATCCTGTCCTGTAGGAGCAACTCAACAAAAAATTTGCACTTTGGTGGTGCCCAATTTCGCTACATGATGGTCTCCTAATTGTTTACATACAGTCAGTTTGTTGAATTAGGCCTGATGTGCAGAAATTGTTTTGCAATCACCATGATTGGTAAGGGTTCAAGTGATTGTGTCCTCAACCGCCGTGGAAAGGTTAGCTGTTTGATTTTTTTTCTCCAAAGTTTTATGTATTGAACTAGTTATTGTGCACTTGTGCTTTGTGAAAGGTTAAGTTTTCCTCTGGAACTTAGGCTCTCCACAACGTGTGTTGAAGTGATGCCCAAACAAGAAAGAGAACATAGGAGCATCACTCTGCACTGTGGCAGGTGATGCTAACTTGTAGCGATACCATGAAAGTTGAGAGCGGCGTAAGTTCAAGTGTCGGTGCCCAAAATATAAAAAACCTTTTCTGTTTGCTCGTTCCAACTATTGATACCGAAAACCTCGCGGGATGGACCAACAAATAGAGAAGTCAACATGGCAGCAGAACCACCTTGCAGTTGTTGATGGTGTAGTAGTCGTCGTGAAGATCGCATCAAGAGTCAATGCCAGTTTTTGTTGTGGGACTTATTTTTTCCATCCAACATCACTACCCACTGTGGAAGGCCTTAGTAAGCTCCCATCTCTTCATGCCGGGTCCCTTTCTCATTAGCCACCACTAACACCCTCTATGAGGAATGGATTACTTTGGTAGCCTGGTAGGTTCTGTTCAAAGAGAACAAAACGGCTACGGCATATACGTACAACTCCAGGACAACTGCTGCACATCACCTTGTCGTGAGTTGTGACTAACTACTGCACGACACTGAATTTTCTTTCTTAACTAACCGTGGATTCAGGGAGCCAGGCATGCTTTTGACATGACCCATGTGCTACTTGCAAACCAGTACACGTACACCTCATCGCATCTCAAGATCTAAAAAAATGTCAGGGCAGATCAACTCAACATGCATGTGAAAAAGGGTAAAAGAGGGAAAATATGATGGCAAGCAAGGTCAACGCATCTCTAGGACGGTCATTTATTTGGAGAGCCTTTAGATATGTGCTTTCGGCCAATTTCGGCCATCCATTTCTCCTAGACTCCAATTCTTCAACAAAAAAAAAAAAACTCGTAGATTCCTATAAATAATCAATATATCATACTGAAATCTTATATCTGAATTACTATAACTTTGGTGTAGCTTTCCTACACCAATTAATGCTCCTCATAGAAGTTGACTAATCTTAAGAGTTCAAAATTTATAAGATTTGGTATTCTTCGTATCTTATAAATAGGAGTAACCACGTGTCAGTAGTAGTTTACTACTTCCTCCATCCCTAAATAACTGTCGTTATGGTATTCGTGCTGTTTAAACTTTCTTAAATTTAGCTAGGTTTGTAAAAATTATTAACAATATTTTTTATCTCTAAATAAGTTTATTATAAAAATAGATTTAACGATCTATCTAACGATACTAATTATGTACTATAAATATTAATATTTTCTTGTATATAGTTTGTCAAAGTTAAAAGAGTTTAACTTGTCAAGAGGTGAGAACGACAGTTATTTAGGTCCAGAGATATAGTAGAGGTGAAGGATTACTCGCAATTCAAGGCTGAATGCAGAAGAAAAAGGTGGCCAAAACCACATGAGTAAATACGGAGCAAGTAACTGCCGTCCTGGCGATGGCACACCGCACACCAGCTGCCAGCATGAGCATGTGAGCAATTTCACTTTGAGTCACCTACAGCACCACACTATTCCAGCGTCATTTCAACGGCTCAAATTTATGGGAGGGAGTTGTTGAACGCTGCGATCCACGCAATAAAGAATTGCAAAGGAAGATAAGGGTAACTTGCTTGACTGAGGGTAACTTGCTTGACTTCCAGCAACGCTTCATCCGCTCTGTTTGTGTTCGTTCATCAGGTGGCCCTATTCTCACTTTTTTTCCCCCAGCAAATCACAGGTGCAGTCGTGCAGACGTGCAGCCACATATCTTTAAATCAGGGCCGACGAAATTCTGGAGCTCAAAAGCTAGACACACCAACTATCTTTTGCATTCCGTCAGTTATTCAGTACGTTCGTTTGTTGGTTTTAGCAGAGTTTATTAGTCATGATATAGTGTTTTCTCTCATAACAAACTAGTCATAGCCGAGCTTATTAGCCCAGAAACCAACCAGCGAACAAACTGATTAAAAAAGAGAGAGAGAGAGAAGTACTGCAGATTTATTGCTGCATGCTGATAGACTGATAATAGAATTATGAGAAGCAGGTCCTGGGATCTGAAAAAGGGCAGACCAGGATATCCGCTCCCCAGAAATCAAAGAAAAACCAGAGGAAAAGAGCACCGGAGGGAAGTTATTTTTAGTGTTTCAGATTTCAGAAGGGGAAATGAAAGGAGCTGCCACTTTCATCTTTATCTGAAGAAGATGGAGAAGACAAGACAGCAAGGTGGTCAAAAGCCAGACCAAACGAGACAATCAGTGTACTTGTGTGGAATAATAAAATAAAATAAAATCGCAACAGCATAAAAGAAACCATTTCTTTTGTTTTCCCTACAGAAGAGAACAAACTAAAGCTGGAGAGCGGTGTACAGCATAGTCCGCGCTAGCTTGCAAGTAGGAAGACGGCAAGAGACACAATTCCCTAGAAACCGCCCAAAAGCTTCCTGCAATCCGGCGGCTTTGGCGTTGAACTCCCTTCCTTCCCTTGTTTGATTAGCATCGGCTGCCAAAGATTTCTCGTTTATTTTTCTCGGTTCGGAAGGTGCCGCGCAGGGGAGGGAAATAAATCGCTCCGGCGAGATTCCTGTGGAGATGAGTTAGGTGCAAGGACCACTCATAAATTCCGCCCTGTTCTTTCAGATCTGCTCCGTGCTGTGTGTGCTTCTGCCTCCCTTGCGTCGAGAAGAAATTCATTTGCTAGGCCGGCCCACCCAGGGATAGCGTTTCTGTTCTGGTCACCCATGCGTCGTCGCCGGAGTCCAATCTCGCCGCTCGGAGTTTCTTGACTTCGTCGGAGTTTCCATTTTCCCGGTGCCGGGGGTCAACTTGTTCCTCTCAAAGGTTGAATTCTTTCACCCCGAGGATTTCGTGTCGAGTCGCGCTGATTTGATTTCCACCGCTCAGTGGTGAGAGTAGCGTGTTCTTGAAGCAGAGCTCAGTTCCTGCTTTAAAATTCCTCCCTTTTCCCTTGGTTTCTTTGCTCTCGCTCGCCTTTGCCGCGATTTGCTTGCTGCCCAGTCCACAGTCCTCCGTTCTTGTCTTGTCTAAATCTTGCGCGGCAGCTTTGCGGCTTCTTCCCACACTCGTTTCCCCGTCTCGGATTTTGCGTTCCCAATGGGCAACGCGTTCGCGTGCATGCCGCGCAAGGAGCAGCGGGGCGCGGCCTTGGTGTCGCGCAGCAAGCGGATGGGGAGCGCGCGGTCGGCGCGCGGCGGGCCCAAGCTCACGCCCGCGGAGGAGGAGCTCCTGCACCGCCAGGCGCTGGCCATGGCCATCCACCAGCACCTCGACGCCGGCGGCTCCATGTCGCGCCGCATCGACGCCGGGGCCTCCCTGTCCCGGCGCATGGGACCCGGCTCCACCAGCTCCCGCCGCCGCGGCGACCTGCCGGACTCCGTTACGAATGCCAAGCCCGTAAGCCTCATACTACCTACCCTTTTCTTTCACTTCCAATTTCACTTGCTTGCTTTCTCCAACCTTGTCCTGCGTTCTTGCGCTCTACATCCAATATTAGTGTTATTAATGTTACCTTAGAATTGTACATTTTAATGCTGCCATAATTTTCTGTATATGGTCAATTGTGCCAAGCTTCTGTAATCCATAGTATTTGGTCATTTGCAATATGTGCTTAGGTAGTTAGGTGTAAGAATTAGCGCTGGACAGTTCCTAGAAATTGTTCTGGTAGCAACTTTTCATACAGATTTTTCATGATTGAGGTGTTTGTTCAGTAGCATTCTGCTCTTAAAATCAGTACGTCACTATTGCGGGGTAGCTTGGACTGTGACCTGACTCCAACTTTGGCCTGGATGTATTTGTTCGTATGTAACTGCTCTTGGTTGATCTATATTGATTTATAATGTGGTTGTTAGTGTCGGACTTAATGTGTTTGGGTGAGTAGTGAGTTCAACTAGTTGTTTGTGTTGTGCCTTTTTGTTTGCCGAAGGATTTTTCTTCTATTTTACTTGGAAACTGTCCTAACCTTTTGAATTATTTTTGTCTCCCATATAAACATTTTCAATTATTTCTCTGTCGCTTCCTTGGTTAGGTAAAGTTGAGTTGTATTTGAATAGTGACTTTCTGCCAATAGTTAAGTGATAACAACTTGGTGTTCCCGGTTCTGGAACATGTTAGAACTTCAAGGTAGTTCCATCGTGTGAAATTATAGCATACTGAATAGGAAGTTGTGTTTCCATCTTGCTTGGTGCTGTACTCCTGTGCTAAATGCCCTGTTCAAGTATATATATACTTCAAAACTAAATAACCTAGCTTGAGTCTTTAGATGTCATTGTAAGCATATATGCCTAATACTTTGCTACAATTTGGAACCTTGATCTTGTTCATAATAAAATGGTGGTGCAGTTGCTTTTCCCCTGTGCCAGCCAAGATAGTTCTGGTTTCTTTTTAATTCAGTTCTCTTGGTATGCTGGGCATGCCTTTTCTTATTCTCTGCATGCTTTTCACCTTAAAGCATAACAGGAATTTTTTCTTCAAATGTTCATACACTTGCTAATTCTCTAAAAATTATGGATTATTTAGTAGCCTATATATCATTGTCTTATGCCACTATATGTTCAAAAGGTATCTTTGTGTGCAACTCTTGTCACACATAAGTACAAGACTTGGTTGTCTATTCAAGGAGAAATTTATATGGCATTGGGACTACAAGACAATGCTAGCACCTCAGCATTAACCTAACTGCTTTAACAGCATGGTCCCATAATCAAAACTTTGTCTCATTTATAACTTGTTTGCTAGTTACGGTTTTTGTTGCCTGACCTGTAAATTCCTAAGAGTAGTTTTGTCTCTTTGTCCTTAGCCTTGTCAACAGTTAAAGTAAGAAGAAAATGTCTAACATTTTCATACAAACATTATCTTGTGGTTTCTTAGAAAAAAAAAGATTTTGAATGGTGCTGCTGGTATATGCTTTCAGGCCCCAATTGTTCTGGAGAATTTGGAAACAAAGAAAATTGTCCTTGTTCATGGAGAAGGTTTTGGTGCTTGGTGTTGGTACAAGACCATCTCACACTTGGAGGAAGCTGGTTTAGATCCTGTTGCCTTAGATCTCACAGGTTCTGGCATAGACCATACTGATACAAACAGCATAGCTACATTAGCAGATTACTCCAAGCCATTGATTGATTACCTTGATAAACTTCCTGAAGATGAGAAGGTGGCTGTTACATCTGCTGTTCTGTGTACATTTATTTTTTTGGGAGGAAACATTCAGCTTTTCTGACCACTGTGTTTGTAACGACGATAATGCAGGTTATTTTGGTCGGCCATAGTTGCGGAGGTGCAAGTGTGTCATATGCATTGGAGAAATACCCCAAAAAGATATCAAAGGCGGTGTTTCTTACAGCTACGATGGTGAAGGATGGCCAGCGGCCCTTTGATGTGTTCTCTGAGGAAGTATGGAATCCCCCTTTATGTGTTTATAACATTTCCATGTACATATTCAATGGGAGCTTACGTTAACCTGCATTTCACAGCTCCGGTCAGCAGATGTTTTCTTGCAAGAATCACAGTTTTTAGTTTATGGAAATGGAAAGGACAAGCCTCCTACTGGGCTGATGTTCGATAAACAGCAGATCAAGGGGCTTTATTTCAAGCAAACACCTTCCAAGGTGAGTACATTGTGTTCTACCATTATGCAACCAGAACCTGTTAAAAGATGTATTGTATCCAGCATTCTCATGCCAGCCTGTATTTCCAGTTGACTTGTTAACAAGTTTGCTCATGCTTCATAATATGCAGGATATGGCGCTAGCCGCGGTGTCCATGAGGCCTATCCCCTCTAGCCCCAATCATGGAGAAGCTCTCCCTCACCCCAGAGAACTATGGCACTGTCCGCCGCTACTTCATCCAGACGCTCGATGACCACATGCTGTCGCCGGACGCCCAGGAGAAGCTGGTCCGCGAGAACCCTCCTGACGGCATCTTCAAGATCAAGGGCGGCGACCACTGCCCCTTCTTCTCGAAGCCGCAGTCTCTCAACAAGATCCTGCTGGAGATCGCACAGATCCAAGCTCCCTCGGCGCTGCTTCCAGGCAAGGCGAGCGCTGAGGAAACTGCTGCTGCCACGGAGGCGGTGGCGGCGAAGTCATGACTGCATGTATGTAGTGTACATGAAAAGAAAAATGAGTAGCACATAGGTTGCAAAAGGGACGGAGGGAGGTCTGGGGATTAACTGAAACCAGCTGTGTCGGATAATAATGTAGGGAGGTCAAAGTGTTCGTTTCTTTCTTCTGGATCAGATCAGATCATATAGAGAATGAGAGGTGGTCAGCAGATAGTTGCATTTCTTTCTTTACCTTGTGAATGAATGAATGAGATATGAAGTCTGTCTGTGATGTGTGCGCTGCTTGTACAGTGAGAAATGCCAATGCAGATAGTACTTGTGGTGATGCTTAATTCACCAACAATTATTGTTAAGTTGATGCTAATCCTCTCGTTCATAGCCCCCTTCCTCCTTCCTGGTGGTGTGGCGCAGCGTGTGGTCGCTGGATCATCCCACGTGGCACTCCTGGCACCGTTGGATGCGATCTTATCCAGGCATTCCCTACCACTCACGCACCTCTCTTTATTTCTGCTTCTGCTTGTGCCCCAAATTTGCTGTCGCGTCGATCGCGCCGCCGCCGCCCGCGCCGGCCGCGCGACCTCACCTGTCGCCGAGGACTGGGCGCGCTTCCACCCACGCCGCCGCGCGAATTCGCCGTCCCAGGCCCTCGTGGAGGGGCATACAGCGCACAGGAAGGCGAGTAACTTCGGTGGGTGATTTACAAGGCAAACCCCCTTTCGATTTTGTTGAATCTGGCTGAAATCGAAGCGAAATTTATCACATCAGCTTGGAAGTTGGAACACATGTGTTCCAATGCTCAAACAACACTGTAGTGTAGCCACTTCAAATTTACTGCACCTTGAGTTTTCATGCCGTGCTTTGTCAATTTCCTTCCATAACATTACATGTAGTAGCCTAGCTATGCCTTTGTGGAGCTGACCGACCCAACCATCACCAAACGGATCAATGCTTTGCTTGCCGACAGCGATGTTCTACTAACGCGTATACATACATACATATAGAATTTCAGTTGCGCTGTCATATGATAATTTTGTGCTCCAAATATGCAACTTCATGTTCCTTGTCCCATTTTCTGCAGGGAAGGGAACACCGATTGAATAAATATGAGCTCACTCTGCCCTTTTGCGGGAGCTACTAATGGTGGTGGCAGCGGCGTATGCCCTGTGAAAGCCGCCAATAAGAGCAGCGTTGGGTTATGCCCTGCAGCAAAATCTGACAAGAGCATCACTGGTGTATGCCCTGTCACCGGCAAGGGTCATGGCAGTGAGCACAAGGAAAGTACTGACGGCGGTGAAGAAAAGGGCACCGATGATCCTCGCATGGTGCCGGCAAAGTGCCCATTTGGCTATGACTGCAACACGTTCAAGCTGGGCCCGCTCAGCTGCATTGTCTGCCAGGCGCTGCTCCATGAAAGCAGCAAATGCAAGCCGTGTGCCCATAAATTCTGCAAGTGCGTCTCGTGCTTCGTATGCACTTTACGTTTGATTCCTTGATTCAGCAGGTTCTTATTGGATTTCCATTGCCAGGGCATGCATATCATGCTTTAAGGACTGCCCGCTGTGTGGTGCTGATATAGAGGGGATTGAGCCTGATGCCGAGCTTCAAGCGCTTGTTGATCAGTTCATTGATGGCCATGCCAGAATCAAGCGGTCACATGCTACAGGAGATGTGGAAGCAGCAGATTTCAAGGACAAAGTCATATATGAGGATGTTTCGATGGAGAGAGGAGCTTTTCTTGTGCAGCAAGCTATGAGGGTTAGTAATTAAGTCAACCGCTTTAGACTCTTATGTTGCGTGAACTTTAGATCATGGAACCTGTAAAAGTTTGATGATTAATTGTTCTCATTTTTTTCATGAATTTATTATAATAATGATGTTACAACAATGCCATTACTTTTTCTTCTCGAGGCTTTTCGTGCCCAGAACATTGAAAGTGCACAATCAAGGCTCACTATGCGTGCAGAGGCATTTACATCAGGGAGGAGTTGAAATCTTCAGAAGATAATCTGGACCTCGTTCGCAGCTTGGAGCTGTATTAGGAATGCTTGGGGACTGCTGGTATGTTTTAACAAGCTAAAGTCTTTTCCATCGAAGAAAGGAAGTCTCACTGCTCCTTTACTATCTACTTTTGAACATTACAATAGGTGGTCCAATTTTCAGCATAAATTAGTCGTGCGGATTGAGGATGGACGGACTGATGCAATTAGGAGTATTTAGTAGGGTTCTAGCCTGATAGTTTTGCCATCCACTGGCTGCTTGCAACCTATTTGGATGGTATTCACTAAACGAGGAAAAAAAGAGAGCGTTCCCTGTACCAAGCATCGCGCTAACTACAGGCTGAAGTAGGCTAATAGCAAGTTAGCATGACCCTGATCAGCATGTCTAGCTACCTTGTTCAGCACACACAGGACCTATCACATGTCTCTGAATGTCTTTAGTACTCTATTTTGCTACTTGTCATTAGTGACTATCTATCTAATCTATGTCACTATTACAATGGCATACCTCATTGTCCATATGATTATGTCTTGTTCTTAATTCAATATTTATCAACACAATCAGCTGTGGCACTTAGATCTTATTTTGCTAAGTTTGTTAATCAGTTAGTCACTGAACTCATTCAACATTGCATCCTTGCCATTGTACTGTGTTTTCAGTCGGACCTTGGGAGATGCTCATTCAGCAATCACATACTATGAAGGAAGTGCTGAGATACTCTCGAAACTCCCCACAAAAGATCTTGAGGTTGTATTCAATTTTGGTGTAATGTAATAACATCGGAATTACTATCTGCTGATTTATCTTTTACATTCATCTGCAGCTGGTACATACTCTCTCTGTTTCACTAAATAAAATTGGTGACCTTCGCTACTATGATGGGGACCTCCAATCCGCAAGAAACTATTATGCCCGTTCATTGGATGTTCGCAGAAATGCCGTAAAAGAGCACTCAGCAGTGGCTTCCCAGGTATGTTGTGCAGGAGGCAGGGAGTTATACTATACGTAAACTGTTGGGTGACACGGAACAGGAACGCTGTTGTTTTGTACTACAAAGGTTTGTCAAAAAGATATCTAGTTCATCTGTGCAATGCTATAATGGAAGTGATGTGAATCGTGTGATAGGGAAGGATAAAGAAGGGAGCAACAAACTAATGATCTGGAATAATTGGCAAGCTAGAAATTTTACTGTACTTCTGGAGAAAATGGTAGTCAGTAATAACTGGGTAGTGGCAAACTTTTGTACTCTGTTGTATTCTTCTTGAACCTATGGCCTAGATAAATAATTTTCAGTCGAAGTATGACAATCCTGCTTTGCTGCATATATTTGGTCAAAGCCTGGCCTTGCTTAAATGGAACATTAGTTCTCTTTACCCGTTTTTAATTTTACAGAAAACATGTTTATGTTATTCATCAAACCTCTCTTTTTGAGAAGTTTTACATGTTTCTATTAGCTTGATTTTAGCTGTTTTTGAACATTAGCTTGATTTTAGCTGTTTCCATTAGAGCTAATCTGTCGCTCTAGAATAGACACATGATCCAGGGTGTAGTTTGCTTCTAGGTATGTGTGCTAAGTGTAATAGTATTTTAATTTGCATTTCTTGGATATAGGTCATTGATCTAGCAACTTCTCTTGCCAAAGTTGCTGATGTGGATAGAAATCTTGGGAATGAGAGCACCGCAATAGAGGGTTTTGAGGAAGCAATTCAATGCCTTGGGAAGCTGAAGCTGGATTCTGAACAAGCTAGCCTTGAACAACGGGTAGCTATTGTTGATCCTCATTATTCCTACTCTCATCCCCGCGCCTATACCTGTTGTTCCAAACTAACCTTCATCACCTACCTTTGCAGCGCCTCTCTGTTCTCAAATTCCTGCACAACCAGTTGGCAGATAAGTAAGGCATGGTCTTCTCCGATCCTAAGAATGCATACACATCATATGTCTTCTCATGGTTACTTATGGAAGAGGTTCAATTTCACAATTCTTTTTTCTGTTACCTATGGAAGGAGTTGCTCGAGAAATAGCACACGGTTTGAGTGTGTTTTACCTCCACTTGAAGCTTTTTTCGTGGCACAAAATGTGTAGCACTGTAAATGTACCATATGTATGCTCAGCTCAGCGCATAAGATGGCTGCAAATGTGCTCTAGTAGTGTGGTAATCTAGAACAACGCGTATTACATCTGGCTTTACAGTGTCATGCTAAACCGACATCTTGTATATATTGACAAGAAGACAGGAAAATAACTAACGGAAGCATGGCTGATGTTTTCTTTATATATATAAGCGATGCATTCACAGGTCAAGCATGACTGATGTTTTCTTTATTATATATAAGCGATGCATTCACAGGAAAATAACTAACGAAAGCATGGCCGAGAGAATTATCTATCTAGTACTTAAATAAACCAGTCTTCCTTATTTGGCACTAAAAAAATCAAACTTTCTTATCTAGTATCAAGTAAAAATTTCCTTCTCTAAATGGCACTACGGTCCATTTAGATCAATAATGGTGTCAAGTGGTTAGTAAAATGACATGAATGCCCTTATTTCCTTCCCTCACTCACTACCTGCAGCGCCTGGTGCTGGCTGCCTCTCTACCTGGCACACTACCGGATACAGGAGCTTTGCCGAGTGCCAGGGACACTCGGCGAAACCAAAAAACACTCGGCAAACCATTTGCCGAGTGTTACACTCGGCAAACCATTTGCCGAGTGTTACACTCGGCAAACGGTTTTATCGGCAAATGCTGTTTTTGCCGAGTGTTTTTTGTCGGGCACTCCGTGAAGACTTTGCCGAGTGCCCAAAAAAACACTCGGCGAACATTTTTTGAAAAAATAAAAAAACAAGCGCCAGCCACCGGCCGCCACCACCACCTCCTGCTCCGCCACCACCTCCCCACGGTCCTGCCGTCCTGCCGCTCCCGTGCTGGATCCCGCCGTGTCTGCTGTTGTCGAAGCCACCGAGCCAGATCCGCGCCGCCATCGAGCGAGGGAGGGAGTCTGGGCCCGCGCTGCCGTGCTCCGCGGGTGGGGGTCGCTTCGCCATGGATCCGCGTCGCGGGAGACAGCTGCCACGAGGACCCGTGCTCGCGGGCCACCGCCTCCGCCCGTTGCCACCGTGGATCTGAGCACCGGCGAGGGAGAGAGGCCGCGCCACGCCACGCCATGGATCCGGGCGCCGCGAGGGTGAGAGGCAGCTCCACCGCGCCATGCCACGGCGGGGAAGAAGGGAGGGGCTGGATCCGAGGAAGAAAGGTGAGAGGAGGGGGGGGCGGCGGCCGGAGAAAGGGAGAGGAGGGGAGGGGTCCCCGCCGGATCCGGGGAGGAGGGGCGGTGCGGCGGCCGGATCCGGGGAAGAAAGGTGAGAGGAGGGGCGGGGGCGGCGGATTTGGAGGAGGAGCCGTGGCGGCGGATTTGTAGGGAGGAGAGGCGGGGGCGGCTGATTTGGAGAGGAGAGAGGGAGGAGAGGCCTGGAGAGGAGAGAGGGAGGAGGGGCCCGGCGCATGCGGCGTCGGATTTGGAGAGGAGAGAGGGAGGAGGGGCCGGGCGCACGGACCGAGGCGGGCTTTTTTTTCATTTGCCGAGTGTTTCAGATTTAGCACTGGACAAAGTTTTTTTTTATTTTTTTTCTTTCTTTTTTTCTAGGAAAAAGATTTTATTTCTTTGCCAAGTGTTTTTTTAACACTTACACTCGGTAACCCCCTCTTTGTCGAGTGTTTTTTTTTTCAAATATTTTTAAAGCAGCACTCAACAAAAACTTGTTCGCCGAGTGTCAAGAAAATACACTCGCCCAACATAAAAAAAAAAAACTTCGGTAAATTTGAGGATTCCGGCGGTGGCATGACAAGGACGGAGCTCGATGGCCTCCTCTACTCGGCACGGCATGCTGCCATCGCCTTCTTCACCACGCTCTCCGTGGACGTCGACGATTTGCGATTAGCAGCAGGCAATCGTCGTCGCCGTCGTAAATAAACTTGATGAGAGGCAAGCGGACCAACCGGCGCAGCACGCCGACACCACAGGGAGAACGAAGGCTCTGCCGTCCGGTGGGCCGCCGAAGAGATTGCCGTCCCGTGACCCGTCGGCGGCCCGTGTGGCGGCTTCAGCAGTCTCCTCGACTTGGCACGCGCGGATGGAGCTCCTCAAGGAGCCAGCAACGGCGCGGACAGATCTCGGCAGCCTCCCCGACTTGGCACGGCGCGGACGTAGCTCGGCGGCCTCCTCGACTCGGCACGACCAAACGGAGCTAGCTGGCTGGTCGGAGGGGCGCGCCGCCTCCGCCACGACGCTGGCTGGCCGGGCGCCGGCCCGCATGAGCCCGCCCGCCCACTGCCACCGCGCCGTGGCTTGGCTCTGTCCGGGTGACGCCGCCGCCCGTCGAGGACACGCGTAGCTGGTGCTGGACGCCGCGCCAGCCATGGGGATCCTCTGCTCCATCATCCTCTCCTCCTTCCAGCGATCTAGGGTTCGTTTTTTTTACGGAGAAGAATGTCGCGGCAGACAGGAGTATGGCTCGGGGAGTCGGGAGAGAAAATTGCTTGCGTTAGCACAAGAGGGGTATTTTGGTCATAATGAGAAAAATCTGATGTGGTCAAAACAGACTGTAGTGCTATTTAGGTCCCGTTTGGCAGAGCTTCTCTAGCGGCTTCAGAAGCCGTTTGGAGTCGTTTTCTGCTAAACGGGATAAAATAAAACGGCTCCACCGATGAAGCCCCTAAAAACGTGCTCTCACAGAGCTTTGGGGTGGGAAGGAGCCAAAAATAGTGGCTTCTCTCGGCTTCACCTCATTCTACATGGCGTTCTCTGAGAGCATATTTTAAGAAAAACTATATGTGAAGCTGTTTTACCAAACGATTTATGAAAACAGCTACAGCTCCACCCATAGAGCTGTTCATAGAGCTGAAGCCCCAAAAAAGGCTTCATGGGTGAAGTAGAGCCGTGTCAAACGGGGCCTTAAAGAAGGAAGTTTTAGCCTTCTCCACTTGAACTTATCGGCTTAGCTTATTAGATATGGTACGTTATTTTTTTCACAATAAATCAGCGAAAGTACTTTTCAGCCTGACTTTTCAGCGAAACAAGGCCTTGATGCCATATAAGAAAGTTCGAATTTTTAAGTGACAAATGAGAAAGACTGATTTGTTTCTTTATGGCGTGCATGTATATGCATACAATCTCTCTAATATTATTATGGTTATACATTTATACTCATGCAAACTTTGATTTAAGTATTTAGTATAACAATATTGATAGAAATAAGTATTTAATATTTTAATATATATCTAGATATACATTATGTCTAGATATATAAATAAAAAAAATATCTAGATACATTGTGTTCTGATAGCGATGGGTTCAGCGTGAGCTAGAGACAACTGACACGAAAACGGGGAACTTAACAACCGGGTGCATCTGGCCCAGGCCGCCGGAGACGGCGATGTACCTGCCTACTTACTTTCATAGTTTTGATATCTGTAGATTCATAGTTTTCACTATGCATTTAGCCATAACATATATCTAGGTACGTAGCAAAACTATGAATTAAAAAACCAAAACATTTTATAATTTATAATAGATAGAGTATTGTACAAACTGGGTGGCGTGCCTGCAACATATATATTTATAATTTGCAGATGATGAATCGGAACACCCTTGATCGATGCATAAGCTGCTAATCTAAATTTAAATGCACCTAAAATAATTTCAGTGCAGAATCTTCTCTCTTGAGGGGCAACAAGCTACCTCGGGCCGTTCAAATATACTACTTGCCAATTGCCATATTTAGTTGGCAAAATTGGCCGGTGGGCATCAAAAGTGATAATCGTTTGCTGGTGGACACCTAAAGTGAAGCCGTTTGCTAGAAGACACTCTGGTTCGTTGAAATTTAGCCACAGGACACCGCGCCCTAGTTTCAACCGGTTGAGGAGAGAAATTTTCAATATGGACATCCGGTGCCCTGAGCCACATTTGGGTTCGACCCCAACCTGGTCTGGTTGGACCAGATAATAATTGGCCCAGATCCCGTCTCACTCTCCAATTGTCACTCTCCTTCCCGTCACCACGATAAAGGCAGCGACAGGCGGGTGGGTGCGACAGGCGCGGCGTTGGCGGGCAGGTGTCGTCGACATGAAAGAGCAAGCAGAGGTCAGTTGAAGATGGCGACAGGCTCAGGCGCTTTGTCCTTGATAGGGTCACGTGGAGCGACAGAGGCGCAGCCGCTGTGCCCTTTCTACAGGATGACGACCATTGTGGAGCGGACCTCCAGAACCCAAAACAACCCAGACAAGCAGTTCTACACTTGCAGGAATTAGGACTGGGTGAGTTATTTGCATTTCTTGTTGGTCCATTTTAGCCTTTACAAATCCTGATCTAGGGTTCATCCTAATCTTGTGTTCTTCGGCGTGAATGGGGCAACGGCCCGTGCAGTTTCTTCATGTGGAAGCCACCGAGCGTAGGAGATGGCGTGGATGCTGCAGCAGTGATGGCCAGCTTGAAGGCTTTGTAGAATTCTCTGGTGAACCTGGCTAATGTTGTATCTGTTCAGAGGGCTGCTGTGAGTAGAATAGCCAGAGAGCAGAGAGTGAATAGGTGGATGTAGTACTTCTCCAACTTGGCCTTCAAAACTTTAGGCCCAGGAGTTGGATCTTCCCTAAGCCAATTTATTACTCTGTCCTTGACGCAGTGATTGGTAGCCATGCAATTCCTTTGCACTTTGCTTTTGCTGGCACAGTTATGCTTGTGTGGTAACTTCTTAATCTGCACCCATCAATAAAACGAGGGAACAATGTGAAGAGTTAGTAACCAACAAATGAACATTGAATCAAAAACATACCTGCCATGTCCTCCCATCTTGACACTGAGATGCATGAATACTCCACCTACACCTCTTAGCCTTACAATGTGCTCTGTACCGTCGTGACTCACTATAAGAAACTACAAGTTCAACTTCATTAAGCACATCATATTGCCTAATACACCTCTAAAAATAGAAACCATCTTCAAAAGTAACACCAACAGTTATCTTAGGGTTATCTATGTCAGTCACATGCACCACACCCTCATAGCCCTCTCATCATCCACAACTAGTGGGTCATCATCTTCTAGATCAGTGTCAGGATAGTAATCACAGCCGTCGTCAACATCATCATTGAGCACATCCTTGTACTTCTCTTTCTCATCATCTACTCCTACATACTCAATTTCATCAGACTCTCCCCAGTCATCATCAGCATTAGCATCAACCTCATCATTATCATCAACTTTAGGATTAACATCAACCTTAGGATTAGCATCAACCTCAGGATTAGCAGCCACATCAGGATTAGCAACACCTTATAGATTATCAACCTCAAGATTAGCATCAACATTAGGATTAGCAGCAACATTAGTATTAGTAGCAACATCAGGATTACTAACACCTTCTGGATTATGAATAGCTTCAGCATTATGATCATCTACTGGATTATCATCAAGCAAAATCATAGCTAGTGGCAAACAATTGACCTGACTCTGTTGTGTGCTAATAAGAGACTGAGTATCACCAGAGGCATTGGCATTAGAAACCTGAGACTGTAACAAATGATGACCAGTGTCAACAACCTCTACAGTCAGCGTGGCAGCTTCCTACCTGTGGCAGAACCGCCTAATCTAATGCCTCCCAAGAGTGCTCGTCTTCCATTAGACACTAAGCACCCAAGGGAGAGCACCAAATTACTCGGTTTCGTCGGGCACACCCCAGGGGAGAACCTGAAAATCCACATTTTTCATCAGGATCACAAATGAGAGAATAAAGCTTACATCATTCTTAACCATTTCTTACATCACTTTACATGTACATCAGAGTATAACATTTATTATTATAACAACAGAATGTAATCATATTATCAGAGTTGTGAACAATTTAATGTAACAGCTGAATATAAACATGTGATCTGAATTACAGCGGAAATAAATAGATATTCATGGCATGATGAAGCATTGATATATAAACTACGATAACAGATTATGAAACTTTCATTTATAAAAATATTTGGTGAGAGTTATAAATAACAACTACAATCGCAGCGTAAAGGAATCCTCGCTGAGCCCACCAGGAGGTATCCACACATAAGGGTCAGCTCTAGCATCCACCTGTCACCTGCAACAGGAGGAATAAAACCCTAAGTACTCAATTGTACTCAGCAAGACTTACCCAACAGGAGGAAAGAAAAGATTCCAAGGATATGCAAGGCTATCTGGCTTGTGGGTTTATTGCATCTGCAGGAAGCATTACTAAGCGTGTGTCCTTATATTTGATTTTTATTAATAGCCGCATTAGTTCATTAACTAACCATTTTATGTAAGCACCTGTTCTACTTTTAAGCAGGTGGTAAGCAATCAGATTTCCTTTTCCCATTCCATCTTTCATCTTTCAGTTCTTACTACGGTGCTAGGCACGAAACAAGCCGTACCGGATCGCCCTGTGATTCGCGAATCAATGCCCCCAGCTGGGTACCCAAAAAATACACACCCCACTTGTACCTAAGGCACAAGCAGGACCAACCCATCACCCTCCAGTCCTGGGGTCCTAGGTCCCCATCCAAACTGGGACTCCAAGCCCCCGCCCCTGAGTCTCGGACTCAGTGCGGTGCAAGAACCTCCTCCACCAAAACAAAACTCTGACAGTCGGTCCGAAAAGAGCCAGAACCCACGACAAGAGAGCAACAAGTCTTTCAAGCGCCCATACCCAAGTATGTGCTCGAGATAATAAGTCTGTGACTTGCCTTGAGTCTTATGCAACGGGCAGTCCTTAATCGACACAGACAGGGAAAGCAGTGTAACCAGGCTATGCCCCGTGTCCATGACGACACAACCTCTTACACCCACCAATACCCAAACCATATCCCTGCCCGGTCGCCATTTTTCCTTTCCACCATTTATATTTTCTAAGTGATAATAATCCAGTAATATATTTCCTATCTCTCGCGAGTGACAGCCATCACTCGACTTCTACCGGAGTCCTATAGCATAGCAATCTACACGATCCTGTCATACTAGTAAGACTCATAGGATAAAGATATATATATATATATGCAAGTGGGTTTCAACCAACTCCTTAAAACTTAATGCACAAATATAATTTAAATTGCAGAAAATAGGGGTTATGCACCGGGGCTTGCCTGGGTAAGATATATATTAAAAAGTTAGTATCTGCATCGTCAGATCATCCACCATCATCTGAATAGAAAGCCCATTGCATCATCTCCTAGAGAGAATACTATTACACCATCTTCGGATTCCCAATCATCCTTCAATTGATCCGTTGCTCCATCAACGTACCTATATGATATGCATAGATGCAAATGCATAGATGTAACTAATCAACGACAGCCGAAATGCTTAGAAATCCGATTACGCCTCACAAGCTAACGAGCTCGCTCTAACGACGTCCGTACTTAGCTACGTATCCATGTTGTCGAACAAGACGTTATTTCCCAACAATTATTTTAGTTATATAAACCCAAGATGTTTCTTTATTCCATTCTATCAATTTAATCTTTATTCGAAATAGGGCCTCATTATTAATCTATTAAACTAATTATTCTGGGGCTACCAAAATTTTCAGTGAGTACCTAATATTGCTAGGAGCCTAGTGTAAAAATTTCAGATCCAACACTATTACCAATTTATCACAACAATTCCTACAAGTTATCTTTTTACAATATTAAGTACCCTAAATTAATTATATAGATTCCAAGAATATTATCAAACTATGTGAACAAAATATACTAACAGGTAGATCATGATTTTAGGAGACTAACAAAATTGGTTTCGTAATTTTTGGACTCCTAAATGATTTCAGATTTAAATAACAAAATCAGCTCAGAATTTACTTTTGGAACTCCTCACTAATTCACTAGAAATACGAAAATAATACTGCGGCCCACGGCAGACAAGCCCGCTTGGCCCATAGGCGCGTGCGCGGCCTGCTGGCCAGGTGCGGCCCAGCGGCGCGGTAAAGGGCGCGGCGGCCCAGGCGGCAGGCGGGCCCAGGCGGACGGGCGTGCGCGCAGCCCAGTGGAGAATGGGCAGCCCACACAGACGCGAACGGCCCAGGCGACACGCATGGCCTGCTGCCCAGCAACGGCCCACGCGCAGCGCAGGCGCGATAGCGGCAGGCCGGCCTAGCGCGGCCGAGCCCACAGGCGCGATGACGGTTTTGCAGACACGTCCCTACGCTTCTATCTATTTACTATTATACTATTCATATGATTCACGGTCTTTGCGTTGAGATCCTTGAAAAATGCTCTATTCTCACCTTCTCAGCCATATTCTTCTCCCGTCAAAACAGAGCAGAGGAGGGGAACGGAACCGGCTGCCGATTCCGGCCAGCGGGCAACCAGCCGGCGGTGAGGGCGAGCGGCACAGCCACATGGCAAGGTGGCGTCCGGCTGCACCCATACCAGACCCTAGCCCGGCCCGTAGTAGCCCGTGACGACCCGGCCACGGCAGCTGGCGACCACAGGCGGACACGGCAGGCGGCAGCGGCGCAACACAGAGGCGGAGCGGCGTCGTGCGGTCGCAGAGTGGAGGGCAAGCAGTGACTGGAACTGTGGTTCAGCGCGGCGGTGGCGGCAGAAACGGCCATGGCGGGGCACGACGGACGGAAGGCGCAGTGGCGGCGGAAGGCACTGCGATTCAGCGCGTGGAGATGGATGCGAAGGAGTGGCACTGGAGGGGGAGTGCCGTGGAGTAGTAGGCCCAGCGCGAGGTGGCGAGGCTCGCGCGCTCATGCATGCGCGGTGGCCAGCAACGGAAGCGGGAAATGACGGCGGAAGGGAGACGCAGCGACGGCGGTCCGGCGGAGTAGGCAAGTTGAGAGAGAGCGGGGAGGGCAAGCCGAAGCTAGGACTGCGGTCCAGCGAGGGCGTGGGGACTCGCGTGCGTGGAAGGAAGGAGGGGCACCGCTGTGCGCAGAGGAGAGGAGCAGCGCTGAGAGCCGACGCGCGCTCACGCGAGGTGGGGGAAAATCGACGACGGGCGGGTGGCGCGGCGCGAGGCCACGGCGTGCGCTGCGATTGGGAGGCGTGGCTGCTCGGCGACGGGGGCTCGAGCGACTATGGTGACGACCATGGAGCAGCAGGGAGCACTGACGCTGGAGGTGGAGCAACGCGAGGAAAAACCGGGCGGTGCTAGCAGGGCGGCGACGGAAGCGGCCATGGCGGCTGTGGGGGCGCCGACGTAGTTCGGAGACGGAGGAGATGCTTGAGAAGGACGGCGCCATGGAGCGGCAAGGCGGAGATGCGCACGACGCTACGGTAGAGATGGAGCGGCGCTGGAGGACCGTGGGATGCTCTCGCGCAAGATGGGGAAGGAACCGATAGAGAGAGAGTGACTGAGAGAGTGAGCGGGGAGGGCAAGCGGAGCTAGACTCCTCGGCTGTAGAAAAAGAAATGAAGAGTTCACGACAGCAGTAGCAGCTCGACCTCGGCACAGAGGCATACAGCAGTGATAGGGAGACGTCTCGTCGATCAGTTCGCTTGCTAGTCCATAACTCAACCACGAAAGCCAGCAGAGGCAGACAAGACAAGCCACAGAGGCACGCAAGGTAGGCAAAGGCAAAGCAAGGAGACGCGTGCGGGTTCGCCACCAATTCATAGACACGACGTTGGGGGACAGAGAAGGGCGGTGCAGCGTGGCCGTCAGCTGCGCGCCTACATGCATAGGGAACGTGAAGGGACATGGCGAGGGCAGGGGCAGAACTACGTGCGGCAGCGTGAAAAATGGCAGCAAACGACGAGGCAAACAGTGAGGGAAGGAAAACAAGGAGCGTCTCGGCAATGCAGACAGAAGCAATCAAACCAGAGAGAGAAACAAAAGCAAAGGCCAGGGAGCATGGATGCGGATGGATGAGGAGACTTTGTAATGTAGAGAAATGCAGAGCCACGATGAGAGAACGAGACGGTGATCAATAGCAATGCCAAAGAGTCTGTTGCTTGCGCCTCGCTAGGAAAAATAAAAATGAAGTCACTTGCTCTCTCTCTTGTTAGTTCGTGCTTATCAAAATAAACCCGTGAGTATATATATATATATATATATATCGTTCTATTTATTAATAGATTTTATTTTTTTTATAAAAGTTGCTTTTCGTGCTTAATCTAACAAAACAAACCATTCGCTAGAATCATCGTTCGATATTCCTAAATATCTTTACTCACTGCGTAATTTAATTTGAGCGTTGATTCGAGTCCACAAAACTAAGTCACACGATTTGCTTATCGCCTCAAGTACGTTTTAAATTAAAAACTCGAGAAACTCGTTTCAGAAATTTTTCTTAGGCCTAAATCGTGGTTCCTAACAAGCTCGTAACACCAGGGGTGTTACACTACTGTCCCAATACATATCAAATGCATGTAGCAGAGCTGGATCAGAATCTATGTGCACTATTTCATCCTTGATTTTGTCAAAGAAAGTAACCTCCAGTTCTTGATCCTAACCACAAATTATCTCCTGAGCAAGCAACTCATAAAAACCCATCCAATTGAAGGTATCCTTGTCCACCACACGCATGTAGTTAGCAGTTACATGATAATCATCGAGCCCATCTGGTCATTGCTCTACATAGGCGGGTACTCTAATCGCCAACCTACAGGCGGCCACGGATCCATCCTAAATCAAAAAAGGAAAAGAACCAAACTAAATGATTTCAAACCGCAACCTTTCTAATGCATCTGCAGGCATACAAATTGAAAGAGCACGAGTTCAAAAAATCTCACCCTTTTGAAATCCATTTCAATTGAGGAATCCTAGGTGGAGAACCAGGGAACTACGCATTCTTCATGCTTGGGGACTTCATCTTTGGGTCACGGGGGTGCTCTAGATCCTTAGCCCCCATGGCGGATGATGACCGAGGCTAGAGGCGTCAGCAGCAGCGGGCACTGGAGTGGACGGCGTCGCGGCGAGCACTGGAGTGGAGTGGGCGGCGATGGGAGTGGGAGTGGGATTGGGGAAAGTGATGCGCGACCTAACCCTAACAGTCGGGTCTAGGCCGGTTATTATCTGGTCCAACCAGAGGTTGGGGTCATACCCAAATGTGGCTCAGGGGCACCGGATGTCAGTATTGAAATTTTCTCTCCTCAACCGGTTGAAAAGGGCGCGGTGTCCTATGGCCAAATTTCAATGAACGAGAGTGTCTTCTAGCAAATAGCTCCACTTTGGGTATCCGTCAGCAAACGACCATCACTTTCGGTGTCCGCCAGCCAATTTTTGCCTATTTAATTTGACTTTGCATGGTATTCAAAGCGTATCTTTCCACTACTAATATTATCTTGTACGTACAATATCATCTTAAACTTTAAGACATTTTAAGATTACATACAGATGAACACAATATAGTATGCAAATTTTGTTCATATTCTTTTTTCACTAGTAAGTATGGTAATTGCAAACTTTTTTCAAACACCATTGCAAGTCTACCTCATCGACTGGATGGGATCGGGCCACCACATCCTGATTCCAAATTTGAAACTAAACTACAAATTTCGAGAGGAGAAGAGTTCGGGAGGGGAGATCGAGAAGAGAAGAGTTCGAGAGGGGGAGATCGAAGATGTCCATCCACTTGGAAACCCTTGAGAAGCCTATGGAGGATGTGATCCTGCAGAGCGGAGGTGGAGACAACGCTGTCGTAGCAGAGAAGCTACCAATCCACGACGCGGCTGCCTTCGAGATGTTGATATGATGGAGATCCTCGCCGACGATGACTGGGTGCTCGGCAACGGTGATGGAGTGAAGGGGATGAGATGTTGGCATTATTTATTTTTGAAATGGACACCTAAAATTACTCACTTTTCACATGATCATGAGGCATGTAAATGAACTTGGTTTCTAGAACATATTCAATTTCCTGTAAAGTGGAAGTAATGTGGAGCTAGCAACACTTTCGATTTGTTTAACTTCTTGATTTGTTTAACTTCTCTGTAACTTCTTGTGCAATTTAAAATTGCATCTCCTAGTTAATGTTCTTGACATCCTTGCTTTTTTAGGTATGACTTTCTCATGATCCTCTGAATATTGATTGTGCTACTCAACACACTTGAAAAAGGAAAAATCTAAATTTTAGACTGTCTTTGTATTCTAAACATTTTCTTTGAAAATACCAATGGATTGCATTCATATATGTTGGGATGGCTGATCCCTAACAAGTTAAGGGGGGTGTAGAGAGGAGAGGCGATGACTAGGGTTTTGCTAGCACACAAATGAGAGTGGGTGGAAGAGAGCCCCTTGCCCTCATACCCTTGGGCACTATATATAGCCAATGGTGAGGGTGGGTTTTACATGCCACTACACTAGCATGATTGGGCTTCTTCTAAGGGAAGACTTGACCCATATACCGTATGGACTCCTACAATAGTAGCCCCTCAGCTACTAGGTTATGGTCGGTGCTACATGACCTTGTAGATGCTCATGCAAGAAGAGTCTCAAATACAACTCAAAACCTAGTCGTGAGGATCGTCCTTCACAACCTTTTTGACAGTCAGTAAGTGCCAAAGGCGATCGCCAATTACCTTGGAAATAAAGGGGACAAACTAGCATTTCTTACATGCATATTTGTTTTCAAATAACGTAATTTGACTTGCACTTATAGATTATTTGTATGCAGGGGTTCTACATGAAAAATACAAAAAATACTTGTGCAAATGGTGAGGAAATTCAACTTTGATCACACAACAATTGCTGAGAGGAACATACATGGACCTAAAGGCCAAGATCACTCCTATCTGGCCCAACATAGAGGGTGCAACAAAGGAAAGAAAAGATTCCCTCGTTGCCATCCTAGATGTGGCTCGAGAGGCTCGAGGGCTCCTGTTAAGTATCAAACAAGGGTTTGCCTAAACCCTAGGATTAACATCATGACAATTTGATTAATCTCCTTACTGATTCTCCTAATTAGCCAGGGGCTTGGGGGCTACATCCATCATGTGCGCTCGTGCGCACACTCTGGTCCATTTTGGGAAGCCTGATGGGTCTTGGACCATTTCGGAGAAAGGCCTCAGTGCCCGAGAGATGGGCCAGGAGGGTAGATCCGCGCCTAAGTCCCCTGCACCTACGGGCTTGGCTCGATCCACCTAGTTCCCGACCTTGGAAGGCGTCACCAGGCCAAGGGAGGGCATGAGCGCCTACACGTTGCTCGGGCTAACCTTCTCGTCCCAACCCATGTGACTAATATTCCTCTAGAATCTATAAGGCACTCAGAGCCTAATAGATGGGCAGATCAGCGGGGCACTAGGTGCTACCGGGAATCTGTCTCCTCACCGCAACGAGGCCATGTCGGCAACTTTCTACCAGGGTCACACCTAGGGTGTGACACAATGCGTCAAGGGCGAACATGCGCCCACCGTGCGTACATGCCTGGGCCCACCAACTAGTCTCTTCCTACGTGCGACCAGACCCTTGGAGTGCAACAAAAAACAAGAGAAGGGGAACCCGGAGAAGGCACAATGGCCACTGCAGTTTCTAACGATTAGCACCAGGCTCCAACAGAGGATGTCAGTGATGGTTCGAGACTGTGGGCCATGATTAAGGGATGAGGGACGGTGCCTGGTGCCACCACCAACTAAAGATTAGGACATGAAACCCTAGAAAACCCCTAGAATAGTGCTTCATTATACTCCCATAGCTCTCCGATATATAAGGTTGGGCATAGGCTCTTGTAGAAAGGATCGGATCCTAACCGAGAGATCAAACCCTAGATCACTAGCATACCGCTCCCCTACTTTCTCTCTCTAGTTTGTAACAACTCGATTGAGCATTATAACACAAAGAACACTACTGCTGGACGTAGGGCTTAGACGCCCAAACTAGGATAAACCCCCTTGTGTTTTGAGTGTTCGAGCCACCAAGTTCACACGCATCGACCCACGTAGAATCACTAGATTACTTTTGTGGAATTGAACCCACAACACTAGGGCCCATGAATAGTTGACACTTGCTATGGTAAACTACACGATGGTTACGTCGTATAATAGCTTAAACCAATAGAAAATAAAAAATACTTTGTTGGCGTTTCACACCGTTAACTAGTAAATTTATAGTAGCACGTTGGTTTAGATGGCTTAGTACTCAGAGACTCGGGGTTATACTGCTCAAACAATCGTGTCCTATGTTCAGTAGTTCACTCGTGTTCCTGATCACCAAGGGGCTCAAAGTTTTCACCATGAGCACAAATCCGGCGGTTTCAGTCGCCCCGAGCTGTGAACCACTTGGAGGGTAAAGCTATCATCTTTTCGACTCCTCCATGTTTCTTGATGCAAGGAAGTTTCCAAGGCTTCCGTGGGCTACAAATAGTCATGTTTTTTGTACACTCTTCCGAACTGTGAAGTCTTATCACTACTACACAATGATTTGTTTTTAAAGGTGGCTATTAACCGTTTGTTGAGGTGGCTACGGTGTCTGCTTCTATCTCTATGCCTCTAGAAATCTGTGGCTAGGGTGTCCGCTTCTACCTCTATGCCTAAGAACAATAGTCATGTTAGAGTGATTTTTAGAGGCAGCTGTGGCTCTAAAAATCATGTCTTTAGAGGTGGTTTGGAACCCCAACCGCCTTTAGAAACACATTTCCAAGACAACTCTATTTATGTCTGCCTCTGGAATCAATTTCAACTATTTTAATATTCTCACCAAATTTGAAATTTATTTGGTGTCAGAAAACATAAAGATGACTGGGTTTTCCAGCCCCTGCTACAAATATGTACAACCCACAGAATCATTGAAATTGTCAACAAAAACATTTATATTATCACCAATATATTAATATTGTCAACATAACACATCACATCTACCAAAATGTCGTCAACATATATACATACAGTACAAATGTTACATTATATGCATGTTTTGACATCAACGACTTAGTCTTAATACCACCACTCACAAAGACTCTTGCAATCTACTCGACATGCGAGCAACAACGTTCAATCATGGAATAACTGTTCTTGTGTATAACTTGTCAAGAATAAACTGGTAGAGATCCTCGACGATTTCCAGAAATCATCGTTGAGTTCTCTATCCTTAAAAGTGAACTCCTTAGGCTACTGCAACAAAATAGAGTTGAAGATAATGGTTTATAACAAAATAGCCGTACTGTATAGATTTTTTTTGGATAACATATGCAACCTATAGAATACTAGACCAGACACACAAATTCATTTTTATACCATCCATATTAGCTGTGTTGGTTGTGAAACTTTTACTGTGAGACCTTACTAATATGCTTACCTTGCTATAAAATTTTTAAGATTTATTGAAGCAAAAAACTTCATAAAAATGCAGCTCTGTTTAGTGCGGCTTCTGGGTGCTCTGGCTCACAAAGCACCGTATACAGCACTGCTTGACACTATAGCACACTGTAGCAAGGAGAAAAATGTCTCCAGCTTCAGCTCCAACAGAAATGAACTAGGAAATGGAGGAGCCACATCCGCATATTTGGGACTTCTCCCGATTCTGCTACAATACTAATACAGTTTTGCTCATTGTTCTTTTTTTTACGGTCGTTTAGCCTGGTTACGCACCCTTTAAACACTACATAGTAGTTCACCGTTTTTTTTCAATCGGCTGTTTAGCCCGTTTAACCAACCGTTTTGTCCGTTTAAATGATTGTTTAGGCTAAATACTAGCTAAATGGTAAGTGACCGACTATTTACTGTTTAGCATCTAGGATAACACTTTGCTATAGTGAAGGAGTCGGAGTCGAGAGAAGCCCCTCAAACAAAGGAATACATAAACCTAATTACTTGGGAAATATGGAGTATGTGACAAGTGATTTATCACTTCCTAATGTGCATACTCTAGTTAAGACAAGTCTAAAAAGATTTGGTTCACTATCTTTTAGCATTCGATTTTATATGACTTTAGAAATCTCAGCCGATTTGATAATTTCCTGGAGTTAAGACACTTTTGCATTGGGAACCCCAGACTTCCTCACACTTAAACCCCTTCTTTTTATCTATTCGACCCTACACCCTTCTCCCATCCCATGGACGGAACAGAGACAGCGGAGGTCGATTTCAGGCAGTGGGCACCTCGCCGGCCGGTAGGCTGCAAACAGTGTGCCAGTGACGGGTTCCACGCAACGTTTCTCTTAATATCATGTGGTGATGCCACCTTCAACTTTGATCAAGAACTGGAGAGATAGAGAGGTCCAAATTGTGTGTGTCCGCGACCGTTTACAGGTTCATGAACTGAGTCAAATCCAATGAAATTTGGATGACTTTCAGGCCGAACTTGGAAGCCTAGATGTCCACTACAACCTTTACCGGGATCATGCTCTTAGATGTCCACTGCAGCCTTTGATTGACATGTGGGAAGCTAGCTTACTTACTTAACGAGATTTGGAGAACGGGGCATGGGAAATCCTGAAGATAAAGTAAAAATCAGTTTGAAAGCCCACTACATGGGCCCAAAATTAACTCAGCATGCGGCCCAAATGATTAAGCATCGTGCTCTCTGTCCGCCGAAGCCCGAAGTGAGAGCGGGATCCTCCCTGCTCAACCGCCAGGATATATAACGTGGGCCGGTGCCGTGTCGCTTTTCCCATTTATTTCTCGCAAATCGCAATCGATCCCCACCCATACCCTTTTGAAATTCAAATCACAGAGCGAGGGAGAGCAAAACTAGCAAGACCGCGAGAAGGAGAGGGTGGCGATGGCGGCGGTGCCGATCGAGGTGTGGAGTCTTCAGGGGGCTCAAGGTCTGGTGGCTCGTACCACTGGCCGCGCCATCGTCTGCTTCAAGGCGGCGCAGGTGGACCAGGCTCATGCGCTGCTCAAGGTGCTCCGCCAGCAGCGCCGCCTCAAGGGCTGGGAGGTCCGCGGCCTGGACCTCGTCAAGGCGTCGGCCGCCGTCGATGTTCTGCTCACCGAGGTATGTTGCACATAATTCTAGTCAATCAAGTTATAACTTTGCTGTAAAATAAAAAGGCTCACCGAGGTATGTGACTTCTGAGACTCTAGATTGGCCTCTACGACTTGGTAGCATCATCCTGATGGATGCGACCGCTTCCTTGTTTGTCGTCACCATCATAGGTCCGCGCACACATTAGGAGCACATGATCAAGTAAGAAGTCAGTTTGGATGGGCTCGGGATGCCGGACTTCTTGCGTTTCATCAAATCATGCTCTATATTATAGTTCCTAACTTTGAAAAACATGGAGAATGATCTAAGAAAAATATGAAACAAGTTTGCTATTTTTCTGAGTTAAAACGAAATTTCTATGAATTTTCTAACATTAAATCAAATTTCAGTATTTTTCAATGCATATTTATTGCTGGAAAAAAATTGGATAACTTTTTGAAAAAGTATTTATTTTTTGAAGTCTAATTAACCTCCCTAAGTTATTGTGAAAGTCCAATTTAGCTCTCTTGTTGGTGACGGGGGGCGTCATGTAGGACAGTAGGCATGGTGTTACATTAGCCAAAATCGCATCGCTTTCAAAACCAGTTAAAGAGGTAAATCCAACAGTTTTAATAATTTGAAGAGCGCAAACAATTGATTTTATAGTTGAATGAGGTAAATTGATCTACACCAACAGTTAAGGGGCTCAGGAGGACTTTTTCCTTTTTATGATCAGTTTTTTTTTTTGGAACCAAGGGATTCCATTAACCTTGTGAACCAGATAAATCACTAGTCACCAACATATGAATACAATTTGGTAGATTACCAGGGCTAAAAACAAATTCTCACAGAGGCCTTGTTTGGAAACAACCCGGCCCTTTCCCCGGGCGTGACCCCGACGCGTAATTGTGGCACGGGCCAAATTTGATGCCCACGCGAGGGGCCGGCCTTGCCTCCCCTGGCGTCGCTCCCCGACCACGGACATGCGGGTGTCGCTCCCCAGCCTCGCCGTGCCAGCGAGCGCCGCGTAGCAGCAAGAAAACGGGACGGGGAAGGAAACCAAAGAGCAACAGGGGTCAGGGAAGATAAATAGCAAGGATTAATTAGTCCAAAAAAATCCTTGTTCCGTCCTACCCTGGGCATGCCTTACTTGGCTCCCAAAGGAAGCCTGAAAGAAACTACCTAGACTGGCTAACTCATGTGCTACTGCATTACAAATTCTTGAAACATGCTCTACTGAAGCTTCTGCAAATTCATCAGTAAGGATTTCCTTCAACTCATGCACTAGGCCCCCCATAGATGATAACCTGTACTCCGAGCCTTGCAGAGCCTGCTTGATAATTTTTCCTTTTTATGATCAGGGGATGGAAGGGAAACCAGAGGCACTCTGTTCATGTCGTGATCTAATTCCTTCCTAGATAAACCGCAAGGGCCATGGCCCACTTCCGGCCCCCTTCTGTTGGCACCATTCTGATCTAACTATTTTCCTTTTTTTAATAGCTAGCGATGGTGTTGGAGTACATTTTTCATCATCACCAGCTTCCCTCAAACCCATTGTAGGTCGGGTGCACGAGTGCGCTTCGCGCACTTGTGGAGCCCTAGTGCTTGGACACGTGGCCTTGAATGTTTTGTGAAACGCCCTCTAAGTTTTTGTAAATCGACCCATGGTCCCATTTGGTAAGGATTTATAGTAAAACAAGATTTGCGGCTCCTACTTAGGGTAAAAAGGAACGTCATCAAATAATGATGGAACTCAGATTACATGTACCAAGGATGTGGATCTGTAGGTTGACAATCTTGTGGATGAACCGTTCTTTGATCTTTTGCAAGATCTCCTCTCTAATCTCTTTCTTTTCCCTCTCCTTTTTTCTTCTCTCTTGGAGGCTCTCTCTCTACTGGTCACAAAGGGGTTGAATGCTCTCTACATTGTGTTGCCTGGTGGTGTCTCGATGGTTCTCCCTATTGCAACCCAAGTTGCAAATACAAGGGGCCTGTTTGGGAGGGTGGCCCAGGAGCCCAGCTGCGCTCGTGGGCTACAACTCCTGTGTTTGGGAGCGTTGGCCTAGGATGCAGCCCGGCCGACGTGGTGCAAAATGGCCCCTCCGCCTGGCTCCGGGGAAACGAAACTAGGGTTCATTTCTCCCGGGCGCGGCTGTGAGCGGCGCGAGGTGGGTGATTTTGGGGCGATTTCGGCGGCGACGGGTGGCTCGCGCGGGATCCTGCGGTTAGGGAAAAGCTCTGCGCGCGCTCTCCCCACCGGTGAAATCCTCCGCCTTTATAAGTGGCCCTTGCTGCTACTTCTCCTTCCTTCCTCTCCCTGCTCTTCGCCTTCCTCTAGCCACATGAGATACCGGCGGTGGTGGTGAGCTGGTGTGCATCGTGGTGGCATCCTCTCCAGGCGGGCTTCGTTTCCATTCCCTCACCTTGGATCTGCTATGACACGGCGCCGCTCTGTCGACCGCGGGGACTCCGTGGAGGCGGCCGTCTTCTTCCCTCTTCTTCTATTGGTGCGGTGGTGTTAAAGCTATTCTTCTGGCCCGATCTGCTTCCTCTCTGGCCAGATCTGCTTCCTCTACCTCGCCGGGTCTTCTTCTTTCCGTTGCGCCGCTCCTTTGCGCCGACGCCGACCCCGAGGTGAAATTGACCCCCAATCCTCCCTACTTCTTGATGGCGACGATGTTAGGGTTTCATATCATAGTTGTTGTTCATGATTCGTTCATCTGATTTGAGTAGTAGTTGCCGTTCCTCTATGGATTAGGGTTTGATTTGATAGTTCAGTGATGGTCGTTCTTACAGTCTTTCATGCTTGCCATTATGATGTGCTTCTTCTTTATTGAGCTCTGTATACTTGATGCGTTTCTTCATTTTCATATGGTTTGGTTCTGTATTTTTATGATATGGTCGATGATGTTGTCCTGAGCACCTAGAGGCATGTACCTAAATGTAGCCGTGCTTTATTTGCTTACTGAATCATTGTACAATCATGTTGAGGCCAAGCAGGGTATGATGATCTGAGTTTGTGTTACATTGTTAAATGCATGTAGATGGATCCCTCTGTGAGCCGTGAGATGATGTGTAGGCAAGCAGCTGCCCTGGTTGTAGTCATGGTGTTCTTTGTTACTAGCAGGCTTAAAAGGAAAAGGCTTGGACCTGATATTGAACCTGACTCTCTAGTGTATGCACTTAGGGATGAAGCTGACCAGCACAGGCAGTAGACCCTTAACATGATCTATAACTCCAATGATGGAGAGTGCCTATCCATGTTTAGGATGACCAGAGCACCTTTTTTTGCTTTATGCAATCTGTTTAGACCTAGGAGCCTATGTCTAATAGAGAGGGGGTCACAGTAGAGGAGCAAGTTGCAATGTTCCTTCATGTGGTTGGTCACAACCAAGATTTAGAGTTGTCCACCAGTCATTTAGGAGGTGCTTGGTGCCTAGGGTGGGTTTGTGGCTGCTTCTAATGTAGTCAATGGGCTGCTAGGGGGTGCTGTTGCTGCTGCTGTTGCAGCAGCTATAGCTGGTGGTGCTACTGCTGCTGCTAGTGCTGTAGGTGATGGTACTGCTGCTGCTAGTGCAGGGGGTCCTAGGGCCATGAGGTGGAACAACAACACCGCTGGCTTTGTCCTTAGGAGGATGGCCCAGCTTGTTAGTGATGGTAGTAGGCCTGACAAACTCTTCAAGGATAAAGATGTTAATTGTGTTGCCAAAACCCTTAAGGAGTACAGTGGGGAGGCAGTGAGCCCAACTTAGGTGTACAACCACCTAAGGAAGTGGAGGCAGAAGTGGTCTAGGGTCTGTAAGCTCAAGGACCTAAGTGGGGCACTGTGGGATAGTGACACCTATGCTATCATTTTTTAGCAGGAGCACTACCTTGGCCACTGCAAGGTAGAACTTTGATTTCTTTCCTATGTCTCCTTGTACCTGTCTTTCCATTACTTTTCTAAAACTCTACCCTCCCCCTCCCTCCCCCCTTACTGCAGGACCATCCTAAAGATACAGAGTTTCTAAACTGCCCTATAAGGTTCTACACTAAGATGAAGTCTATCTTTGGCCATGTTGTGGCCACTGGTAGGTTTGCACTTGCTTTTGGTGAAGCCCTAGGGGCCAACCAGGCTGACAGTGTTGCTGCTAAGGTAGTGGGTCCTTCCTCTACCCATGTGCCTACTGAGAAGGCCCACACTGATGTAGGATGCAGCAGCAAGGCCACAGAGCTCCTCTCCTCAGCTATGGGTGGAAAGAGGAAGAGAGGCAACTTCAATGAGGATGAGATGCTTATGTTGATCAACATGTCTGATAATGTCAACAATGTTGCCAATCCTCTTAGGGAGATTGGACTAGCCCATGTTGTTGCTGACCTCTACCTTGCTGTGATAGAGATGCCTGGCTTTACTGAGGAGGCACTGATAGTTGCCTACACCTACCTGCTGGACAACAAGTCCCAAGACAGGGGCTTTGTTGGCATGAGTGACAGCCATAAGGACATTTGGCTAAGGAACTACCTAGCCAAGAACTACTACATGTAGTTACAGTTCCTGCTGGGCTGCATGGCCAATGAGGGGGTTGACTGTTGAGATGTTTAGTTCCTCCATCTCCTTCACCCACTCTCTCTTCTTTTGACTATAGTTGAGCACACTTTCCTGTAGATATTTTGTGCAGCTTACTTAGCTGACTCACACCTGTCCTTTTGCTTTATTTACTAGGAGGGTGGCTAACTATATGTGCTAGAGGGCACCATGGTAGGCATTTGAGCCCAGAACTGTTGGGCAGAACCTGTTGTTGTAATTGACTATTTGTAGCCTCTGTTGGCTACTTTATTTGAGACCACTTATTGTTTAATCTCTTACTTCTAAACTATTGGTTTTGTTTCTTTGGATTGGTGACAACTGTGGGAATTTTAAATGGCCTATGATGCAAAATTTGACATGAGGTGGCTGCCCTGTTTATTCGATTCTTGTGATTTGTCATGTATGTCATCAAACCCATGTGACACGTCCATTCCCTAACAACAACCCCTTCTTTCTTCTGCTGATGGCAGTGAATGGACGTGCACAAGGGTTCCATGGCAGCCATGACCTTGGATTTGCACTTGCTTGGTTCTTCTGTTGCCTACAGTTTGTAACTTGCTGTTCTACTGGTTTTTTATTTGTATGGCAGCCACCAATGATTTAACTAATGAATTACACGCCAGATTCTAAAGCTGAGGCCAACGTTTTGTTATAATGCTTGTGATGTCATAGTTGTTGATTTGAACCTGATGATGCTGGTCATCAGTGAGGTACTTGAGATCAACAATTTGTTTCATCACAAACCGTAGATCTTCAAGTTCCACACTCATGGCTAGTTTCATGCATTACATTTGACTGAGGCTAAACCACTCTTTTATTTCACAGAAATGGCCAGTTGTTATGTGGTTTTCTATGGGAAGACTCCTGGAATTTACCTGACTTGGTATGAGTACAGTAAACAAGTTCTTAGGGTCAAAAATGCTATATACAAGAAGTATAGTAGTTATGAGCAGGCTGTCAGAGATTTTCATGCATTAGTGAGAGATGTCAATGCATCTCTAGGAGCAGCAGCTCCCCTCCTCTATGATCTTGTCCTCAGGATGCTTTTGCTCAAAGCATTGCTCCTTCTGATGGTTATGGTAAGGCTGGTTGGACTATGGATGAAGGTGGGCAATACTGGGCACTACGGCTGCCCCACTTAGGCCTGTGATGACTACAACTAGATGATGGATGAGCTGCCCCACTTACTAATTTGTGTAATCCATTTCTGTTTCCTATCTCCTATCTGTTGTTCAAGTACTGCTGCTTACTGATTAGGCTGTTGATGTTGTTGTTTTGTCTTGCTTCATTGGTATTTTGTAAAGTTAGAGCAGCTATGACTCCATGGTTAATTACCTAATTTTTCTGAGGTATGTTGGTTATGTGACGTTGGATTACTCTTACCTACATCCAAACTGTTGTTCACTTCTGTTATGGATTGATCAACTGTTAATTTGTCTAAGGCCTAGTGCTTTTAACATCATTAATTGTATGGTTTACTTGTTCAAACTCTGGCTCATTCCATTGCTATATCTGCATTTCTGCATCCTGACTATGGGCCTGGCTGAGGCTAGCCAACAACCAAACATAATCTTGGTTTGGTAGTTGGAGTTAGTTGGCTCCTCAGTCCGGCTGTATGTGTGGAATCAAACACAATCTCAAGTGGGCTTGGCCAGTTGCATACTTGATGCTAAACATGAGCAGTTGCACCACTTGGGGCAGGCCTGGGCTGGCCTGGCCTGACGGACGGGCCAAGACGGCCTCAGCCACCCTTCCAAACACGCCCAAGATGTACATAAGATTAATTGATCCATTTTCTTGAACTACACCTATGACATGTGGGCCTGCTCACTTAGAGCAATTACTCTCCTCAGTGCACACTCATGAGGAGGATTTCCCAACAAGTTAGGCTCTCCATGGATCATATACGAGCAGAATCAAGTTTAAACGTAAGTTATTCAACAACACTGCTGTTCGCCAATAGGACACAAGAATATAACATGATAAAACCAGGACCGTTCAACACGATGTCATCAAACGTAAAGGGGAAACATAAATGAAAGCATCAAACGAAATGCTGGGTAGCCGGTAGCCCAGATGGATAGGTTAGCTGGCTGATTGCCTGATGATTACTGAATGATGAACAGGCGATACAGAGTGTGGCAGAGTGTGACGGTGATATATATCTGCAGTCTTCTAGCTACTCCATCCTCGTTCTCGTTCTACATTATTCACGATTCACAAGTGAGAAAACATTACAGCAACAGGGGAAAACTGTCAAAGAATTATGTTCGCAGAGACAAATGCATATGGAGATGCATGTGATAGGCGCGTAAGAAACTTTACCTGATCAGGGTGGCTTCTTTTTCCAAGATAAACACCGGGCGACTCGGGAGAGCATCTGCAGCGAACTGGAACACACCCTGCACCAGCTGCTCAGATCTCTCGTGTTCCTCTGTCTCAGATGTTGGTGGGGTATCAGTATCAATGTATCCCGCTCTCCATACATTGATCTGCGTGAGGCTCCGGAGATGCTGGAGTCCGACCGGTGTAGCCTTGTCCCATCCGTGTGGATCGAGTCCTAACACGAGCTTCCTGAGCTTGGGCATAGCCCGGCCTGCCTCAAATGTCAAGCACGATATGGCATCACAGTCAAACAGCAAGTGCTTGAGGACTGCAAATCCTGTGGAGCCTATAACAATCTTTTCTCTTGGAACGCCTGGTATCCGCAGGTCGAGTTGGACGAGAGATGGTAGCATCCCAATGGTGCCAACATCTTCCTTGCGAGTGACCTCTTTCACCATGAGTTCCAGGCTGTGGATGTTGTGGAGAACTCCTACCCACTTGGGAACTCTAGGGAAGAACCATCCTGACAAATTAAGGTGCTCAAAGATTGCGAAAAGGTGGAGAAAATGAGCTCAGCGAATCACCGCTGCTGCTCTCGTAGAAAGACTCCATAGAAAGCCGTTTCAGGTTACCTAGTTTTCCCATGGAAGAGCTCAGAGCAGCCATCCATGTCGCCTCAGGTGTATCATCATTGTCCGCACATACCAGGATTGTGTTCCAATACACCTCACGAGAATTGATCAGCTTCAAGTCCGCAAGATTGGTGAGCTCGCTTAGGTCCTCTGTATTTTCCAATGAGTTCTTTGTTAGATTGAATCCATCCAAAGTGCGCAACGACTTCAGCTTGCCAATTCTGCCTGGCAACCTTGTACCTGGTGGCAGGACCAGATGGGATAAGTGTGGCAAGTCAACCATGTCTTTTGGGATTCTGCAGCTTGATCTCATAGGTAGTTCCAGCGTCTCCAAATACTGGAGCATCCCAATTTGACTTGGCAATACTATAGAGAGCTGAGGTGCACCTCCTAACCATCCCTTGCAATATTCAACCTTTAAATATCTCAGATGTGACAACCTGATAATACCTGTAAGGTCAAGTCTAGTCACACGCATAGAAAGTCCAAGGAATAGCATCCGAAGGAACTTAAACTCCAAGAATGGGGGTGTTCGCTCTGGAGCCCCAAAGATGGCAAGGGAACGAACTTGTGATAGGTGGCCAGTTGTGGTCATTGGCATTGTGGCACCCTCTGTACAACTCAAGTTAAGGGAGAGTCGGCGAACCTTATCTTGCACTTTTGCCACAGCTTGCAAACTCTGGACAAGACTGACAAAATTATCTTCTGTGCACCTCCTAATGATTAAATCAAGCATCATATCATGTACCCTGCAGGATATAGCACCTCAGTGTCATAGTCTTCATATGTAGGTTGAATCTCAGTGTCCTGTTGACCAGCTCAATAAAATAGCTCTTCGCAACGTCCCATCTATTTCGACCAGTAGAATTACTCACAAAACCTTCTGCCACCCATTGTCTAACTAGATCATTGCTTCTAATCTGGTGATCCTCGGGGTAAATACAAGATACAGAAAGCATGCCTTTAGATGACGAGGAAGACTCTTGTAGCTGAGGTCTAAGATATGGATCATATCTTCATAAGCGTTGCTTGTCGCAAATTCAGCAGCTAAAGAATTTTGTATGTACTCCCACTCCTTTATTTTTGTGGGCTGCATAGCTAAAATACTAGCTACAGTAATAATTGCAAGCGGTAGCCCACCACACTTCTTCAGAATATCACTGGAAATTTCTTGGAATCGAGAGGGGCAAGCAACATGAGATCCGAATATTCTATTGAAGAATAATTCTTTTGAATGTAGCTCACTTACGGGTTTCATGTTATGAATGCATCCATGATCACTGCAATAGGCCCTAGCCACTTTATCAATTCGTGTAGTTGCTATGACTCTGCTGTGGCAATTATTTTGTGGAAAGGCACATCTAATAAAATTCTATGCTCTCAAGTTTGACCAAATTTATATGATAAGATAATAACATTTATGATACTAACTAAGTATCATTATATTCTTCATTAATTATATTTTTCATAGGATATCTATTTGATGTCACAAGTTTTTATAATTCTTTCTATAATTTTAGTCAAATTTTAGATGCTTTGACTCTCCAAGATTCTTAGAATGACTTATAATTTGGGATGGAGGGAGTAGTACACTACTTCCTCCTTCCAAATTACAAGATATTTTGGCTTTTCTAGATGCGCAATTATTTTTCTATGTACTTAGATATACACTATGTCTAAATATGTAATAAAAATAATATATTAAAAAAGTCAAAACTTCTTATAATTAGGAATGGAGGGAGTACTATAGAACTAATTAGTAAACCACCTTAACTCATGAGTTTGGCAAAAACACCTATTTTTTTAATCTTTTTTCTAGTAGTTGAAACCTAATCTTAAGATATACAAATTCTTGTTACAACCTTTTTTGTGAGTTCATAAATCTACAGTTTACCTTTTAAGTTTAATCTAAGTTGTTGCAATTTTTTCACATATTAATTAGAAATTCCAGTGTTCTATACCTTTCATTTGAAAATTATTTTTTATTAAAAGGAGTCTAGGTCCTAGTAGTATTATTTTCCACATAAGTTGAAACTCGGCTTCCATCAGACACTGAACATGTTGCATTTCTTATATCATATAATTACATATGTATTGTATTGCTTTATATATTTTAGAGTGTTCAAAATTAAATTTCTAAAATTGATATGGCATAATGTTTAAGTCAAAATGGACAAACTTATTTAAAATAATAACTTATGCAATTTATTATCATGGAGTATTAATATAAATTAAAGTGAATTGTCAGTGTTGTTGCTACGTGGTTTGTTAAGTAAACATTTTTCCATGCTTCATAAGTTATCAACATATTATCCTAATATATACATGTTTATTTGATATACATTGTGGAACATAGCATTATTGTTATTTAATTTCACAATTATAGAAGTCTATAATTTAGAAATATATATGTATTGTACTTTATGGATATTGATTTATTTTTGTAATAACCTATATTAGTATTTACATGTAGATTTAAGATATATTCTGTTTATTTTTTTATAATGGCTGAGATACATACAAATATAAAGGTAATATCTAATATTATTTTTTACAACGACATATATGGGTAGGTTGAATGCAAACTTAGAATGTTACTTTGCATTATCTTTCATAATGGTAAAGGTGGATAATTTATAAAATCATTAGCGGTGTTTTAAATTATCTTTCATAATGGTAGATGTGGATAATTTGGATACAAAGTTAGAGGATTATTTTAAATTATCTTTCATAATGATAAAAGTAGGTAATTTAGATGTAATGTTAGTGGGTTATTTTGAATTATGTTTTATAATGGGGAAGGTGGGTAATTTAGACGTAGATTTAGGAGGATATTTTAAAATACTGTTCATAGTGGTAGATATGGGTAATTTATATACAAATATAGGTTTTTTTTAATTATCTTTCATAACGGCAAAGATGGATAATTTAGATGCAAAATTATGGGTTACTTTATGCATTTTTCATAATCACGGATGTAGGTAACTTTTTAATAAATTACAATAGATCCAGTGGTGATTATCGGTGATGATGATTAGAGTTTACCAAATTAAACTAAAGGTCAGATATTTCTGATTATTGTGAGAATTTCTAGAATTATTTATCTTTTTTTCTAGCGTGTCTAGTGAGAATTAACGTGGTGTCTTTATTGGGGCCTCTAATTAGTAATAGTAAGATAAGATGGTTCAAATAATTTTCATTTAGACCCTATACTGAAATTCAAGAACCTTGTCATCTTTGCAAAAAAAAAAGACCTACAGGTAGTTTTGCAAGGGAAAGACGATAGCCGTGTTTGTGTATTAACTATCGCAAGCTCAACAATCTAACTATCAAGAACCATTCCCTATGCCTGAGGAGATTTTGGATGAGCTTGCAGGAGTCAAATTATTTACTATGTTGGGTATGCACTCGAGTTAACATCAAAACCATATGTTGGAAAGAAGAGATGAGTTTAAAACAACATTCAAGACACCCCACGGCCACTACCAATTTCACATTATTGTCATTTTGTCTTACCAATGTCCCTGTCACTTTTCAGTGCCTCGTGAACAAAGTGCTTCAACCATTTTTTAGAAAGTTTGTCCTAGTGTTCCTAGAAGATATTCTCATCTACAACCCCACTTTGTAGCAACACACTGTTCATTTGACTCAAGTTTTGGACATGCTTCGTGATCACAAGATCTATCTTAAATCCAGCAAATGTTATCTTCGACAAAGGGTTTGCCACTGATCCATCCAGAACTTCTGCAATGCTCCAGTGGCCACCATCAGTCTTTTGTTGAGCTAGCTGTGGGGTTTCCTTGGATTGACAGGGCACTGGGTTACTATATGCATTTTGTGAAAGCACTACGGTATCATTGCTAAATCATTGACAAATCTGCTACGGTTGAAAACCTTTTCCTTGTTGGATGAAGCACAATTGGCCTTTAGCAAAACTCAAGCAAGCTATGGCCAGTTGGCCACTACTCCTGTGTTGGCCCTTCCCAAGTTTACTGAGCAGTTGACAGTGAAGACAGATGCATCTACTGATGGTGATGGCATGGGTGCAGTATTGGTGCAGCACGGGCAGCCTGTTGCTTTCCTCGGCAAAGCACTTGGTGACAAGCACAAGCAACTTTCGATCTCTGAGGAGTTTCGAGCTCTCATTATATATCTATGAGACTGTGCTTTGAAAGCCTGGGAACTTTACCCAAAAATTCTCAAACTCAAAGGTTTTTGGTCGTCTTGGTCCGCTTTGATTAGAGAGTATTAGAGGGCAGTAGCCTAATAAGGATGTCGAGGGGGCACGGAGGACATGCGAGCTGAAGGTTGCGTCGCATGATAGGGAGAATAAATAAAGAGTAGAAAAGACCATATTGTAAACACAATGACACGTATAATTATGGTTGAATACTGTTGTCTACGACGCTCGTGCAAGAAGCCAGCACCATTTATGTCACGGATTAGAAAATGTCATATCCGCAACTAGAAAGCCAATATATTGGACGCACGGTTTAGGTCTACCGGCTTTCCAATCGCTGATAGGCCAATTGACCATTACAAAAGAGTCCTTGGAGGATACTAATAGTTAACAATAGAGCTCCCAATTACCTATTGGCTCCCTATTTGCCAATTAGGCAGCCGCTCAGCTTCCCAATTAAGTGTGGACAGGGAACTATTGTTATTTTCTATCATGAGCACGTAGATTTGTAACTATCTACTAATAAAATAGTATTGGATTTTACAAAAAAAAAACACAAAAGCTGCCCCTTCGCCACAGAAAAAGCTATTCTTACATTTTCAGAAGGCCACTAATATTAAATTTAACTAAAAATATAAAAATACAAATATTTATAATCTATACTATAAAGGAACGAAGGAATTGAAATTTATTCTTACCATAAAAATTTTCTACCCACCTTAGCCTACTTTAGTTTGACAGGTGGACCTACAGAAGAAGGATGACAAGAACGCATGAAACCGTAGTAATCTTACACGTAAGATCTTACGCCTTCACTCTTGCGACTGTGCTTCCCTCACGTTTTTTTTTTCACCGAGCGATTGTTTACCCGCCCGCATACCCACGGTGGTTACCATCTCGATGAATCACGACGCTTCCTTCCCCACCGCGGTTTCCTTCTCCGTGCCGATCTCGCTCCCGGCCTCCGCTGCGCTCCCCCTCCGCGGCATCGCCCCCGTCACCGCGCACCCCATCTCCCACCGGCCCGCGCCTACGTCTGCCCTCCTCCTCTCGCCCCCGCGCGCCACCGTGGCCTCACAACCCCAGGCCGACGACGTTCCCGATGGCCTCTTTCCCTTTCCCTCTCCATCTGCATCTCCCCTCCAAATCCTTCCGCATAGCCTCGATAATGGCGGCTGCATTGGCCCACGGCACCAGGAGACCAAAGGCCCAAGGAAAGAAGACGCGCCCTCCATGGTGCCCTCCTGCGCGGCTCCTGCGTGGTAGGCCATCAGGGCCTCCGCATCCTACACAGCAACAGAGGCCGCAGCCGCATCCGCATCACCAGGAGACCAAAGGCCCAAGGAAAGAAGACGCGCCCTCCATGATGCCCTCCTGCGCGGCGCCTGCGTGGTACGTACGCCATCAGGGCCTCCGCGTCCTACACGGCGGCAGAGGCCACAGCCGCATACTCTGATCCCTCTCCACGTATAAAAAAATTCAGTCTTTCTCCTGCAGGTGCTATGCACGGCTTCCCCATAGGGCAACCAGCTGCCGCAAGAAGTCTGGGCACAGGCGCACAGCAACGAGGTGAGAACCATCAGTTTTACTTGTTCATTTAATTTGTTAGATCGTACGGACTATATATGTCACTTTTCATGCTCATTGGTTTTAGTTGATGTTGATGCGCTGTCCATGTTTCTAGGTTTGTTTAGTCGTCTTATACAATACTTTGTTTCAGAATTATTGTCAAGGTCATTGCATTGGCATCGCTGCTTTGAGTAGTCATTTCTTTTAGATTTTTTTGTCAGAATAATTGGATTACGGGTCATCAAGTGTACTTTTGCACCTTCGTTTGTATATTCTTGGTTTTAAGCGATCATAATTTTTTTTTTGCTTTTCTAGTCATAGTATCTATAACAAAATAGACTTTTAATTGATGATGAGTTTACTGCTCTGCATACTATATCGCAGTCATACTTCAATTACTGTTAGCACATTTGCCATTTGGTCATTCTTTCATCTAATCTGTGTCCTTTGATTTTTCAGTTGAGGTCAAAGAAAAGGTCATTGTCCAAGATCGGTGAAAATGATCGTTGGAGAGCCTTGTCATGCATGACGCATCAGATGGAATTTCAGGTGCTTAATTAATGGACTTTACTTTAATTTCTGCTCCTTTGATGAATGAAGTTGTAGTAGGATAAAGTGTGCTGCAATTAGTAGAGATGTTTCTATATATAATTATTATTATTATATTAATTGGACATAAGTGAGATATATCTACATGTATATGGCAGGATATCATAGTGTAGTTCTTTGCTACGGTTTGCTTGCTCACATCCACCACCGTGTGTCTGATCCGTGTGATGCCCCTGTGAGATATCTCTACATGTATATGGCAGAATATCATAGTGCAGTTCTTTGCTATGGTTTATTTCACTACGTAAAATAAAGTTTGTAGGGGCGGCTCAAGACCATTTGTAGGGGTGGTTTGACCAGCCGCCCCTACCCAACGATCTCTACAAATCGTCGATTTGTAGGGGCGATTCCCAGACCGTCCCTACAAATCGATTTGTAGGGGTGGCTCAATATCCAGCTGCCCCTACAAATCAATTTTCAGAAATCACGAAAAAGGGGCAAAAAATAGTAATTTTTTAATCGGAGGAGGTCCCCACCAGTAGGCACACACCCCACTCTATGGTTGCAGCATTTTTTCACGATTTTTGCACACTTTGCGTCGGCCGGGATTCGAAGCGGCGACCTCTCCCTCGCGCGCCATCTCCTCTACCACTGCACCTCACGTTCACTTGTGTCTACAATTCATTTTGATTCCCCACATATTATACAAAACTGAGCATAAATTGATTGTTTGTGGCCCTAAACTAATTCAAATGAAAAAGTTGTCAACTACAAAGTTTTATAACCTTTTGAGATCTATAACTTTCGTTTTGGTAGTTTCTCCATCCGAGGTCACTAATAAAATTTAAATTTCAAATTTGAGAAATTCGAACGTAGTTTTCTATGATAAGATGATTTCAAATATGAAAGTTATCAATTAAAAGTTTCATAACTTTTCAAGATCTACAACTTCTATTTTTACTGTTTGTCCATCCGAGATCGTTTAAAAAATTAAAATTTTAAATTTTTAGAAATTCAAACGTAGTTTTCCTTGACAAGATGATTTCAAATCAAAAAGTTGTCAACTACAAAGTTTCATAACTTTTTAAGATCTACAACTTTTATTTTGGTTGTTTCTCCATCCGAGATCGTTTACAAAATTTGAATTTTAATGCTTAATTTTTAATACTCGACGTCTATTCGTAGGGCCACTTCAATATTGAGCCGCCCCTACAAATCTGATTTATAGGGATGGCTGGATATAGAGCCGTCCCTATAAATCGGGCCATTTATAGGGGCGGCTGATAACACCGGCCGGCCCTACAAATCCATTTGTAAGGGCGGCTCATTTGGCAACCATTTGTAGGGGCGGCTCAATATAGAGCCACCCCTACAAAGAAAGGGAGGCGTTGCCACAAATTATTTTTGTAGTAGTGTTTGCTAGCTTGCGTCCACCATCGCGTGTCCAATCCGCGTGTGATGTCATCGGCACAAACCCGCCATGCTTCTCAATTATCATCAAGTTCCTCATCAAGCTAACCAGAGGGAGGAGGATCCTCGAAACATGCTCGATTATAGCCTCATAAATACACTGCCATCTAATTTACACAGTCCAAAAGGCATTTACCGATTTACAAATTTTAGAAGTTCTCATGGAAATATTGTTTAAAATATCAAGGGTTTAAGAACCAATGGTTTGTTTATTGAACAAAATGAGTTTTTATCCAGCCGAGAGCTCTAATATTCACACTTGACCGTAATAATAAGTCCAAGTAGCAATATTGCCTTCTTTAAAATAAGCTTGACCTATAGAAAATGAATTCAAAATGTCAAGGTTTAAGAACCAGTGATCTGTTTGTTGAATAAAAGAGTTTTTATCCAGCCAAAAACTTTAATATTCACACTTGACTAAGAGATATGGGATGCTTAAACAGTTAATTTAAAATAATCTTCACCTAGAGGAAATGAATTCAAAATGTCAAGGGTTTAAGAATAAATAATCTGTTTGTTGAATAAGAGTTTTTATCTAGCTGAAAACTCTAATAGTCACGCTTGACCAAGAGATATGGTATGCCTAAACAGTTGATTTGCCCCGCTCTTGAGGGGCAGGAATTGATGCATTTGCTTAATTGTTAAATTGTATGTACAAATATCAATTAAGTTTTTAAGCCTCTTGAAACTTCCTTACCAAAGTTTGTCCTTAATTATGTTTACTGGCTATTTGGTTAAAATTCATTTTACCGTGGAACATAATTTATTAAGTGTGCGTATATAATTCTTCTATTGTGAATAAAGTTTTATGATACACGTGAGTGCCGCACGTGCAGTTGATACTCAAACCTGCTCACTGAATTTGTTTTCCCTATCCAAAGAGCCTCTATCCATTAATGTTATGATCAATGGCACTGCATGCATATTTTGTATCCATCTACATATAAATAATTGGTCTGTAGCTCTGTTATATTTTGCTCCAGCTTAGTAAATGTATATTTAATTTTACTCCTTGACTCCAATATGCTGCCTGCTCTGTATTTAACTGAATGTTCGTGTAGCTCATGGTGATCCCGCTTGTGCAGGAGTACGTCTTCAAGTACAAGGTAACATTAGGCAGGTCAAGAGCATACGGTTCATGCAGCTGCCGAACCTGAAACTTGTCGACAAGAGCACCGTGAAAGTGTTCGACAAGAAGGATGACAAGGGGTTTGTGAAGGAAGCACTAGAGAGGTACCCAGACCGGGCGAACATGCGCAATTGAGTTCTATACCAAAAGTGCCAGATACAATATTTATGTCTCTGTTTATTGGATGGATTTGGCCTACACCTGAATATATATGTATGCCTAGATCAATATTCTTTATTTTCAATTAGGATAGAGGTGATGGTAATTGTTTATTACTTTGGGCCTAGAATAATATTGATTTGAGTTTGTGACGGCTTCTACACATTAGGAAAATTAATATTTTGCTGTTATGCTTCGCTATGCATTAGAAATAATATACTTTCCATATGACATTACAAGTGATGCTGTAAATTTTTATGAGTTTGTGACTAGGCCAACGGTGATATGAGTTCAAGACTGCTTCTATGCATTATAAAAAAATCAGGCTTTATGGTTGAGGACTACGATTTTATAGTTATAGTAACTAGATTTAGAAATTTGATTGTTATTCTTCTATTATGGAAGATTTTTCATAGACACGTGCGTGTCGCATGTGCATCTCCACTAGTGTATAATAAGTATTACTAGATAGAATATAGAATATATTTCTATAATAAACATCTTTAGAGATACACCTCATATCTTTTATAGACCTACTAGTCAATTTTTTTGTTTGATCCAAACCTAGTATAATAATTTTTTTATGGATATATAGATGAAGTACACCGTCCCACAAAAAGTGTCATTCTCACTTTCTAGGAATTTAAATATCTTCTACTTTGACGAAATATATATAAAAAATATTAATATTTATGGTGCATATAATTAGTATCAGTAGATAAATCGCTGAATATATTTTCATAATGAACTTATTTGGAGATGCAAATATTGTTAATATTTTCTACAAACCTAATCAAACTTTAAAAAATTTGATTAGCACAAACCCGTAGTCACACTTTTTTTTGGAGCGGAGGGAGTAATATGAACGATCATACGAGCAGACAATTATTCTCTCCTTGGAGCGCAACGGGGTGTTTAGATCCAGGGACTAAAATTTAGTCTTTGTCACGTCGGATGTTCGGATGCTAATTAGGAAGGCTAAACATGATCTAATTATAAAACTAATTGCACAGATGGAGACTAATTTGCGAGGTGAATCTATTAAGCCTAATTAATCCATCATTAGCATATACTTACTATAGCACCATATTGTCAAATCATGAACTAATTAGACTTAATAGATTCGTCTCGTAAATTAGTCTCAATCTGTGTAATTAGTTTTATAATTAAGCTATGTTTAATACTCCAAATCAGTATCTAAACATCTGATGTGATAGCAAACACCCCGGGCCTGGGGGCCAAAGATGGCATGGTCCACGACCACGATGTTGACATGCCCACGCGCTGCTAGAGCATAGACCGCAAGCGATGAGCGCCGAGGCACGATGCACGGCCACGCGCGCACTGGCATGTGGTCCGTCTACAACACATCCCAGCTCATCGATGTAGCCTCCTTGTCGCCTCCAGATGCCACGTGGCAGCACTACAGTAAACCTAAGGGTTCAGGTGGTCGGAGGAGACAGGTACGAAGAAGGACAACTCCAATAATCAAGAGAGCTAGTAGTTCATAGAATAAGTTACTCCTTTTTAATAAGGAGAGATTTAATAAGGAGAGATAATGATAAGTTAGTTCTTCGTAGGGTATGGTGGTCTATGCTCATGCTTTGTTGTGAGACAACAATCATATATGTACGGCGGTTTATCCAGACGATACCATCAAGGATTCATGAACCCCATGCCTGACTTTTTTTAACAACTATGGCTACAACAGTGATAAGGTTGACCTTGATTGTTCAAACCCCTTCTTCAGGCTTCAACCATCACCCCAACCCCTCTCTGCGGCCCTTGCGCGACCCAAGCATTCCCATCCACCATTGGTGACTTGAGTATTAGGATAATTGTAGAGCCTAGCTTCTTGTACCACAAGTTGTACTTCACTTGTACCACACTGTACTTCACTTGTACATGGCTATATATATGAAAGGCACCCCCCACAATGGGTTTGTGATGATTCCCCCAATACCTTTCTACATGGTATCAAATACTCGAGCCTAGGTCCTGTCCCACCCTAACCCTAGCACGCCGACGATCCTCGTCCGCGCCATCCCTCACCCCACCCTAACCCTAGCGCGCCGCTGATCCTTGGACGTGCCGCCAGCCTCCCGGGTCGCGCCTCTCCTCCCTTTATCCCACCCCACCATATCCCAGCCGGAGGCGCCGGCACTCCGCCATGCCGCCGCCATCTCCTCCCGTCTCGCTAACGAAGGCAAGGTCACATCGCAAATGACCCTCTACGTGGGGATCGCCTTCCTATGGCTCGGCCTGTGCACGACCTCCTCTAGTCTTGGTGCCCAAGGCCTAGGCGGTGGCGGTGGCGGTGCACTACAAGAAATCTGGGCTTCTATGATGACTGCCAGATGACAGAGCACCTATCTACCACAAACAGAGGCTGTTTATGATGACTGTTCATAAGATGACAACTGTTTATGACCAAGCTGTGTCATTGTCATAAACATCATCATAGTATACTCTGCATGGGCTTTGCAACAATAGATCGATGAAAATAGTTGATCGTCACAAAATATAGAATTATTATAATTTTTACTCACACGAACTCGTATAAAAATGATCAAAACCAAAGTTATAGTTACCGATGAGTTCTACAACTTTGTTTTTGACGACTTTTTCATTTGAAATCATTTAGTCTTCCAAAATTTTGTTTAAAGTTCTCATATTTCAAAATTCAAATTTTGAATTGTTCAAATAAAGTTGGATGGAGAAATGACCAAAACAAAAGTTGTAGATCTCGATGAGTTATTCAAATTTGTTGTTGAATACCTTTCATTTGAAATCATTTTTTATCTCAAAATTCTATTTGAAGTTCTCGTACTTTAAAATTCAAATTGCAAAAAGTTCAACCAAAGTCGGATGGATAAATGATCAAAACAAAAGCTGTAGATATCAATGATTTTTCAAATTTGGTTTTGACCGCTTTTCAATTTGAAATCATTCTTTATCTCAAAATTCCATTTGAAGTTCACAAACTTTAAAATTCAAATTTCAAATTGTTGAAACAAAGTTGGATGGAGAAATGATCAAAATAAAACTTGTAGATCTCGATGAGTTATTCAACTTTGTTGTTAACAACTTTTTCATTTGAAATCAATTAATGTCTCAAAATTTTGTTTGAAGTTCTCATATTTTGAAATTTAAATTTCAAATTTTATAAACAAAGTTGGATGGGGAAATGACCAAAATAAAAGTTGTAGATCTCGATGAGTTCTATAACTTTGTTGTTGAAGGATTTTTCATTTGAGTTCATTTAGTGTCTGAAAGATCTGTTCGAAGTTCTCATATTTTGAAAATTTTGAAATTGTTGGTCCAGATTCTGGGCCTATTGCAATCCTGGGCCCATTCTCATCCTTGACCCACTGCATTTTTTTCATTATCAAGTGAGTAAAGAATACATATTGTGAAGGTTCAAACAAAGTTTTTCTAGGAAACAACTAAAACAATAATTGTAGATATAGATGAGTTCTACAACTTTATTTTTGACGACTTTTTTATTTGAAATCATTTACTATCCCAAAATTCTTTATGAACTTTTGAACTAAAACAGCGGTAGCGGCCACGGCAATAGCGGTAGTGGTAGCAGTCGCAACAAGCGCAAGGGTCGTGACGGTGGTAGTGGTGGGCAGTTCTAAGGGGATGGCCACGGCGCCCTCCCGCCGGTTGGCCCCTAGGTCTGCTTCAGCCCTTGGGGCGCCCAACAGCTACAGTGGAGCCCCCCAGTGCCCCAGCCCTGCTGCTGGTGCCTGTGGCATCCTTGGTGCCTACCCGCAACCACACACCGCCTTTGCATCAGCGCAGTTCTCCAACATCACCACCCCTCCACTTATTGCTCCTAGTAGGGCGACGATGACTAGAATCAAGCCATCCTCATCACCACCCTGAACCATATGCCACTCCAGGGTTCCAACCCCTAGATCCTCGACACCGCGGCCACTGCTCACATGTCGTCCTCGGATGGCCGTACTATTAAGAGGGGACTCAAAATAGAAAACAATGTTATCTAGTGCCATTAGGTGTTGATTTACATGCATTTGGATTAGATCTAGTGATATGGAGAGTAGCAAGCGAAAATGTTTTGAAAACACTTTGAAAAATGGTAACTCAGTGCTTACATGTTTGGAAAAACATTTGAGAATTGGCACGCTTGCGAAGTAAGGAATGTTGGCTGCTAGCTCTGCTATTTGGCACTCACTAGAGTTCTCTGGTGGTGCACTGGAGTGCCCACCGGAAGGCTCGGGTAGTGCCCTAACTTGAGTGAAGTTTCAGCCGAGCACATTGCTCTTTGATGTACACCGAACATGTATCACCAGAGAAGTCTGGTGTGGCCCTAACCAAGAACGTGAAGTGCAAAAGAGGGCACTGGATGGTGCACCGCACCATTCTACTAGAGAGGTTGCATTTGGTGCACTTGGGCTCTAACACTGACTGGAGTTGACCGCTGCTCACCGGACAGACTCACCAGACATAGAACAATGCTAACAGCTAGTTTAGTAGTCGTTGGAAAGTAGCCATTGGGGGCATCTGAGGCGCATGTCTAGTGCCCACTAGACATGCCTGGTGCATTCGCAATGACTGAACAAAGGGGGTAATGGTTGGATTTTCAAGTGGGGCAATAAATAGACCTTATGGCCAGCCTTGGCTACTCTCTTGGCACCCCTAGCCTTTGAGAGCTGAGAACCACACTCCACTCAGAATCCATTTGATTAACTTTTGGGTGAGATTGGAGAGCCTCTAGTACATTTCCATCGTGGATTTGCATCTTGTTGCACTAGATAGCCGTGACGACTGTTGGAGATCTTGCTAATCATGGTGATCTCCGTCACCTAGTTTGCTTGGAGTTGGTGGGATCATTGAGTGGCTATTGGTGATTGTTGTGCTAGCTCCGATCAAGCTTTGTGTGGGGCTCTTCTGCTCCCCACAGGAGATCGTGAAGAACCACTCTAGTAGAATGCTAGTGGCTAATTGGAGTACACCACTTGTTCTTGCGGCACCCAAGTTGTGGGTCTAGCTTGTGACGCTACTTAGCACGTGAATCATCATTTGGGGACTTGCCACAACGTGGACATAGGTTGCCGGCAAGCAACCAAACCACAAGGATAAATCTTGTGTTCATCTTTCGCCCTCGGTGGTTTGTACACTACATACTTGCTATTTACATTCATATCTTGTGCTTGTTTGTGTAGTAGTTGCTTGTCTAGCTTACTAGAGTAGAGTAGTTTATCTTGTGCTAGTGTTTTTACACTGTTCACCTACATGTCCGTGTAGACCGATTACTCGGCGTGTAATCGCTACTAGGTAGCCTATCGTGCAGTTTAGGCCATAAACGGTAGGTTACACGGTGATCCCATGTAAACGGTAAAAAACAGTCATACACGGCCAACACGGTCGACACGGTTCGGTCCTAACACAGTTTTGTGCGGCGAGTTAAGCTAGCAGCAAGGCGTTTAGGCGATGGCAGCCTTCGGGCGGGAATAATGTGTGCTCTGTAAAGAACGATATACTCCCTCCGTTCCAAAAAAAAAGAATCGCTATGAGAATCGTGCTGGTCAAAGTTTCTCAACTTTGATTAGGTTTATAGAAAATGCGTGCAATATTTATATCTCGAAATAAGTTAATTATGAAAGTATATTCAATGATCTACCTAATGGTACTAATTATGTACCATAAATATTAATATTTTGTTAAATATATTTGGTCCAAGTTAAAAGTTGTTGACTTTTTGGGAAGTGAGAATGACTCTTATTTAGGGATTGAGGGAGTAGAGATTTCAAATTCTTTTTTTATAACTGATTTCGAATTGCTTTGTGTCCTAGTGGCGAACTGCAGATGATGCATTTGATAACTTATTTACTTCATGTTAGGTGTGTCTGTCTGTATTACTTCCCTTGTCCTAAAATAAATGCACATATCACATATCGATAAATCAAATTTTATTAAGTTTGACCAAATATTTTCAAAATATTACCAATGTTTATGATATGTGCACTTATTTTGGGGCGGAAGGGTATTTTATTAGGCACTTAGGCTGGTAGGTCTAGCACTTAGGTTTTTAGTTCTGTAATTCTATATTCTCGATGTTATAGGAATATATATACATAGGTTATCATAGTTATTTTTACAAATACAGTGCAAACGTGTAATCCGTGTACACGGTCTAAACGCTACATGAGACCTCGCCGACCATGTACCGTTTATCATTTAGGAAAACATTGGTTTTTAGTAGCTCTTGTGTGGCGTTATGATCTAGAATAGAAATCAAAGCTACTAGAATTGATTAGGGGCTTGCATTGGGTGAAATTAGAGCTAGAGCAAAGTAGTTGCTATTAAGGTCATATTTTGTACTAATCAACTTTGTTGTAGTCATGTGAGTTTGTAGAAAAAAAGTATAGCCTATTCACCCCCTCTAGCCATCCGCAATTGATTAGGGGCTTGCATTGGGTGTTTACTTCCCCCATTACAATGCATGGGGGCTTATCGAGAATGTTTAGGGCCCATTTATATCTTCTAGGGACTCTTTCGTAAATATTAGCCTCATGAGGGGAAGGAATGAAAACCTCTCCTCCCAACTCCCCTACAAATAGGGGAGACAGGGAAGGTGGAAAGGATCTTTTGCCCATCCTCATTTGCTCTCTCACTCTCACTCTCCTCTTGTATCTCATGTTTGGTGCTATCACCAACAAATAAAACCCTATGATCTCTCTTTGTTCCGAGGAGAAGTGGAAACTAATATTAAAGAAATGTCTAAAACAAGCGGTAGTAAGGACACTTCCTCTCCAAAATATTCTTAGTGTATTTTGCAACAGAATTGCAGGCTAAAGCAAGATTGTTGGCTTGAGATCTATCAAATGTTGCAAAGTTAAGGTTATTGTAAAATCTTAGAAATAGAGACCAATTAAATTATTCCTAACTCACACATTGATTCAAACTAATAGAAACACTGCCATAAAAGCTAAAAAAACTAAAAAAATCCATCACAATAGCCCGGTCCCTCTAAAGGCAAAACCGCACCCTGACTGTTTATGGTCACAAATCTCACACACTGTCGTCCAATACAACAAGGGATTTAGGAAATCACAGCCCTGCACTTGCAAACCTATGAAAAAATAGGTAAGAGACCCATGCTTAACTCTGACCTCTCTTTGGATCCTTGAAAAAATAGATAAGAGACCATGCACTCTTCTCCGCGAACCAATGCGCACTCTCTTCCCATGCTTAACTCACACATCAATCCCTATTTGATTTGGAATGTAAGGATGCCTCTCCCTAGACCCACCTGCCCAACTCTGGCCTCAACGACTTTGTGTCACTGTTAGGTGGCCCCAATGGCAATCAGGCCCACCGACCAGTGACTCAAAGTCGCGGAGGGTAGAAGTGAGAACACCTCACCTTCCGGACTCTTCCAACTGGCAGCTCCAGCTATATATAAAATGGGGCCCAGCCAGTGCCTCTGTCCACACTAGGCGCATTGCTTCAGATTCCATGCACAGAGAGAGGAAGGTGGAGAGAGCGAGAAAGAGAGAGGAGGAGGGATAGTCCACCAAGAAAGAGAGAGGAGGAGGGATAGTGGCGGCGGGAGGTCAGAGATGGCGGCGGCTTTGCTTCTACAGCTCGACGGGGTCTGCCACGACATGTATCATCCTCAAGGACTACGAGCAGTAGCAGCAGTAGCCTGGCGCGTCGAGTCCGCATCCATGAGGCGGGGGCGTTCTTCGAGCTGTTCCATCTACAGATCCCAGGTGTGGCGCTAGGCTGCGAGCTCAGCAACCGGCTTCCGCTATAGAAGATTGACCAGGCGTCCCACCTCCTCCTACTACTGAAGGAGCTGCTGCTCGCCATGCCCCGACCAAGGAGACCCACCTGATGATCCTCGTGGCGTGTGCTCGGGGGCTACGGAACGACGGGGTGGTGGAGGGTAGCAGCAGCTTCCAGTCGAGCGCCAGGGATCCGGCGGATGTCATTGACACCTTTGTCGTCCAGGCCTGTGAGCATCTGCCCCCTCGATGACGTTGTCGACGATCTTGTGCGCCGCATCAACTGCCTGCTGGAGTCCACTTGCACTCTTTGCCACCTGGCCCCAGTGGAGGTGGCAGCCGACGGTGCGGCGAGGCAGCCTATAGCTAGGTGCAATGGACGAGGAGGAGGCCAATGGCATGGTGGAGGTGGCACAGGACGCCACGAAGGAGGCCCACACGCAGAGGAGGAGGAGGCGGCCAAGGCCGTGGAGGCGGAGGAGACGCGGCGGAGGCCACGGCGTGATCCACGTTCAGTAAAGGGCAGTGAACCATGAGGTATATTGTCTTTTTCTTTTTCTTTTTTTCATTGGTCTCTACTAGTACTAGATTTGGCTGTTTGTCTTCGTATGAGATGAGACTCACCAGAGTGAGTAGTAATATATAGTAAAGTATAGTACCTATGGTGCGATGTCAGGGAGAGGGATATGAACCATGCGATCTCATCTAGTATATGGCGACTGCAATCAAATGGTTATGGTTGGATGGAGTGCATCTGATCTTCACTTTGTGCATTTCGATTTTGTTTTTTGTCTGGGGATTCTGGATCTATTCCCAGTTTCACCCTTTGTTTTGCCTGTTGATTTGCATAGTTATTGAAACCGAATGTGTAATTGATCTGCTCAGGTAGGTTCAACAGTTTGCTTGTCATAACAACTAGTTCTCTTAGTACAAAGTATACATGCCCTTGGTGGTGTGGTTAGCCTGGTTGTATCAAAGTTTTTCTCAAACATGGTTGTATCAAAATCCCTAAATTTCATCAATTTTGTGCTGATCAGATCAGTCTCAGTTGGCTGGTGCAAAATCAGATGGCTGATTGATGCTTTGGCGTTCCAAAATGACTTAAGCGCAAGATTATCTGCTGACATGAACCGTGCTGCTGCCGGTCTGTCCAGTTTTATTAACATGTTTACTTTTTCATAGCATTTCCATGCTTTATTTTATTCTGTATCATACCTTTCATTTCCAGGTCAGAGTAATTGCTTGCATGAAGTTTTTGTAGCAATAGTGAGAGCTAAACCGTGTGAGTAGTTTGATTGTAGTCATAATTTCCAGATGGAGCATTACTAAGAGCTGAAGCTTGGAGTTGTGGCAAAGCTTCATTCAGTGAATAAACCGAAAAAACCACGCTCCGCTCCCCCGCGTCGCCTGTACAAGGGCGACTCGGGGGCGATCCCGTCGCCGCCGCTTAAGGCCTCCCAGCCGCGCCAGCTCCCCGGCCGCCGCCGCTCTCCAGCTAGCGGTGGCGGTAGCCTGCTGCGTCGTCCAAAAAGCCCACCGCAGCTGCTTCCTCCCTCTTCCTCTCCTCCCATCCTCAGCTCCATTCTTCCGGCGCCATGAATGCCGGCGGCGAGCAGTAGCTCCAAATTCGAGCTCCTTGGGCCTGGATCCGGTGTCCCCCCGCCATGGATCCGTAGCCCCCTCCATCTCCTCCCTCCTCTCTCCCCTCCTCTTCCTCTTGGCGACTTCTGAACCTCCGGCACAAGGACGGCCAACGGCGGGCAAGTTGGACGGTGCAGCACTGGATCCGCGTCCTAGGCGTCCGGATCCGGTGATCCCCGCCCTGGATCTAGCTCTGGCGGGTCCTAGCGAGCGGCGGCCAAAACGCCGCGGCGGCGCACGCCCTGGTCAAGTTCAGCAACGCCGGCTTTGGCCGGGTCGTGCCTGCGCTGGCTCACCGGGACAACCGCTATGGCGGACCGGTGCTCGCGACTGGAGTGGCGGCGGGGCGTCCGGAGCCATGTGGCGGCCGGCGGCCTATAATCGAGGGTCATCCCCTAGCTCAATTTAAGCAGACCAACATCAGCGACTCCCCTGGAGATGCAATGCATCTCCACTACCAGGACCCTGGTTGAGTATCATACCACGATAGCCTCAACAAATCAAGCTCACATCTTATCATCGAAGCACATAATAATTCTACGAAAAACATATATTACATGTCATTGAATTTAACAAATTAATTATACAACATTAGAGAAGACGTTGATTCGATTCAATTATATATAGTGAGAACCAATCACTATCTTAACAACACCGCTATGCTACGATATACACTCTTTCTAGTAACGGGTGGTCGCCTGGCCCATGGGCGTCACCACCATAGCTTGAACGGCTCCTGCCATTCACCCACTTTGACACCAACGACGGGGTGAGATGGCCACCAATGTCCTTTACCTGCAAAACAACTTAACGGCAGCACCGTGAGTACATTGTGTACTCGTAGGACTTAATTCCAACATATGAATATTTGATGAATGCAAGGGTATTATAAGGCATTTGTACATTTGCAGAAAAGCATATGGCGTTTCTTAATGACATGCTATGAATTCATTATTAGAGATATTAGCATTAAAATGTACGATATCCAAAAGAGTGATCAACATCATTAAAACATATCATCCTCAAGTTCCATCATTACGCTACCATGGGTATATTGAGTAGGAACAATCTCAGGGGTCCGTCCTGAGGGACTTCAGGCTTTCAAAACTCTGCAGAGGTGTATAAATTGTACCCACACGGAGAACAGGACGAAACACCATACCCGAGCGACAGGTAAGGGTTGCCTCACGTTCTCCAACCTTTCCCTAATCCAGCCAGAGTGTCCACGAGAGGTTCGACTGGTGCCCGGTTTGTGCTAGTGCTAAACCCACACCCACTCACCAGTTCCACCTTCTTGCCAGTCTAACGGACAAACCGATCACAATTAGTTACTTGGTTTGTCATACCCATATTAGACATGTGGTCTGTACGGCGGTTACTCAGACTCATGTATCGCAATGCACGGTCCTTAACTGCTCCACAAGCTATGTCACTTGAGATCCCACACTCACAGTGACCTACTCCTTGCATGAGCAAGAATTACCAAGTTGATCATCATGTTCATATACCAAATTAAGTTGGGTCCTTAGTCAAGATTAGGGAAGTGGACAAGTTGTAACCCTCATTCATTTTAGTAGTTAATTATCCTAGTGTAGCATCCTACACGCGCAAGTATGAGTTCCCTTCTCATACTCGACTTCTACCGTTGTCTAAGCAAGTAAGCAATTAAATATTACCAAACCCATTGATTAAAGGATTAAGTCCACTTTTGGCCCCTCAACTATTGTGTTGGTCTAATTTTAACCCTCAACTACAAAACCGTCTAGTACCGGTGCCCCAACTGTCAAAACCGTTCACTTTTAGCACCTGGGCGGGGGCAACGCTGTTTTGACCGACGTTGAGCGGTTTTGACCATGCCACGCTGGCGTTGACCGCCACGTAGGACGCTGGCCTGCATCTCAACGACATGTGGGGCCCGCATGTCACCCACTCATTCCCTCCCTCACACCGGGCAGAGCGATAGAGAATAAGAAAGAGAGAGAGAGCAGAGCGGTGGCGGTCGACAGGCAGACGATAGCAGTCTTGGCCGGCACATGGTTGATGGTGGCCCTTGGCTCGCGTTTGCTCCCATCCGCAAGAGAGAGAGAGAGAGAGAGAGAGCAAAGGGAAGGAGGCGCGCCGGTGGAAGTAGAGCACAGGGCGCCGGCGGCATGGCTCCGATGCAAGCCTGGCTGGGCGGTGCAGGAGGGGAGAAGGGCGTGGCGATGGTCATGGCCTCGGCTCTGGCTACAACATTGGAGATGGCTGGGGTCACGGAGCGCAAGGCAGCAGCATTCGAGCAGAGGGAAGAGAGCGCGGGCGGCGATGGGGATGTATTCCGTCTCCGATGGCGCTCAGCCCGATTCGGCGGCTCGACACTGTGGTGGCTCGCGGCGCCCCTACGGCTTCGATGCGAAGGGCTTCAGCGTCCAAGGAGGGGGCGACGCTTGGCCTTGGGGCGACGGTGGCTCTGTCTCAGCGGCACGATAGACGAGGGCGGAGCCACGCAAGCGAGCGGGCCAGGGCAGCGGCTTGTGGCACGCTCCTCGGCCTCGACCTTCACACATTGCTGCTCGTGGGTCCACCTGAAACGCGAGGTGTACGTGGCAGCGGCGGTGGCTGTAGTGCGTGCTCGTGAGCCGCACTCTGAGCCCGACCTACCGGTGTCGGCTAGCGATGGCCGTGGCAAGCGTCATGTGCAGCCGAGAGACCGCCGTGCGGCACTTCATGCTGCGCTGCTTCGGTGGAGGTGGCACCTTGGGCGACAAGGACACGAAGTCATCTGAGTGGAACGACGGGCAGCTGGAGGAGAACGCCATGGCTGACTCATCCTCGTCGTCGGCCTCTGAGCAGCACGGCAGCCTGCGAGGAGGCTACGGTGGCTACCGCCTCCCTACGCAGCAGCCGAGCTCGCCACGGATGTCGCCTCTCTACGGCGCAGCCGAGCTCGCCGGTTCCGCAAAGCCGGTTTCGTAGCAGACCACGGGAACCGGCTGCGGGCATGAAGCTGCACAGGGATAGGGGCCGCAGGACGTGGGTGCCTCCGCCGGGGGCAGCCAGCCACAAGCGTGGAGGTCGTCGCAGGGGCCGCCTGGCCATGAGGCGCGGAGCCACAGCCGCGGGCGTGGAGACCGCCGGTGAGGCGCGGAGGTCGCGCAGGGCCGTGATGCAAGAGGTTGCGCGGGTTGGCTCCTCATGGTGGGACGGATGCCAAGCAGTGGGGCAGAATCGGGTGGGCGGGTTTAGCTATCCGTGGTCAAGGCCGGTGGAGGGGCGGTAGGCGATGTGGCCTCGGGCGAGAGGCCAGCACCGGGGATGGAGATGACGCCGCCGCCGAATGCTGTTGGAGCTAGAGGAAGGAGGGGAGGGAATGAGTGGGTGACGTGCGGGCCCCATATGTCACTAAGATGCAGGCCAACATCCTACGTGGCGGTCAACGCCAGCGTGGCATGGTCAAAACTGCTCAACATCGGTCAAAACAGCCTTGCCCCCGCCCAGGTGCTAAAAGTGAACGGTTTTGACAGTTGGGGTACTGGTACTAGACGGTTTTGTAATTGAGGGTTAAAATTAGACCAACACAATAGTTGAGGGGCCAAAAGTGGACTTAATCCTTGATTAAATGAAGGCTCTAATTAATTAGTGAGTAGTTCTAACTTAGTGAAACATCATTAAGTTGATTAACCAAATCTACATGAAATGCAAAACTCATAATGAAATACAATAAGTATTCAAAATAGAGTTCATAGTAGTGGGGTGCCAGCCTATTGGAAGAGCAAGGTTCCCACTGCTTGGAACATCACTCGGCGTCTCTCCGATATCGTGTACCTATATGTATGTGTATGTACGAGATACTTATGTATGCATGACATAATGAAGTAAGAGAGACGAGAGAAGCTTATGTGGTTCAACTCCTATGAGTGCAAGGTGCAACAAATAAACATGATGCTTGATGAGTACAATGCATAAAGTAAATGTCATGAGATGTCATTCAATGATATTACTTGATTAGCAATTGATGACATGTATTAAGTGTTGGAGTGTAACACTATTGGGCTGTCGGTTTGAGTCATCAGATAATCCGGTGTAACTGTCGGACAGTCCGCTAACTCGGGGACTTAGTGAAAACTGTGATGGTCTAACTTCACGAACTCTCCGTCATGAGTGACGGACTCTCCGGTACCAAGTTTGTGCTGTCGGGAAACCTTATTGTTCGTTATTATAATTCATCGGACACTCCGCCAAACTTGTCGGACCCTCTAGTGAATTATAATATGTACTGCTTAAGTGTAGACCGACAACATCAGTGGTTGACGGACCCTCCACCAGTGAGACCGGACCCTCCGTCAAATCACAGTGATCAAATCTATCAAGTTGGAATCCAAAACTTAAACTAGCGTTTGCATGTGCATGACAACATGTTACCATGTCCCTAAAGTGCTTAGGAATACATCTAGGCAATGACATGTGCTTATGGTGCAAACATGATATTATAGGTAACCTATTTCACATTCTCCCTAAGATTGAACACATAAAAATGCATAAATGAGATGACATTAATACATAGGTATGGATATGATGCATAAAACAGGTCTCATAAACATCACATGCTCAAGGCAAGCTAACAAAACAAGTTTCATGATTTTAGGAGACCTAGAGAATAAGTTGACTATTTATTAGACTAAAAATGCATTAATTTAAGTCAAACTTAAAACATACATTTTGGTGTCAAAATCATGATTATATGATAGACAATAATCTAAACAACACAACAAAACTTGTTTCACAATTTTTGGACTTCAAATACATCTTCTATTAGTTTTACAAGTTTGGGCTGTACTGCTGTAAAACAGCGGACGGTCCGCGAATTCGGCATACAGTCCGCCATGGACGAATGCGTGCGCCGGAGCGTTCCGCTGGGACGAATGCTGGCGCCGACGGACAGTCCGCGAAAACGACAGACCATCCAGTAAAATGACGAACAGCAGGAGTGCAAAAACGTCGAAGATGATTCCCGGGGTATCTGGGCTCTAAATCGAGTGCGGTTTGTTTCTATTAATTTCTAGTGATGTAGGGAAGCTTCTACAAGTGATGAATGTGCCATGCATGGGCTGTGGTGAGCTCGAGCTCATCCATGGTGGAATCCATCATGGGAGGGGCATAGAGCTCAGGGAAAGCTTGCTAGGGTTAGGGGAAGTGAGGGAGATGACTTGGGATATACTCGCCATGTATTGAAGGTTCTCCAACCGCAGCAGCTCGGGCAAGAACGGCTTGGGGTGGGAGATCGCCTTGGAGCACCATTGGAGCTCGAGGTAGAAGATGAAGCTTGGGGAGGCCTTCTTGCTCGACTCCGGTGAGGTCCAGGGCGTGGTGGTGGTGGAGAAGCTCGTCGCCGGCCAGCTGCAGGGGGTGGACGCCATCTTCCCCTCCTCCTCCTTCCTCCTCTCTTCTTCTTTCTCCTCTCCTCTTTCTCCTTCTCTCTTTCTCTCCTTTGCTCTTCTCCTGTGTTTGGGCGTGGGGAACGAGGGTGGGAGAGTGGAGAGGGCTGGCTGGTGGGTTTTGGTGTGAGGGAGAGAGACTTACATGTGGGGCCAAGTTGTGTGTGAGTGTGACAACGCAGCAGCTGCATGAGACAGGTGTCGGTGTGATCTGGCGGACAGTCCGCCGGGGCTCGAGTGCGTGAGTGTGACAGCTGGATACATGCATGGGACAAGTGTCGGCATGTGTTGACGGACAGTCCGCCGGTGGCGACAGACACTCCGTCAGTGCACGGGTTGGCTAAAATTATTCTAAGTCTGTGAGATGTCTTGACGGACAATCCGGTGGTGAAGACGGGTTATCCACCAAAACAAGCATTGCTCGGTTTTGGTTGGTCTAGGCATAAGTCAAGTTCTAATTTGAATTCAAAATGCACATGATGCTCAATAAGTTCACAAGTAACATGCAAGATTTATGATGTTTGAAAATTTTAGATGCATTTTATGCTCAAGGTGCTTGTGAACAATTGTAACGATTTTTGGGTCGTTACACGGCCGGTGGCCAGCGGCCTGTTGGACTCGCCCTGCGCCTGCCCGTGACGACCTGGCGGCCTCGCCCTATGCGTGCTGGCTTGCGCGGCGGGGCAGTAGCCCGTCGTGCTCGCGGTCGGCGACAGCGCGGTGGGACGATGCTGGGCCTCACGGCCATCGAACTCTAGAAGCTCTACTGCAGTCCTGAGGAGTGGATGTGGTAGCCCTGCTGCTGTACCTCCTGCTCGCGCCGACACTTGCGGGCGGGCTCCTCACGTGACCCCTGCATCTAGCGCAACGGGCACGAGCAGGGCCCCGCTCAGGTGTCCCTGTGCGCTGCTACTCCATGGGCCTGCACCACCAGCTAGACGATGACATCCTCCTTGTCCAAGCAGCTGCAGGGCTCAACCAGGGGCGTGCCGGTGCCGGCGCCGACGCCTGTGGCAGCAGTAGCGGTGACAAAGCTCCGGCACGGCTGGTCGGGACTCTGGCTGGCCAACCCGTCCCCTTCGGCTACTTCTCGTCGCCGCATATTCCGGTTTGTAGCACTGCGCTCTGGGTAGGCTTCCACAGGCATATGGAATCTGGGTGAAAACCCTATTTGGCTTTGCTCCAGACCAGCGATCATGGCGCAGTAAGCGTCGTTTCCCTCACTGGAGGCGTCACTGTAGATTCCAGCCCCTGCTATCGCGACAACCAATCCAAGCTTGTTGCATCTGCTGGCCAGTTTTCAGGGCGAAAGCCTTTACAAGCCTGGTGCTCTGTCATCGATGGTGGCGTTCGTGGACGTCACTCCCCTTCTTGAAGGCATCGATGCAAGCACACATGCTTCCGTCCACGCTAGGTGCGGCCTTGTGCTCTTCCCAATTGCTCTCCCCCTTCTTGTTATTGGTCTGGCTACCCTCTGACCCCTTGGCTTCTGCAAACACTACCTGCTGTCTGGCGCTCGCCATCAACGGCTCACCCTGTCGTCCTCTAGATCACTTGAGTGTTTCGCCTCATCATATGCTGGGTTGCGTGGACCTTGATCTCTTCTCTGGATCTCCTCGTTCTCCTCCTGGAGGTCCTCCCCCTTTGAGGCTTCCTTCCTCCAAATGGCGTTGGTGGCCGTCGGTTGGAGCCCAGATGTGCTCTTAGGCGATGCTACTCATGGCTTTCGCCTGTTGGCTCCACCTCAATGCCCTACAGCTTCCTAGCTGTCGTCCATTGGATCCAACTCAATACCTTATAGCTGCACGTGGGCTAGAGGTCTTCAGAGCCTGTCATTAGTGGTGGCACAAGTTAGGAAGTAGTGTGTGCGCTCGCTCTGGTTGGTAGGTTGAGCTGGTAGCTAAATCATGTTATTTTTGTTGTTAATGTTGTTGTTTGTTATGTTAAGTGTTGTAACCCTTCTCTCTCCCATTCATGTGCTTCTCTGACCATCAAGGGTCATCCATGTATTAGGTGCTCGGCACCCTCCATCCCCCGGCTTGCCCGGTATCAATGGAAAATCATTTAGGTAGGGCTCTCACCCCTCCGGTGACGTCTTAAAAAAAAGCTTGGAGTTGTAACATTTATCTCTCAGCTGGTTCCCCTGCATCTATTGTCAAGTGCGGCCACAATTTTTTGATCTGTAAGGAATACACTTTCCAATTTCCACGATCGATGTATTGCATGGCAGCGGTTTATACAGTATACACATTTGAATAATCTTTCATTATAGTTATAGCTACGATGTCTAGTGATCTAATGTCACTATGTGTGGATTCTGGTGTACTTGGGGGATCACAAAGTGTGTCCCTAAATTGGCCTATATGTTGCACTTTTCATGGAATAGACTGCACCGTATCATTCTCAAACATTGTAATCATAAATCATGTCTTTCATCGCATCCATATGAACGCAACGACTATGACTACACTCACAGCCTCTAATTGTGTACCACTACACTCAGTGTATAATAGTACAAGGGACTATGAGTTGCATCGATCACCTCCTCTCCTACATACTCCATGTCGCACCCGTGAGGTTAGGCCCGTTCGCCAGTGAGATTGGGTGTGCTGCCGGTGTGCGGTGCTGGTGCCGCGCTCCGATCCATGCCAGTGATACAACAGGGAAGCTACTCTGCTACGTTCGCCGTCCGTCGTCTGCCGACTGCCGTGCCATCATCCTTGTGGATGTGCTGGAGGATCCACGGCACGGCTGCGGCACGGGCTCGGTGTGCACGGCGCACCGCATGTTGCAGGTGTGTTGCTTCAAGAGAAAAAGGAGATGTCTGTGGATTTCATGATTTTGATTGCTCACGTTCAAGGTGCCGCCATGGCCGAGAGCGGCATGCATGTGCTACCATGCTGCTTCCAGGTGAAGGAATAGTATATATGTAGGCGACCAGAACAAACATATGTATAGCTAGCCAATGCACGATAAGATTAAATAAATCATCTAAACAAACACCACCATACTGTATCCACTTATGCTGACTAAGCTTAGTCTGCATTAGACCCAATGCAGGCTAAGGCCAATCAGACCCCAATGTAACAACTTTCAGATTGTGTCTACCACTTTCACTCGATAGGTTTTAGACCCAACAATGTAACATTTTCTTTGACCAGGATCATGCCCATGCATTGCAACGGGACCAAAATAACATCACAGTAATTTTAAGCTTAATCATGCATATTAGCATGTGAGTGTTATTTCTTTATGTGATTGCAGCATTTCACCAGATTTCTCAGCTTTTCTTCAACAGTCTCCATAAGGGAACCTGTGCGTTGTAGAGATATGATTTTCGTTGTGGAAGAGTTTGTTTCTGAAACGGTTTTTTTTCTGCTGTATCTTTTTTTCGCAAACTCTTTTTTGCCGTATTTTTTTGGAAATGGAGATATGGAAGAGTTTGATATTTTTTTGCCTTGTATATGTTTTTTTGGAAACGTTTTTTGCCGTATTTGATTTTTTTCGGTTTGAAAATGGGGAGGTTGGTTTTTTTTACTGTGTTTTTTTTTTGCCGTGGGGCGGGGTGACGCAGACGATAGCTGTAGGGATTTTTAGGTGTAGATAGATAGATAGAAGATAGCTACCTATGTGGACGTGGCGATCGCGTACACAATGATCGTCTTCCTTTTTAGGTGGTCCGATTCGCATTGCACGTGGACAGACTAAGACTGGTCCGGAATTTTTCTTTTGGCCAAGACCAATCCGGATTTTGCATGTGGGCATGCACGTGCACCGTATATCCTGGGGAGGGGGGGGCGAGGGTCCGGAATTTTCTTTTTGGCAAGACCGATCAACGTATTCTCGGGGGGCAAGCGTGTACACTCTGAGGTTTTTTAGGTGGTACTAATTGGCGGCGTGGGGCGATCGCATAATTGATCACGATTGTTATGGGAATTGGGTTTTGCCTTCCTGATTTGCTACGGTTGTTATGGGGATTGAGCTTATCGCATGGAGCGAGTGCACGTTGCCTTCCTGATCTGATCGCATGGAGGGAATTGATTTTTTCCTTCCTGATTTGCTGCGGCTGTTATGGGGATTGAGCTGATACTAATTGGCGGCGTGGGGTGATCGCGTAATTGATCACAATTGTTATGGGAATTGATTTTTGCCTTTCCGATTTGTTGCGGTTGTTACGGGGATTGAGCTGATCGTATAGAGCGAGTGCACGTTGCCTTCCTGATCTGATCGCATGGAGGGAATTGATTTTTGCCTTCCTGATTTGTTGTGGCTGTTATGGGGATTGAGCTGATCGCATGGAGCGAGTGCATGTTGCCTTCCTGATCTGATCGCATGGAGCGGCTTTGATGTAACACCTGTGGACGGAATAGTTATAAATGTTTTAGTTGTGGAGATTTATATGTCTAAGCTTATATATTTTCTATATGAGTATTTTATATTACTCTAGTTTTATCTTTTTTTTTAAGTTTTATATAAGCTAGCAAGTTGACTCTATTATAGAGGGTGTCCTTTACCGTGAAGAGCCACACTAGTAAACACAAAAGGCAGTACGTTGTCGTTTAGATTTCCTCTCATTATTTGGAGCAAAGTACTGCTCCCCGCTTCCCAAATAAATGCACTTTTAGAATTTGTTGAGAAGATCAAAATTATTAGAGCAATTATACCCCTATGAAAAGATGTCAAAATATATAATAATTACATTTTGGGAGGAGAGAAAAAAGTATTATAACTAGGTTGTCTCATGCTTAGATATGCACTGAAGAGTATTTTAGAATAAAATTTGGATGCTAAAAGTACATTTAGGACGCCTTTGGAACACGTGTTCCAAAGGGGCCCTTATTATAGTGGAATACAACAAGATTTCATCATTATTCCAAGGGGAGAAAGTTATATTATATACTAAATAATAATGATAATGTTAGTAACAATTCAGGTTGCGTCAACAGACAGGAGCAGGATGCATTAGCAGGGCTAACTGGGCCTATCGCAAGCAGGCCCCTCTTCGTCTCCTACGGTCCTTCCCCTTGCCCTCCCAACTCATCCCTTACCATGATGGTTATAGAAGTGGAGGCGCCTCACTGGACACCATCGCGAGCAAAGCATAACTTACCCATCAAAGAATCAGAGAGACATAGCCATCCCACACCCACACAACAAGAGAATATGAGAAGAGAGACCTCATAGAGAGAGAGAGCCATGGTGGCTCAGGTCCCCTCCGTCCAGGTCGACAGCCTCTGGGAGACCCTATTCACCATCATGTTGACCGGCACGCACCACCATTCTCTGTGCTTGCAAGGAGGCTCCGTGCGCGGGGTGCGGTTTTGCTCCTTGAGCTCGCCGACCTGTAGGTGGTGGGAGCGAGCCTACTTGAATCCTTAACCCGGTTCGATCACCAGGATGACGGAGGTGGCGAACCTCCTCCTCCTCCTGGCTCTCCGAGGACACCCCACCACCCTAGCTATGGCAGAACCGCCCTAAATAATACGCTTTCGGAGGCGCTCGTCTTCCACTAGACACTAAGCACCCCGAAAATTAGCTACATCGGACAGTTTCGTCGAGCACACCCCACGTGAGAACTCGAATCAATCCACGTTTTACCTCCAGAATCTAATAATAAGTACAAGCTTACAATACTTAGTCCATTTCATACAACAAGAGTTCTTAGAAATTATTTATTACAATACTAGGGTTCAGAGTGCGATAATTAAACAGCGGAATGAAAATAAACATCTAGCGGAAACGATACAAGGATCCGTCTGTGCCCACCCGAAGAATCCTCCACACAAGAGCTACTCCTCAAGTTGCACCTGCAACAAGGTAAAATAAACCCTGAGTACACAATGTACTCGCAAGACTTACCCGACTAATGGGAATAGTTTTCTGACTCCAAAGGGTATGATAGGCAATATGGGTTTGCTGTTTTCTTTTTGTTTGCGAAAAGCATTACTAGAAGTACGTCTTTAAGATCAAGTTTAATTAGCAGTCATGATTGCTTCATTAGCTAACCATTATAGGTAAGCACCTATTCTACTTTCAAGCAAGGGTTGATCAATCAGAACCAATTTACCATCTTTCATATTACAGTTCTTACTACGGTGCTAAACCATAGCCAAGTCGTACCGTCTCATGAAAACGGCGATTCGCGAACCAATGTATCCCAGCTGGGTACCCCGAAACACACGCCCCGTTTGTACCCCAGGCAGAAACAAGACCAACCCATTTCACTCGTGTCACGGGGTCTAGGTCCCCGTCCAAACTTGGACTCTAAGCCTCCACACTTGAGACCCGATCTCAATATGGTGCTTAGACCTCCACCTTTCCCGCCTCCAATCAGTCGGTCCGGAAAGAGCTAGAACCCACGACAAGAGTGTAACAAACCTTCCTGCTCTCATAAGCAAGTATGTGCTCAGGATAATAAATCTGTGACCTGACTACCATCCATAGCAACGGACAGTCCTCAATCGACACGGATAGGAAAAACAGTGTAACCAAGTTAAGCCCCATGGCCACGGGACACAACTCGTCACATCCACCATAACCCATACCATATCCCTGTTCGGTCTCCATTTTCCTTTTATTATTTTATCATGAGAGTAATTATAATAATCACCTATTGTGAGTAACGGCAGGTTACTCACGCTACCGAAAACCTAAGCATAGCAGCTACTCGAACCTGTACTAGTAAGACAGATATATCTATATAAGTGGTTTCCATAAAATTCCTGTAACGTAAATGCACATCACATATATACATATAGAGATTATCAAAAATAAGGGTTATGCACCGGGGCTTGTCTTGGGCAGGCGCGGTGTCAACTGCGTCAGTCAGTGGCGGCTCCGAGACCTCCTGCTGCATGAGAATCTCCTCTTCATACTCCTCGATGATCTCCTCGAACTCGTGCTCGCCGGTGGTCACGATGTCCGCCGACTCGTTCTCTATATGCATGCGATGATGATGATGCAACGATTTAGTATTTAGGCAACAATAACTTTTAAAATACGAACACATATGTCATACTAACAAACTAGCTCTAATGACTAAGATACTAAGCTAACCATCAGTTCTATCAAATCAAGTGTCAAGCTCACCGTAACAAGCGCTTAATTTCCTAAATCAATGTTATGCTCTTATTCATATTAAAGGTTTAATGGATATATAGCTAACCTAATAAACAAGCTATATTAGGGCTACAAAAATTACAGTAAACACATAATAATACAATGAAGCTACTGTAAAAATTTTAGGATCAAAGCTATCACCAAGTTACCACAATAATTACCCTAATAATATTAAGCACTTTCAAACAATTTAATAGCCCTAAGTATCAACATAGATATGCATGATCTATCTATACTACCAGATAGATCACAATTTTAGGAACCTAATAAAATTTGTTTCACAATTTATGGACACCTACACGAATTTATATCAATTATACAAATCTAACTCAGAAATTGAAATGAAAAAACTATTACTAATTCCTAAGAAAAAGAAAAGGTGGATTCAACCGTGAGGCCCACCTACGTGTGGCCCGCGCGAGACGGCCCATGGCGGGGGAGCCCACGCGCGCTGGCGCTTTCGCAAAAGAGCCCTCGGACTTCTCCCGAACTACACCTAAGTCCTAACAATATTTCTTTGTCTCTCTGACGAATTCATTTAACCCCCTGAATTTTTCCTAATTTACCCGCACACAACCCCGGGCAACTCTGTGCACGGCGGCGCGGTGAGCAGCGGCTCAGGGTGGCTACGCAAGCCACCTAGGACCTGCGCGGACCCATCAAGCGGGTCGATCACCATCTTCGACCAGAGCGGCTACGCTAAGCGGCGGTGCGGGGTGACATGACTAGCCGGGGAAGGCTGCAGCGGCGCGCGGCCATCCGCGATGGCGGTGCCACTGTTTTGGCGAGCTGGGGTAGCTACAGACCTAATTGGTTAGCGTGCGAGCATCAGGAGGCTACCGTGGACCAGGCCGAGGTGACGGTTGGAGCGGAGGATGACGGAGAAGGGTTGGCCACGTGCGGCCGACCGCCTCGCCGACCGTCTCGCCGCGTTCGTGATAGAGGCTCGTGCTATGCCACCGCACTCCCCTGACGGCGGCTTTCACGAGGGCGTCAGCGACATCCAGCGCATCGTTAAGGGCCTCCTCGATGAGACATGTACCCACAAGCATGAGGAGGCGCCTGCGGCTGTTGGTCCTAGTGGGGAAAACTGAAGCGGTGGCAACCGAAGACTTCATCATCATAAGTCTACCACAGATAGGAGAAGTAACTTCAGTACCAATGGTTACCGTCTTAGGAGGAGTTCGCAATTAATTTCAGTAGTTCGTAGTTGCAATCTAGTTTCAATAGTTCATAGTTGCAATCTAGTTTCAATAGTTCTCGGTTCTCAATCTGGTGAAATTGGAGGGTCAGATCTCGAGTTAATAGTAGTTGTTTTCCTTCCCAAATCATTTGGAAACTATAGTTTGTAGCCCTTCTATTTGTGGACCTGAATTGTGATGATGATTGATGGGAAATGTGAATGGCTTTTTAGTAAAATTATTTCTTAAAGCATCTGCCTGTTGACTGAAATATTGTCATTATAAGAATGCAGGATTTATCTTTCCACGCAAATGATACTATTCATTTGCTCATTTCTTTAAAAGGTCAACCGAGTACTGAACTTTATGTAATCAATGTGTGTTTTAGTTCTATTAGCACTTCAGATCATCTGCATATACCCTCTAGTTAATGTTCTTGACATGCTTTTTTTTAAGTATGACCATCTCATAATCCTCTAAATATTGATTGTGCTAACACATTTGAAAACAGGAAAATCTAAAATTTAGATTATCTTTATATTCTAAACATTTTCTTTAAAATACTAATGGATTGCATTCATATATGTTGGGATGGCTGATTCCCAACAAGTTAAGGGGTAGTGTAGAGAAGAGAGGCGACGGCTAGGGTTTTGCTAGAACACAAATGATAGTGGGTGGGAGAGAGCCCCTTGCCCTCGTACCCTTGGGCACTATATATAGCCAATGGTGGGGTTGGGTTTCACATGCAACTACACTAGCACAATTGGGCCTCTTCTAAGGGAAGACTTGACGCATATACCATATGGACCCTCCCAACGGTAGCCCTTCAGCTACTAGGTTATGGTCGGTGCTACATGACCTAGTAGATATGCTCATACAAGAAGTGGCACAAATACAACTCGAAACTTGGTCACGAGGATCGCCCTTCACAACCTTGTTGATGGTCACTAAGTGCCAAATGCAATTGTCAATTACATCAGAAATAAAGGAGAACTAGCATTTCTTACATGCATATTTAGTTTCAAATAACATAGTTTGACTTGTGCCTATAGATTATTTGTATGCAGGGGTTCTACATGAAAATATTACGAATACTTGTGCAAACGGCGAAGAAATTCAACTTTGATCACACGACAATCGCTGAGAGGCACATACATGGACCTAAAGGCCAAGATCACTCCTATCTGGCCCAACACAGAGAGGTGCGGCAAACAAAAGAAGAGATCCCCTCACTACCATCCTAGATGTGGCTCGAGAGGCTGTGAGAGGCTCGGGGACTGCTGTTGAATATCAAACAAGGGTTTGCCTAAATCCTAGGATTAACATCATGGCACTGTTCATGGAATGACAATTAACAACGCTGATGAAGCGGCTACGGCTGAACCTGACGGGTTGCAGAGTCCAAGACCGCACCGGCCCAGGAAGGCAAATCCGAGCTACTACGGCCCGGCCTTGACCAGCAACTAGGAGAGGACTGTCCTCAAAAAAAAAAAAAAAACTAGGAGAGGATGCACGTGAGGGTGCGCGTGTGAGCTGTATCGTTCTGTACAAGTCTTCTGTTGCCGTGTATGAGAGATCATCTATGAAAAACACGGTAACAAACTTGTAATTCCTCTTAAGCAGACCTTTACAAAGGAGTACATTAATTTTTTTCAAACGTTTTGAAAAAAATCAGTGTTTAATTTGAGGTATTTTGCACATGCATAATTCTAGTCAATCGAGTTATAATTTGCTGTAAAATTAAAAGATTTCGAACTTTAGTGTACTTTATGACATGGCAAAAGCACCGCAATTATGTTGTGGACTTTATTAAATAGCCAAACAAACGAGTACCTATTACATGCCCAAAGTGACAGATAACAAACATGGCCAAAGCTGACGACCCGCTAAAACTAAGGCACCATCAACAACAACCTAATGCATGGCTGTCTCCTGAAGAACCGGACCTGAGCACTGACCAAACTGATGGAAACAAAGAGATACGCATACGCTGACAGATATACGTATCCAACACACAACACAAGGTTTATACAGACACCAGAGCAGATATCAAACGCTAATATGCATCTAATCTAATTAAGAAATAGTAGGCTGCGCAAAGCTCTATGGACAAGAAGACAACAAGCTCTTGCAGTAGGAGTAGTTTTTTTGGCTGCTGGCAGGCAGATGATGGACCTATTATATTCCCATATATTACCATCCTGTGCTTTATAATGGTGATTTGGCTAATTCGTCCGGGTGTGTGCTTGTAATATGTCTTTTCAACTGAGTAGTACCATGACTTGCTGAATCAGCTTTCAGCTTAGATCCACAGTGGTTGCACCTTGCCATGGTAACCGTTGAACCTTCAGCCTCCACCACCTCCTCCTTCGTGAAATGGTTCCAAACTTTAGACCGTGGAGGAAGCGGTTTTCGCTTCCGTTTTCCTGATGGCACATCACCAGCTTGTTTAACAATACTTTTGCCCTTGTTACTTGAACTGGGGCTCCTTAACCTCAAATTACACTCGTCGACCCGTCCAAATGCATACATCACTAAATTTGTAACAAATTCTTTCTTGAATCCTAACGAGCAAAGGACACGGTGCATAGAATGCCAGGGATATGCGCACCCAGCTGGTGCGGACGCCGAGTCCAAATTGTTAACTCCCACCAACAGGTATGAACTGCCAATAGTGTCGGAGCCAGTTGCTAGCGAGACTCCAGGATGATCTTCATACGGGTTCTCGCTGACGTGCATCCAAGCTGCTGACGAGCGCACTTGAACTCCTTGTTGTTTTGGTAAAATTTTATAACCAACGACACGGTGCATAGAATGGCAGGGATATCCGTACCCAGATGGTGGTGCGGGCGTCGTGTACAAATTGTCAACTCCCACCAACAGGTATGAACTGCCAGTTGCTAGCGAGACTCCTTTATAACCCTTCTCCTTGCTGTTGTCGTAAAATTTCAATCTGAAGCCGTCGTGAGGACTTTTAGTAGTCGATGAGCAATATGAGCTATCAGAGAGTCGGATAATGAGGCCGCACCATGGGTCCGGCTCAAGAATGGGAAAATATTTAGTACCGACCTGCACAAGAGATGCATGACCGACCACATTATTATCATCATCAAAAGCAGAATTAGTTAGCCTTCCAATATGCTACTCTTGTGTCACGACAGTAATAGGATTTTTAACAAAAAAACGAAATCATAAATTTTCACCAACAGTAAAAATGAGTGGCACTAGAAAAAAGGATTAATAATACGAAATTTCACAAAAAAATAGAAATATCAGCGATTAATCCATTATAGACTGCAATTATCATTGACAATAATCACAACCAGAATTTTAGACTTCTCCTAGTGAGGTGGGCTTCTTCTAGTGTTTTAGTATTCAAAATTTAATATAAATTTTCCCTACTAAATGTATCCTAGTGAGATTTTCATGTGCTGTGACTAGTGGTAGTGTTTTATTACTACTTAAAAACACTAGAAGAAGTCCACCATTTTAGTAGTGAATAGATATCGGATTTATTATCTTTTTGTTCTTAAAAATACCCACATCTACGGTTATGGAATTATTCTAAATTTACCCCCTAATTATGTATCAAAATTACCTACCTTTACCATCATGAAGAATAATCTAATGTAACCCCCTACTCTTCATCCAAATTATATCCACACCTATGCTATTATAAATAAAATCTAAAGTAACACTCTAAATCTAAATATAAACTACCTTACTTCATCATTGTTATTAAAACAAATATAAAATCACTGTTAGTCTATACCTAAATAATCTAATTCCTTCATTATTAAAAATTAAATTACCCCAAAGTGTTTTCCCTTGTTAATATAAAAAATGATGTGTGCCATCATGCAAATTATGTATACATGTATGCAAGAGGTAATAAGCTTATATCAATTTCCATGTCAAACACATATAGCTGAAGGAAAGGTCTCAACTAAGTATATGTTGAACACATGTAGAGATGTGACCTAAAAGGGGGGTAACTATGAATGTGGATGGAAAAGCAAATAAATTAGTAATTAGTAAGTAAACCAAAAAGATAAAGGCAATAAAATATCTATATGAGTATGGATGAAAAAACTGAGATGGGTATGAATACCTGACATGTAAATAAAACTATTATAAAGGCACATCCTTACCACAAAACCACCGGGTCCTGGGCAGCACGGCTGGGACGAAAGGATTGTTGCCATTTGTTCCTCGCGGTCCATCAGTGGCTGATGCTGTTGCCATGGAGACAGTACAACTACATCAATAGGAAAACAACAAATAAAACAGTTTGGATTTAATTCAACCTGGTTATCGAATGATTAACTATAGGAAAATAATTTTGACATAAATCTTTTCGAGCTTGTATGGATCGCAGAAGAAAATTAATGGCAAGAACACAAAAAATGTTCAGAAGAACTGCAAGCCCAAACTGGTTGTGGGATAAAATATCACTGAATGCTTATACTTATTAAAAAAACTGTAGAAGCCAAACAAACTGTTTTTTAGAACAACTTGCTGATCGGGCAAAAAGAGTGTAACCCATCTACCATGCACCGGCCAAAACTAACCTAAAACCTTAAAAGTTGATGAAGAAAATTGGACAATTTACATATCGTCTCAGTACTCTCCCTAGTGGAGATATCTCGAGCTTTCGAACATGGAAGGAGTGAGCAACAATTTTTGTTATTAAGCTGTGCTGTAACAGCCAGGACTCAAATAACTCAAACGACCTAAGTGTTCAAAGTTATTATCATATCTTATTGGGCTATACTATGCACCAACCAACTTAATCAATAGGCAAGTTGATGAGGAAAGCACATAATCCACGGTATATTTCAATAGCTAGAACCCTAAAAAATAACAAACCACTCACCTGGTTGAGGAAAGCAACACACAATTCTTTGAAAAGAGATTAAGCAGCCACCAAATAGACTTACTACTGAGGCGCCAACAACAGATCAAAACTGCTATCGTAGTCCAAAGGGATTTACTTCAATTTTGTACTTGAATACTAAACACTTAAACCACGAAACCACGCCATGACCTTAAACATAAGTAAAGTCCAAACAACCCATACATTGATTTGCTAGTGTCCATTATTCCTGGCCTCGTGATTTAGGATTTCACATGGCCTTGAAGATAAAAGAAGTTCAATAACCCCTGGACTTGCTAGTCCATGACTCCCATACAGTTGAGAACAGGAAGACGATAAGTGTCGTAACTTAGTTTATGCCATAACTTATATGGAAGCTTTTATACAAGAAAGGAACAAATGAAGGAAGCCTCACCAGCGTTGGTGCCTTGCGTGTCCACTCGCGCTGCAGTGGCACAATTATTGCTGTTGTCTGTCTCAATTGGTTCACTCTCACCATTGGGATTCTCAGCGATTTCTTTAATCTGTAGTGCCTGAGAGGACCGTGCCCCAGAGGAAGCCGGAAGCTGGTGAATGCTCTCTAGATGCCTTAACATCTTAATGGTTGAGGGGTCTCTCATGACAGTGTGGCAATATGGGCATATCACGGTCACGGTACGACAGTATTTACAAGGTGACGTCCTCCAGAAGTGCTGCCAAACTATTGACGATCTGTGCTGTTCATCCTTCATCATTTTGCCAATACGCCTGCCTAATTGCTGTATCATATCTATCCCCATACGATAGAGGTTGCCGGACACATCCTGAGAAAGGAGCAACCGTACCATGCATATTATTAGTGAAATATATAGGAACATCATTCAATCAAGTTATTTTTTAATCAAACCTAGGTTTAATTTGATCCTTGGAGGAAAAGGTACAACCAGCTCCACTAACCACGGAAGCATTGATGTTTACTTTGAATTTGCTAATAGTAGAGCTAGGTAATTTAGAAAAACATACAATATGCTTTATGTTTATTTTTTTTCTATACACTACCGGAAACACCTAATTTGCCGAGTGTCCCCACGTTTGCCGTGGGCACGATTTCGGGCACTCGGCAACATTGTGTTTGCCGAGTGTCCCAAATAGGAAACTCGGCAAAAATAACACTCACGGCATAACAGTTTATACCGAAATTGCCTACACTCGCACGCAATAGGCACACAACATCATCATGTCCAAGTAACACCGTCGATCTCCGTTATCCTATATGCCGAAAGTGCCAAAATACAACACTCGGCAAACACACATCGATACGAGTATCACCTTTTGACACTCGGCAAACGGTATTATATGCCGAGTGTCCGACTCTTACACTCGGCAAACATTTTTTTTTGATTTTGCCCCCCACAAACTTTTTTTTACTGTTGTCTTACAATACCTGTTGCTCTCTGTTCAAGTAATGTACATTTCTGAGTTATTTTACTATATTTCATCAATTTATTTTAGTCAAATGAATTTTTGGTAATTTTTTGGATTTGAACTGCAAGTGCTTCGAATATCCGAAAAAAGTGAATAAAAAAATGATATTCTTTTCACTGAGTTTGTTTTGATACCGTATCCAAGGCCAGACCATAAATCTCGAACATTGTGTTCGCGAAACATGAGCGTAAACACGTGGCGGAAACGTCTGAAAAATTCTATAAAAAACAAACAAAGTCTAAAAATCATGAAATTCATCGAGTTGTCGGGATATCATACGTGGAGGCTATGGTAAAAAATTGAGAGTGTTTGACAAAGTTGACACGTGACGTTGTTTACAAATCGGATCATCTCCGGAGAAGTTTCTAAGATGTGAGAAAGATCCGGTAAGATGAGGAGACAATTTGAATGTCGATTTGGAGTTTCACTTCAAATTTTTTTGTATATATAATAGAGAACAAAGATCACTTCTTGTGAATTTTTGGCAATTTTTCAAGCCATTTCGTAATTTTTATTCTTTAAATCATAATTATTGAATTTTATATGCGTGATATACAAACACAGAAATAATAATCCAAATTTTGTACAAGCTTGAAATATACATTTGTGAGTGCACCTAACAAAGTGTAATGCAAGTTCATTTCATGAAATTAGTGAAACATGAAATAGAGGAAAGTAATTAAGTAGAGGAAAGAAAAGGGTAGCATGAAATATAGAAATAAGTTTGCCGAGTGCATAGATGGCACTCGGCAAACTGATGGATTTTTAAGGAGAACCGGGATTTTTAAGTAGTTTACCGAGTGCGCCATCGGCCGACACTCGGCAAACTGATGGAATTTTTTTAAAACGTTGCCGAGTGTCGTGTCGGGCCGACACTTTCGGCAAACAAACTCATAAAATAGATAGGCCATGGGCAGCTCAGGCCATTTCTCCATTCCTCCCCTCCACCACCCTCCCCTCACTGCCCCGTCGACCTCCCTCCCCTCGCGCCGCCGTCAGAGCTCCCCCACGCCCCCTCTTCCCTCCCCACTCATGGCCCCCCCCCTCCCCACCCACCCCGCCCGCCGGCCGTCGACCTCCCCCCCGCCCGGCCGGTCTCCCTCCCTCACGCCCGTCCGAGCTCCCCCCCACGCCTCCCTCCCTCCCCACTCCCCCCCACTCCATCGTGCTCCCCACACCCGCCCGTCCGAGCTCCCCCACGCCCCTCCCCCTCCCCACTCATGCCCCCCTCCCCACCCCCGCCTTGCCCCGCCCGGCCGTCGACCTCCCCTGCCTCGGCCGGTGCCCACCCACGGCTGGCCCACGCCTGTCCCCGCCCAGCAAACCGGCCTTGTGGGCGCGAGCACGCCTACAGAAACCGCCCTAGGGTTGTGGAGAGAACCTTGAGACTTCGCCGTCGCCCATGAGAGCCCACCATGAGGATCCCACCGCTTCCCCATTCTCCGGTAAGCCCCATTGTATTCTCACCGCTTCTCATATTGTCCTCGCTTAGATAGTTTAAGCATTCATCGAGTGATTTCAAAATAGCTGTTCATTTGAGGATGGAGATAGTTTATAAATTAGAGTTGATGGTGATGAATGCTTGAATTGGTGTTAGCAGTTGTCATGATTTGTGATTATTAGTCCGATTATGTTCCTACCGTCCTTGATATCCTTTTTTTGAGTCGATTTGCCTTTTGAAGTCTGATTGCTTAAAGTTTAATCTACAGCTGATTTGTAAATATCGTTTTGAAACCCGGAAGGAGGAAATGGACTAGATATTCCTCTTTTGAGCATGTCTTTCATTGTGTATGCGTGATCATGGGTGCGAGTCTTATGGTTGGCCAACTAGTGAGGAGTGAGTTAGTTTTTAGCGAATATTATTTGATCCTACAATTGCTCGGTATCTCGTATTTCAGGATGAAAAGGAGTACTAGGTACTATGGTCTATTTGGATCTTGCTAACTTTAGCATCCTATAACATACATTAATACTCGATTCGTTTTAAATTATAAGTTATTTTAAATTTTATGAACAAATAGATTCGCGAGTGTGTGAGCCACACTGTTAACTAGTGCCCGACACCCCATATTTTGAAAATTTGTAGGCTGTTTTTTCATTAGCAATCTTCCTAGTTGTAGCATGCCTATGAATATAGTCGTATGTCTGTCTTTACAAAGCTCACTTGGTGGACTAGCAAATGTTCTCTTGGCCATTAAGATCTGCTTTCTTCGCTAGTCATTATTCTGACCTCACTTTCTCTTCTTGTGTGGTAAGGGTAGAAGCCAAAGCATGTCATCACTTGCAAGTCATGCGTGATGCCCAAACACCAGCAGTAGCATTAGTGGATTGAATAAGGGCAAAGGAAGAGAAGGGCTAGAGTCATGAATATACGGGAGAGACATTCCTGTAACTAACCACTTTGTTGTTACCAGACCAAGATCTTTTCACTGAAAACTGAATTTTTCCTTTTCACCGATGACTGAATCTTGATCATCTAGTTCCAAGTGTATATGCAACTATGCATGTATTATGCCTGCTAACTTTGATTGTTTTGCAAAAATTATGGGGGTGTACATATGCAAATGGACACAGCTTTCGCCTTTTCTAGAGTTCAATTCTCCTGATGCAAATTAAACATAGATAGTACTTGGTGGCGGTCTTATTCTAGTATTTTATTTTGGAGTGAGTGAGGATGCCAAGATATTAATTATATTCTAGCTACTACTTTGACCAATTGCTCTACTCACGCATTTCCTTGTTGTGCAGGCTGCAGCAGGTCCTCCTTCTTCCGACCAAAGCAAGAACAACAAAAGGTTCAGATTTGAGCCGCCAATCGCTGCAAGCCTCAACACCACCACCGCCCACTCGCCTTTGGTATGTTTCATTGAACTAGTCGTAGTATGTTTCGTTGAAACCAAGAAAGTGCACCTCCATGAGACGTGAACTGCCCATCAATAATGAGCCATGTACAAACGTTGTTTGGTCATGCGGGATATATATATAGATATAGCCTAAGCTAAGTGCATTATAAAGTAAGAGATTGAAGATTTAATTTGCTGGTGCTGCGATCATGTTTGAAAACGGAAACGTATAGTAGAGAAATACGTATGGTTTTCTACCGTTTCAAGCTAGTCAATAATGCGCCGTAACAATGACGATCTATCGCTGCTAAAGTAGCCAATCGCATCATGAGGATTTATTAGTCTTGTATACGATTTCAGTAACCTAATGATGATGAACGAGGACGCAGTCTACTTTGTATGACACTAACTAGCTGATAGAAGGTAACTCTAGAATAGTGCTAGATCAAACAATTTTTAGTTTGACTGATAGAAGGTATATATATTACAAGATTGCCATGTCCGGCTGCTGACTGGGCTCAATTGGAAGCTGACAAGTGATGTGGTGGTCCATGATTGGATGAACATGCTGACTGGATAGGAGTTTTGGCTTACAGTGACTTAGGTCAAAGGCAAAGTCTAGCTTGCATCGGTGGTTAAATTCATACATGTTGATACTATTTCTTATAAATTCGGTTAAATATAAGATATTTTAAATTTGAAACAGACTTATTCTTTTAGGGAGGACCAAAGCTTCGGCTGTTTGTTGGTGTTCCGTGGACCTTGTAGCGGTTGAGGCTTCTCCTGTTTATGGGGATAGCGAGGTGAGGCATAAAACACCCTCTTTTTCAGTATCATGCATGTTTGTAGAGCACGTAACCCGGTTAGGCGTCTCCCGTTCGAAAGAGATACGGTTAGAAATATGCAGCTCTTTGCATGTCGATAACCGTATCTGCTTCGAATTGTCCACGTTTTTTGGACAGCCCTAGGATGCGTAGATGGGGTTAGTCTCCGTGGTCTACTCCGTTCCGAGGCAGAGTTTCGGCAGCATCTCCCTGTTGTTCTCCGGATACACAATCTCCCTACCGGGGCGTGTATTTGGAGAACAACGGGAGGTGTCCGAAATTGTCTCTCGGATCGAGATGACCATGGAGACTAACCCCACCACGCATCCTCGTGGGATTAGGACCTATCCTGACCTATTAGATGGTAGGAACATCGTGTACATGCAATTAATTCTTAATGTCTCGCTGGTATATATATATATATATATATATATGGAGGATGGATGACCGTGAGTGGATGTACATGGGCCGCCCAAGTCAGAGTGCTTTGACTGATGAATGGATTGAGAAGACGGAGGCTTTCATAGATAGAGCATTTGCCCTAGTTCCAGGAGCGTCAGCCATTTGGTGTCCGTGCAGTAGATGTGCAAACAGGCGTCGGCAACCAAAGGATGTCATGTCTACTCATCTTTGCTTGAATGGATTCACGGCAGATTATACTCGGTGGATCTACCACGGTGAAGCCGATCGGATGAGAGAGGATGCCGGGGTAGGTGACTGGCTAAATGACTTTCACGAAGCACACGTAGGTGAAGAAGGTGGGGAGGAGGAGCCAGAGGCAACCGCAAAGGCGTATTATGACATGTTGTCTTCGACACGAAACCCCTTCACGGCCACACAAAGGTTTCTCAACTGGATGCCATTGGACGGGTAATGGCCTTAAAGGCTCAGTTTAGCATGAGTCGAGATTGTTACGATGCTACGTTGGCAGTTATTGGCAGCTTGCTTCCAGAAGCTCACATTATGCCAAAGAGCATGTACGAGTCGCAGAAACTCCTTCGTGCACTCAAGATGCCATATGAGCGGATACATGCTTGTCCGAAGGGTGCGTCCTATTTAGGAAAGGACACGAGAAAGCAAAGTATTGTCCCAAAGTGTCAATCCTCTAGGTACACGGAGGTAGAGTCAGTGATGGTCAGAAGAGGCAGCTTGAGATCCCCGTGAAGATCCTACGGTACCTTCCATTCTTACCGAGGATCCAACGGCTATACATGACCGAGGAAACCGCGAAACAGATGACGTGGCACAAAAATGGCACTCGATACAGTCCTGAGAAGATGGTACATCCATCCGATGGTGAAGCATGGACCCACTTTGATGGGATTCATCGTGAGAAAGCTCTTGAGGCTCGTAATGTACGTGTTGCGCTAGCAACAGATGGGTTCAATCCTTATGGACTGATGGCTGCCCCATACACTTGCTGGCCAATCTTCGTTATCCCCCTCAATCTCCCCCCCGGTGTCGTGTTTCGACGACAGAATATATTCTTGTCGTTGATAATTCCTGGGCACCCGGGGAGTAAGATGGGTGTGTTCATGGAGCCTCTGATTGATGAGCTGGTCCGTGCTTGGGAGGAAGGGGTGTTGACATATGACCGAGCTACGAAGAGGAACTTCAGAATGCATGTCTGGTACCACTACTCCCTGCACGACTTCTTGGCGTATGGGATATTCTCATACCGTGTGTTCACGGGAGGTTCCCATGCCCATTATGCAAGACAGCTGTGGAGTTCATTTGGTTGAAGAAGTGTGGCAAGTATTCTTCGTTCGACAAGCATCGACAGTTCCTCCCTGTTGAGCATGCATTCAGACGAGACATGAAGAACTTTACGAAAGGTGTGGTAGTGACAGACCCCGCACCGCAGATCATGACGGGTGCCGAGGTTCGTGCTCAGATAGATGCTCTCGTCGTCAACCCACAAGGCGATGGTTTTGTGGGATATGGTCGTCAACATATGTGGACTCATAAGTCAGGCTTGGAGAGACTCACCTATTATGATGACCTCCTTCTTCCACATAACATTGATGTGATGCACACTGAAAAGAATGTGGCCGAGGCACTTTGGGGAACACTCATGGACACTGAAAAGTCAAAGGACAACGTTAAGGCTAGAGTGGACCTAGCAACGTTATGCGATAGACCAAAGCAAGAAATGAAGCCTCCTAGAGGCGGCAAGACATGGAGCAAGCCTAAGGCCGATTTCGTCTTGACCAGGCCCCAAAGGAGGCAAGTTCTTGAATGGATGCAAACGTTGATGTTCCCTGATGGGTATGCAGCGAATCTAAGGAGGGGAGTGAACGTATCTACTCTGCGAGTCAAAGGGATGAAGAGCCATGATTTCCACATATGGCTTGGCGATAGCGTCGTCGACACGGCCACTACCCCCACTCTCTCCCAGATCCGAGCAAGCGACACGGGCCAGAGGCCGCCCATACGCCCACGGCCGACCAGTACACAAAGACGCCATGCGAGACTTTGCGAGTTATTACTCTTTTATTCGTGTTGTTCATTGTTTCTTACATACCTTTGACTTCCATTGTAACAGTGGGGTGAAATTTTGTAGGCCGAGCTTGAAGAAGAGAGGAGGCGGAGAATAGCGTTGGAGGCGAAGATTGACGCCGATCGGCAGAGGGTGGCACATGTTTGATGGATGCAAAATCTCGGCGCGAAGATGGGTGAACCTTCGCCACAAGCGCTATTCCTTCCTCCTCGTCGTCCCCGATGACACTCCTGTGAGTACATCTATCCTCGGTGTCGATTAGTCTTTAGCAATGGGAATGATGGGGTGATTTGCATCAAAGGTTACTCACTTGTTAATTTGCGGTTTGCGAGTCGCTAGTTCACTTCTACCCTTTTGCTTACCTTGGTTTGGGTGTTGTTCAGTGTTCATTAAGCAGACTCTTGCCGCTTTACCTCTTAACATGTACAACCGTAGATAAAACTTGAAAAGTCACACTAATTAAGGATTGAGTTGAAACGCTCGTTGATCCACCTCCACATGTACAATCAGAGAACACAATCGGTGGTGGTCGTGGTCACCGAGATCGACCGACAAAGAACGTGTAGCCGACCCATATCTTTGGTATGCGACATCGAACCACTGCTTTGCATATGCTGCCTTCTAGAAGCTAGCTAAGCTCGCATCGGGATGTGAAATTAGCCCCATAGTGTGTACCGGTCAAAGGGTACATACCAAGATTTGTTACACGCATCTGAGTGGTGTCGGAGTATACAGAGATTGAGACCGGCGAGTACGTACTTGTCTAGAAGAAGAAGAATTTTTAGGCGTAGTATGCGTCTGGCAAAGGCTGACCGACCACCGATCGATCTTTCATACCGTGACAATCGACACCGTGAGTGATGCCAATCAAGTGCGTGTGGTCGATGACAGGTGTAGTAGAGTCTCCGGCGCGCGGGAAGAAATCATCATCGAGAGAGAGAGGTCGATTATGTACGCACGCGTGTGGCATAGGAGTGTGTCTATCTTGGTACACTGCTTTTGGCTCAAGGCTGCTGGGACCGGATATGCTTTCTCGGCCTCGGGAACCACACAAATGAAACAATCGTAACCTCCTTGCCATGGAATAGGTTTTCAAGGCATTGTTTTATCACCGCCAGATTCCCATATTCTGCTGACCTCCTTGGCTTGGTAGTTGAGAAATTATAGAACTTCCTATTTTGTTCAAATTGAAATCATGGGACACATAAACCCATATACGATGATCATACATTTTGAACCGGGCATCATTGTAAACTAGTTGTGCCAAAGTACTCTTACCCATGCTCGCAAGGCCATAGATAGGAACAATCACTATCTCATCATTGTTGGTATTTGCGAGATAACAGCTTTATGATTTCTGCTTTTCTCCATCCCTTCCTATTAGTGGTTCTTCGAGCAAATCGACGTTGTTTCACGCTTCATCATAAGGCAGCTACTGTAGTAGTGCTACTGCCCTTTATAAAGTTAAAGCTACCAATTTCGTTTACGAGTTTTGTCGGTTTTCTCTCAAACTCTTCATCCTATTAGCCACGGCAATATTCTTGTATGCCACCGGGAGACATGAGAGAACTCTCTGCCATCTGCAAAGAATTTTATTTCTTTCTCGCTTGGAACCTGGACTGAGCAAAGAGGCCTAACAAACTATATCGAACTAGAAACTAAAATAGGAACATGCTAGATGCTTCAAATCTCCTATAAAGAAGAATCAGCCATAATATCCCTACATACTATCATATACACAATAAGAATTACTGTTTTGGCATGACAGGCGTCTCTAAGGAGACTAAAAGTTTCTTCCGATGATCAATGGAAGTTTAACCAATCGATTAGCTTCTCCGAGAATTAATCTTATCTATTCTTTGTGCAGGTCAATCAATGCATCAAACGATGTACCTCAAGACCCACCGCAGCAATCGCCGTGGTCTCATTGGTGATTTGCTTCTTTTCATGTGTTGAACTTATTCCTTGTGTTGCACTTATGCTTGTAATGCACTTGTGGTGGATACTTTAAACTCGAACCTTATGTTGGTAGTGTGGTATGACATTTGTGTACCATTGTGGATTATTGTGACATATGTGATGTGGTGTGTGGAGATGATATATATATGTGATATATGTGCTTGTGAAACATATCTGTGTTGTGATATATATATATGTGTCAGTGAAATGTAATGCAAAAATAAAAAAAAATCAGATTTACGAGGATTTGCCGAGTGTTATGACCAAGACACTCGGCAAAGAAACACAATTGCCGAGTGTTATTACTAAGAAACTCGGCTAAAAGCTATTTTAAAAAACCAAATACTGCTTTTGAAAATATTTACCGAGTGTCTTACAAAGGTGCCACACTCGGCATATGTTTATTAGTTGCCGAGAGCAACACTCGCTAAAAGGATTTTTAAAAACCCAAATACTGTTTGAAAAATATTTGCCGAGTATCTTACGGTCGACACTTTCGGCATATGTTTATCATTTGCCGAAAGCAACACTCGGCGAAAAGGAATTCTAAAACCAAAAACTATTTTTATAAAACTATTTGCCGAGTGCCTTGCCGTTTGACACTCGGCGTGAAGTAATCATTAACGGCGGGTCCGGCGTTACGACCGCTTACTTTTTCGCCGAGAGCTAAATCGCACACGGCAAAATGTTTGCCGAGTGCCCGATAAATGGCACTCGGCAAAGTTGGCTTTGCCGGTACTATTTATGGCGAGTGCTATTCGCCGAGTGTGGCACTCGGCGAACTATTTGCCGAGTGTTTTACGTAGTTTGCCGAGTGTTTCGGGCACTCGGCAAACGCACGGAGTCCGGTAGTGATAATAGCCCGTATTGGTAATTTAGGTGTAGATTTGATGGTTATTTTACTTTATAATGATATAAATAGTTGTTTTAGCAGGTCGAAGTGAACTCAAGACGTTGAATTTCTTATACCAAAGAATTATTCCTGTAGTAATAATATTTTATAAAAACATAGAGTGACTAATAAAGTTATATTACCAATATCTCGATATGTCAAATGTTTTAGTTAAAATGTTTAAACTTGTATAAAGTAATATCCTACAAATTTTATTATCATAGAGTATTAGTATAATTTAATTTGAATCCTCGGTGTCATCGGTATGTGAATTATTATGAGATCATTTTTTCGTCATTGATAACTATCATAATAAATATTTACCCTAATGTATGCATGGTAAACATAGTATCATATAGCACTTATGGTTATTTTTAATGTAGAAGTGGCGAACATGTATAATCATGTATAATTTAAAAGAATAAATAGCGTACTAGGTTTTATGGTTATTGGATCATTTTCCATAGTGGCTTATACTGGCATGTAGACATATAGATTTGAGGGATATTTTTGTTTATTTTATATAATGGTGATTGTGGATAACTTAGATAAAAATCAAAGGGTTACATTATTATCATTCATAATGGCATATGTGGTAATTGAAGAAATTTTGTGTTACTTGTAGTATTATCTTTCATAATGGCACAGCTGGGCAATTTATTAGAATCATGAGTATGTTGTTAGTTATTGTACTGCATACTTATGTTAGTATTCACAAATATGTACCTGTTGTGGTTTCATAAAAAAAACATTATATACCTGTAGTCGGCTAGGGAGGCCCCTACTTTTGTTGGCCCTGCGCCGAGTCGGGGCCCTACTCAGTATGTTAGCTTCTTGATCTTGTGGCGCTGCTGGTATAAGAGTCTCTGCTGATTTATAGAGCATATATCCTTAGTTTTGGGATATCAGAATGCTTATATAGAGAAAACAAGAAACTGCAAGCTCAAATAAACAGAAGAACAAATTCGATGGAATTTCCCCAAATCTTGTACTAATACTACCTTGCGAACCCATCGGTGCCGAAGCAGCATGGTTGGCCTCGTCTGGACCAGGGTTTATCACCGGAGTAGGTGAGGGCGGCTGAGATGGCGAAATGGTTGGCCTCATCTGCTGTATCTGTACTTCTTTATCGGCCAGTGAAAGATCAGGCCAGGCCCAGCCACCACCAGGCTGAGCCTCCGGGTCTGGGTTGTTATTCGGTAGTGGAAGCCGCTGTTGTGGGTGAGGCAGTTCATCTGCAACCATACCATGACACACACAACCAATTGAACGGTTCATATTTCAATTCATTCCAAGTACACTAGGCAAAAACAAAAGATGGATTACACAGAGAACAGCTAATCAGACAGCATCTAATCTGAATTCATAACAAACCGGCAGTGGTGTTGGTGCCTTGTTGGACCACCGGCACTGCATCGGCATGGCTCCTCGCTGCTGGACCACAATTGGTAGTGTTCGACAACCCATCGGGAGCCATCGGCGGATGTTGGGAATGCTGCAATGACATCATCGCCTGTTGGACCTCCTCCTCGTCAAACTCGTTAGACGTGGTGGATGACAGGGGAAAATTGGACGATAATTGCCCTTCATCAGGAGACAACCATGCAAAAATCAGTAGTCTAACAACCCCTGGTAGCCAAAATCTTAAAAGACATTCGTAGTAAAAGTTACGCCAAGTCGAGTGGCCGAGCTGATTATTGAGGAAGGGAACTGCTGGGTGGGTGCTGGGTTCGGAGCCGCGTCGGCTATCCTTGGCCGGGCGCCGGTCTAAGTAAAGTGGAGCGCTTCAGTGAGGGCGCCGGTACGGTCTAAGTAAGGTGGCCGCGTCGGCTATCCTTGACCCTCAAACTTGCAGGACACGTACGTAGAGCTCTCCTAATCCTCTCATGTGCCTTTTCTGTGAGCTATTATTAGAGATCTACTGTAGGTAGAATAGATTTTGAGGTTTGAAGAGGGGGTGGGGGGTTGTTGTTTAGGGAGCCCCCGATAGAGAGTTGCTCTTATTTCGTAGAAAGTAATCTGAGTAGCAAGGTCCTTAATTTAGTATCTACAACTAGTTAAAATTGCTAATCAAATTTACCTAATACAGAAAGTGTTTTCCCATCCGTATTTATATGTCTTTGCCCTTTGAATATTTACACAGTTAACTAGATAGTTAATTCTTGGCATTGAACGCATATAGTTAGTTCAAATAAAATCCACTGGAGGTAGAATCTATCTATCAGATGGAAGTGGAAAACGAGTCAATCAAAAAAACCTAACCTGTTCCTGTGCCATGCGTGGCCACAAGTGGTGCCGGTGCGGCGGCATAGTTGGTCTCTTCAGCTACAGCAGCAGGAATACAGGGCATCGCAGCCAGAGGTGAAATCTGCACGTCACCGAAATTCTCCGGCGCAGCGAACCCCTCCGCGGGTGGGAGGGGCAGCCACAGGGAAGGCGGTGGTGAATCAGAGAGCATGAACGGCGACGACATCAAGTCTTCTTCCAGTTCCAGCTGGCTGAAGGTCCCCGCTGCGGCTGTGGCCTCCAGATAGGTTATCGGTTCGGTTCGCTCCATGGCGCCGGGGATCGGAGGCTGTGGAGACTGGAGAGGAGGTCAACTGAGTAAAGTTTCGTATATGCAGCGATCGACTAGCTAGCTAATTGATTTATACAGTGCATGATGATTGAAGCCCGAGTGATTAGCCTCATCAGCAACTACACCTTGTTCGGGCTCTCTCGCCTTCAGTTCGGGCTCGGGCTTTGTCATTTTTAAAAGACCAGCGTCCGGTTGTTTTGTCCCTGCCCAGCAACTGTTTCTTGATTGGCCCGACGTGACTGGGAAACCGCGTCGTACGTCGCCACCACCACGCCCCCCCCCCCCCCCCCCACCTTTCCCGGGCGCCCGCCTTGCTTGACACGTCCCTGCTGCTGCTTGGAGCGCCCTGCGTGCCCGAGATGGCTGCTGTGCGTAGCCCTCCCTCCCAGGATCCTCTGTGGCAGTGCGGCATGGAAGTGGGTGTATAGGTGGCGTAGAGGATCCGGACCACTAGGAAAGCGGGACAGGTAGGGGCTAGGGCGAGTGGTATGACTTGTACTGTATATGATATTTGACTTTTGTGAACAGTTTCATATATATTTCTCTCGTATTTGTAATTTTTAGAAATAATTTATAATTTTTTTTGAAAAATTTGGTATATATATTTTTGAGATTTGCAATCCATAAAAATACCTAAATTAGATCACTCTATCCAATAAATTACACTAAAAAAATATTGTAAATATAGTAATAAGATGGTGTAAATATAGCTATAAGATAGTGTAAGTGGATGGGTAAAAATCTGATTGCTGAGAAGAGTAAAATAACCGATTGTTTGGTAGATAGATTCTTTTAAATTTTTTATTAGGTGCATGTCCTGTCCGCCGGAACGATATATATTTTTTTATTTAGGAATCCTTTGGTTTGGTGCGATACTTTTGGGATCACTATTTTGATTCTATTACAGAAAAGCTAAAGCTTGCGCGTGTGATTTGTTTTACCTCGTCACACGAATTTGTGTACGTTGGATTTGCCCACCAACTTCATCCGTGCCATTCGTAGCACCGCACGCGTCAGTCTCTCTTCTCATCTTCTGCCGTAGTGCCAATACTTTCTCTTTGACCGTTCAAACGGTAGTGTCACGTACTCACATTGAATTCTGTTCTGACATGCAAATGTACGTACACACCATCTCACCGACATTTCATTACATTTTGTACCCGATGCCTTATGCTTCTAACCTATCGTGTACACCAAACAAGGCATGTACTGGATAGTTTTGCTTAGGGCGCGTTTAGTTCCCAAATTTTTTTGGTTTTGGCTACTGTAACATGTTCGTTTGTATTTGGCAATTAGTGTCTAATTATAGACTAATTAGGTTCAAAAGTTTCGTCTCGCGATTTCTCACCCAACTGTGCAATTAGTTTTTTTTCGTCTACATTTAGTACTCTATGCATGTGCCGTAAGATTCGACGTGCACTTTAGGGTGAAAATTTTTGAAATCTAAACAGACCCTCAGTGAAGTCACGTTAATTATTGTTTCTGGTTCACTCATTGTTACCGTGGACTTTGCTTTTCCTTCCACTTCATTTGTTGCTTTTTTATGTTTTCCAATATTTTTAGATTTGTTAATGTTATTTATTCTGACAACTTTTGGCTTTTATTTAGATGGCTAATTTTGTTTTATTTTTTAGACAAGGCCCTCTATTTTATCTTATTATTACTAAATAGAGACCCCAACGAAGACACCACGTTAACTCTCAACATACACGCTAGGAAAAAAGATAAATCCTAAAAATTCTCACAATAATCAGAAATATCTGACCTTTGATTTAGTAGACTATAATCATCATCACCGATAATGGCCATTGGATCTGTAGTTTATTGAAAATTTACCCACCACTGCCATTATGAAAAATACATAAAGTAACCCCCTAATTTTACATGTAAATTACCCACATCTATCATTATAAAATATAATTCAAAATAACCCCCTAAATTTACATCTAAAATACCCACCTTGGTCATTATGAAACATAATTTAAAATAAGCCCCTAACATTGCATCTAAATTACCCAACTTTGTCATTATGAAAGATGATTTAAACCTCAAACTTTGTATCTAAATTACCCACATATGCCATTATGAAAGATAATTTAAAATAACTCCTAATGATTTTATAAATTATCTACCTTTATCATTATGAAAGATAATGCAAAGTAATATTCTAAGTTTGCATTTAACATATCCATATATGTCATTATGAAAGATAATATAAGGTATTTCTTTATATTTGTAGGTACCTTAGTCATTATAAAAAATAAAAAAAATCTCTAAAATCTACACACAAATAGTAATATATATTATTAAAAAATAAATCAATATCCATGAAGTACGATACATATATATATTTCTAATTCACAGATTTCTATAATCATGAAATAAAATAATTGTGGTGCTACATTCCACCATGTATATCAAATAAACATGTATACATTAGGATAAATAATTATTTTAACAACTTATGAAACATGGAAAAAATGTTCACTTAACAAACCACGTCGCAATAACACTTTATATTTATACTCCTTGATAATAAATTTTGTTCATAAATTATTATTTTAAATAAGTTTATATATTTTTACTAAAACATTGTGTCATATCAATATTATTAATTTAATTTTATACACTATGGTACATAAATAATACTACACACAATTTATCCTATGATCTAACAAATTCAACATGTTTAGTGTTAGGATGCAAGCCAAGTTTCAACTTATGTGGAAAACAATACTACTACGACCTAGACTCTTTTTAATAAAAAAATTGAATAAAAGATAAAGAATACTAGAATTGCTAATTAACATGCGAAAAATTGCAACAACTTGATTAATAGTTAAAAGATAAACTATAGATTTATTATTTCACAAAAGGGTTGTATCAAGAGTTTATATATCTTAAGACTAGATTTTGACTAAATATATATTACACTAGAGAAAAAAGATAAATACTAGAAATTCTAACTACATGTCCCAGTGGAGCCTGCATGTTAATCATCATAATACTTGATAGGAAAACAAAAGATAGATCCTAGAAATTCTCATAAAAACCATAAACATCTTACCATTAATTTGGTATAACCTAATCACCATTAATAATAATAATAGCTATTGGATCTATTCTATTTTCTAAATAATTATCCACTTCTGCTATTGTGTAAAGCAATATAAACTAACTCATGACTCTAATTTATATTGTACACATATGTCATTAAGAAAAATTATCTAAGGTAGACCTAAATTTGCATTACCGATTCCTCTTTTTATGATCGATAATTTACATAACTCAACTTTCATCTCATCATTAGAAAATTAAATAACCCCTCAAATATAAATATAAATTATCAACATCCCCTACTACAAAAAATTTATTTAGATAACTAACAGAGCATATATATATGTTTCTACATTACCCACCTCTATCAATATTAACATAGCAAGATTTGATTAAAGTAAATATATGTTATGTTTCATCACATAAATAATATTTTCTTAACAACTCATATACTAATGATACTAACAAATTATTTAAAACCATATAACCATAACTATAATTTATCTAGACTGTTACTTTAGATATATTTATGTATTTTAACTAAAATGTTTAACATGTTCATATTGATAGTATAACCATAACTTCAAATCTAATTCCTTGATAGGAAATTTCAATCATCTTGATAAGCATAGACCACGGGTGGCTATATTTTCCTAGCCCTTTAAGAATACTCTAGAGTAAAATATCGATCATTATATGGTATAAGTATTAAAATTCTCTTGAGGTTAGCATATCTACCCTTGGTTGAGATCACATTTCAAGCTCAATGGCTTATCTTAAGTGATATGGTAGATGTTACAAAAATGGCTTATGCTATTGTAGTACTTAAGAACATACTCTATGGCCTAAAATTATTATTCCTTATTTTAAAAAGTGCAAGAAGGAGAGTGATGAAAGATACAATAAGAACCAGAGTTTCAACTTAACTTGAGGAGATAAAAAATCCAGAGCAGTTGATGAGAATAAAATTTGAAAAATCAAAATTTAGATTAATGGCTTCATAAGATATATATACATGATGCAATAAGAGCCACCGTGATAAATGATAAGGTTTCAAAGTAATTGCATATTTAAAATATATAGAGGTGTCATGCAAAGGAAAAATATGAATATGGATAAAAAATATATAGATTAGTTTCTTGAAAAAATAGTAGTTAATAAGTTTATGATGACTAGGTAAGGCTACTCAGTATCTACCATGTATATTATGTTAGAAAATAAACAAACAGAAAACATAGAATTTAATACAAGTAATTCTTTATTGATCAGATATACTCCCTCTATTACAAATTATAAGACATTTTGAGTTTTCTAAATACATAACTTTTGTTATACACTTATATGTATTGTCCAGATACATAGTAAGAAAAAAGGAAAATTATGTTTTTACCCCTGTCCAGTAAACTAATTGTGATTTTGCTCTTCCTTTTTCAACTTTGTGTTTTTACCCCTGTTATTTTGAACTGAATGGTCCGTTTGCCCCTGCTTCTGACGTCTGTCAGATGGACATGGATTAAACGAATTAAAAAAATTCTAAATCTAAAAAACAAAGGCCAAATGACCATAGTGCCCCTTATCCTTATCTCCTCATCCCAAACAAAGGCCACGACTCCAGGTTTGAGCACAGGGAGGGGCTGCTTCCAGGGCGTGGGGCTGCCTCCCGGTCGCAGCTCCAAGGTGCGAGCGTGGCCTTCCTCTAGGCGCAGGGAGGCCGTGGCGCCCACCCGCGGGTCGGCGTGAGCGTGCCGGGCGGCGGCGGCGGCACCATGCCATGGCTCACCGGCGGCATCCGCCTACAGGTCCCGGCGTCCGCCCATAGGTCCCGGCGGCGCCCGGCTGCGGGTCATCTTCTTCCTCTGGGCGCCCGGCTTTGTGGCTGTAGGGGCGGGAGGAGCGGCATCAGGGGCGGGCCGGTGCCCGGCTTCGTGGCTGTAGGGGCGGGCGGGTGGCCCCGGTGCCTGGCCGCGGCTCCTGGTGGCGCCTGGCAGCGTGTCTCCGCGCCACCTCCTCCCCTCCTTCCTCCGCTCCTCCTCCCCACGCAGGCTCCCATGCCCGCCTCCAGCTGCCCCGCTGACGGCGCCGCACCCGGCCACCGATGTGGCTGCCCCGGGCATCGTTGCACGCCTCATGGGCCTGGAGTCTTGGCCCGCCACCGCCACCGTCGCACCGCCCAGACCGCAGAAGCAGTGGAAGGTGGAGGCGTACGATCTGGAGCCGTCGCCCTCCCGCGCCCACGCACACGCCGACGACGAGGAGCCACCATGGAGCCGACCTGCCGGCTCGTGCACACGGCCGCGCCCAAGCTGCTGGACCCGGGCGCCTCCGGAGGTATTAGCCCCTGAGGAGCATCTCGTCGCCGTCGAATCCGCCGTCGCCACGCAGGAGGAGGAGGCCACGACGACCGAAGTTGATAACAAGCGGAAGCTGGAGGAGGTCAGCGTCGACGCGGAGGCGAATGACATCGACGAGGACGCTAAGCACCCACGCGTTGACGGCGAGCCCAACGCCGCCACAAGACGCGCCCGGTGTTTGATGGAAGCCTGCTCGTGATGTTGTCAGCTGGAACGCCATGGTGTCTGGGTATGTGTTGGCTGATATGTGGGGCGAGGCGTTTGACCTGCTACAGTGGGTTCCTGGGGCGAACATTGTCACCTGGAATGCAGTTGCGGTAGGAAATTTGAAGGCGGGGAATGATGGCGAGGTGATGAGGTTGGTGTCGCAGATGAGGAGTTGCCATGGTCCAGGGCTAGATTCTGTGACTGTTGTGATTGGCCTCAGGGCATGTGCTAGGATTGGGTATCTAAGGATTGGCAAGGAGTTGCATGTTGTGTCTATTCGTTTATGCTTTGATAGGCTTGAGCACGTGGAGAGTTCATTGATCACAATGTACTCCAGATGCCAGATGATGAGCTCTGCATAAATAATTTTGAATATTTATCAATATTAAATTTGAGTTCAAATAATTGCAAGTTGTGCCAAATATGTTTGACCAAATTTAATCAATTGTCAGCATACAATAAAAAGGTCTAATTTCAAATCAGGGTAAAATCACAATTAGGCATAACAAACAGGGGCAAAATCGCATGGGCATTCATGCCATTTTGTACAAAGTTTAACACCGTTAGGGGTGGATGACGGAGCAGGGCAAACTGGTGCTTCGTTTTAAAATCATAGGGGTAAATTCACAAAGTCAAAAAATAGGGGCAAAATCACAATTTCGATATAAAACAAGGGTACAAACGCAAGAGGAATCATTAAACAGTACCTAATACTTATGTTGTAGCACCCGGTTTTAAGAATAAAACTAAATACACACCATATGTGAGCCTAGAAAGTCAAATCTCATATATAGCTATAAATAAGGCTAATATCAATAGACAATGATCAATATATAACGTACTTAATATAAAGAACATAACCTTAGACAATAAACAGCGGAAAGATAACTCCGATCTTTGGATGAAGACTCCAATTCCACAGGGACAACTGACTGGTTGATCATAAGTCTAATTCCTTCAAACTCTAGCAATCGGGTACCCATCTGGGATTTTTATCTAAATAATTGAAAAATAAAGCAAGCGTAAGTACATATCGTACTCAACAAATACAACATGGGGTTCATGAGACTCAAAAGGCTGACACTGATTCAACCATGATTAGCTTTTAATTGTCATAATTTTAGCATAGGAGTAGCAACAAGTTTATCACAAGCCCATATAAACACATGATCAGATAAACATGAATAATGAATAACATAAACAGTTAACCATTAATGAGCATCTTTATCATCAGTATCATTAGTGTTCATCATCTATTCCATAAGGGTCCAAGGCTGCTCGTGACCGTGGGCACGACTGATATACCAGTTTTACACTACAGAGGTTGTACAATTTCACTATGAGTCGTGATTTACCCTTTCGCCCGATGTGATTAGCCTCTTGACCCACTACCAAGGAAGATTGGCATGGTTCACTATGAAGTCTTTCAAATGTTCGTCTAATAAGTTAGGGCCATTAGATTCACTCGGCAAACAGATGTAGAGCCCCCATTCCCGATGGCATAATGACGTGCAGCCTATACACAAGAGGACAAAGGCCACACTATACCCGATTCGTCAAGCCATTTTTACACCAAAAAAGGTAACCACTAACAAGCTAGAAAGGTCCTCATACTGAGCTAAAGTCAGAGCCATGTAGCCCACACAGCTGTAATTTAAGTCCCGGATATTTGCTTACAGATAAGTCCTTAAGGAGAGAAATCTAGAGCACCATAAAATAGCCTAATGCTCTAGCCCCCTGATTCCATGTTGCTAAAAAGCATCTTTTAGTGTTTATTATATATAACATTAGTCAAGTTACAAGATCATGGTTGTAGTTGAGCACTAGCAAAGCTACCCAATGCAATACCCCAAAGGTATCAAGGCACAAGGTACAAAGTACTAGGAAATCCTTAGTAGTAATCAAAGTAGACACATGCAGTATGAATTAAATGATTAAAGGTGTGTAGAACAACAAGGAAGATTCCATTCTATACTTGTCTTAAAACTCTAATCTTCTTCTAGTCCAAATCTTCCAAGATCTACTTCTTGATTCACCACGTATAGCTCACTGAGTAGACATGTTCATAAAGCACCACTCAAGCATCTATGCAATCATACACGAATCAAACAATAGATCTAAATTAGAATAGTATACCAAACATATGAAACAACAAGTAAAAAGGTTTTAAAGATGTTCTACACGTTATTACGAACACACAGACGCGAAAAGCATGCTAATCGGAGCTACGGTTGAAAAAAGATACAACTACCGAAAGATTTACTTTATACGTGGAAAAGAAAACTATAGGCTTCATTTATTTTAAATATATAAATTCATATAAGATATTTTATAAATAATATAAATTGAATTAAGTCAAATTTAGATTTGATTTATAAAACTAAAGTAAAACAATTCATATTTTATTTATAAAATCCAGTTGCATAATTATTATTCAAATTAGAGTTTAAACCACGAAATTCTAGAAATAGAGACATGATAAACATTGTTACTAATGCGTAGATCTCGTTGCAATGAATCTAGCGCAACTTGAATAGGTCAAATCAGAGCTAAAACGTAGAAGATACGAATTAAATAAGATTTCTTTTAATAAAATAATAGATTAAATCTAACGTCAAATTTTAAAATTTGAAAACATACCTAACAGTAGTACAAACATGTAGATTATGGAATTATGAACCTAACGCAAGTTGAATGGGTCAAATTGGAATTAAAACGGAGAAGATATGGCCTAATGAAGATAATGGCAATTTTGTAAATAGATGAAACTTGATTTTCGAATTTAAAATAAATAAAATCTTATTTTAAATCTGGCTGAGGACAGCAGGTTCAAATTTTCAAAAGTTGAGGGTCTCTTGAACAAAAGTACAGGGATGGCGGGCTGATTTAGCACAAACAAAGGGGCTCTTTAACAAAGTTACCGCCAAAGGGGTACCGGTTAATCCTGACCGTTGGATCTACTTTGGACGGCTGAAAATAGAAGCAAGGGAGAGAGAGAGCACGACCGGCTGAAACAGAACTCTAGATGGCGATGACCATTAACGGCGGCGAGGAGCTCGCCGGCGTGTAGGGGAAAGCACCTACGTGCCATGCTACGACATGGGGAAGGCACCAGGAGAGAGCGGAGCACGGCGAATTCACCTAGGAGGTTATCGTCGACGGTGAGGCACGGAAGGTCACGGGTCACGGCAGAGCAGATGGCGACAGTGGCGCTAGGGTTCCACGGTGGCGGTGCGGCTTGAGGCGAGGCAGCGCAAGCTAGGGTTCAGTAGGGAGGCGGCGGAGTGCGAGGGCTCGGTATTTAAGAAGGCAGTGGCGTAGGGCGCACAACAACAACGTAGGGCGGGTGCAGCGCGGACTCCTAGCGACGGCGGAGTCCGGAGTGACAATGACATGAGGAAGAGGATGGCGCCGACAGGTGGGGCCGAATCGTTAGCGAGACAAGAAGGCAGGGCCAGGGTGGCAGTGACTCTAGACGCGGGAGAAAGGAGGCGCGGGCGACGTGGCCTACTGGGCCGGCCCATGAGCAGAGACGCGCGGTGAAGCAGGGAAATGGCCAGCTGGGCCAAGCAGAGAAAAAGAGAAAGATGGGGAGGAGCAGGCCTTCGAGCCAGATTGCGGTAGAAATAATTTTTCCATTTTCCAAACCTTTTCTATTTTTCTTTTTCAATCCAAATTCAAATATGATCCAAATCAAATTCAAAAAGAGTTTCAAATATACTTTTCAACTCAAGTAAAAATGAGAAATTTTAGTAAGTCTTCCCAGAAATAATTTTTACAAATTTTAAATACTTTTATTGTCAAATTTTCTTTTCTTTTACTTCAAAGCCATTTTCAAATTTATTTCAAAAAACAATTCAAACCATTTTAAATCTTGATTCAAACCACTCAACCAAATAAATCAAATGCACCGGCATGTATGCACAACCATGTTGCTACTCCTTATGATGAATTTTAATATAATGAAAAAAATATTTTTCTTATATTTCATGAGCACAAAAATTCAAAAATTTAAATCAATACAATAGGATCATCCCGTTGACAACATCCTTGGGAGTCTTCGAAAGGGGGTAACAACTCGTTCACATTTAGCAATTTTTTGCCAATATTACTCGTTTGTTTCCTCTTTGGAACCTCTTAAGGTTGAGCAAGCACTTGGAGACCCGGATTGGATGATGGCCATGCAAGAAGAGCTTAATAACTTTGAAAGAAACCTAGTGTGGACCTTGGTGGAGAGACCCAACACCAATATTATTGGCATCAAGTGGGTCTTTCGCAACAAGCAAGATGAGAATGTCGTGGTGACAAGAAATAAGGCAAGATTGGTTGCTCAAGGTTTCACTCAAGTAGAGGGCTTGGACTTTGAGGAAACATATGCACCGGTGGCAAGACTTGAAGCAATCCGAATGCTTCTAGCCTATGCCGCTCATCACAATTTCAAACTATATCAAATAGACGTGAAGAGTGCATTCCTCAATGGCCCCATTCAAGAACTTGTCTATGTTGAGCAACCACCGGGTTTTGAAGATTCCAAGTTCCCCAACCACGTCTACAAACTCCAAAAGGTGCTCTATGGGCTTAAGCAAGCACCAAGAGCATGGTATGAATGCCTTAAGGAATTCTTACTTAAACAAGGCTTTGAAATAAGCAAAGACGACCCTACCCTTTTCACTCACAAAGTTGGTAAAAATATATTTGTGTGCCAAATATATGTCGATGACATAATATTTAGTAGTACTAATCATACTTTTTGTGAGGAATTTAGTAGGATCATGACAAAGAGATTTGAGATGTCCATGATGGGTGAGTTAAAGTTCTTCCTCGGATTTCAAATCAAGCAAGTGAAGGATGGAACTTTTATTAGTCAAACGAAGTACACCCATGATATGCTCAAGAAGTTTGGCATGGTGAATGCTAAGCCTATCAAAACTCCCATGCCAACCAATGGACATCTTGATCTCAACATTGAAGGGAAAGCCGTGGATACCAAGGTATATCGTTCCATAATCGGCTCTCTACTTTATTTGTGCGCATCTAGGCCTAATATTATGCTTAGTGTGTGTATGTGTGCTAGATTTCAAGCTAACCCTAAAGAGTGTCACTTAGTGGCCGTTAAGAGAATCTTGAGATATCTAGTACACACTCCTAACCTTGATTTGTGGTATCCTAAGGGCTCTAAGTTTGATCTACTTGGGTATTCGAATTCTGATTATGCCGGTTGCAAAGTAGATCGAAAAAGCACTTCGGGGATATGTCAATTCCTTGGACGATCCCTAGTGTCTTGGAGTTCTAAAAAGCAAAATTGTGTAGCCCTTTCTATCGCCAAGGCCAAGTATGTTGCAGCCGGTGCATGTTGTGCTCAACTACTTTGGATGAGGCAAACCCTTCAAGATTTTGGATATCATTTTACCAAAATCCCATTATTATTTGACAATAAGAGTGCCATTGAGCTTACAAACAATCCCGTAAGTCACTCTAGAACCAAGCACATAGACATTTGTCATCATTTCTTGAGATATCATGAAATTAAAGGAGGTATCAAAATTCGCCATGTGAGCACTAAGAAGCAACTAGCCGATATCTTCACAAAGCCCCTCGACTAGTCAACGTTTTGTGCTTTACATAGTGAGCTAAATATACTTAATTCTTGTAACGTGGTTTGAATTTTAGCATGCCTCTATTTGATAAACTAGTATCTAGGCAAAAGAGTTAAAAAAAATTCATATTGTGCATGAAAATTATTTATAAAAGACAACTTATGTATCATGATCATGGTCGGTACTGATTATTTGTTTCTGGTCATGGTATATAGGTGATATGTGTCCATATCTAATACAGAGATAGTCATATAGATTATAGCTAACTCCCACTGTTTTGGGGAGTGCGGCAGTGTCGCGCCTGCCATGCAGTAGTGCCGCACTTTGAATCTCAATTGAGATTCGGCCCAAATGGTTTTACTGTAGGGCCCATTTATTCTTCCTCTTATCCTCAGGACTGAAGTAACTTCCTTCCCTCTCTCTCTTTCCCCCTCGACGTCGACGCCCGTGCCTCTCTCTCGTCTCGCACCCGCGCCGTCGCCATCACTTGGCCGCACGTTGCCAATCTCTAGCAGTGCCGCAACAGCTGCCAGCTCTCCCTCAACGACGCTGATGGCTGCTACTGCCCCTGGCCCGAGTAGTTTCTTCCCTCTGCTCTCCTATCCTCGGTTGAGAAGATGGAGCACGAAAATAATGACCGAAGGGGGAAAAAGAAGTTGAATGAGCAAAGAGACAATGATCCACCTTACCGTGGTCGAGGGAGGTCAACAGCAGCAGGCAGTAGTGCATCTCCAAGGGGACTTGGTGACAAGGGGAGATGTGAGCAATACATTGAAGATGAGGAGAAGCTAGAGATTATAGGTTGTACCACTGATGCCATTCCCAACACCCCACAGCATCCTTCTGAGTTTGATGGCAAATACATGAGAGATTTTGAGGGTGAGATCATCATGAGACCTCCAGATGACTCCTGCTAGCATGCAGTTGTCAACTATTCCAAGAGTTGGAAGCTGATGGAAGAGGCAAGGGAGATCAATCCCTATGCAGTGCGCAAAGATTTGGGCATTGATTATAGATTCTGGAATGAGTTTCATTTCAACCTTTATGCCACTGTTATTCTTGCATCTAAGAAAACCAAGATCATCAAGATGTAGTATATTGATTGGGATAAGATGCAGGAGAAGGAGGAGCCTGAGTTTGACAAGGTGATCAAAATTTGTGACAGGTTCTAGCTTTCAGACATCATGGGTTTCTAGTATAACTAGAATGAGGAAGTCCTTGCACAGTTTCATGCCATATACTTCTATGACCAGACCTCTGATGAGATTCACTGGATGACTGATGGTCGGCACTACCGAGCTGACTTTATCACTTTCAGCCAGATTCTTGGCTTTGGGGAGGAGCACAGAGGTTATACTTACATTCATGATGAGCCTCGAGCTGAGATCTGTGACATCAGTTACATGTGGAGAGATAGAAGGATTACAGATGACAAGAGGAGTGGTCTACATAGCTTCTATTACATCCTCAACAACCACATCAGGAACACCATCAACCCAAAGGATGGAGCAGCTTCAGATATTAATGGCTATGTGAGAATGTGTTGGCTAAATTCGCTCTAGGTGGGGACAGGTTCAATGTCCCTAGATTCATGTAGACTGAATTAAGATTTGCCGTGGAGGATGGGAGGAGGGGTCTGCCCTATGCCCCCTACCTCATGTTCATGATTGAGAGGGTCACTGGATTTTATTTTCTGAAGGATGGGATGCACACCATCTACAAAATTGAGAAGACTCAGCCTGTTGTAGCTACTTAGGGAGTGGAGAGCTCTCATGCTCATGTAGATATCCCTGAATCTCCCCGCTCTAGGTCTCGCAGTGGAGGCAAGATGAAGAAGTTTGGCAAGTGGTTGAAGGCAATCTTCGGAAAGTGCAACTATGTAGCTGACAGAGCGTATGAGACACAGCTTGAGCAACGTCAGTAGCATGGATAGGACCTTCCACCACTTCCTCCTATTCCACCTCCTCCACAGTATGACCTTCCGAGTCTCTCCGACACAGATTCAGATGATGAGGAGGAGGAGTAGGGACGAGCAATAGATTAGGATGAGACCTTGGAGGGATACCGTCAGAGACAGGAGCCGAGGTGTTCCACTCGGTCCACTTGCTACACTACCACCACTCACCGTCAGGGCCGTGCACATATTGACTCCGACGATGATGATTGTGATGGTGGTGCTGGGACTGCTGCAGGAGATGATGATATTGATTGGACTAACATCTAGGGAGATGACGAGTAGGTGTTGATCTTTCTTCTTTTCCTCTCTTTTTGGTGCTTTATGCCAAAGGGGGAGAAAATTAGAGGGTTCAACAACTCAACAGCTGCGCTTCATGTCCTATTCGATGAGTGTTAGTCTTTACTAGGTGGAAAGTTTGAGAGTTGCTCAAAACTTTAAATTGTGAAATAATGCTACTATTTGACTCTTTGTTTATCGGTGGGCATCACCCAATCCGGGTCTCCAAAGTGCTTGCTCAACCTTAAGAGGTTTCAAAGAGGAAACAAACGAGTAATATTGGCAAAAGTTTGCTAAATGTGAACGAGTTGTTACCCCTTTCGAAGACTCCCAATGATGTTGTCAACGGAATGATCCCGTTGTATTGTTTGCCTTAGCCTTGGATAATCAATGGCCCCCTAAATCCAGTGGGCAAGGAGCCACCGAGCACCTCCCGTTGTGGGCTCCTCCTCTGCTTAGATCCAGTGGGCTCCTCTTCGATAGCAAACATCTCCGTCTCCATGGATACCTCCAGTGACGACCTCTGGTGACGACCACCCTCCTTGCGGCTTCCTCCCCGATGGAGGCCGCCCCTCACCCTCTCTCTCTCCCTAGTGGCTCTACCTTCGCTTGTCCGGATCTGGTGCCCATCTCGTGGGGCGTCGCTATTCGCTTCCTTCCCAGCATGTCTGCATCCACTCGTTTGAATTCGGCGTCTAGCTCTATCCCTTACGCCTCCGACCTCTTCCCCGCGATGCACATAGCTCAATGGAAAGAGGTAACGCGAGGATGAGAGATGAATAGAGACCACTAAAATGAATTTGAAGGCTCATGCTGAAGTAAAAGTAAAAAATAGGAGCACGAGTTGCTCGTAGCCAGTAATTACATTCAATCTTATCAAGTTTTAAAGAGACCATCAACAGTGACTTTGCAGAATCGACACTATTAAGTATTGCAAATTTGCCACTTAGAATGTTGTATAGCAAAAGTATGCTTACTATCATTTCATTGTGTAAGGAAAATTATACCTACATTTTAAATTAATCCAAATATTTTTTTGCAAAACCCTAAAATTATGGGATGGAAACATTAATTAAAAGAAAATAAAATGGTTTTTTAAATAATATTTTTAATGGATAATTGTAAATATAGCATCTGAATTATGAGAATTGTAAATATAGTATCCTATCGGCTTCTAGCTAGCCGATAGGGCCCTATCGGCAACTGGTGGGCCGACAGGACCCTATCGGTAGGCCAGTTGCCGACTAGGTCCCCGACCAGGCCAGACATGACTGGCCAGTGTACCCTTATCGGGCCAATTGGCCTGTAGGCCCATGGAGAACCGATATGGTCCTATCGACCAACCGTGAGCCGGCAGGCCACAAAATATCCACCGCGACCTCTCTTCTTACCTTGCTCTCTCTCTCTCTCTCTCTCTCTCTCTCTCTCTCTCTCTCTCTCTCTCTTGTCGCTCCCTCTCTCTCTCTCTCTGCTGCGTGTAGTACCCCACACTGGCTCGCCTACCGCATGCATCCAGCAGCGCCCTCATTGGCGACCACGGATCTGCAGTGGGCTGGGCTTTGCGCGCCGCCCCCCCTCCCTTGGTCTTTGCACTGGCCCGGGCCACCGCACCTCACCCCCTTATCACAGGTATGTGTGTGTGTGTTTTGTTAAATGTAGTTAGTTTAGTTAGGATTTGTTAGTTTTGTTAAATGTAGTCAGTGTAGTTAGGATTTGTGTAGTGAGTTTAGTTAGGATTTTTTAGTTTTGTTTAGTAGTTAGATTTAGTTAAATTAGGTTAGTTTATTAGGGTTATTTAGGGTTAGTTTATTTTATTAGTTTAGTTTAGATTACTTTATTTTATTATGGTTAGTGGTTAGGGTTAGTTTAGATTGATTTTGTTAGTTTACTTTATTTTTTCAGGGCTAGGGTTAGGTTTAGATTATTTATTACTTTTTGTTTGGTAGGGTTAGGGCTAGGGTTAGTTGTTGTTAAGCTTAGGTTTACGGCTAAAATTTCCATGGTACTTCACCGAGGAGCACAGGCTGTCAAACAAAGAGCATAGGTCGTCAAACGTGGGCATCGTGCCGGTTGACCTGTATTAGTCGTATGGTTGTATGGTTGCATGGATGTGAACTAATGTAGGGCTAGACAAAATACTCGCGGCTCGCCAACTCGCTTGACTCGTGTCCGGCTTGGCTTGGCTCGTTTTAACTTTTTTACGAGCGGAGCTGGAAGTCTGGCTCGCTGTTTTAACGAGCCAGCTCGAGCCAGCTCGTGAGCTGCTCACGAGCTCAAACGAGCTGATGCCTATCCGCCCACGACCATGAATCCAGAAGATGATGATGCTGACCTAGAAGTGTACACCTATTCCATTGATATGTAATTTTTATTTTCAGCTGTTTCATATAAATTTTGATTTTATAATTGTTGTGGTACTTAAATGTTAATTTATGGATTATTTTCCAGGGAGAAGATGATGATGCTGACATTAAATTTGTGGACTTTTCTAAGTCTGTGGTGGCAAGCAACTAGTAAGTATGCTGAAACTGTATAGATCATAGATGGACCAGCTATGTTGCATGGTTGATACTTTTGATGAACCTGATATGTATTAATCATATATGGTTGCATAATGGTAGACGTCATCGTCTGAAATTATTATGGGATGAACATTATAAACATGTGTGTTCTATTTTTTTTATAGCTCACGAGCTAAACGAGTCAGCTCGAGCTCGCTAACGAGTCGAGCTGAGCTGAGCTACCCCTCTAGTTCGTAATATTAACTCTAGCTCGTAATATTAACGAGCCGAGCCGAGATGTCTTGTTAGCCTAACGAGCCAGTTCGAGCTGGATCAAGCCGAGACGAGCTGGCTCGATATCTAGCCATAAACTAATGTACCCCTGGATTCGTTGTATGTAGGGGTGAAAACAGTACGGATATTTTCCGACTATATTCGAGACCGAATCAATTTAGAGGGGTTCAGATCTGTCCGTATACGAGTCCGGGTATTTAACATCTGATACCGTATCCGTATTCGAATACTCAAATCACATATTTATGATGTCGATATCTAATCGTATCCTATCCGGCATGATTGACACTGTCCGTATTCGAATCCAAATCCAGACAGAAATATGAAAATAAATGTGATATCAGTGATATCCGTTCGTATCCGATCCGTTTTCATCGTTAGTTATATGGTTGTATGGATGTGAACTAATATACTCCTGGATTTCTGATACCTGAAACCGTAGTAGTCATTTTACAACCAATTAAAGAAGGCAACGCTCCAGTAACTTCCGACGTGGATCGAGGCAGAGAACGATTCAGCGGAAATTGTAGGTTTTCAGTGGTGGGTGGACTTGTCGGCCCCTGGAATGCGACAGGGATAGGAACACCCAGTGGCCACTATATAGGTTTGCAATTATTTACTTAGTGTCTGTTTAGTTTCTAAAATTTTATAAAAAATTTTAAAATTCTTTGTCACATCAAATTTTTAGACGCATATATGAAGCATTAAATATAAATAAAAAATAAAATTAATTACACAGTTTAGTCGAAATTTACGAGACGAATCTTTTAAGCCTAATTAGACTATGATTGAATACTAATTACCAAATAACAATGAAAGTGCTACGATACCATTTAAAAAAATTCGCCTAACTTAACAAGACCTTAAAAAAATTTCCGCGGTCGCCCATCCCTCTCGCAGTCTCGCTCGTACAAGGAAGGTAGCTCCCGGCGGTTCTGTTTCGATTTCTTTCGCGCCTTGTGGGATTCGAACCCAAATTGAGTTCAAAGCCAACCCAAAAAGAGAGGAGAAAGAGGGGGACGGCGCCAATAATATTACGGAGATAGATTTTTTGTATATGGATAGACAGGAGAGGAGTAGAGATCTGAGGATTGAAAACAGAATCGGAGTGATTTCTCCTCGACATCCCTCCTGGAGGTATCACCGTCTACCCGCACCAATGAGGATGCTGGCGCTGCAGCGGCTCATGTCCCTGCAACGCGACCGGCAGCGGCGGCGGCGCCGGCAAATCCGAGCCCGCAGTAAGGCCCCTACCTCACCGGCTCGCCCTCTGTCTTGTTTTATGCACAGCTGCTTCAGAATCAACAACTTTTGCAGCGAGGTTCCGTTGCTGTTTTCTTCAGACTTCAATCCATGAAAAATTAATCCCATCTTCTTACCTGTTGTGTGTTGTGTGTATGCTAATCTGTTCTTGTTGTTTTATATAAAATGATGACTGAGTCGGCTACCAAACTTTTATATGTTTGAGCTTAAATTGTCACTTTAGTGTTTCTCTTTTAGTTGGTTAGGCCTCCAAAGAGCTCCTTTTAACCCTCTGTCTGCTTTGCTCGGTAAAAAGGGGGGGTTCTTTTCTTTTAGGAGTAAGTCTTTATTTATGAGCACAAGGGTGTGTTCTCATAGTGGAGGTAATTAGCTAGTGTCCTTTCTACTCTCTAATTTCTCACTGTAGTTGCATCTCCACTACGAGCCTGTCCTTGAGCCAGAGGTATTGGGTGGAGATTTCAAGAGACTGAAGACTTTCATGCTTGAGTTCGTTTTATTTCTCTGATCCGTTCATGTCTGAGATGTGCTATAATAGCCATTCTTGTTGGTGGCAGATGGATCGATAGCTTCTGTGAATAAAAGGAAGGGCTCGCCCTGTAAGCAAGATGGTGATGATGACTGTCAAGCTGAAAAAATGATGAAATTTTCAATTCCAGGCCTTCCAGAGGTATGATGCATAAAATTCTGATGATGTAAGCATATTTCACGATGACATCTTTAACTGGGCTACTAATTCGCGGAGTTGTGCTAGCTGAATATTATCTACAAATATAGAGTACATCTTGTGCTACAATTGGTCATGTTCCTACAATCCTACTAGCCTGGCTTTATTTTAACTGCTGCAACTTTCACCTAAAAATCTACTATCCTATTTTCTCTTGAGTTAGCAGTGGCTTGTTCTTCTTTGCTCTAGCTACTGTCCACTAGATCCACTGCTGTTTTGTTTATTTTTACCCAAACCCTAAAAATGCAACCTGTTCAGCCTTTTCCACATCTTTTATATTCCATCCTCGTCTAGCTCAACCCCATACACTATTCTATCTATGAAGGGCATGCCCTCAAATTTTTTATAATTTTTAAGATGCTGATGTGTTAATTCTTGATCATGTAACCACTCTTCCTAATGTCCAGAGCCTGATTGTGAATTAAGCAAAAAGAGTAAATGAACTACAGTCCTTAACCTTGTCATGGTGTCTCATCCAAGTCCATGGACCTTTGAAAATTACATTTGGGTCATTAAACTTGTTGAAAGTCTCATCAAAGTCATTATCTAGTGTACCCCTCACGTTGCAACCGGAGTAGTGTGTTGGGTATTGTGGACCTGACTGTCACATTTGTTTTTAAGGATCTCAAATTCTCAGTGTGCATTTTCTTGGACCAGTGACACCCCACCATGGCATGTTAGGGATTGTTGGTGCATTTTGTTCAAAGATGAGGGATATGACTGTTGATGCGTTTGATACAGTTTCCCCTGAATGTCTAATAAAGATATACAATGTACTCTTATAAGTCTTAACACATGATCTCTGACCTTGTGAGCTGTCCACTTAGCACACTCTGGAGATATTCAACTGCTAGTATTGGCCTTTCCAGAGGGATCCAGTAGGAGATCCACCAGAATCTTTAATCCTCCAGATTGGAAATAGTCATGTTCTGCTTATTAAGCATATTGATCTTGCAGTCATCGTTGCCCTGAAAGTACATACGGACCATGTCTTTAGCCCTTGTTTAGTTCCACCCCAACTTTCAAAAAGTTGCTACAGTACCTGTCACATCGAATATTTGTGGCTCGTGCATGAAGCATTAAATGTAGACGAAAAGAAAAACTAATTGCACAGTTTGGTGGGAAATTGCGAGACGAACGTTTTGAGCCTAATTAGTCCATGTTTGAACACTATTTGCCAAATAAAAACGAACGTGCTACAGGAGCCCCCAAAATCCAAATTCCTACAACTAAACACAGCCTTAATCCTAGAGTCTGTCAAATTACTGTCAGAGATGCCTTTGTATTGATGCACTTGCTAGAAAATTTAAAACTATCTCTAGCTTCCAGAGGAAGTACAATGTGATAAGATGGCTGCTGGTTATGTTGGCCAATGTCCTTAAGCCTCGCAGAGGCTCATTTTCTCCAAAGTACAACTGTATCCTGTGATCTCCAACACAAGCAATCAAAAGGCATGCCAAGCATGTGTGACTAAAACAGAAATATGCACTCCTAGCCATAGTCCTATGCTTCTGAAGTGCTGTAAGCTCCTGTTAGCATTGATTGGCATATTCGTTCTGGGGTTAAAACTGAACAAATGGGCCACTCTTTCCACTGGCTTCCTGATTCCTTCTATAGTACTTATATTATTAGTATTCTACCTAAATTCACGAAAATGAGCAATTTAATTGCATGTTATTAATTATGCCTTTTTGTTTATGTGATCTTTTTTATCTGTTCTCTCTTACATCTAAGTCCAAGGTTTATGTTTAGCTTACACTGTAACTAGCAAAACTGTTAGATTCAAATTTCATGGGCTTCCTTTTTTATGTATTCAGGTGTACTAATTGTATATATGCACAAGTTACATATCTATTTCCTTTTCTTTGCTATTTTTACCTATTTATGACATGCTATTATGGACAGAAACCAATATAGCTGACTACTCTCCTCAGTAGACTCCATAGTACTTTGGTAAAGCTCTTGTGTCTTTTTGCCCCTGAGAAAGCCAATGGTAACATTTTAATTGAAAAACTGCAAATGTTCAGTTTACCTACCTACATTCATCTATCTGCAATATCTACCTTACTACCTATGTAATGCAACACACCTTTGGTAAAATGTTACTCCATGTTGTTCTCGTTTGTCTTTTTTTCGTTTCTCCAATCAAGTAATCATTTGGCTTTAGAATCCCGGTGTTAACTTTTTCCCTGTGCTTGTGCATGCAGGACACATGGCACCATATACATTCCATGCTGCCATTGCGTGACGCTGCTCGTGCTGCTTGCCTGTCTCATGCCTTTCTACATTTCTGGAGATGTCATCCCATCCTCACCTTGAATAGGGATGTCCTTGGTTCCAAAGCAAATGCATGTCAAGAGAATTTCAGCTGCATAATTGACCACATTGTGAGGAACCACTCAGGCATTGGCATTAAGATATTCAAGCTTGAATTACATGGTATTGTTGATGCCTATCATTATCTTGACAGTTGGCTTCAGACTGCTGTTACACCAGGGATTGAAGAACTCACCCTTGAGCTATGCCATAGAGGCAAGATAAATTACAACATCTCTTGTTCACTTTTATCTGATGGGGTTAGAAACTCCATTCGGCATCTTCAGCTTGGCTTTTGTTTCTTTCGTCCCACAGCTGGATTTGGCCCCCTTATAAACCTAACAAGAGTGGTCTTATGTTCTGTGCGTATTTCGGGGGACGAGTTGGAGTGCTTTCTTTCCAAGTCTCCTGCTTTGGAGCAGTTGAAACTCCATGATTGCAAGGAAATAATCTGCCTAAAGATACCTTCTGTGCTACAGCAGCTCTACTGCCTGGAGGTTTCTGATTGCTGGAATTTGCCAGTGATAGAGAGCAAAGCTCGATACCTCATCCGTTTCATCCTTAAGGTGTCGGTGTAAAAAAAACTCTCACTTGGAGAAACATTGCAAATGAAGAAACTGAGTTTGCAGCGTGCAAACCTTGTTTGTTACGCGCGCACCGAGCTGCCATCCAGTATGCCAAATCTTGAGACTCTTGCCATTAGCTCGTGTAAGAATAGATGGCTTGGGAATGTAAGATTGGTGTATAATGCGTGGATGTATTGCTTAAGCCTCTTGGGCTGATTATATAGGAGTACATGGCTTGGAAGGCAAGTAGCCTCTCCTAGAGATAAGGAAGGTTATCCCAGGATTACAATCAATCCTAAACTAGCCATATCTGGAGTTGCCTAATATACTCTAACATCCCCCCGCAGTCACAACAGGAGCACGCAGACGATGAGACTCGAGAATAAGCCGAAGAGATGACATCCCCCCGCAGTCGCAACCGTCGATGTGCCGCAGATGTTGTGGCTGGAATGGGAGCTGAAGAGGCTTGTCAAGCAGATGGTAGCCCCTTAGTGCCGAAGTAGCTGAGGTCGAGGTGGACGTGATCGAAGCCGTGGAGGAGGACGCGGGTCTGAAGCGTCAGCGAAGGCGCCCGAATACACAAAATTAGCAGCTTCTTGCCGACAGGGTCAGCAGGACGATAGGCCGACTGCGATGGTAGATGGTTGAAAGGGTCGAGATGGCGACTAGAGGGGGGGGGGGTGAATAGTCCTTTCTAAAACTCAATCGCGTCGGCTAACCGATATAAATGCGGAATTAAAACTATCGGTCTAGCCAAAACTACACCCCTCTATCTATGTTCTTTAGCACCTTTCAAATATACTAATTAAGCAATTAAGGTGCCGGGCTAGCTAGAGCTCACCTAAGCAATTCTAGGAGCAAGGTCACACAAATCTATGCCACTAGTACTTTAAGCGACAAGAGAGCTCCTACACATGCTAGTAAGCAAAAGCACAAAGCCACCTAAGCTCACTAGCAATGCTCAATAACAAGGCAACCAATGCCTAATTAGAGAGCGCAAGAACTTAGCTACACAAACTAAGCAATGTGACTAACAAGGTTACTAAAACCAAATTAGCCACGTAAGGGAGCTACTTCTACGCTACACAAGCAAGAAGGTAATTAGCAAGCTACACAAGCTATCTAATTACAAGAGCAACTACACAAGCTTAATATGTATAAAAGTAATTGCAAGCTTGTGTAATGGGGATGCAAACCAACGGGAGGAACAAGGTTGACATGACGATTTTTCTCCCGAGGTTCACGTGTTTGCCAACACGCTAGTCCCGCTTGTGTCGATTTGCTCACTTGGTGGTTCGGCTAATTAGCATCACCCGCTAAGCCCGCACGTCGGGCGCCGCAAGAACCTACCCCTTGAGTGAGGGTAGCTCAATGACACGCTTTACTAAAGTTGCTCTTTCATGCTTCTCCCATGGCTGAGCACAATGCCCCTCACAAGCACTTCTTGGGAGCGCCCGCACAAGCTTCTTGCGGGCTTGACGGAGACCACCACCAAGCCGTCTAGGAGGTGGCAACCTCCAAGAGTAACAAGCACCACCGGCTTGCAACTCGATCACCTAGTGCCACTCGATGCAACCTCACGATGCAATCGCACTAGAATCGCTCACTCACACAATCGAATGATCACTATCAAGTATATGTGTGATGGAGGGCTCCCAAGCACTCACAAGCATGGACACTAAGTCCCCTTAGGTGCTCTTACCTAGCCATGGCCAAGGGCCACTTCTATTTATAGCCCCAAGGGCTAAACTAGCCGTTACCCCTTCACTGGGCAAAAGTCGGGCTGATTGGACACTCTGGTCGAGTTGACCGGACGCTGGACCTCAGCGTCCGGTCGTCCGCAGACGGCCACGCGTCCCGATCCCAACGGTCACTTGACCTGACCGGACGTAGCGGTAAAACTGACCGGACGCTGAAGCCCCAACGTCCGGTCGTTTCCAGTAAGCTCCCCGAGGCGTATTTCTTCGACCGGACGCGTCCGGTCGCACATGATCGGACACAGCCCAACGTCCGGTCACACACCAGCTTCTGCGTCACCGTACGTCAGCCTGACCGGACGCACCCTGCCAGCGTCCGGTGCTTTCAGACCCAGCGTCCGGTCAGTTTACCGACGCCAGCATCTTCGCGATCAACTCGTTTTCACTTCTAACTTCTTCACCCTTGCTCCAATGTGCCAACCACAAGAATTTGCATCCGGCGCAATAGAAAATAGGCATTCCATTTTCCCGAAAGCGCCGAATCCCGCCGAGCAAGCTCGGCAGGAGGGAGAGAGGGACCCAAACCCATCTCAACCCTGCAAACACCACCTCCTTTGTAAATGTGCCAACACCACCAAGTGTACACCACCATGTGTGTGTGTGTTAGCTTTTCACAATCATTTCCCAAAGGATGTTAGCCACTCAACTTGCCACGCCACTCGATCCTAGCGACGATGCAAAGTTAGATCACTCGAGTGGCACTAGATGACCGATATGCAAACAAGTTTGCTCCTCTTGATAGTACGGCCATCTATCCTAAACCCGGTCATAAACTTCTCTACACACCTATGACCAGTGAAATGAAATATCCTAGGTTATACCTTTGCCTTGCGCATTCCATTCCATCTCCTCCAACGTCGATGCAACACATGCACCGACACGATCAACAATGATATGATCCACTTCATATCATCACGTGATCATATTGGTTCATCGATCTTGACTTCACTTGCCCTTCACCGTTGCCATCGTCCATCGGTGCCAAGTCTTGCTCAAGCTTCACCGCCACGCGGTCCATCACTCCAAAGCCTTCGACTTGCCCTTCACGCTTGCAACCGGTCCATCAAGCCAAGTCTTGTCTTGATCTTCTCCACCTTGATCACATGACTCAATGTCATGTCTACTGTGCGTTAAGCTCCTTCATCATCACATGTGTGAGCTTTGCAATATCTCTAAGCCATTTTCACCTTCATGGCATATGTTGCTCACACACATGTATCTATGGACTAATTACCTGTGTATCTCACATAAACACAATTAGTTCACCTAGGTTGTCACTCAATTACCAAAACCAAACAAGGACCTTTCAATGGTGCAGCTAAAGAGCGCAACTGCATCTTCCTTCAACAATATCGGCGGCGGTGTCCGCGAGCGTGCGGTAATAGGCGCAGACTCGGATTGAGAGCCAGCATGACGAGGACCAGCAGCATGGGTGGCGCCACCGCCTGAAAAGGCGGCGTCGCCGGCGAGGATGGCTGGATCATGAGCATTGCCGCAGCAGCATGAAGGGCACAACGACAACCTCGTCTTCGGCGATGACGAACGGCAAGGCGACGCAACCCGATCTCTGATCGGGAAAAAGAAAAAAACAGCAGCAGCAGCAAGACGAACCTTGGGGTACAATCCCGGATGCCCCTAGCAGTGCCCCATCCCCTCCCTTATCTCTTCCCAGGTCAACACGGACAAAGGGGAATAGAAATCAGGGACAGGAGGAACCGGCCGTCCAGCGGCCGAGCAGCAGGGGGGCAGCGAGATGGGGCGAAGCCCCCACGGCGCGGCAACCCGCCAACGTGGCGGAGGAGCAGCGCGATGGAGGGGCTGGACCGGCGAGGGAGGGGCGTTGCGCGGCCGTCGGACGCCCCCAGTGGCACGGCGGTCGGCTCAGCGCCCCTACGATTCTCCGCAGGCGCGCACTCGCGCTCAAGTGCAGCAGGATTGTGCTCAAGGGCAGCGGTGGCGGCGGCGCTGGAGGAGTAGATGGGGGCGCAAGGCCAGACGCTCGACAGGGGCGGCGAAGACGGCGGCACTCGCGGCGGATCCTGGCAGCGATGGGAGAGGTAGGTCCTGCTGTTGTTGGTTGACCACGACGGCGCAGCGGATCAGAAGGATCAGTCGCGCATCCTACGAGGGCGCTGCCCCCGGTGGAAATCGATCTCCCCGGGGGCGGTGCGAGGGCAGCGGAAGCCGGAAGCCTAGGGTTAGAACCTAGACTCATGATACCATGTAAGAATAGATGGCTCGGGAATGTAAGATTGGTGTATAATGCGTGGATGTATTGCTTGAGCCCCTTGGGCTGATTATATAGGAGTACATGGCTTGGAGGGCAAGTAGCCTCTCCTAGAGATAAGGAAGGTTATCCCAGGATTACAATAAATCCTAAACTAACCATATCTGGAGTTGCCTAATATACTCTAACATCCCCCCGCAGTCACAACAGGAGCACGCAGACGATGAGACTCGAGAATAAGCCGAAGAGATGACATCCCCCCGCAGTCGCAACCGTCGATGTGCCGCAGATGTTGTGGCTGGAATGGGAGCTGAAGAGGCTTGTCAAGCAGATGGTAGCCCCTTAGTGCCGAAGTAGCCGAGGTCGAGGTGGACGTGATCGAAGCCGTGGAGGAGGGCGCGGGTCTGAAGCGTCAGTGAAGGCGCCCGAATACACAAAATCAGCAGCTTCTTGCCGACAGGGTCAGCAGGACGATAGGCCGACTGCGATGGTAGATGGTTGAAAGGGTCGAGATGGCGACTAGAGGAGAGGTGAATAGTCCTTTCTAAAACTCAATCGCGTCGGCTAACCGATATAAATGCGGAATTAAAACTATCGGTCTAGCCAAGACTACACCCCTTTATCTATGTTCTTTAGCACCTTTCAAATATACTAATTAAGCAATTAAGGTGCTGAGCTAGCTAGAGCTCACCTAAGCAATTCTAGGAGCAAGGTCACACAAACCTATGCCACTAGTACTTTAAGCGACAAGAGAGCTCCTACACATGCTAGTAAGCAAAAGCACAAAGCCACCTAAGCTCACTAGCAATGCTCAATAACAAGGCAACCAATGCCTAATTAGAGAGCGCAAGAACTTAGCTACACAAACTAAGCAATGTGACTAACAAGGTTACTAAAACCAAATTAGCCACGTAAGGGAGCTACTTCTACGCTACACAAGCAAGAAGGTAATTAGCAAGCTACACAAGCTATCTAATTACAAGAGCAACTACACAAGCTTAATATGTATAAAAGTAATTGCAAGCTTGTGTAATGGGGATGCAAACCAACGGGAGGAACAAGGTTGACATGACGATTTTTCTCCCGAGGTTCACGTGTTTGCCAACACGCTAGTCCCCGTTGTGTCGACTGCTCACTTGGTGGTTCGGCGGCTAATTAGCATCACCCGCTAAGCCCGCACGTCGGGCGCCGCAAGAACCTACCCCTTGAGTGAGGGTAGCTCAATGACACGCTTTACTAAAGTTGCTCTTCGCGGCTCCCGCGGGGCGAGCACAATGCCCCTCACAAGCACTTCTTCGGAGCGCCGCACAAGCTTCTTGCGGGCTTCGACGGAGACCACCACCAAGCCGTCTAGGAGGTGGCAACCTCCAAGAGTAACAAGCACCACCGGCTTGCAACTCGATCACCTAGTGCCACTCGATGCAACCTCACGATGCAATCGCACTAGAATCGCTCACTCACACAATCGAATGATCACTATCAAGTATATGTGTGATGGAGGGCTCCCAAGCACTCACAAGCATGGACACTAAGTCCCCTTAGGTGCTCTTACCTAGCCATGGCCAAGGGCCACTTCTATTTATAGCCCCAAGGGCTAAACTAGCCGTTACCCCTTCACTGGGCAAAAGTCGGGCTGATTGGACACTCTGGTCGAGTTGACCGGACGCTGGACCTCAGCGTCCGGTCGTCCGCAGACGGCCACGCGTCCCGATCCCAACGGTCACTTGATCTGACCGGACGCAGCGGTAAAACTGACCGGACGCTGAAGCCCCAACGTCCGGTCGTTTCCAGTAAGCTCCCCGAGGCATATTTCTTTGACCGGACGCGTCCGGTCGCACATGATCGGACACAGCCCAACGTCCGGTCACACACCAGCTTCTGCGTCACCGTACGTCAGCCTGACCGGACGCACCCTGCCAGCGTCCGGTGCTTTCAGACCCAGCGTCCGGTCAGTTTACCGACGCCAGCGTCTTCGCGATCAACTCGTTTTCACTTCTAACTTCTTCACCCTTGCTCCAATGTGCCAACCACAAGAATTTGCATCCGGCGCAATAGAAAATAGGCATTCCATTTTCCCGAAAGCGCCGAATCCCGCCGAGCAAGCTCGGCAGGAGGGAGAGAGGGACCCAAACCCATCTCAACCCTGCAAACACCACCTCCTTTGTAAATGTGCCAACACCACCAAGTGTACACCACCATGTGTGTGTGTGTTAGCTTTTCACAATCATTTCCCAAAGGATGTTAGCCACTCAACTTGCCACGCCACTCGATCCTAGCGACGATGCAAAGTTAGATCACTCGAGTGGCACTAGATGACCGATATGCAAACAAGTTTGCTCCTCTTGATAGTACGGCCATCTATCCTAAACCCGGTCATAAACTTCTCTACACACCTATGACCAGTGAAATGAAATATCCTAGGTTATACCTTTGCCTTGCGCATTCCATTCCATCTCCTCCAACGTCGATGCAACACATGCACCGACACGATCAACAATGATATGATCCACTTCATATCATCACGTGATCATATTGGTTCATCGATCTTGACTTCACTTGCCCTTCACCGTTGCCATCGTCCATCGGTGCCAAGTCTTGCTCAAGCTTCACCGCCACGCGGTCCATCACTCCAAAGCCTTCGACTTGCCCTTCACGCTTGCAACCGGTCCATCAAGCCAAGTCTTGTCTTGATCTTCTCCACCTTGATCACATGACTCAATGTCATGTCTACTGTGCGTTAAGCTCCTTCATCATCACATGTGTGAGCTTTGCAATATCTCTAAGCCATTTTCACCTTCATGGCATATGTTGCTCACACACATGTATCTATGGACTAATTACCTGTGTATCTCACATAAACACAATTAGTTCACCTAGGTTGTCACTCAATTACCAAAACCAAACAAGGACCTTTCAATGGTGCAGCTAAAGAGCGCAACTGCATCTTCCTTCAACAATATCGGCGGCGGTGTCCGCGAGCGTGCGGTAATAGGCGCAGACTCGGATTGAGAGCCAGCATGACGAGGACCAGCAGCATGGGTGGCGCCACCGCCTGAAAAGGCGGCGTCGCCGGCGAGGATGGCTGGATCATGAGCATTGCCGCAGCAGCATGAAGGGCACAACGACAACCTCGTCTTCGGCGATGACGAACGGCAAGGCGACGCAACCCGATCTCTGATCGGGAAAAAGAAAAAAACAGCAGCAGCAGCAAGACGAACCTTGGGGTACAATCCCGGATGCCCCTAGCAGTGCCCCATCCCCTCCCTTATCTCTTCCCAGGTCAACATGGACAAAGGGGAATAGAAATCAGGGACAGGAGGAATCGGCCGTCCAGCGACCGAGCAGCAGGGGGGCAGCGAGATGGGGCGAAGCCCCCACGACGCGGCAACCCGCCAACGTGGCGGAGGAGCAGCGCGATGGAGGGGCTGGACCGGCGAGGGAGGGGCGTTGCGCGGCCGTCGGACGCCCCCAGTGGCACGGCGGTCGGCTCAGCGCCCCTACGATTCTCCGCAGGCGCGCACTCGCGCTCAAGCGCAGCAGGATTGTGCTCAAGGGCAGCGGTGGCGGCGGCGCTGGAGGAGTAGATGGGGGCGCAAGGCCAGACGCTCGACAGGGGCGGCGAAGACGGCGGCACTCGCGGCGGATCCTGGCGGCGATGGGAGAGGTAGGTCCTGCTGTTGTTGGTTGACCACGACGGCGCAGCGGATCAGAAGGATCGGTCGCGCATCCTACGAGGGCGCTGCCCCCGGTGGAAATCGATCTCCCCGGGGGCGGTGCGAGGGCAGCGGAAGCCGGAAGCCTAGGGTTAGAACCTAGACTCATGATACCATGTAAGAATAGATGGCTCGGGAATGTAAGATTGGTGTATAATGCGTGGATGTATTGCTTGAGCCCCTTGGGCTGATTATATAGGAGTACATGGCTTGGAGGGCAAGTAGCCTCTCCTAGAGATAAGGAAGGTTATCCCAGGATTACAATCAATCCTAAACTAACCATATCCGGAGTTGCCTAATATACTCAAACAGCTCGCACTATGAGGTATCCTTCTAAAACTTTAGTTGTTGTTGATTAGTGATATATGCATGCTGCAGCAGTCATACCTTGTGTATAATTAATCTGAGACATCTTTTATCACACCAGTGCTGTCTACCAAATTCCTATTTCTCAAGCACCTGGAAATTTCTCTGGTTGCTGGATGGACCTTTTGCCCATCCTATGATTATTTTTCTTTGGTTTCTTTCCTTGATGCTTCTCCTTACTTGGAGAATTGGTTGTTGAATGTAAGGCACTGCACTGTCCATTCAATCCTGCCAATATATCTGGTCACTCTAGGGGAACCATCCTCTAATTCTATTTCATGCTATCTTTTTCATCTTCAGGTGTCCCAGGAAAATATGAAGCATGAATCGGTCTCTGAAGGTTCATCACAGTTGAGGCGGATGCCTGAACAGCTCCATGGCTGCCTCAAGAGTGTGAAGTTCAAAGGTTTCAGCGCAGCGAAGAGCTTGGTTGAGCTAACTTGTTATATTCTGAGGAACGCGAAGTCACTTGATCGCCTTACACTGGACACCACCTATGGTGATCCTAAGTGTGATAACGAAATGTACGGTGGCAGGTGCGCTCCCGTGAACAAAGGTTTCCTCATGGAAGCCCGTAGAGGGGTCGCCGCAATTAGAACATACATTGAGGATAAAGTTCCCTCCACAGTTAAACTGACGGTTGTGGAGCACTGCAGTCGCTGCCATGCTGATAATTTATCTTAATAACAGGTGCAGTGTGTAATGGTTGATTTTTTTAATCTCAAATTTAGACAAACCATGCTCTATCTTTGTTGGATTACTGATTTTCTGGACAGTCTGTGCTTGTTCATTGTGTTTATTGTGTTTGCCCTATTCGCTTGAGCTATTTTTCAGCAATGGAACGGTGTTTTTCTCCCACAACATTTCAGCATTAGCCAAATTTCAGCATAAGCGAACAGGGTGACCTGACTCCTTGCTAAAATAGCGCAGTATATAGTATAGTACTCGCTACATCCCAAATTATAAGTCATTCTAACTTTCTTAGAGAGTCAAAACATCTCAAGTTTAACTAAATCTATATAACAAAATAGTAACATTTATGATGCCAAATAAGTTTCATTAAATTCTTCATTAATTATATTTTCATAGTATATCTATTTGATGTCATAAATCTTTGTAATATTCTCTATAATTTTGGTCAACAAGCTGAGAAAGCCAGTAACGAATACATCATCAACAACTGCAGAAGATTCACTGGATCCACAAAGGTTCTCTATTCAGACAAGCACTAGCAAGATTGCATCAATTCAAAGTTCTTATATTGTGCAAAGGAAATCGAGTTGGCCAATTATTAGCAGGGCACTTTGAAGAGTCTGCTCTGCACACAAACTGTAATGCAGCGTCGGAGCAACTGAAACTAGAGCCAGGAGGAATCTAGGACTTGGCCGTGCTATTTTTTATTTTAGGGCCAACCCACTGCAGGCCCTTTTGGCACGGCTAAAAAATTGAGTTTAGAACAGAGGATAAACCATGCCTGCAAAAGGGGAATGCGAGGATCAATTGAAATCAGTATGTAGGGTGGTGAAAGCGTTGGTTTCTTGCAGTATTTCTGAGTATATAAGAGGTTTGTCTCAGATAATTAAGTTTTATTGCCTTGTGAATCAAATATGAAGTCAGAATATATCTTGCAGTATTTCTGAGTAATTTAGCTTCAAGTATTTGATCTGCATACGAGTTATGCAAGCATTGGTCTCCGTCTCCGTATGTGCGTCCTTGGCCCTCAAGTTTCCCTCGGCACGCAGATGCAGTTCGGCCTACATATGTCTCGTCTTCCTCAAACAGTCAAACTGAAACGGGCAGGGACTTGCATTCCCAATGGCGACCGCGGCCACCACCTGGCGGAGCCTCCCCACGGACGCCTTCGTGGAGATCCTGCTGCGCCTGCCTCCGAGCAGCCGGCGCTGAGTTCGCCTCGTGTGCCGGCACTGGCGTGCCGTCATCGACGAGCGGACGCCGCCGCCGCAGAGCAAGCCCGCGGTGCTGGCGTGCTTCACCGGCACCACGTCCGCCTCGGCGTACGTCATCGACGACCTCGCCACCGGGGCGTGCAGGCAGGTGTGGGGAGTCAGCGCCGACCCCAACAACCCCGGCGCCAGAGACAGGAGGCAGCGCCATCTCGCTGCAGGACTGTGCAACGGGCTGCTGTGACTGTGCAACGGGCTGCTGTGACTGTGCGACAACACCCGGCCCGGCGGCGCCATCTCGCTGCTCAACCCGGCCACCCGCGAGACGCTACGCCTCCCGCCGCTGCCGCCCGTCTCCCACCAGAGCGGGCGCTACAGCGACTACGGCAGCGGGGAGACGTACGGCTTCGGCTTCCACCCCATGACGGGGCGGTACACGGTGCTGCACCTCCCGTGCCGCGCCGACGTGACCGGCGGCTTCACGTCGCTGCAGGTGTTCACGCTGCGGGTGGGGGACGAGGACGACCCCTCGCGGGCGTGGGCGTGGCGCGACGTCCCCGTCTCTTTCCCCGGCGGGGCGACCGCGACGTGCAGCGTCGACGCCGGCCTCGTCACCGTCGACGGCGCCACGTACTGGGTCAGAAAGGACGCCGGGAGGGTCGCGCTCGCCGCGCCGCTGCAGGTGGTCCGCGGGCCTGGCAGTGGCTACGTCCTCCGCCTGGCGGAGGTCCGCGGGAGGCTGGGGCTCGCCGTCCGCGCCGACAGACGGGGCCCGTCGAAGACCGAGGTCTCGGTTCTAGGCCGGCAGGGGTGGAGCCGGCAGTATAGCGTGCTGGTGCAGGCAGCGGAGGTGTGGCAGCGGCTCGCCGCCCGCACTTCGCGCACGGCGGCTACGTGCTCACCGTGAGTGCGAACGAGTACAGCCGGAAGCACGTGTTCGCGCACAGGATGCGCGACAGCGGCGAGGTGAGGTCCATGCGGATCAGGGAGCAGGGAACGGTGGCGGCCTACTGCAAGGACGGTTACCACCTTCGGGCCTTCGCTTACGTCGAGACCACGGAGCCGCTGCTGAGTGTCTTCAAAACGACGGCTACCAAGCTGTCTTCTTGATTTCTACTTGATGGTCATAGACTTGATTATTTGCTAGCGAATCTCTTTCATTCAGACATTTCATTCGGTGAAGCAAATTGTTTGGTCGGTTGAATATCCTAAGATTTGGAGACGCCATTAGTTTTTTCCCTAAAAAATGTTCAAAAATATTTTTCCCTTTTAAATGAAAAACTAAACAGCATCTCAAGTGTTTTAAATACTCCTAGTTTTTTAGACCAGCAGTGCTAGCGTCCGGATGTGCGCGTGGACGCGCACATCTGGACGCCTACGCCTGCACTTCGCCTCCACGCACAGCCCAATGAGGTGTCTGCACCCAACCCAACCCCACACGGTGTCTGCGCCCTCGGCCGACCCCACGTGGCGTCTACGCCCGGCCCAACCCCTCGCGCCCCGTCTAGCCGCTGCAACAGGCGGGTGACATTGCAACATATGCAAACACCCGATTTACTTTTGAAACATCCAGATGCAACAGTTGCAATATACGTCTAAAGACAAATGAAGCACTTGAAACATGCTTCTGAAACATTGAGCAGAAAAAAACCTGAAAAACGCTTAAAAAGCATTGCAAACATATGCAACATGCAGATAAAACACTTACAACATATATATGAAACATATACAACAGTTAGATAAACACACTTGCAACATACGTCTGAAAAACACAGATGAAACTTTGGGAACATACACTCGCAACATACGTGTACAACCATTGCAACATATGCAACATCCCCGATCTACTTTTACAACATTCGTATGAAATACTTGCAACATACATCTGAAACACTTAAAACATACACTTACAACATATGCTTTCAACGCAACATCTCTTTGCTGCCTGGGAGAATGGAGGCTCGTCGGCGTGCCGGAGGTAGCTGCCCGATGGCGCTTGTAGGCGACGGGCCAGCGGCGGCGGCTCCGCAACGTGGCGGAGAGGCAGCGGCTACATGACTGGGAGAGGGCAGCCGCGTGCCACGCCGTCCTGCGTCTCGGTGGCGCGGAGCTCGCCGCTTCGATGGAGAAGGCCGCGGCAGGTCCGGTGGAGAAGGTTGTAGCAGGTCGCTCCGGTGGCGAAGAGAGGCGTGAGACACGATGGAGAGGAAGGCGAGCGGGAGCGCGCCGTGGAGAGGGAGGCGCAATAGAGAGAAGGCGGGCAGGAGGCACGGTGGAGATGGGGGGCGGGATGCGCGGTGGAGTGCGGTCGTAAGCTCGTGGCATGGCGTGAGTTTTTTTTTTTTTTTTGAAAACCATGGTTGTTGAAGGTGAGTGGATAGAAGCAGATAGGAGACCCTTTTAGGCCTCTTGCCTGCAAGCAGGCCATCCGGTACAGACGGACGCCCTAGTTCAAGCATTACCGTTCGATGACCGTATACATCTTTTTACCCATGAAAAACTAAATCACTTCCTTGGAAACAAGACAAATTGCCTACAAAAGGACATGGGCCATGTGCTACTGGTTGTTTGCATAAATGGGCCCATATGGCGTGAGCATACGATCGAAGTCTTTCAGCCCATGGGGCACATATGTAGCACCAGGGGTGAAGCCTGGGCGTGTAGCGTGACTGGGAGCCGCCGAACCAGCTCCGCCCCACGCAGCTGCCTAAACGTCGCCATGACCTGCTCAAGGTTATGGAGATCACAGGATTCAACTCTACAAAGAGCTTGGTTGAGCTAACATGTTGCATTGTCAAGAGCGCAGTCTCACTCGAGCACCTTACATTGAACACCCTTCGTTATGGTAGATCTCCATGTTGCTCTGATGGTTATAGCGTGTCCTATGCCAAATCTGTGGTCGAGGAAGCGTCTATAGCAGTGGAAGCTATAAGAATGTACATCAAAGATAAAGTTGCACCTACAACTAAGCTGACCATTATGGAGCCTTGCCCACGGTTAAGATGGAGGGTGAAAGTTGTCAAAGGTTATCTTAAGTGTGTTGTCATTTATAATAATTTTTAATTTTATCTTAGTGAAGTGTGCTTAGTTTCTTTCAATGTTGAGGCTTGGAAGTTGTCAAACTAGTGGATGTGCACATGGTTATGTTTATGACTTTTTATATCATACTAGTGGCCATGCACGTGCGGCACACACGTGTCTATCGTAAGACATACTCGTATCTAACGTGCGATGCAAGTTGCTCCTATGACACTACGGACCAAGCATTATATACACACACGCACATGTCTGATACAAGTTTCTTATAAAGGATTAACAAAATAGCAAAGATATGTTTTGAAGTCAATTCCTATAGGGCGTACCCAGTGCATAGAGCTCCTGCTTTGTGCGGGGTCTAGGAAAGGGTGTCAGTAGTAAGCCTTACCCTCGTCTGTGCAATGCGAGGAGACCGCGACTCGAACCCGGGACCTTCCGGTCACAGGCGGTAAGACTCTACCGCTTACACCAGGCCCGCCCTTCAATTCCTATAGCATATAAAAATATTTGTTATGCTCATGGTGACTGTGTTTACAACCCAAATACAATCCTTATGACAATTTGCTTTTGTTCATTCCAAATAACTAAAAGATGAGTTCACTTCTTTAATGTTTGCTTGCTTCAATTCTGAAATCTCTGGAACTCCTTTGTAATGACAAATTGGAGAATGATTGAACCACTGGCCAAATGCCACTATGCACCATGTTTTCATCATCCTTTAATCTGAAATATGCCATGACCATGGAGCTTCAAGATGGCAAAGATATAAAATCAAGCTTGCAAACAATAACAGAGCAACCATCTAATAAAAAGATATAAAGAAAAAAGGTAACCAATAAGTGAAATCAAATATTAGAAATAGTAATACATTAACTGAAGACTTATGTTACTTTTGGGAAGATTTGGACCGCCCTTTTAAGTGTGATTCAGTAAACAATATACAGGGGCATACAATGTGCAAATGATAGAATAGAAACATGTGAGAATTATATTAAACAAAAGAGCATCGCCCTAGCTTGCTATCTAACACCTCTTCTAACATTATCAAAATGGGGTGAATTAGCACCCACTTATATCGCCATATTTCTGTAGCATGAAGATTCCTAGAGAAAAGAAGACGACCAAAAGAAAGTAGCCACTCCAGTTCCGAAGACGAATTTTTTTCAGAGTATTGCTTAACTACTCCAATACTCGCTTCTTATATATGTTTAGGTTTGATAAATTTCTCAAAATGAAAATGCAGTAACATGAGTAATCATGCTGTAATCAGAATTACTTTAAACATCAAGTAAAAGGTAGTAAAAACTATAGGCCTTCATTCAGAATACAATTTTACATGAGATTTTATTTTTTTTTGCAAATTAGCATGACATATAAGATAGCCTTGCAAAAGACCAGTATATTATTTGAACCACGTCAGTCCATGCAAACAAATTAACAAGAGATTTCAAAAAGGAAGGTAGATCATACAAAATGGCAGTTATCACTGATGAACATGCAAAATGACATGGTATCGAATTAGAGCATTACCCTCTTGGTTTCTTACCTGACGGAGCTCTTTCTCTTTACCATCCAAGTGGACTTTAGGCATGACGTGGTTCTTGTCTGCTGCCTAAAATAATGAAGCAAGAAACTGGTTGCACATGTGCTCTGTGTTTGAGATAAGATTAATTTGCTTAACACATTGAAGAGACTGAGAACCAATTGACCAACGGACAGGCAATTCATATAAAAAAAAAGTACATTAGTATTTCATGGCTATTTACTAAATGGTAAAATTATACATGGAGTAGCACTATCAAATCAAATTAATCTGACAGGCTTCTACCAGGAGGATTTCATACTAAAGAATTCTCCTAAACAGAACAACGACTAATTAAGGACAATAAATGGATACGAAAAGGAATCACACCAGGATGTGCCTAAATTCTGAGGCATGCTTCCTACACAATCTAGAAATTTATCAGTGCACCACCAGTTGATCCATTATGCTTACAAGCAGAATTATTATCCTTATGGTCTAGCTGTATTGCTTGCTGCCTTGTTGGACTGTAGTACACCATGCATAAAAAAATTTGATAATAGATAAACTGGATGGAAAAAACAGGAACACGCAGGCTAACAATCTGAGGGCAGGCAGTGGGCTGGTTACCTTTCATCGCGATCATGAACTCGCGGCAGTGCGCGCCCACTGCATCTGTGCTAGGGCCTCGAGAGTTTCCCAGCTTAGTTTTTTTGGAAGGAAATTGATCCATAGAACTGACAAATCGCAGCACCAGCAATTTTGCTGACCCATTGTAGAATTGCAAGATCTACGCATTCCTAAATAAGATAATTTGCAGTAGAAGAAACAACTTAACTATAACAGCACCCCAGATGAAAGGAAAGATAAATTTGTCACATGAACAGATCGTACCTTCAGAGCAGCTTCTGTGGGCATCCCAGTAGCAACATACTGATGCTCAGAGTGAGCAATGCTTGCATCATTGCAAACAGTAGCGATCTTTGCTTAAGCTTTGACCAAACCACACTAATAGGATCCCTAACTGAAGCATGCAAGCAAGGAAAAATACAACACGAATCGACAGGTTCCAGCTTGCTGGATGGAGCGAGGCTATCGGTCTCTGCCGAGGCGGCCGAGGGGTGAGGGCAGGGTGGGGCCGAGGCCGAGTGCCCGAGCGGGCAGCCAGTGGTTAGCGGCGGACGACGACGGTCCGGCGGAGGCACGGTTGCGCGAAGCCGACGACCGGGGCAGGGGCGGCCGGTGGGTCGAGAAAGATGGAGAAGGGGGTGCTGATTGAGAACCGATATGTGCGTCGGGACCATGTCGTCGCTGGGGGCCGCCGTGGCATTAGGGCTTCAGCGGCTCGGGGAGGACGCAGCCTCCACACCAGTGATTTGGAGGGGAGACGCAGATGGGTCGTGTGGACTCCGGCGCAAGCAAGGAAAGTGCCATAGAGGGGGGAATCATGACGGCGGGTACGTTGAGAGGTGGGTGAAAAAAAATCGTGATTGAAGAAGGGGTTCGATACTTTTGAACGGCAGGAACGCGTAAGACGTCTTACAGAGGCTGTAAGACGGTAGATGGCCCACAATTTGATTAAGGAACACCGTCAGATTTAAAGATGCTTAGCCATCCAAGGGTCTAGATATAGAGTGGGTGGAAAACTTTTAGGTGACAGCTATTTTACAATTCTTTCATTCTTTTATAGTATATATATAGATACATATATAAGATGCAAAGCTGATTCGTTTGGTTTCTTTCATGCATGGATTCTTGACGTCCGTCACCATTAGGGCCAAGCGGATGATCCATTTGCTCATTGATTGGCTTGGACCCTTGGCGCTTTTGGCTGTGCGGTCCTACAAGTGAAATGTTGATTGAAATATTATATACTTTTATAAACTGACTGACTTTATTTATTTATTTTTCTCGAAAACCCTACATGTTGTAGACAAATGTGCATGGTGTCAAAGTCAGTGGTGGAGGAAGGAATATAGAATTAACATAACCGAGATAAGGTTAAAAATGTCCAAAAGTAGGTCCTCAGTTCTTCGGTCGATGCCTCGATGGCCACCAATCAATAATTCAGCAAACTTTATCTATAAATAAAAGCACAAATAGAAAGCAATTTTGCATAATTTATCATGTAAAAAAAATAAAGTTGAATACATGGCTCTCGTTGTTTTGCCATTGGCCTTCCCCTTTCCTTTGCATCCATTTTTCCTACGTCAACCAAGAAAAATACCAAATTAACAACCAAATAAACAAATAAGAGGAACCGAACAATGAATCAAACAACAATAATGTATTATATATAAAGTAATAAATAAACTAAGAACTAATGAATAGCTAATAACTGTCTAAGAAATAGAGTAAAATATGAAGTCAGAATATATCTTGCAGTATTTCTAAGTAATTTAGCTTCAAGTATTTGATCTACATACGAGTTATGCAAGCATTGGGGGCTTTGGGTTGAGATCATTGGTACAAATGCACACTTTAAATATTTTGTTTCTGCCATTCAACAAACGATGGGATTGACATACGAGGAAGTATCATGTATTAGTTCAAATCTGAGGTAATTGACCGTGTAGGTTTCATGCAACTTACGAAGTTCCAACATGGTTGAAATCTCTGTTATGTTCTAGAGGGCTGGCTTGTTTTCTTGGATGGGATAAGAAGTTTTTTAAATTTTTTACTTACAAAAGGAAAAAGATACTTTTTGCCTCCCTAAACTATCGGGGCTCTAGCTTTGCTACTCAGACACCAGTACCATACATCTTAGAGAGTACTGCCTAAAAGAGACTACATATTTGTCTGTTCGTGTAGCCATCTATTCTCATACTATCCAAATTTTGCTCCCAACTCCAGCAATACTACCTAAAACTGGCTACCCATTTTCATCCTAGCATAGAATGACAAGTGGGTCCTACATGTCATCCTCACCGGCGTTCTTCTCGCCACATATGGAGCCGGAGGTGCGCCGAGGGCCGTCGTCGGGGGCAAGCAGGCCGCGCCGGAGGCAGCTCGCCGCCGCGTCGAGGGCTACAGGCCGTGCTGGGGCAGGCAAGCTATGCCGCGCCGGAAGCAGGCAGGCCTCGCCGCGCCAGGCAGGCAGGCTGCGCCGCGCCGGGGGCTACAGGCCGCTCCGCGCTGGGGGCTGCTCGCTACACCTCACCGGGGGCTGCAGGCCACGCCGTCCAGGGAAGAAGAGATGGGGGGCGTCGCTGGGGAAGAAGAGCCGGCCGGGGAGGGCGCCATCGCTGAGGAAGAAGAGCCGGCCGGGGTGGGGTAGGAGCAGCCGCCTGGGGGCGGCCGGATCCGACGTTGACTCCCCTACAGTGGACCGACGGGGGCTCCCCTGCGGGGGTCGACGGCGAACCGAGCACCTGCGTGTGCGTGCGATTCGTCGCGTGGGGAGGAACGAGACCCTGTTCGTTTCGCTGAAATTTGGCTTATGCTGATTTGTTATGAGAGGAAAACACTGTTCGTTCGCTGAAAAGTACTCTTGAAGTAGTTCAAGCGAACAGGGCCAGAAGAAAAAATATGTAGTCTGGTTTGTTAGGCCAACAGAAGTAGGTAATAGAGGGGAGAATTTGTTGGACCAACAAAAGTAGGTAGTCTAATAGGTAGCGTGTTGGAGTGTATTTTTTTGCCTCCACTACCCAAATATAGGATAGGTAGTGGGTTTAGGTAACCTGCTGAAGATGCTCTTGTGAGGATCGTAGGATTGGTACCTCTGTGTGACCCGTAGATCCAGGTAGACTCCTCGCCTTCTTAGTAGATGCACCGTAGCGGGTAGACGCCGGTGCCGCAGTGTAGAAGACGTCCAGCGCGGTGGCGGTGAAGTCCAGTGGCGCTGGTGGAGAGACAGCGGTCCGGTGGTGACCCTGCAGTGGGTCGACGGCGGTGGTTGGGGCTCATCCCGTCGCTGGCAGCACGGCCTTTAGATCGGATTAGGGTTACTGTAGGTGGGAATGGCGGCTCACGGCGAACCTCGTAGTCCGAGCCCTTACCTCCACCTTCCTTTTATGTGTGCTGTGCGACAGGGGCCCACCAATTGGATTAGGGTTGGGCTCCCCCGATCAGGGAGCAGAGATAAGGGCCCAATAGGCCGGCCTATTGGTGGAGATCAACTAACAGCTCTTACATCCTCAATTCTCAAAACCGTTTAAATTACCTCCCTATTCTGGTTAAAAGTGTTTTAAAGATGGTTTCATCCTTTTTAAGTTAAAAAGGTAAATATCTAATAAGTCTTTTAAAATAAGAAAAAAGCCTCTAAACTTCTAAAAGTTCTTAGAAAATTATAGAGATAGGCTGTGACCCATGGAACCCGAATAAAATATCTAGAGCTCATGAAAAAGGGCACAGAGATAACTTAAATGGTTTCGAGAGTTGAGAGAGAGTAAGATGTCTAGTTTTAGACTTTTACGAGAAAAGCAAGACTACTACGACGATGGTTTAGGGAGGAAAAAAAAGAACTTTTTTCCTTAAAAACAAAAATCTTTAGAAAGTGAAATTGTTAAAGAAAAGGGCATGGACCATGATCTGATTATCTACTAGTAGTTTGCGTAAACGGTCCTATATATATGCCACGAGCACACAAAGCCTTTGAGCCCACGGGGGCACGGGGCACAAGTTGGATCATAACTTTTTTTAAGGGAAAAATTGGTCACCTCCTCGCCCCTTCCAAAAGAAAACTCTTCTTCTTCTTTCTGAAATAAAAATTTAGTCCTACGGTCGAAGCCTAGCCCGGCGCCCCTTGTCCAGCTCCAGCCCTGATGACCTAATAAAGCCGAAGTCGCTGTTTTTATTTCCTCGTTGACAAAGACAGGCACGTACATATCAGATCACGTCGCCGCCAGAGCCCAGAGGTCGCCGCCGTCATGGCGTTGCCGCGCGTTGCATTGAGCGAGGCCAACGACGATGCGGGTGCTCGTTCGTCGGCTCCCGGTCCTCTCTCGCTCTCTCTCTGATTCGCTTGTTGTTTTCTCTCCCACTTGATAAAATCGCGCTCTCTCTGATTCGCTTGTTGTTTTTTTGTAGTATATATCAGTAGGGGCCTAAAACCCCTCCTGCTTCCTTCAAAAAAAAAAATCCAGAACCGGCCTGAGTATATCTGCATAATCCCGTTGATGCTGTATTGTTGTCTCTTGATGAATTGAAATATGCAAATAATCATATTAGCCTATGATCTCTCACCTGTGCGATTTTGACCTGACGATATTGCACAATAAGACATCATCTATTGCGTTTTGATAGACACATTGTCTACTCTGTGTGGCTATATGCAGAGTATGTGTATTTTTTTTCTCTTGTCATAAAGCCTCTAGTAAATTTTAGACCAAGTAATAATACTGTTAGAGATATTGCTTACAAAAAGCCTCTAGTAATAATACTGTTAGAGATAAACTTCTCTGTGAATTGCTAAGTTTACCTGCCACCGTTACATTCAGTTGGCAATTTATACATATCTATAATACACATCCTTTTTGCAAGCATGCTGAGAGCTACCTGTTGCCTTTATCTGATTTTGAGCATAATGCCTTTATCTGATTGATTGAAATTCCACTTGACTTTAAAGTTGAAATTTTATCCCATCATTGTGCATGCATGCAGGATGTCTGGCGTCATATACATTCTTTAATGCCAATGGATGCTGCTGCTCGTGCTGCTTGCCTTTCTCAGGCCTTTCTAAGTTCCTGGAGATCTTATTCCAAACAAATTTTGAGTTCGCAAACAGTTAAGAAACATAACGGAAGTTTAAGTCGCAGAATAGAGAGCATCCCGAAAAATCACACAGGAATTGGCGTGAAGATATTGAGGCTTCATTTACATGATGAGAACACTTGCTTTCCTCATATCGACAGGTGGCTCAAGTTTGCTGTTACACCAGGGATTGAAGAGCTGACTCTTGTGACTCCATTCATATATAGAAAGTACAGCTTCCCATGCTCAGTTTTATCTGTGGGGGTTAGAAACTCAATCCGGTCTCTTCATCTTGACACTTGTGTCTTCCGTGCCACGGCTGATCTTGGCCCCTTTAGAAGCCTAACAAGTTTGCGTCTGCATTCTGTGAGTATCACGGGGGATGAATTAGAGTGCCTTCTTTCCAACTCCCTTGCTTTGGAGCGCTTGGACCTCAAGGATTGCAGAGAGATAGTTTCCCTGAAGATACCTTCCGTGCTGCAGCGGATTGAAGAGCTCAACCTTCGCCTGCCTAAGCACAACTTGACATGCTCAGTTTTATCTGTGGGGGTTAGAAACTCAATCCGTTCTCTTCAACTTGACACTTGTGTCTTCCGTCCTACGGCTGAACTTGGACCCTTGAGAAGCTTAACAAGTTTGCGTCTGTGTTCTGTGTGTATCACGGGGGGTGAATTAGAGTGCCTTCTTTCCAACTCCCTTGCTTTGGAGCGCTTGGACCTCAAGGATTAATTGCAGAGAGATAGTTTCCCTGAAGATACCTTCCGTGCTGCAGCGGCTTAGCTACCTGTTGGTTGATGGATGTTATGCTATGCAAATTATAGAGAACAAAGCTCCAAGTATCTCCAATTTTACCCTTTTTGGAAGACTTATAAAACTCTTGCTTGGAGAAGCATCGCAAACGATCAAGCTCTTGAACTTGTTTGTTGCTACTGCTGCCGGTTATGCTCGTGCTAAGCTTCTGTCCATTATGCCAAATCTTGAGACTCTTTCTTTAAGTTCGAGCCATGAGGTATACTATGCAGAGTATCTATACAATCCATATGATCGACAGTAGTCATATATGTGTGCAAGCGCATAATTAATCTGAACGTGACATATATCTGTTGTGCAGGAGAATACACCAATGCTGCCCTCCAAATTCGTCAACCTCAAGTACCTGAACATTCAGATTACTTCATCGACCTTGTCCCCATCCTACGTTTATTCTTCTTTGATTTCTTTCTTGGATGCATCTCCTTCCTTGGAGACATGGTGGCTGGAGGTAAAGGCGCTATCCATTCTATATATCCAGCAAATTAATGGATGCTCATTCGGGTGCATCCGATATCCATAGATTCAATTTCCTAGCTAGTTTTACTATACATTGTCTTCAGGTACTTTTGGCAGATATGGGGCATGAATTGGTAGGTTCTTCAGATCTGAGGGAGCTACCAGAACAGCGTCACGACCATTCGTGGCGCTCCATGTTGCTTTGATGGTCTTGGCTTGCCCTATAGCAAGTTTATGGTCGAGCAAGCTTCTAGAGCAGTGGTGGCTATAAGAAGGTACATCGAGGATAAAGTTGCGCCTACAACTAAGCTGACCGTTCTGGAGCATTGCCCACAGTGCATTGCCACCGCAGTGGACGATGGTTTGGGGCCTATGGTCTAGGCAGACCTTGCAAGTTGCTGCAGCCGGTGCTAAGTTGAAGGGTGGAAGTTTTCATAAGTTATCTTGCATTGTGTTGCCATGTGTAACAATTTTAGATTTTATCTTTAGTGAACTGTGCTTGGTTTCTTTGGTTGTTGGACAAGTTATCTTAAATGTGCAATGCATGGTCACTTTAGTAAAGTTATTATAGATAATCGTGCTTTGTTTCTTGAGAATTACTGGGCATGTGAACCATTTAGTTTTCTTAGAATACATGATGTGTGTGGTGGGAGATTGTTTCCGTTTCTTCAGTTGATGTTTCTTCGTCAGTTGACTGTTGTGGTTGGCTACCTGATTCTATCATTCAGATTGATATTATTAGATGGGTACGAATTAATAAATATTGTCTCGCGCATTGCATCATCTCTCTTCTCCTACTTATATACTTCATCTGTCCTTGAATAAGCAATAAAGTGTATGTGTATTCTAGAGATTTTAATTATAACTAAGATAAGTTGAACTTGAGAAAAAGAGAGTATATTTCTCTCGTCCCCCATGGCTTTGGTGTTATTCGTCAAACAAGACCCGTCACATGTCATTACATTATGTTACGTACATATATAATAAAATTAATCGCTTCTCTAAAACTGTTGGACCTATTACATGTCAATACACTTGTTGCGCATGTGTAATGCAACTCATGTGCAACTATTTGTTTTGCCATAACATAACCCTATACCAATTAAAACATGAATCCCTCACATGTATCTCGGTCCTCTTTTTTTCTATGCACATCTGTTGAGTCCTATCACTATGTTATGTTATGGAACACATCTAGCTTATTGGCCCTAATTCCCTTTCATGGTATATAAACCACGCGCAGGCACAGCCCTTCCTAACCCTGATTCATTACCCTCACCCTTTATCGCCTCTCAGGTTCTCTCGCCCTCATCCCTCACCGCACTTCTCTCTGCCATCTTGGCTTCCCCCATCGTGGTCTCCTCTGTATCTACTAGATTCTCAGTTCTCCTCCATCATCTCTGACTTGATGGAGCTTCTCCTCTGTCCTTTGCCCTGGCTCAAAGGCTTCTAATCTTTTAGGCTAGAGAGGGCCGAGGTACTAAGAGAGGACAACATCGACCATGAGGGTGCTCGGTCGGTGCTCCTGGCATCGACTTGGTCCGCCAACCACCATAGCGATGTCACATGTGATCAGTGTCCCTTCTCCAAGTCTGCTCACTTGATTTGAGATTTGTGTATTTATATTGATGGCTGGATCTATGAACAACTATTGTGTCAGGTTGCTAGGTAGGCACAACTTGTCATGATGATTAGGGTCGTTGGTCCTGCACGCATGAAGTATCATGCTAGGCCCGCCCTAATCGAGCCATGTCTTAGCGGGCCCATGTCGTGGCTGGCTGTGCCACTGGCCATCTGTTCATTGCTAATTATCTCCACATTCCACTGTTTTATGTAAATGTAATGAACTATTAGTTCATTGAAGATAATGGATCATATTAATTTTATCATATCTAACAAAATAGAAGACCCATAATTAATTATATGAAAGTACCATAAATATATAGTGGGAGCCATCAAAGATACTGTAAGTTACAATAAGTTTAAATTTATTGACTTTATTTCTTAAGCGGATATATTTTTGTTCAGACTCCTTACTATATGACCATGCACTTCCATCAGGATCTTTACACCATGACCTGCCACGGAATCATGAGTAAATCATTGATCAATTTCTTAGCTTATCCCCATGCTTGCATTTTGTGGAGGACTAAGTATGAAAGGAACCATCAACATGTGATTTTTACCTTAGCAGTTGAAGCATGAGATGAATGTTGTGTGCAGAATCGTTTTATATATAGCATCTTTGATGCATCATATTGTCGCTTCTCTGTATTGTTAAGTATATCGACGACACATTGCATCATTCCCTCGCCAAGGCTCTGCAGTGTTCTCACAGCGTAACAACAGGGATTATTTGTGTTGGGTGGACGCATAGGGATGTGTGATTTCACGATGTAGGGCCCACATGCTTCTAAAATGACCTTCTTCTGTTTATTTGTACATGTACATTTGTTACCACAGTATCCACCGCTCACATGGTCAAGAGAAATTACTACGAACACTAGTAGGAGGAGAACAACTACTTTGTTAAGTAACATATTATTCAGTGCTAATATGATTTAGCAAGTGCTTACTGGCCAAAAAGGTGAATGAAGAAAGCCTAAGCTTGATGCTATGTTTAGAGCTCTGGCCTAACTGCTCTACTTATATATAGGAGGCAACAAAGCATACAGTCGTAGTATACAAAAGGTTTAATTCCTGAATCTTTTGATTGAACCATGTGAAAGATAGATACCCTATTGTGCAACCTAGATATTGTATCATTTATGAATAGATCTCCAGAGATATTCATTGCCAACACTTAATATTGAAGGTATCCATTTTAAGTTTCAAAGATATGAAAGTAATTCAAGGCATGTATAGGCAATATCTAGCAAAAAATTAAGCATATCTTGGAGTGGTACATTGGCTACTTTTTTCGACCATAACATTCTCATGTTCTGGTAGCGAGGACTCAATGTTTTAATGATGACTCTGCAAGCCCCCCATTAACCTGCAGAACAACTCGCTATTGAGAGACAGATATCCACACAACACCCTGTTCATTTATCACCAACACCGACTGCACCCCATCGACTATCAATAGCGGCACCAAACTAATCAATGTCGCCACTGAACCGAATAAGCGTTTGATGGTGTCATCTTAATCTCAATTATACTCTCCATGCTCTCCTATGTAGTTACACTAGAGTTGCAAATAGGGTCGATTTGACAATTAACGCAGAAGTAGTGGCTAGATAGGATTTAGAATCAGGGTGGCCCATCTCATCTCATATATGTAAGGCCAAATTATAGGATGGTCAATATGTAAATTTCATAATTTTAGGTAGCTCATCTACTGTATAATTTTACCTTGGATCAAATTTTAAGGTGATCCATGCCCCCACAGTGCCACCTAGACCTAGATAGCTCTGCCTATGCACAGAAGCCAGTAATTGGATCTGATTAATTATATGGTGGTTTAAAATTGGTGGTTTTATTTAGATGTTTGCAAGGAACATGCATGTAACACCCTAAGATTCGAATGATGCATCACACCGACCAAATATTCAGGTGGCGTACATATTTATTAAAGAAGAGAAAACTGGAAGAGATCATTAGATTGTTGTATCTATTTGGGAAAAAAGCAGAGTAATAAGTGACAATGTTACCCTACAGAGATCGAGAATAATAATTTTATACTACTCAATGAGTGGGTGGGGGGGTAGTAGAGAGGATCCTAACAGAGATGAGAGATCTGAGTCACTACTAGACAAGCATATGGATAGTTTAAAAAAGGTTTGTGTGCACTGTAAAGTAGTTCCTCTCAAAACAAATGTCAAATACATCTTTCTTTTCTTGTGCCACGATACACAATAAAAAACGTCATGTGCATAAAGTGTCACGTCTCTTTAATTTGTATTCCAAAATATAATGTACATATGTCACATTCGTCTATTTGCATCATTACAAATATGCACAAGAATGTCACCTTTTTTTGTTAACACAGACCCAGCCAGAATTTCTAGGTGGGTTAGTGAATATATTGTAACGGTAACAAAAAAAATGCACAAAGGAATACAATGGATGCCACATTTAATTATGGGTCATTTATGATTGCTTATATTGGAGAATTCCAAATAACTTGAAGTATTGAATGAACCAATGAAATTTTAGAAAATGCAACCGGAAAAACAAAGCTAAATGTGGTATGGTGGTGCCGTATGTTTAAGTTGTTGCATCTATAGCTTCTCTAAAGGGTATGTATGGTCTCAGACGGCTTGGTGCTAAGACTCAGGGATTATACTAGTTTAGGTGATGTTCCCTACATCCAGTGGTGATGTTCATTCGTGTTGGTGAGCTTGAGAGCCTGAATGTTTTTAATAGGGGTTACAACACAAGAGGTTCGAGCCGTGAAAGCTGGAGTTCAAAGACATGGGAGTTGAGAATGTTTAAATACCTGAGAGAAAGAGAATCATGGCCTCCTATTATATTGTTTCTAGGTGGCAGGTTACAAAAAAGATGGAGGGGTACTTCACGTCGGCTTCTTTGTACGATGTTTTTATCCATCCTTATTGGTTCGAGGTCTCGGGATCCGTCATCCACATGCTTGGGGCGGAAGATGTGGAGGGCATGGCTATCCACATCAAACGTTCACTAACAGGTAGTGGTGCCAGTGGCATTTCAAGGGCAGGCGGCATAGCCTGTCCTTATCTCCTATTTAGTAAGGGGGCGTGCCCTCCCCTGTAGTGCTTGTGGGCAACACGCTCGGCACTATGGACACTACATTGAGGTGATAGCCTTGTACAACCAGCCTTTGACCCTTCGAGTGGAAGGAAAGTTCCGCCAAGCTGTTCATGCTTTACTCAAACGTTCATTACACAAGAGAGCGCTGAGTTCCATGGGGGCACACCCTCCACTACTACAGTAAATTTAACCAAGACTGGCGTTTTGGATTAACCAAGGCGGGCAAACCATCCACCTCCGTCCAAAGGTCATGGTTAATCCAGACCTACGGAGGCAGTTGGCTAGCCCGCCTCAGTTAATGTATTAACCGAGGCACTCACCCTTAGCCATCCGCCTCCGTTAAGTGATTAACCGAGGCGGTCGGCTTAAGGCGCCCGCCTCAGTTAAGTTTGATTAACCAAGGCGGTTGTTTTGAGGTGACCATCTCGGTTATTAGATTAATGGAGGCGGTTGCGTTATGATGTCCACCTCTGTTAAGACTTAACTGAGGCAGGCGCTTGGCCGGCCACCCTGCCATAGATTAACGGAGGCGGCCGCCCATCCCGCTCGCTTTGGAAATTGCCAACGCCTCGCAAAAGATTTTAAGTAGTAGTGCTCCTAGTGAGTCCTACCTGATCGGCGGGATCAAATTAAAACCCCTGGCACTAATCCCACATTCCCACCTTAGCTGAGTTCCCCCTTGTCCAAGTTAGGTTGTGGAACTCGATATCCTTTGCACTCGTTTAGGTGTCGACTTGGCCAAGTATCAGGTGCTATAATACATGGGAGGTGAGGATTAGCCTGGTATAGATATTCGTCGGTTTTATACACCGTTTACTCTCAACTATCACCTGAATGAGCGTTGCATTATTGACTACACATGAAACATGGTCTTTAATGCAAAATGGTTTATGGTTTGTGCCATATTCTTTCTTTTCTCTTCTTCCCAAATCAACAAACGAAGTAGTTCAACTGAGTGATGGATGATCTAGGCATTAGAACACTTGGAGAGAAGGGGCGGGGATTCTTGCCATCAAGGATAGGTAGGATGGCCACCCTACCTAGCTTTATTTGTGGGTCCAACACAGTTAGATCTAATCTAGTTGACAAGTTTCTTGTATTTTTATCCCAAAATATAACATAATATGCCATGTTTCTTTTTGTTGCCATCATATTAAAATGAAAATTGTATTGTCATGTCATGATTGGTGTGCCAGATAATCAAATATAATTAGAGATTTGGAGCAGCGGACTGATTCTCTACCACAATTTCTTATCAATTTATCCTATTCTATATTCTCTTCCAACAAAATATTAGGATTTCTAGATTAAGGACGAAGAGAAATAACTATAATTCCCTCAATAAAGCACCAAGATTAAAATAACATAATTAATTACTGCCTATTCAGCTAACCAATGCCCCTCAATCAAGCACCTAGATTATAATTGCACAATTAGTGCCTCCCTATTTAGTGAACCCATGCACCTTTACCAATCACCAAAGTTACGATGACACAATTAAATTTTCCTAATCAATTGATACCTCTAAATGAAGCACCAATATGTCTTAATAGTTTGGGATGAATTTTAAAGGTAGAAGTCCTTTTTTATATTGGGACAAGCAAGTAGAAAGATAATTATGGATGACCTATTAACTAAGGGTAATAAGTCATATCCTTTGATCAAACTAACCAAACAGACAGTCCCCATTTATCATCTGGGAGAATACCATATCACGAATCATTGAAGATACAAGTTACAATGGTCATGCTTTCATCGATTTTATTTAACTAGAGGATGTATCTTCATTCAATTTCAAGAACAACCGCCTCTCCAGAAACCGTTTTTGTAGCAGTGATGTCCATGAACTTCATCAGCATCGTTACAACCATGACCTAGTAGAGAATCATGATTTAAAGATTGATCAATTTCTTAGCTTCTTCTACACTTGCATGTTGCGTCGGACTAGTATGAAAATAAGAACCATGAACACACATAATTTTACCTTAGCAGATCATGGAGCAAGAGGTGAAGGTTATCTGCAATATGTTGCCAAATATAGCATCGTTCTTGCATCGTATTGCCGCTTCTCTGTGCGTGTAAGTCGATCGAAGATACACTTCATCCTTCCCACACCGAGGCTCTGTGCTATTATCACGGCCGCACAACAGGCATCAGTTTTAGGTGGGAGTCTACGGGGATTTGATGCCATGATGTAGGGCCCACATACATGCAAGATGTAGTTCTTTTCTTCATTTGTACATTTCTTACCTGTCCATCCACTAGTCACAGCACTCTCAAGAGAAATCACTGTGAACACTAGGAGAACAGCTACTTTCTTAGGTAACATCTTTGCTAATAGTATAATTTAGCAAGTGCTGACCAATTGAGTGAACGAACAAGGCCCTAAGCCCTAATAATCCTGAGGTTATGTTTAGTACCGTGGCCTACATGCTCCTATATATAGGGTAAAGCACATGGTGATAGTCTACACAGGCTTCATGCTTTGAATGCTTGATGAGCCTTTGATCAGAGACATTGTGAAAGATAGATACCCTATGGTGCAACCAAGATATTGTATATTAATTATGAATAGAGATATGTAGAGGTATTCAATGCCTATTTAATATTGAAGATATCCATTTTTAGTTTCACATAATCCTCTTATTAGATGTAAGAGAAATAAATGAGAGGGTCCCTCTAGCTATTTGTTGACTGATATTGTGGCATAGCATCTATCAAATTATATACCAATATTATGGTACCTCTGCCTGTTAACACGCCCTCTATTTTTTTCACATGTCACATTAGCTTTGGCCAAAGTCATACTGTTGGTATATTGGTACTCAGGTACCTCGCCTCATAGAAATTAAAATATCCCAAATGGGATGAGACATAACAAGTAGCCAATCTGAGAGGCCCAAGCAGGACAAGGTACCTCATCTACTTGGTGGATAAAGCATAGCAAGATGTACTTAGAAACCAACTCTATCCGACTAGTTTTCTTGTAACAAACTAAGAAACCCATATGTAAATAGATTATGACTCTAGATGTACCCCTACCTCTGAACTATATATATAAGGAGGGGTAGGGAGCCCCTGATCAGTCACCTGATCATACCTTAGCATACCTTGAAGCAATTCACTTCTATATAGCTAGACAAATTCATTAGTCCCCTTGTAAACCCGAGCATACAAGATAATAGATCAATTCTCTATTGGATGTAAGGTACACCTTGCTTGAACTAGTATATGTATTGCGTGATGTGCTACCCATCTGATTCCCTACGCTTGAAACATTAATCTACATTGTTAATGATAATTCCCACGAAAGTTCACGTGCTAACTAGGTGAACTTCGTGGGAATTTCTTCAACAATGACATTGTCGATTTTCACTCCGAGTGAGGCACCACCTTCAACCGCCGGAACTACATCGTCATCGTCCAACAATGGCCCTCATCTCGATAGCACGCTATGGCCCTCGTCGATCCTCCTCTTCCCACGACAACTCGTTGTGGACCTCATCATTATCTGTGGTGCTCCTCGACATCCCTTGTCGACAGTCTAAAGTTTGTCATCGACACATCATCCCTTGTTGACAAAGCCAAGTTCATCGTCATCGACATCTTCCCATGGAAGCCCTCATCAGCAACCTGCCACGGTTCTCGTCGCCCCATGTGACCCTCATCATCGTCAAGCGGCAACCCTCGTGGTTCCACGGTGGTCCTCGTTAATAGCTCAGAGTTCTTCATTGACTCATCGTCTCTTATCAATGGCTCGGAGTTCATCATTGACTCGTTGTTTCTCATCGATAACCTGAAGTTTGCCATCAACTCGTCGTCCCTCATCAATAACCTAGGGTTCATTGTCAACTTGTCATCTCTCATTGATGGCACAGAAATCATTGTTGCCTCGTCGTCTCTCATCGATGGCGTAGAGATCATCGTCCTCTCTCGTCGACGGTGCAAAGATCATCATCGCCTCATCATTTCGTCAATATGGCATGGAGATCGTCGTTGCCTCATCATCTCTTGTGGATAGCATCGAGATCATCATCATGTGTCGTCTCTCATTGATGGTGCAGAAATCACCGTCGCCTTGTCGATCCTCATTTTCCCATGGTAGCCCTCGTCGGCAGCTAGCCATGGCCCTCATCAACCCTCATTTTCCTACGATAGCCCTCATCGATAGCCTACCACAACCCTCATTGTTGTTTCATAGCGACTCTCATTGTCAACCCGTTGCGGCACTCATTGTTCTTCGTCGGCCCTCCTCAACACCACGGAGTTCTTCGTCGACTCATTGACAACATGGAATTCATCTTTGACTCATCGTCGCTCATCGACACCATGTAGTTCGTTGTCTACTCATCATCCCAATTGTCAGACTCATCAAACTCATAGTATTTCTCCTCATCTGTCAAGAAACACCTAATGGCCATCATTGCTTCTATTACCTATACAAACATAAATCTCACCAATGTTTGCTACACCTTTTGTAAATGTCAAAACAAAAAACACAGAACCTTGTCACCCTCCCTAGCCTCATCGCGACACATGGTGAGAAGCCCTGTTGCATGGCATGTTCGCTGTGCTTGGCGGTGGCCATGGGGAATTGGATGGCAAGGAGGAAGTGGATCACACTCTGTAGTGGGCTTGGAGTGGTGCGGGATATGTCGCGGCACGGGTAGCAGAGATCTAGGCAAAGCCGACCATCGCGTAATGGTTGGTGGCAGCAGGAGGCAAGCACCAGTGCCAAAGTTGCTGCAGATAGTGGTGCTGAGGATGTCTTGGGGTCGTGTGGGGGAGGAGGAGCGGGAGTGCATGAGTTGGAGTAGTAGGTTTGGCACGCCATCGGCGTGGGGGAGGAGGAGAGGGATCTTGTTGATTGGGGAGGGCGGCTGTGGGTTGTGTGAGGGGAGGGGATGGATGGGGATGACAGGGATTAGCTAACCAACGGATGGATGAAGGGGGCGACGAACAAAGCCACGACAGACGAAGGTAAGTGTGTAAGTCTCCTTTTCGTTCTTCGTAGAGATTAGGTCAAGGACATGCAATGATTTTTTCTACTATTGCAATGTACGGGTATATTTGCTAGTTTAACCAAATTAACGTCCCACTTATTATTTAGGATTATACCATGCTAGGAACAATTCAAGATACAAGTTACAGTAATGGTCATGCTTTGATCAATTTTATTAATCAATTAGCAGATGTATCAACATTCGATTTCTATTAGAACTGCCTCTCCAGAAATCTTTCTATAGTAGTGATCACCATGCACTTCGTCAGCATCGTTACACCATGACCTGGTAAGGATTAAGGAAACATGATTTAATGAATGACTAATTTCTTAGCTTCTCCTACACTTGCATGTTGTGCGGGGCTACTATGAAAAGAATCATGAACAACATGATTTTTACCTCAGCAGATGGAAGAGCAAAAGATGAACGTTGTGTGCAATATCTTTTCAAGTATATCATCACTGTTGCATTGTATTGCCCGCTCTCTGCGTGTGTAAGTCGATCGATGACACACTGCATCATCCCCTCGCCGTGGCTCTGCAATGTTCTCACGACCGCACAACATGGATCATTTTTAAGTGGCGGTCTACGGGTGTCTGATGCCATGATGTAGGGCCCACATACTTGCAAGATGTAGTTCTTTTGTTTATCTGTGCATGTCTTACCGCAACATCCACTAGTCACAGTGTCAAGAGAAGAAATTGATGTGATCACTACTAGAAAGAAATAGCTACTTTCTTAGGTAACATCTCAGTGCTAATAGTGTAATTAAGCAGGTGCTGACCAAATGGGTATGGTGAATGAACAAAGCCCTAAGCCTCATGCTCTGTATAGACATTGGCCTAGCTACGAGCTCCTTTTTATAGGTAAGGCAAGTGATCATAGTCTACAAGGGATTTCATGCATTGATGCTTGATGAACCTTTAATCAAACATTGTGAAAGATAGATACCCTATGGTGCAACCAAGATATTGTATGATCAATTATGAATAGAGATCCCTAAAGGTATTTGATGCCTATTTAATATTGAAGATATCCATTTTTAGTTTTACAGAATTCTTGGATGCAAAAGAGAGTAAATAAGGGATCCCTCTATCTATCTGTAGACTGATATTTTGGCACATAATCTATCGAATTATGAACCATATAGCATGCCCCCTCTACCTAGGTATTAATACAAAATTTGGCAACCAGATCAAAAAGCAACTAGCAGCCCATCAAAAGCACATAATACTCCAGATCTGAATCAAATCCATAACTTAGGAAGGAGCCTGATCAGTTGAAATCCTAGGTCCAACAAACAACAAAAACATTAAGCAAAGCCTAAGAACAAAAGACAAGCTAGGACGTGAACATTACAATAACTAGGATATGTGCAACGCGTTCTATTTTTTCTCAAACAACGCAAGAGGTAAAAATTGTTGTTTCTATAGTAGGTTCTATTGCATCCAGATTCAGATGTTGTAAAATGGAAAAACAAACCTACGGAGAGAAAACACAAGGGATTAGTAAATGATAATGATACCCTCAAGGCGTCCGGAGACGGACGCAACGCTTCCCGGGCCTGCGCGCTACCGGCCCAACAGCGCCTGCTCTCTACGTCTCCTCCATCTCTCTCAAAAATATCTTCTCCACTCCCCACCGAGGGTCATCCTCTCCACTCCACTCATTCCATAGCCAGCAGCACACTGCTTAGCATCCCTACTCACGCACGCGATTCACAATGCCGTGGGTGGGCCCCACACCTTCCTCCCAATCACGTGGCCTCATGGGTCAACCTACAGTTGTGGTGCTCGCGCACTGCACAGTGTGCTCGCCCTGCCCACGCGGGTCCACACCACGCCAGCCACAAAGTGCTCGCCCCTACCCTCCTGCTCGCCAGGGGTGCTCGCTGCCTCGTGCAGGTGGTGCTCGCCCGCGCAGTGCTTGTAACAACCCAAAAATCCACACACCAAAAATCACAACTATAAAATTTTTTCTTAAAACTCCCATGTGATGATGAGTGACATTGTAGGAGCCAACCCTAAGAGTTGCATTAGAAGTAACCCAACCTAAGTCAACACATAAGCATGGCATATCATTTGTTGATTATGATTATTAAATTTCCAACAAATAACATATTGCATACAATGTTAACTTAAATTATGATTTGGGTTTTCATTTGCTTTATGCTATGATTGACAATTCCATTTAAATAATAAATCATAAAGTTATTATTAAACAAAATTCCCTAAACTCCAATAAATAAGTTACCTCAGTTTTGAATTCAAATTCTAAACCAAATTTGAATTCAAACAAATGGAAAAAGAAATGAAAAATAGAAAAGGAAGAAGGCCTCCCAGCCAACTGCTCGGCCCAACCTGCTCGGCCCGTGCCGACCGCCAGCCTCAGCGCGCGCGCACGTGGCCTAGCAAGCCGGCCCAGTAGGCCGCTCACGCCCGTGCACCCGTCAGCCCCGCCAGCAGTCGCTGCCACCTTGGCCCTGCGCATCAGCCGTGCGCTGCTCGCCCGCGCGCTTATCAGCTTCGCCCACAGCCGCTGCCAACGGACCCTGCCTGTCAGTGCTACTGTGCATCTTCTCCATGCCCACGCCGAATCTCTCCTCCGATAGAACACCGACAACGGTGGCAGGGCGGGCCAGGGGGTCATGCCTGGGGCAAGGTCCTGTCTCCCCCTTGGCGCCGTGCCCACGCAACCCCTCGTGGCCGTAGGATGCAAGCAAGCGCCGCGATTGCCCTTGATCCCTGTCCGCCGATCACCGAGCTCCATGGCCGAGCTCGGCTATAAAGGCCACGGTCCTCGGAGCCCTAGCGCTCGTCCCGTTGCTCGCCGCCACCTCGGTGGCCATCCACTACGCACCCAAACCTAGAGAGAAGAGGGAGAAGAGGAAGAAGGGGGGGAAAGAACGCCGAAGCCGCCGTAGGGGAGGAGATCGCCAGAGCCGGGAGCGACGCCGTCGGCTACATCACCGACGCGGGTCGGCACGGCACTGCATGGCTTCTGGAGCTACACGGCCTCGAATTGACACTGCACCGCCATCCTATCTCCCACAACACCTACGGTGAGCCTTCCGATCCCTCTCTGTCGTCGAACCTCACCGTCGGCCATGGCGCTCCACACCTGGAAGCACGTAGGCCAGGGCCATCTCCGGCCTCTGGGAACACCCGCACCCACACGCACACCCGCGACCACGCCATGACCGCCCTACCAGAGCCCCCGTGGTGCACCCGCGCGTGCACGCCGCACTCACGATGCCGCCGTCGTACTGTGCACCACCGCTGGCACACACGGCCGCCTCGCCGGACTAGAACACAGCCGTAGAGGATCATCGTGACGCCTAGAGGTTAGCCGCGTAGACCGAGACCCCAGTAGCCGGCCACAGCGCCCTGACCACGAGCACCGGACCTCGGCCAGAGCTCCGCCGTGAACCGCCACCGCGGCCAGCCAACTGGAGCCATCCAGCCACCTCGCTAGCTTCACCAGGGCACCCGCCATGGTAAGGCCGAGCTGTGTCCCACCTTAGTTGAACACCCGCACCGCTGAAAGGGGCTCGCCGACGAGCACCTCCACGGCGAGCCACCGACCATTGTGGCCAAAGCTGAAGGAAGCCCTAGCAATCACCTAGACCCCACCGCCGTGTTCGCCAAGGCCTGGCCAAGCCTTTCCCCACCTCTATTGGACGCCAGCACCGCTGGCAAGGCTCACCGGGCGCTCGCCGCCGGTGGGAGTACGCCGGGAGAGGAAGCAGGGGAAACTCCCCTTGCCGGCCACATGCCCATGCACCCGGTGCACGTGGACCATAGAGAGAGAGGAGAGGGATGGACTTGGTCCACCATGGACCCTGCCTTAGGTCCATGGACCGTGAACTTGCGTCCACCGTGGACCACGCCTGTGGACCACAGCCCGAAGAGGGCCATGGCGTGGCGTGGGCGTGCCACATCCTCGCCACGTGTCCGCCCAAATTTACCTGCATCGCCCCTACCAAGCCCAACCGCCCGATTGAGACCCGGCCGTGTTGACCATTGACCGGTCAATGTTGACCATTGACCGGCCCCACATGTCGACCGACATGTTGTTGCCGACCCACATCGCCGACAATGACGCTGGCGTCAAGCGTCGTGATGACGCCACACGCGACCCACACGCCGTCGAGAACCTACACGGCATTGCAGACGCTATCTTGGACGTCACGCGACATCACCGCCGACGCCGTGCAGCTTCGCCCCACACGCCGCTGACTTCGATCGCTGACCAAGACCATTGACCGTTAACTCACCGTTGACTTTGATCGACCCACCTGCTGCTGACTCAATAGCTCGTCCCACCCGCCGGTGAGCATGACATTGATGACGCTCATGTCGACATCAGCCAGACCCTACACCGCAGCTCGGAACGCGTGATGCCGACGTCATGTTGACGTCAGCAAGCCACGTGGACCAACCACGCGTGACACGTGTCGCCCTGTGATTAATTCAGCCTTTTTCATTTTCGTAAATGGACTTAATCTTCTAAATTCATAACTAATTCATACGACCTTGGAAAATATCTACGAAACCGGACCAAAATTCATCTAAAATCGAGCTCACGCAATGGACCCATGTTTGAGTGCATTTGGCTCTTTTGAATTTTCATTGCTTCTTTGTGTTATTTCTATAGACGCCGCTAACGCGACTATAATGCGATCGCTTTGCGCACTCAGAGGAAAACCGGATGGACGAGGATCGTGAGTACCGTGAGGAGTACGGAGACGACTACACTGAAGGTGCCACATCCCACCCAATCTCGTAGCACCTATTACGCATGGCTAATATAGAAATGCTAGCGCTTACTTTATTGTCATGATCACATTATGGTAGGACTTGCATGGTAGTATGCTTTCTTGATGGCCTTTACCTTGACGCAACCTTACCCCTGCTCACCCTGCTGTTAGGCTAGTCACACGCTTGCTAATATATTTCATTGCTTACTACTTCTACTACGCTTGCACTATATGGAGGCGTGGTGGAAACTGGTGTTATCTGGACCATGGGGAGAGTCTTTGCGTGTGTGACTTGGGTGCATGGAGGGTGAGGGTTGAGTCGACTGTTGGAGTATACGACAAGCCCGGGCAAGTCATGCCGTGGGTGCTACCTGGCACCCCGGGATGGATACATGTGGTGGGTAAATGATATAAGAGGTGGCCTTGGGTGTGATCCCGTGATGGGAGGAGCCTGTGGTGGAGGTGCTGTGGTGGCACCAGTAAATGGAAACCCCGATGAAGACATTCTGCTTGGTCATCCCTAAGGACTTACTAGTACTCGATTCACCGAAGCCTTACGCACCACTCGCCCTATATGGTGCGGGACGGCGGACTACTTGGTAGGATATTGCCATTATCATAGGTTGTTAGCGGACAAGTTGTAAGGAGGTGCAGGGGTGCGAGGATTTCCCCACACCCTTCCAAGACTTCATGGAGACCTTGTGGACTCGGCTCATGACTCACAGATTTCACCACCCCTGCACCGGGACTTGGGGTGTACTAGGGCTGAATGGTAGAGTGGTATTATCCTAGGCTAGCAAGCGGACCTTAATCACCTAGTTGACGATGGTCACGAGGAAGGCGGATCTTGTGGTTATGTAAAACCTCTGCGCAGAGAGTATGGTTGATTGATCGATACATATGCCGACTTGTCGGCTATGGACCTTTCCCCGGTTTCGCTTAAACTAGAGATAGAGATGAGTCCTTCTATTCTCCCCGGGAGTGAGTGTTCTGGACGTAGCTGTGGGCTACTGGTGCCTTGAGACAAAGGCTTAGAGAGGAGTTGGCCTGTCGACTGAGCGATGATATGGGTGTGGTATGGTGATGGTGTGGATATGGTGGTATATCGATCCCCAGGATCGAAACCTGGCTCTAGAATGGGAATGGGGTGGAATGTGTGAGAATGGTGTTATAACTTGATCAACTATTATTATGAACTTGATATGCTAATATATAGGAAACCCCAGCTTTATAGGTTCCCTTTTGATTATATCCAACTTGCATCCAATTTCCACAAAGCAATGCTCATAGGGTTGGGAGTGGCCAGTATAAATCGTACTGATAAATTTTGGCGCACAGGTTCTGCTGAGGAGTATAGCTCCGAGGAGTTTGACGGTTGAGGGGTTCATTCCTACGCTCGAGTTTGGCGATCTTATCTTCAAGCTATTCTGAATGAATGCTACTTTTGATTCCGCCAATGCGGCGATGTAATAAATTATGTAATTCCGCACTATTTATACTCTGATATTATCATTGTATAGATGTGATATTCGACTGGAATTTGGGTAATATGATCTACAACGGTCTTATTACACTTTGACTCTGTGGATTTCCCTTCGTGGAAATCGGGGTTGTTTCAGTTGGTATCAGAACCATACTTGACCATAGGACGAAACCCTTAGAAATGGATGATAGAATAGGACGTGGACAACCCTTCTTTCGGTTATATACCGACCCTGCATTTACTTTTATGCAAGGCTTATCTATTTATTGACCTGCTAATGCCTGTTCCTTAAAACATGCAGATGGCAATGAACGTTGAATGGCCGCCTCTAGGACCACTACCTCTGGACCACGCCAAGCTTACCTTTGACCTACGTGAGCTTAGGGGTTTTGCACAGACCCTCTGCCGAGTTCTCGTCACGTTAGGAGTCCCAGACGAGCTTGTCAAGGTCACCTGTACTAGAAAGTCAGCTCAGGATGGAGGAATCAAAGGACCAGTTGTCACCTCCGTCGAGTTCCCAGCTAGCACTACCTTACCTTCTGTCCCAGCTTTCACCGAGTTGACTATAGAGGACACAGTTGAGGAGGGACTGTGGGCTGTCTCACACAAGGCCCTTTGTAGAGTGATGAGGGACCACTACGAGCACCTGAAGATGACAGAGTTCCATCTACTTCCCCAGGCCCTCGACCTCAGCCTTACCCCTAGTGAGCAGAGTTTCACAACCGACAGAGTTATCCTTGCAGAGGAGGATAGATGCCTTCGTGTCTCAGCTATTCACCTACTAGAGCAGGATAGGTACGTGACCCAGCATGAGCAGAAGAGACGTCAGGACTCTTCTGTGGGAGTACCAGGAGCGAGACTCGCAGGGAGCACAGGAGCGAGCTAGTCTGCTCGATACAATTGCCAAGCTACAGGACGAGCTCAACCGTCGTGAGGAAGTCCACAGAGCCGAGGTCGCTGACTTACAGGACAAGGCAGCTGACCTAGGCAACATGAACTGCTACCTCGACAGCAAGGTCTTAGAGTTGCAGAGTGAGTTGGACGACAAGAAGGCCGAGTTCAACCATAGAGGAGACAGAGAGAGTCCAAGGGGATTGATATGTCAAAATCCAGCTTGGAACAAGACCACACCCAGAGCCGGAGGAGATCAAGAAGAAGGCCGTTCAAAACTGTGGTCACTCGATCAAGGCACTCAAAGGCACTGAGTACTTACAGGACAAGTGTGAGAGGACATGGCGTGCTTGGCGGAAGTCCGACAAGAAGCGCCTCGTGGAGATGAAGGGTATGTAGGATCAACTACCCAAGGAGATTCACAAACAAGACGAGGCCTAGGATAGAGGAGTTTGAGTTAGCCCCACTCGCCTCAACCTAGACGCCTTTGCCCTACCCTACCCGGAGCTAAGCCTACTAAGGAGCTTGCCGAGGCCTTGAAGCACGTGTCCCGACTTCACAAGTCCGACGAGGAGATCGAGATCGAGAACAATCAGTATCCCAAATTGCGTGTATGAGTTAGAGTAGATGACCTCAGCGTGGTCATGAGATATGTCAAGAGCTTCCATGAGTTGTACTCCATGATGTACCCTTTATGAGATGTATTATGAGACACTATCGTAGTACGATTCTCGCACGTCTTCAAGTGTAGCTACTTGGAGATGATGCTATGTAATAAAACCCATGTAATGAATGATTTGGATCTTATTGCATCTTATGGATCTTATGGCTTCTTTGTAATGAGTGTTGGATAGTATAATGATTTTCTTTAAATCGTCGAAATCATATAATCATAATCGAATTATAAGCACTTATGGCACGAGCACTAAAATTCTTATGGTCCGTGTTGCAGATGCCGAACCATCGATCTGCTCGCCTAATGAATCGTGGACGTGCGCCCATCCCCGAACCAGCCGAACCCAACGGGGGCCGTGGTGGCAACAACCGTGGCCATGGACGTGGAGGGATACCCTTCAACCTGGAGAATACCCCGCCGCCTGTTGAGGAGAACATTCCACCACCACCACCACCACCGAACCTAGCAGAAGTGATGGCACAGCAGACCCAGCTTCTTGCAGCTCTTGTTGAAGGAGCAAACCATCGCCAGGGAGGTCAGCAGAATGACTTCCAAAGGAAGCTAGAAGGATTCCTGAAGCTAAGGCCACCCACCTATGATGGCACCGATCCTGACCCGCTTGTAGCTGATGACTGGCTCAAGGAGATGGAGAAGAAGCTTGACCTCACCACTTTTGCCGATGATGAGTGTGTTGGAGCTGCCGCACACCAGCTCACAGGAGCAGCACGCGCCTGGTGGGACAGTTTTAGTGATTCCCATAAGGACCCTGCCAATATCTCGTGGGATGAGTTCGCCGAAGCATTCACTGAGTACCACATTCCTAAGGGTATTATGGAGTCCAAGGCCGAGGAGTTCCGCAACATCAAGATGGGAAAGGATAAGGTGACTGAGTACACTACTCGTTTCACCAACCTTCTGCGCTATGCACCTTCCTATGTTGTGAACTCTGAGAAGGAAAAGCTGTACTATTACCGCAAGGGACTTAACCCGCACATCAAGCTGAAGTTTTGCGGTATTGAAAGTAACACACTGCGTGCTCTGGTGGATCGCTGCATCCAGATTGAGAAAGACCGTGCTGAAGCTGGAGAAGAGTATAGGGAGAGAAAGCGTAAGCCTGAGGATTCCATCCGTGGCCGTGATCGCAAGAGGTTCCGTAGAGATGCACCATCCAGGGAACGCTCACGCCACAATAGGGATGAAAACCCTAGATCGAGTAAGGGAAGTGGAGGCTACACCGCCAAATACTCTCGCCCTGCTCAGGATCGTTACACCAGGGACCGTTATGCTCAGGACCGCAACACTCAGGATCGTTTCAACCGTTCCCGCTCAGCGAATGAACGCCCAGCACAGAACCGCTCCACACCAAGCACTGGGAACTGGAAGGCACCCGCACCAACCCCTACAGGTGGTGCGCCTTTCACCTGCTTCGCTTGTGGCCAACTAGGTCACAAAGCCACTGAATGTCCTCAGAACTCAGCTGCTCAGAAGTCTCAGTTCAAGGGATCTGCTATCCGTGGACGTCTCAACCATCTGGACGCTGAAGAAGCACAGACTGCCCCTGACATTGTGTACGGTATGTTTTTAGTTAATGGCAATACTACATCAGTTCTGTTTGATTCTGGAGCAACTTGTTCATACATATCATCCAAGTTTGCACGAGAGCATGATCTACCTATAACCCCACGTGAAAAGCCTATCATCACCAGCTCACCTTTAGGAGACCTAAAATGCACCCACATCTGTAAGGGAGTGAGTCTTACCATTGAGGGTCTTACCTTTAAAGCCGACCTAACCCTGTTACCTTCCACAAACCTAGATGTTATCTTAGGCATGGATTGGCTAACCATTCACCGAGGTATCATATCATGTTCACCTAGATACGTCCAAGTGGCCCATCCATCAGGCCAAATTATTAGATGTGAACCCCAGTCTAGAAAGTCCACCTCTATCCTATGTGCCCTTAAAGCAAGCTCAGAGAAAGAGGAGAAGACAGTTCATGATGTGCCTGTGGTCAGAGACTACCCCGATGTTTTCCCTAAAGAATTACCGGGTATGCCACCAGACCGTGATGTGGAGTTCATCATTGATCTTTTGCCAGGAACAGGACCCATTGCCAAGAGACCCTATCGCATGTCAGTAGATGAACTGGCCGAGCTCAAGAAACAGCTTGATGAGCTCATCTCAAAGGGATATATCATACCCAGTGCTTCACCCTGGGGATCTCCTGTTCTGTTTGTTAAGAAGAAGGATGGCTCGATGAGAATGTGTATTGATTACCGGAACTTGAACGCAGTCACCATCAAGAATAAGTATCCCCTACCAAGGATTGATGATTTGCTTGATCAACTTAGAGGTGCCAAGTATTTCTCTAAGATTGATCTCAGATCTGGCTATCATCAGATGAAGATTCGAGAGAGTGACATCCCGAAGACAGCTTTTGTGACTAGGTACGGACAGTTTGAGTTCACTATGGTATCCTTTGGACTCACGAATGCTCCCGTATACTTCATGAACATGATGAATAAGGTTTTCATGGATGAACCAGATAAGTTCGTGGTGGTATTCATTGATGACATTCTTGTCTATTCTTCCACCGCTGAAGAACACGAACATCATCTAAGAACTGTACTTGAGAAACCAGCCCAACATCAGCTCTATGCAAAGTTCAGCAAATGTGAGTTTTGGCTACAGGAAGTTGCCTTCCTAGGCCATGTACTATCAGCTGAAGGTGTAGCAGTTGACCCAGCTAAGATTGAAGCTGTGAAAGAATGGGAACAACCCCGTAATGTGACAGAAGTCAGAAGTTTCTTGGGATTGGCTAGATATTATCGCCGATTCATTGAGAACTTTTCCAAGTTAGCCCGTCCGATGACCAACCTTCTGAAGAAGACCAAGGAGTTTGAATGGACGCCCGAGTGCGAACAAAGCTTCCAGGAATTGAAACGGAAGCTTACCACCACTCCTATGTTGGCATTGCCAGATATCAGCAAAGATTTCATGGTCTATTGTGATGCATCCCGTCAAGGACTTGGTTGTGTATTGATGCAAGATGGAAGGGTGATAGCTTATGCTTCCCGATAGTTGAAAGAACATGAGAACCGTTACCCTACTCATGATCTTGAGTTAGCAACAGTTGTGCATGCCTTGAAGATCTGGAGGCACTACTTGATAGGCAATAAGTGTGATATCTACACTGATCACAAGAGCTTGAAGTACTTCTTCACTCAAGAGGATTTGAATATGAGGCAACGCCAATGGCTAGAGTTGATCAAGGACTATGACCTGGAAATTCACTATCATCCAAAAAAAGCTAATGTAGTCGCAGATGCTCTCAATCGAAAGAGTTATCACACACACTTTGATCAATTTGAATCCGTACCACCACCGAGCTCAAGGAAGAGATTGATAATTTCCAACTTGAGATACTACCATATGGCTTATTTGAATGAGCTCCGATATAAAGATGATCTCACAGATCGCATTCACAAGCTCGTAAAAATTGTGAAGAGATCGAATATCTCCGAGGTCCGATGAAACTAGGCTACAAGACCAACCACCATGAAGATGAACAAGGAACCATTTGGTTCAAGGATAGAATCATGTACCTTTCCGATCCAACCCTACGAGGGAAATTCACGTAAGCCCATGACTCTAAGTCTTCAGTATTCACCCTAGAAATTCAAAGATGTATCAAGACTTGAAGAAACACTTTTGGTGGAAAGGCATGGCGGCAACATTGCAGGACATGTGGCACGATGTGACACCTATAATAGAGTTAAGGCAACATCAAAGGCCCGCAGGATTGCTAAAGCCTCTTGACGTTCAGTGGAAATGGGAGAGCATATCCATGGATTTTATAGTTGGATTGCCCTGCTCACGTAAAAGGCAACGATTCCATCCGGGTGATTGTTGATCGTTTAACCAAGATTGCTCACTTTATACCGGAAAACCAAGACCAATGCGTAAAAATTAGCGATCTATATATTGAGCATATTCTCAGACTGCATGGAGCACCCTCTAGTATTGTATCTGATCGTGGTCCTCAGTTTGTGTCCCGATTTTGGGAAGCTCTGCACAAGTCTATTGGAACCAAACTTGATTTCAGTACCGCTTACCACCCGCAGATAGATGGATGTATGAACGAGTAAATCGATCTTAGAAGACATGCTTCATATTTAGTGTGTTTGAATTATGGCTCGATTGGGAGAAATGCTTACCCTATGCAGAGTTCTCTTATAATAATAGCTACCAAGCCAAGATCAAGATGTCGCCGCTTTGAAGCTCAGATGGCGTGCACCTTGTAAGACACCTTTGATGTGGTCTCAACCGGGTGAGAGATCATTCTTTGACTCGCTAAGATTCAAGAAGCAGAAGGAGTTGCTCAAGTAAGAGAGAATTTAAGAATTGCTCAAAGTCGATACAAGAGCTATGCTGACAAAAGGAGGAGAGAACTTGAGTTTAATGTGGGGGATTTCGTCTATCTCAAGGTATCCCCGCTACGTGGGACTGTCAGATTCCATGTGAAAGGAAAGCTTGCCCCTAGATTTGTTGGCCCGTACAAGATTTGCAAAAGGATTGGAAAGCTCGCCTACAAACTTGAGCTACCTGAGGAATTGGTGGGTGTACATCCCGTATTCCATGTCTCCCAGCTACGCAAATGTTTGAGAGTGCCCGATGAAGTAATCTCGACTGATACACTTGACATTCAAGATACACTTGAGTATAGAGAACATCCTATCAGAATTCTAGACAGAGATACCAAAGAAACCCGAAGCAAGACTATTCCTATGTGCAAGATCCAATGGAGTAATCACACTGAGAGAGAAGCAACATGGGAGAAAGAGTCGGACCTCCGGCTATGATATCCTTACCTCTTTGAAGAGTACGTTACGCTTTAATCTCGGGGACGAGATTCTGTTAAGGGGATAGGACTGTAACAACCCAGAAATCCACACACCAAAAATCACAACTACAAAATTTTTTCTTAAAACTCCCATGTGATGATAAGTGACATTGTAGGAGCCAACCCTAAGAGTTGCATTAGAAGTAACCCAACCTAAGTCAACACATAAGCATGGCATATCATTTGTTGATTATGATTATTAAATTTCCAACAAATAACATATTGCATACAATGTTAACTTAAATTATGATTTGGGTTTTCATTTGCTTTATGCTATGATTGACAATTCCATTTAAATAATAAATCATAAAGTTATTATTAAACAAAATTCCCTAAACTCCAATAAATAAGTTACCTCAGTTTTGAATTCAAATTCTAAACCAAATTTGAATTCAAACAAATCGGGGTTGTTTCAGTGCTCGCCACTCCGCTAGTGCACCGGCGAGCTCCATGCACCACCGACGACCTCCGCACCGTCGTCGAGCTCCACAACGATGAGCTCCATTCGTCCAAGCAGCAAGGTGATATTGCACTGAAAACGCATGTTGCAAGTGTATGTTTCAAGTGTTTAAGATGTTTTCGAGGTATGTTGCAAATGTTTCAAATGAATGTTGCAAAAGTAGATCGAGATGTTGTATATGTTGTAATGGTTGTACACGTATATTGCAAAGGTCTGTTTCTAATGTTTTATCTAGTTTTTTGACGTATGTTGCAAGTATTTTATCTGGAATATTGCATATATTTCACATATATGTTGGCCAACTCTTTTAGATCCTCCTCTATGGGATGTTGTAGAAGAGTTTTTTCTATATTGAAAAAAATTCCAAATTACCTCTCTCAACTTTCGTGAAAGTCCGTTTTCTCTCTGAACTCTAAATCTCGGCAAATCACCTCCCTCAACTTTTAAAATCGTTCATCTTACCTTCCTGGCCCTGTTATAAGTAGTTTTGAAGGCGGTTTTGTCTTTTTCTTTTTTATTTATTTCGGTTGAATCTTTAAAAAATCATAGTAAATCATAGAAAAATCATAAAATAGAAAATCTAATTTTGTTGAACTTCACATGAGTAGATCTACACAGTGAACATATAATATGGTATGCTTTAGTATAAAGTTTTTGATGTGGCTTTAGATCTATATTTTTATGTAATTAATTAGAATAATTCATAGCTACAGTTTCTATTGTCCAATTGTGATGAAATTTTTATGGTGGGTTAATTATTGTATGATTGAATTGTAGTAAAAATTTCATACTCATTCGATCATGTATAGCTTAGTTATAGATTTATTTATATTTAACAAGCATAAACTTAAATAAAATCTATAACTATGTTATACATTATCCAATGAGTATGAAATTTTTACTATAATTTAATCATATAATAATTAGTCTACTATAAAAATTTCACCATAATTAGACCATAGAAACTGCAACTATGAATTATTTCATTTAATTACAAAAAACATAGATCTAAAGACACAACAAAAACTTTATACTAAAACATACCATATTATATATTTACTATGTCAATCTACTCATGTGGAGTCCAACAAAATTAGAATTTTTATTTTATGATTTTTCTGTGATTTTTCAAAGATTCAGCCAAAATAAATAAAAGAGAAAAATACAAAACCACCTTCAAAACCACTTATAATAATAGGGCCAAGGAGGTAAGATGAACGGTTTTAAAAATTAAGGGAGATGTTTTGCCTGGTTTTGGAGTTTGAGGAGAAAAAACGGACTTTCGTGAAAATTGAGGAGGTAATGTGGACTTTTTGCTTCTGTATTCCCAGACCAAGCCGAGCACATCTTTTAAGGCCCATGTAGTGCCAACTCAGATGGGCTCCAAAGTACCAGGATGAGGCCGGGCCCATGTGGAAGATTGGGGCACGAGCACGACTCGGCCTTTTCTTGTCTTCTTGCTCATAAAATCCCAACCCATCGGAAAACAGGGGAGGGGAAAAAAGGGTACTCGAAGAATTGGGGGAAGAGAGAGAGAGAGAGAGAGGGGGCGAGCCGAATCGAATCGAGCCGGGAGAAGCGTCAGAGACAGGGAGGAGGGCGGCGGAATCGGCGCCGGCGGCAGGCATGGAGGACCTGAGCGTGGAGGAGCTCGCCTCCAACCTCTCCACCTACAAAGAGCAGCTCCGCGAGGTCTCTTCTCCCCCTCTCCCCACCCTCTCCTCGATCTGGCTGCGCCCCCTTTCCGTTCTGGCTGCGATTCTTCCAGAATGGTCGTTCTAGCGAGTGTTTTCGTCTGCGGCTCAGGATTCGCGCGCGGCTGTAACCGAATTCCTGTACTATGGATGTTCCGCTCTGATTCTAGGCTAGGGTTTTAATTATTTGATTAATGTAAGTTTCATTACTTGTAGAATTCGTTTATGCGTAATAGGATTATACTTATCAGGTTTGCTCGGTTATTTGCATGTCGCAGTATTGGATTCATAGGAATAGGGATTCACAGGAATAGGGTCGAGCTTAGCCTTACCTTTTGAATTAGCAACATAATCATTTACCTTATATAGGATGTAGCCATTTAGGTATTAATCCAGTGCCTTTGGAATTACGACTTTTGCTCCTGGCTCCTAATGACTAGCAGCAAAAAGCGGCGTTATCTTTATGCCTATTTATATATGTATTTTATATGTTAATTAGGTTATTTATTTGATGGAAACCACCATTTGTTAGAGACTTCATGTTATGCATTTTAGGCATGAGGCTCTGGTGTTGCTGTCGATGTTTATAACATGTGACCTCACTCTTGTTCAAACCCTCTGTCTCTCATCTCATTCTTATTTTTGACTAGTGATTTCATTTTGAGGAATGATATTGTTCAAGCAGATGCGGTGCACTATTTTCTTCTGTTTGGAAACTGCCAATAATATGCTATATTGGCACCACACTACTTGTTGGTCACTGATTAATAATGAAGTTTGCATTAGTCAAGATCCTTGTTATCCCTATCTCTCACTGAAAGTTTCATGCTAATTCCTTGCATTTATTTTTCCTTACCAAATCTCTTTTACTGTGAAACATTTCTTGTTATGTCCATGTGTTTTAGATACTAATCAAATTCATGTACTATGTCCATGCGTTTCAGGTTAAGAAGCTTATCAAGGAGAAAAAGGATGACCCTGGAATTTCTGAATATATTGATATGGAGAAAGAGCTTCAAGAAGTGAGTTCATTTCTTATTTTATCCTGTAATGTGATGCCCTCATGCTTGTGTAGCTACACGTCAGATACATCGAATTAATGATTTTTCACCAATGGATGCTTGATTTCTTCTCTGATTTTTGGGGCCTGTTGCTATCGATTCCTCTCTCTTCTTTGTTACAAGGAGCCATGCCCAGCAAGGTAGCATGCAAAGGCCGCTTGCAACAGAAGATTTGTTTTTGGGGAATTTAGATTTTTTTTGTAACCTTGAAAGGTGAGAAGGTTGATTATGACAATGGTAGGGACTGTCTGAGCAACCATATTAATAGTAATGAACAATATGTAAAAATTCAGTGGCTTCAAAGTTGTCCATTACCCTTTATCTTGATTGATTGCAGGTTTGTACTCCTCCTGATTTGGGTGTCGCTGCTGCTGTTCTAAGTTGGATCTCGAAAAATACGAGCGCATATTTAGTAATACTGGGAGGTTTCTTGTGTTTATGATGCTTAATGTCATTTTTTGTGACCGCTGCAGGTCATAACATTAACCGAAGAGATTTTGGCAACTGCAAAGCAAACTGAGAGTGCCCAGAATGCTGCAGGTCTATCACCACCAAATTATTCAGCTGGAGTGCAGTCTGAGGTAGCTTTTTTCTTCATTACTCGTTGGATGGCTTCCTTCCTTTAGCTGAAATTCTGAATAAGAAAGACATACATGCCAATTGTTCCATAGATAAAGGGATTGTCCTGATGAATTACAATTTGTGTTGCTTGCATTGAAATATAATGGCTTGTCTTCCTACACTACTCTGACAGTCTTGTGGCAGGGACTGGATGACCTTTCGCATTCCCATAAGTTTGCTGTTGGTACTAGAGTTCAAGCTGTGTGGAGTGAAGATGGGGAATGGTGAGCTTCTCTTTGATATACCTAGCGTTGTTTGTGTCTAGATACAACAACAAACAACATAGCCTTTCAGTCCCAAGCAAGTTGGGTGTTTGTGTCTAGATGATTGTCTTTAATATTTTTTTACATCATTCCATTACAACATGTTTGATTAGCTGAATTGCCAGGTATAATGCAACAGTTGAAGCTTTGACACCAAATGGATATTATGTAGCCTACGATGGCTGGGGAAACAGGGAAGAGGTATGCTCCTTTTTTTTCTGAAAGCAATATATTTTTTCTTCTAAAAATAGAGTTGGTATATTCATATATGAGTATGGAGCAAACAGCTACTTCAGTTGCACTAAACAGAATTGTTTCTCATATTACTTGTGTGATGACCAAAACAAATTGCTAATGGGTTGAGTTGTTCTCATGAACATGGGTCATCCTAGCTACATTTATCCTGTTTAAGTTTGTCTTGTAAGATTGCTATATAGTAATTAGTAATTCATATATAGTTCTGAACTTCTATAATATGTTGTTCTAAGCTATTAATTTCACTGCCTTGTATAGGTGGACCCAGATAATGTGAGGCTGCTTGAGGAAGAAGCAGCTGATGCTTTGAGACAAGTTGAAAAGGAAGCTGAAGCTACAAAAATGGCAATAAAGAGGAAAATTGAACAAGCAGCAACATCTGATTTTCAGGCGCGTAGCTTGCCAGCCAAACTTCGTATCGAACCAAGTGATCCTGAGGATGTTGTAAGTGAAAAAGTTCGCCCTTTCATTTCGATAATGTGCCTCGCAAGCTTCAACTAACCTGAACCTTTTGGTATCATGTGTTCTTGCTGACCCTTTTGTGTTTGCAGAAAGCTGCAAAGCGTAAGAAAATACATGCTTTCAAATCAAAAGCCCGCTTTGAGCAACTTGAATTTGCCCAAAACAAGCGGCAGAACACATGGCAGCAGTTTCAAACCAAAGGGAAAGCCAAAAAGGTAGCTTCTTGGCCCCCACACCATATTATTTTTTAAAAACATTGCTAGGCACTCTTTCATTAAGTTTGAAAAACTGAATTTCAAGGTACCTGCCTATCCTCAGCTTTCATGCTATGATGACCAAAATGGAGCATCTGCATCCCAGTTAGTGGAGAAACAGATTGTCTGAACTTTGATGGTTTGTTTGCAGGTGGGGTTCTTCTCTGGTCGCAAGAAGGAGAGCATCTTCAAGTCACCGGATGACCACAGAGGTAAGGTGGGTGTCACTGGGAGTGGCAAAGGCCTGACTGACTTCCAGAGGAGGGAGAAGCATCTGCACCTTAAAGGTGGCTCCGGGGATGCAGCGGATGATGAGGAATAAACCGAACCGGCATGTCACTTATTTGTTAGCTTGTGAGTGTATCATCACCAAACAGACATTTCCATGGCTGTTGTTTAGTGCCGACCTGGCCTCCAGGGGAGCCTGTACTCTTTAACTTGTGGAAGCTAGAAATATCAATGTTGTGCCATTCTATATATAGAGATGCTGTTGCCTTCAGGCGCCCCTCCACTCATCATTGTTGAATTGTCGCGGTCGTTTTGAAGTGGCCTTTTGGTAGCATTTTGAAAGCACTCAAGACTATGGAGGGACAAGTGGGCAACCCTCGACATAGAAGCAGTATGGTGTAATGTTTGTTCATTCCTGGAGCTCTGCTTCTCAGCTATTACCTGTGCTGAGCTGATAGTGCCATCGTTTACAAACTTTATCTAAATATGCTTAGGTAGCATGTAAGATTAGCATGTAGCTCCTATTTCTGGAGTGACTGAGGGCACAAAGCACTTTTCCAAATATGGTAATAGAGTCTCTTTTTTTTTTACAATAAATGCCTCACATAAATGAATTACTACAAGGCCCTCTTACACTGTGAAATTATACTTTATGGTCCCAATCAATTTTCCTCTTGGATCGGCCTCTGGTCGCTGGTCGGAGACACTATTTAAAAGAGGGCTATTCTCCTGCACCCACCCACCGGTCCACCACACTGCTTGCAATGGCTCCGTCTACCTGCATAGAAGGCGACCGGCATTGCTTCCTCTACCTACACAGAAGGTGACTTGTACTACACGGGCACATGCACAGCCGTGAAGTGTCTGACGATATGATAGCCCCTGGCCCTGGGCTTGGCCTGGGATGATTAGCAGCTGATCTCCCAAGCTACCATGCAGCAGCAGCAGCAGCAGGAGAGGCCGCGGGAGGAGCTGACCTGCAGCTGCAGCTGCGGATGAGAGGAGGGAACGAAGAGGAGGAGGAGCTGGTGCTGGCCACGTGGGACTGCGGCAGCCCGCTGTACGACTCCTTCGAGCTCGCGTCGCTGCACTACGTCCTCGAGAAGCACACGATGGTCCTGCCGTTCGTCCCCGACGCCGCCACGGTGTCGCGGTCGAGGCGGCGTTCGCTGCGTCGGTATCATCGGGGCGGCGCCGCCCTGCCGCCCGACATGGCCAAGACCGGCAACCGCGGCGCGGGCGCGGCGAGGAGGACGAGGGGGTGGAGGGGCAGCAAGGCTGCGGCAGCTATATTCAGGGCTGTTACGTGCTGGAGGAGCTCTGTATAGGTACTTCCGTGCTTTCTCGGGCTGGATGCCGATACATGTTATAAAACACAGTAAAAGAATAAATAGTCAAAAGATAGAGAGACTATTATTTATTTTGTGAATATTAATAATTACAGAGCTTCCACGTATATATAGTCATGCCAAGATCTAAGAGTTTAGTAAAAGCTCCCATGCAAACGGACTAGGATTATGATTTCTCATTTTCTTTTCTTTTAGGATAAAGTCCGTATGTTTTACAACACTCCTCCTTGAGCGATTATCACAATATGCACATGCCTCGTTAAAACTCCATCCAAAAACCCTATGTAAAAAAACGGTTCTCGAAGGAAAGAGTACATCACATTTGTTAATTGTATTGCACATGTTGTCTCATTAAAAACCTTGTGAGAAACCTTCAAATAAAAAATCACATAGAAAAAAAGAGTACAACATTTAACCTTCTTGATGATGTATTCTTCAGGTTATTCTATTATTCATGAACAGATATTGATCTTCATAATCTATGCATAAACTTTAATGTTTTGACAAATATGATCTACTTGATATTTGTAATTTTAGTGGTTTACCTTCAAGGTAGATTTAATCAAATATGCTCCTCCTCATAGAGCCATGGTTTGAACTTCATTATTCAAATCTCACTTTTCATAATTGTGTGATTAACTAATGGTATGCATTACCATAATATTATGGCGCCGTTCGCTGGTCTGATTTTTTCAGACCAGCCGGCTGGTTCCTCTCGCACAAATCACTATGCATCTTTCAGCCGCTACAGTATTTCTCTCTCACACAATCAATCAATTTCAGCTAAGTTTTAGACCAGCGAACGGAGCCTATATCTTTCAAAAGATGGCTCCCAATTCTTCTATGAATTATAATATGAGTATAAATAAGAGCAATATGCTTCATGCATAATGACCACTTTTTAGTTGTGCACAACAAATAAAATTTGAGAACCGAGCAGCGCTCGGATGGCTAGCACAGCCAATGGGCTTGCAGCCGGCGCGAGTTCGATTCCTAGGAATCGCACTCGCATCTCTCACCGGGGTTCACCCCCAAATAAATTCTGTTGCCTCTCACGTGGAGCCACAAAGGGAATGCGACGCGCCCCGTCACCTACGGGTTCATGGTTGGACCCGGTGATCTCACGAAGGACGTGATCTAGTGATATGAGTATAGTTGTAGATTTGTTTGTGTACGCATGGTGCAAGTGTGGTGTGCATGTATAGGGTTGGTGTGATTCTGTACATGAGCAGATACTACAGCTGTATCTTGATGAGAGGCGCAAAAAAAAATTATCCTTCATGGTAATAAATTCTTTCGGAGGATTATGAGAGTAAATAATTTATAATATTCAATATCTTCTAGATAATGTATCAAACTTATACTAGAGTTTGAATACTTATAATTCTTTATTAGTGGATTTTTAAATTATATGTTCTACAAATCTTTGAGATTTTGACTGTACCACTAAATAATAAATCCAATCTTGTATTTAGCATTTAGGGGATAATTCAATTGCCAAAGTCACAATTATTCTTATGGTATTTAGAGGATATAAACACTTAATTGCTAGCTTTACAATATACACTTTCTGAGTGTTTGTATGGCACCTTCATGGTGTTTATTATGATTCCTCATTGCTTTCTCTCGGGTCCATATTCACTTCAGGGATCAATAGGTGTTTATTCAAGAATCGACTGGTAAATCCTTCATGGATTAATTTCTTCAAGGATGTTCTTATTCTTATTGAATAACAATTCTCTTCTATGAGATATATTATCTACTACATGAGAGATTATTATGTAATATACACAATAAGACAACACTATTCACTACAAAGTCGTTCGATGATGCTTTTTCCTTCTAGAACATGCTTTTCTTGAGACTTCAATATTCATACATGAATATATTCTACCTTAGACTTCTTAATACTTAGTATGATATTTAATTTCTATATGTTGCGATTTCTATTCTTCAGGAACTATATGAATTTTCAGAATCCACTTACTAATTGCATATTCATTCATTTCATTTGCCGAGACATAGCAAAATATTTATTTCTTCTTAGTAGGAGATTCAACCTCAATTGTTTTTTCATTGACCAGATATAATTGCTACAAGCAACTTTGCCATGGACTTTATTTTTCGGATCCGGGTTCTCATAAGAGAAACATTTGCAATTATAGAGATAGCGATATCGACAACTATTATTTTCTCCTAATATTCTCACAATGTGAGATTATTATATCTCTTTGTTATTTTCCAAACAAGAGATAATTTATTGTTCTGCATACTCAACACTATGATGCACGCGCTTAGTGTGTTAGATTTCATCTTCATGATGATCCTCTTTATGAGGTACTTAACTTTCTTCATGAGGTGTTCTCTTTATGAGAATGGAGGAGTTTGTTCTTTATTTCATTTAACAAATATACACTAAACTAGAACCTACAGGTGTCCCATAGATTTTAGCTTGATAGTATACAACATTTAGTTTACTACTAGTAAACACAACTTCTGGTTTATAACTTTAAGTTACACCTCTCATTTTTCAAAATTATCTAACATATGCTCCGTTTCATGCTTCACAAGAGCATCAGTCAAACTATTGTTTGATTTATTATGTGATACTATTCCTACTTCAAGCTTTAAGGAATATTTTTCTCTGAAGACCATTTTTCTTCTATGGAAATAATATTCGACATTCAACATAGGCTTTCTCTCCCCTAATGCCAATATTAGATCTTTAATAGCATACTTCAAAAGATATCCTTTATCATGGGCTTAAAATAATTTAGATTCACGTATCTCCAACTACAAGTGGAGGCCTATTCTTGTATGCTATGATGTAGTTTTATGGGAAATATTCACGCACATATTTTAACACAGGGGCTATTATTCACTAAATGCAGCGAGCTAGAATACATAAAATGTACTTAAGAATGTTCAACATTCCTACAAACTCAGGGATGTTCTCCCCCTGATTTGCACATATCATGGTTTAAAACTATTTTATTGTCTAGCTTCTTTATTGTTTAGCCTAAAATTTTGATCCAAATACTCATACATAAAAAATTAGGCCATATACTTCAAATATATAAAATACGCAACATTTAAAGTCACATGAAATTTCTTCTAGAATTTTCTAATTGCCATTAATACAAAATTCCCCCAATGTCTTTTCTTCATAAATCACAAATCATCATAAGTGTTTTATCTATCAACTCAATTTCCACTATAATTCATCCCTTTCAATTAGGTCACTTCTCTATTTAGCCAATTTCAATTTAAGCAACTCACTCCAATCTTAGGCTACTTAGCCCTAAACTAATTTATTGCTTATCATGCGATCCATTAAAAGCAAGATATTTCTTACTTCAACGAGAACTAACGTGTTAGCTAGCCAATTTAATTATGAGGGGAAAAGGTAGTAGCTATAGGCTACGAATATAGCTTCTATCCTAATATTCATGCGGGAGTAGAGATTGTTGCAGCTCCATGAGAGTGCACAACATAGTGATACACATTCATGTGTAATGTAGAATATTAATATTCAATCCAATGTATAGATAACAACAAAATACAAAGCTACAAACTTTCTTGTAATTAGTGCAATGTAGTGAAAGTTAACTCAGCCGAAAGGGACGCGGCTAGGAATTCAAGTCATAATACATGCACTTAAAAATAGATTTAGGAAGACTATGCCTATATAAATATATATTACCCATATTTTCTCATGCCTTTATCCAAAATTCCTCCCCTTTTTTATGCCATAGTTACTTCAAGTAGTAATATGCTACATGCATCATCTATGAATAATCATTTCTAATGTTCCATAGAATCCAATTATACTTCTGGTATTCATTGGTTCGGGCATAAAATTCACATATCAAGTGCACTGTTCAGTGTACAACAACATATTCAGGGTAGGATTTAAACTTCTAGTTTCTGGGCTGAAGTATTAAATACTTAGTTTATGGATTATACTATTTCTTGACTAAATTGATCCTTCTAAGATTAGCTAATATGCTAGTATAGTTCAATTGTTCATGTGCTTCTAGAAATTCAGTTTTCTTTCCTACCTACATGATAGTAGTGCACAAAGAAATATATAACCTTCATGGTTAATTGATGCTTTTTTGTGGATAAAATTAATGCAAAATTTATTTAGATAGACAATTGTTTATATGTAAAACATATAAATCTAATTCATTCCATGCAATATTAACATATATTACTGTATGTAAAAATTGCAACGAAGAACTTCATATTAATCTTCAAGCTAATAAAATAACCATTAACTCTTCTACGAGTTTACATCATCAACAACAACAACAACAACAATTAAACTTAAAGCACCGCCCCCACTGATACTTCAGTATAGTAATTCCAAAAACAAAACAAGTATGTAAGCACATGATTTAAGTTCTTCTTCAAGAAAACCTTAAATATTCTAATTCTTATCCATTCTTACATGTCTTAGCTTCTATGTTTGACATTTAGCAGCTTCATGCATGCTCTACTTCATAGTTGTGATATGTAATCATGATCCTTCTAGGAGTACAACATATGCAAGTCATATATCCTTATTCATAATGTTGTTCAAAAATTCTAACTCAATTTCTACTTGATATTGAGTAATTATGAATGATAAATTTGAATACTTCTAGTACTTTAATTTCTTCTAGAATTGGACATAGTCTTATTTACCATCTCGTCTTCGTTCTATGACTTTTAATCACAAAGCTTCAAGCTTATTATATTTGTTTATAGAGCAGCATTATATCCCATATGGTCATATAGCTTGAAAATTCAATTTTCAATACTTCTGGCATTATGCAATCATAATGTAGGATATCTTCTAGAATTTCTCATTCAGTGAGTCCCACAAGACCTTCGGGATTTAGCTTTGTCACATACTCATTCTTGGAGAGTAATATAAGGAACTATAATGCTTAAGGTCCACTCCACTTCAGTGGCAGTAGAATATCCTACTAGAATTTAATAAATTACCATGCTATATAATTCTATCATTCAGGACAAGTCCAGGATATTCCTTCTTCACGAAGGTATGCATATATTATTATTACGGAAATCATCGTGTGCGTATGAGTTTACTACATGTAAACAAGTGGCAAAGTACAAAAAGATAGCGGATGGTTATACAAAATAATCTTAGAAGCATCCTAGCATTTTTCAGGATTATGTTATATGTAAATATTCAGAATTAATACCAACCATTCATTCATCCCAAAAATTTATTATGCTAGAAAAAACAAATATAAGCCTATCAAAGGTGATAAGTCTAAGTTCTGCAGGATTTATAGAGAGCTCATATACCTTATACCATGTTTCTAGTGTAATCATTCAAAATTTTACTCTTGCAATTACATGGTATATAATTCATAATGTGTGATAATAAGGCATCCAAAAGAGCATAAGCATATCAACACATTGCATTTATATAAAAACAATAGATAAGCATGCAAAAGTTTCCAACAGAAGAATTCTTTTTTCTGTTTTTCTTTATTTAATCAATCCTATATGCAAATCCGGTGAAGCATACTGTTCATGTATACAGGTACTACATATAGAAAAATAATATGTACTTCGCGTACATCATAAGGCGCAACCTGTGGTACGTCCGTACGAGTAGCTGCGAGCTTGCATATCTGCAACGGTGATGAGATACATGCTAGCATCAATTCACTAAATTCACTAATTCATGCGTACATAGACTAGCCAGAATATATATTAGATTAGAATATTGAAACTACAGGTTTCTATAAATCAATCTATCAGCTGCTAGCTGCTTGATGTAGTGGATAGATGATCAACGTGATCAATTTACCATATATACTACTCTGTACTAGATAATATCAATACAGCTTCATGCCGTTTTTCTGTAGTGCAACACGCTTCAGGGCTGCAATGCATATTGCTGACCAACAGGAGCGAGGAGGCTGCGAGCCGCGTGTGGGTGGCCACATAAAAGTGGTGTTCTTGCCAGATTGCGCGATGCTATGCCGAGTCATAGCAACTTGGCTTGGCAAGCCGGTCTCGGGCAATATTAGTAGAGGCTTCAAGCCGACCATGCTAGCTACGCTGCAGGGTAGCGGATGCTCGCGTGCAGGCGGGCAGATGCAATAGCACACGGACAGCAGAGGGACGGCGTGTAGGCCGAAGCCGTGCGCTCGTGATACAGGGAGATACTAGCGGCGTGCAGGCCGCCTGACGGCGACTTTGATCCGGCCTATACAGAGCGAGGAAGACTCTGGATAGCACCTGCGGTGGGTGGCACACAATCTGCAGTTCGTGATGGGCTGATGGCCACCACCGTACTTCTGGTCTAGCCGGGGCGACAGGATGCGGCAACGGCTTCAAGCCGAGATGGCCCATGAACCATGCAGGTCACTAGGTGGATTTGGATCACAACATGGAAGGTGCCTGGGCATACGGGTCCAAAACAACTCCTGCTGTGCACGGGGCCATGCATGTGCGGCGAACTGGACTCGTGGTCTGGTGCATACTGGCATGCAAGCCAATAATAAATACGCAGATATTACCGTATACTTTCACAGATTCAACTCATGTAGATTCAATTACTGTATGTATATATACTTTGAGTATATGCACTTCATATACAATTCAACGTGCATCGAATATATAGACCAGCTCGATGGCCAGCACAAACAATCTGCAAGACTTGCTTCATACCGGGGATGCCAATTTGATCTATGTCGTCATATGCCGCGTAGAACAGTGATTAGTAGATGCATATCACGTAGGGCGTTTGTTATTGTCGTAGATTTGCCTGTTTGACAGCGATGGTGCATGTCGATGTAGTTCATATCAACAGCAGGTAGAGGTAGCAGATCCGTTCAGCTAACAACGTCAGAGATGTCGACGTCGTCGAAGTAGTCGCCGTGAGATGTCGGCACAAACGTCGGCGTCGAAGATTGGTGGCAGCTTCAATCGGCGAGATATCGATGTAGAGCTTGTCGTGCTGATAACGTGTTATAAAACACGTCGCCAACGGTTAGGACCTTCCCTCTCGTTTCTCATGATCAATACAGTAGATGAAAGTAAAAGAATAAATAGACACAAGATAGGGAGATTATTCTTTATTTCTGTGAATATTGGTAATTACAACGTAAAGCTCCCACGTATATATAACCATGCTAAGGTTTAAGAATTTGATAAGATCCGATATATAAACGGACTAGGATTATGATTTCTCCTCTTCCTTTCCTTCCATGATAAAGTCTGAATGTTTTACAACAATACAAACATTATGTCAAGCTGTGCTCGTCAGAGCTGTTGCAATTCCTTGTTTTTTTGTTTAAATCCTCGTGCATGCAACTGGAATTCGCATCATGCGTGTGTCCTGGGCTGGATGGGATCCTGTCTCGGACCAGGGATGAAACAGAGCCCTTCCTTCATGCAGGGTACATATGTGTTTGGCATGGCTCCATCTAGACTCCCAGTTATACATACTCGATCTACATACACGCACGGGATTAAAACAAGAGTAAATAAAATGGAATAATTTTCGTAATATATTCTTCTTGTCTTGCACAAAGGTTCGGCCAGAAAAAAGAAAGTTCTAGTCAAGAAGAGCATCATGAACCTCCTGCATATATCAGACATAACACGGCAACATGCCATGTCACAAGTCACTGTGATGGAGGATTGGAGGAGAACAAATAGATGCTTTTTTATGTCATTATAAACGTATGATGTTGACATCCAGTAATAACGAAATGGCGATCGGCCAATTGTCATAGAAGATGCGATGCGTCTCTGAGCAACAACTTCTACAACAAACGGGTGTCAAAACATCATAGAATTAGTAACAAAACACATCATCGTAATAATAAAATCATAAGACGCTATTTGAGTCTTTGAGATGCTTCCACGAGCCTGTTTTTTCATCATAAATTTGTCACATGAACCATGGCCCATGTGGCTGTAGCTTTTATGGGCCAATTTCTAAAGGAAAAAGTCCACAGTATCTCCCTCAATTTTTGCGAAAGTCTAATTTTCCTAGATTTATTATATAAATCTATAACTAAATTATATATGATTCAATGAGTATGGATTTTTTACTATAGTTCAAGCATACAACAATTAGCCCACCATAAAAATGTCACCATAGTTGGACCATAAAAACTGCAGCTATGAATTAATTACAGAAAAACATAGATCTAAAGTTACATAAAAAAATTTGTACTAAATCATACCATATTATATGTTTACTATGTAGACTATTCATGTGGAGTCCAATAGAATTAGATTTTCCATTTTATGATTTTTCTATGATTTATTATGATTTTTCAAAAATTCAGCCAAAATAAAAAAGAAAAAGATAAAACCTCCTTTGAAAACCACTTATAACCGGTCAGGGAGTTAAAACAAACGGTTATAAAAGTTTAGGGAGGTGGTTTACCCAATTTTAGGGTTTAGGTAGGAAAAATAGACTTTCGTAAAAGTTGAAGGAGATAATGTGGACTTTTTTCATTTCTAAACCAGGTTGTTTGGGCTTAGCCTATTTTATGATCCAATTTGGGGCCTAACTTTTTTTTCTTAACCCAGTTTTGTAAACTGTTTGTGCCTTGTGGGCCTAGCTCATTTTGAAGCTAACTTTATAGGTGACATCAAATTCCACCCAATTAAATATGGCCTAGGCCCATTCAAACAAACGCCACAAGTCTGCCAAAATTGAAGAGCTAGCCGTCACTATTGCAACATCAGAGGTTGCATCAACAAAAACTTTCAAGGCAAATTCAATTTTGCTATTTATCTGTCAGCTGAATTTTTTTTACTTTGGATCTGTCAGATTTTGTGCCGTTGGATTTGTTTCAAGATTTGTGCTATTTTTGGGCGTATACTCATGTAGTGGATTCTAAATTCTGAGCACTGAAAACCCGAAACCCGCTATTTTTTCTGCGTCCGATTTTTTCTTTTCTTTTGTCTTTCACCGATCGTTCGACCTCCTTTCCCCAATCCCCTCTGCATCGCGTCTCCTCCCCGGCGTTTCACAGGCGGTTCGCCTCGCCGCCGCTACCCCAGAGCCGACGGCCTTAGAGGAGCCTCGCCGCGCGGGCGGTTCGCCTCGCCGCCACTACCCCCTGAGCCGACGGCCTTAGAGGAGCCATGGCGTGATGAAGTTGTCGTTTGCTGGCAGGTTCTCCGAACTCTGAAGAATTGGTAAGTGTATTTGTTCATTGCATAGTTGTTCCCCGATTGATGTTGATTGCTGATCTACCGATGTGTTCACGGGCGTTGTGTGCGGTGGGGTTGGGGGTGGGCGACCTGGTACGGGATTTAGAGGTCCAAGGAACTGGGGGTTTGGGGGGTGGGTGTCGATGTCGTGCTGCCAGCTCTTCCAGGTGGCCGCGGTGTTGACTAGGGCGGCCGACGTCGAGACTGGGAGCACGACCTTGGTGAGAAGCTCAACCAGGATGGAGTCTAATGGGTGGTGGCATTGCTCGTGAGCTCCGCTTTTCCGCTGGCGGCGTCGACATCCTAGAGAGAAATCTGATTTGGATCTCAAATGTGCGCCAAATGTGTGTGCTAGCTTTTTATGTGATGTGCAGTCCAATGAAAGGTTGTTTGCACTGTTGTCGACGTGTGCTAGCTTAGCAGCTGTGATGTTCCTCCTTGCTTTTTTTATTTGGACTGAATCATCCTATGTTATTTACAATGCTTTTTTTTTTCTGATATATGGATTGTGCACAATGAGAGTGAGGCTTGTATTATTCACTTGCTTGTCTGTTCCTTCCCTTTAAATTGGTGTTACTTGTTTGTTTTTTTGTTCTTGTTTTTTATAACATTAAGTATTTCTGCTGTGCAACTAAATGTGACAATGGGGTTCAGGAATGAGGAGTACTAGTTATCTGTTTATTTGCATCCTTTTGATAGTCTTTGGTAGTGTATTTTTTTCTTTATTTGTAGGATTGTTGCATACTCAGTTTGGGCCTGATTCTATTCTTTATTAGGATAACCTTTTGTTTGATGTGTAGGCTGTTAGTCCCAACTATTTTTGAATAGGTTTTTTAGTGCCAACTGTTTAGGATTGAGCTTTGTTGTATGTGTACTGTCTTTTTTTTGTTTGAGCCATGTCATTGATTAGTCTAGTTATTCCCATCATACCAAAACATTCTGTCTAAAACCTAATTATATGGTAAACTGCCCCAATTTTAATTAGTTTTCATTTTTATTAAATTATAGACTAGATAAATTTCATGGTGTTTGGCGCTCTGTTTAGGTTTATTATTCCTTTCCACTCTCGCCCTTTGGTGTTTTTATTGCTGTGAGGTCATGCTGCAGCTTTGACCAGCCCTGACCACCTCTATGTACTACTTGCTTGGGGTGGGTTGGTTGAGTGGACGACACCTGGCTTAGCTAGGCAGACGCTGCGGACCCTCACAGCTAACATCAAAAGCGTCGAGGACCGTGTCAAGGCGCTCAAATCCTCCGACCCTTCTTCAGTCTTTTGTAGCCGATTTCGTCTGCCTTCTCATGAAGCTTAAATCCGCTGCTTCTTCCTCCTCGGATCTCCGGATCTTGGGGACTAGAAGCTCTATGCGTATAGTCTCGCCCACCACCTCTTGGACGTGTGCGTCGGTGGCGCCAACAACTTACCTACGAGTGACGCCGAGGCCACGGTCGTGACCCTAATGCTAATTTTATTCAAATGGACCAGCAGGTCATGATTTGGGAGTGTCAGGGTGACACTCGATCAAAGTTCTATACTCTAAACGTTAAATTTGTTTAAATGGACTAGCATATCATAATTAGTGGGTGACACACGACTCCTTTAAGGATCCTAATCTCTATTTCTTCCTCGTTGGTGCCTAATAACTCCAATAAAGTATGACAATAGTAGATATAAAACATGTTGAAGAGCTATAAACTCTTTTTTAGATAAAGGGGCACAGGTGCATGAGAAAAGCAATGATGGAGTGAAAGCTTTGGTGTTCTCATCATTTTTTCTCATTCCTTCTAGGAGGGATGCTCAACTAGGACAGACAGATAAGGTTTTATTGTGAGAAGGGAACTCTCCTTGCATTTTGCCCCATGGGTCTCTCTCTCTCTCTCTCTCTATATATATATATATATATATATATATATATAGCAAGGTGGGAGGATGCAACAATCTTCCTCCCAACCCTCCATAAGTCGACAAATTATAAACAAATCCATAGTCCTTATAGCTTGGGCCTTATTTACAACAGGGGGTATGACTTGTTGGAGTTGATCTTGTCTTAAGTCAAGATGGAGAAACTATATGGGCCATGCATTGCCCATCACTTCTAAATGATGCACATTGATCAGGCATGCAGACCAATTCAACCTTGGCTCGGTCTCCCAACCAACTCAACTGCATGCTATAAGAAAGGGATTTTTGGTTGCTCAAATCTCAAACAGAAAAACAAGAAATCCACCAAGAAAAGAACCACATCCCTAACCTACCAAATAAGGATGCATGGCAGTTGGTGTGAAGACCGTAAGCCACTATATCAGACATTTGCGCTGATGAGGAACTCAAGATCATCACCGATGTCTTCCAATGGGTGATTATGTTAGTGACCCTAAGGGCTAATTCATGTTTAAGTTCTAACATGACTAGACCCAGCCTAACCCCTAACATATAGTCATATATTGTGAATGTTACTATGTTGTGAATGTTACGTTCGTCTTTATTGTTTGTTGTAAATTGATGTTGATGTGTAACCACTATAGGGTTAGATTGAAATTTTAGAAGGTGACAGGTAAACCAAACAAGGGAAGAGGATCATGGCATTAAGGAGCTGTGAACTTACCTCTATGATGACTGAACAAAGTGCTCAAGGAGTTTGTGCAACTGCCATTGTTGTTGTCGATGGATACTTTGTGATGTTGGAGTTTGTGAAGCTATCATGAGCGTTGTCAATGAATTGACTTGTGTTTAAGGAGTATTACCTTTGGTGTTGTCGTTAGTAAAAACAAATGATGATGTTTGAGAGTTAAAATGATGATGAGAACATGTTTGGAGAATAGTATCGCTATATCATGTTTCCTCGAAGTACATTTGATCATGGGCTGCCTGCGACCTGGTAGACTTGTCGGGTCGATGCGGGCCGACAATTTTGGCCCGGTGCAAAAATCAGGCCGGGGCGTAGGTCTTCTACCTAATTTTAGCCCACGGGTGGACCAGATGGCCAGACATAAAATACAATTGAAGAAGGATAAAGAACTCTGGTTGGCACTTTGCCACGAGCACCAGCAACCTAGTAGTATGTAGTCCATCGACATACCAATAACAATCGTATAAAAGGATGGACCCGTCTCACCCCCCGACCCGTCCCTCCCACCCCGTAAGCCCCGCGCCGACGAGCCACCAACTAGTAGCAAGCTCTCCCCATCCAAACCTAGATCCAAACTCCCCTCGCCCTGATCTATCGATCCATGGAGTTTGTGGACAGGTTCCGCAGCTCCCTCCCATTCCCATGGCTCCGGAGCCCCACGCCATCCCCATGACGGCTAGGCCGAGATCCACCGCCACGGTCGCCCCTATGTCTCCCACACTCCAAGCAGCTGTAGCCGCGCACCTCGGCCACGGCGAGGAGGCTGCGCCCAAGAAGGTGGTGCAGCTGATGGAGGAGGAGGACCAGTCACTGGTCGTCGTCGAGGATGTCATGGAAGGTGAGGACGAGGAGGAAGATGAGGACGATGTTGTGGCTCCAATGGTGGCTGCGCGGACTCCCTTCCTGCCGCTGGCACCACGGACATCGAATCTCGCCACCGCGGCCACCTCCCTCTGTGCGGATGCTAGAGTCGTGATGGGCGCCCCAGGATGTGTGTGGTCATCCCCAGCGTCGCTGCCACGGGCTCCTCCCTCTCCCCATCAGTAGCCTCCTTCCCTGAGGTCCGCTTGGCTGGACGCCCTAAGGCTCTTCGTTGGTCTGAGGACGTCTATGGCTGCTTTGACTATGACTCTGATGCCTTGCTTTAGTTGATCGATTCTCTTTGTCACAAGCTTCGCCATGACTCGCCACTGTCTCAGCTGTCGTGTGCTCGGGCCGCTGCGGGTGGGGGCGTTCCCTCAGCCGGTGAGCCCGTGGACGAGGTTGGGCCTAGTGCTGGTGTGCGGGATCGTAGGCGGTCCAGGCATCGTCGGCTATGAGAGCACGTCCACGGCCCCAACGCCCGCGGCACCATCGATGACCAGCAGCCGGTTGCTTCCTCCAGGCCTTGGCTCAAGTCTATCTTGGTGTAAGCCGGTGATGGGGCCCTAATTCATGGTCCTCTAGCTGCCTCACCGCAGCGCAGGTGTGGCCGCAGGAGCCGGTGGCCTCAACTAGTTCCTGGCCTACCGCTCTGGAGAGTCGACAACCACCCGCCGCCTCAATGAGTTTCGGCACAACGATGTCTCGGGCCCAGGGTGTCCCACCACCACTGTGTCACACCACCGAATGTGCACGGGTGGTAGGACATCCTGCATCCAGTCCAGCCGGAGTTGCGGCGGTCTTTCATTCCACGTGGAGTCATTGAGGCTTCAAGGAAGAGCCTTGTGACCATGGCATGCTTTCGCGGTCGTTGCTTTCGGTGTCTTGCGTGACCACAATGTTGCTTCTTGTCGGGATCTGCTCAAGTGCCTGCACTGCAGATGTAGCGAACACCTGTCGAGGAGCTACCCAGCATGCCGTAGCCTCCACATTCGATGACATGCCAAGGTCAATCGAAGCCAACATGCTAATCGACGCTCTATCCACGATCGCCTTAGCTTCGATGAGTTCCCGCCGCTCGGCAGGGCACCTGTGTCGCCCTCTGGTGTGATGCTGTAGATGGACCCAGGTGAAAGGTCCTAATAGCTAGAGGGGGTGAATAGCCTATTAAAAATTTCTACAACAACACTTAACAAACCAGTTAGATAATTATGAGGCGAAGCAAGTGTTGCGCTAGCCTACTAAAAATGCAAGTCACCTACCACAATTCTAGTTTCTATAGTTTCTAACCACATAATGGCTATGTCACTATACTAAGTTAGTGTGCTCTCAAAGGCTAACTAAAGAGCCACACTAACCAAACTAACAAGCTCTCATAACTAGCTACAATAAAGAGCTTGATAACTAGTTTGCGGTAATATAAAGAGAGTGAGCAAGATGGTTATACCGCCAAGTCGAGGAGTGAACCAATCAATCACAAGAATGAATACCAATGAAGACCAATCACCTCAGAATCAAATGATGACACAATGATTTTTATCGAGGTTCACTTGCTTGCCAGCAAGCTAGTCCTCATTGTGGCGATTCACTCACTTGGAGGTTCACGCGCTAATTGGCATCACATGCCAAACCCTCAATAGGGTGCCGCACAACCAACACAAGATGAGGATCACACAAGCCACGAGCAATTCACTAGAGTACCTTTTGGCTCTCCGTCGGGGAAAGGTCAAGAACCCCTCACAATCACCACGATCGGAGCTGGAGACAATCACCAACCTTCGCCCGACGATCCTCGCTGCTCCAAGCCGTCTAGGTGGCGGCAACCACCAAGAGTAACAAGCGAATCCCACAGCAAAACACGAACACCAAGTGCCTCTAGATGCAAACACTCAAGCAATGCACTTGAATTCACTCTCAATCTCACAAAGATGTTGAATCTATGATGGAGATGAGTAGGAGGGCTTTGGCTAAGCTCACAAGGTTGCTATGTCAATGCAAATGGCCAAGAGTGTGAGCTAGAGCCAGCAATGGGGCTTAAATAGAAGCCCCCACAAAATAGAGCCGTTGTATCCCTTCACTGGGCACTGCTCGGGGCGACCGGACGCTCCGGTCAGATCGACCGGATGCACCCTGCCAGCGTCTGGTCAACAGATGGCTGCCACGTCATCCCTCTCTTCAAATAATGAGCATCCGATCCCAACAGTCAAGTGATGACTAGATGCAACACAATGCCATGACTGGACGCAGGACCCAAACATCCGGTCACTTCTAGTAAGGTTCCAGCTGCGACTGGACGCGTCAGTTTGATCACGACCGGACGTAGGACCCCAGCGTCCGATCACTTCCAGTAAGCCTCCACTCGTGATCGGACGCATCCGGTCATGCCCGATCGGACTCACCCAGCGTCCGGTCACTCACTGTCTCCTCTGTGCGTTGCCACATCAGCAGGACCGGACACACCCCACTAGCGTCTGGTCACGAAGTGACCCAGCGTCCGGTCGAAGACCGACGCCAGCATCTTCACTGCTTCCACTAACCGGACGCACCGGTCCAGTTGAGTCCAGCGTCCGGTGCAGTCTGTGAAACCCTATCTTTTCTATACAGTGCGCCGGTGGCACCGTAAGACTGTCCGCACTCTACGGGCGGACACTCCACTGGTGAAGTTTCCTACCCTTGCTCCCAAGTGCTAAACACAATGTGTATCACCTTTGTGCATGTGTGTTAGCATATTTTTCACAAACATTTTTAAGGGTGTTAGCACTCCACTAGATCCTAAATGCATATGCAATGAGTTAGAGCATCTAGTGGCACTTTGATAACCGTATTTCGATACGAGTTTCACTCCTCTTAATAGTACGGCTATTGAACGTAAATGTGATCACACTCGCTAAGTGTCTTGATCACCGAAATAAAATGGCTCCTACCACTTATATCTTTGCCTTGAGCCTTTTGTTTTTTTTTCTTCTTTTGCAAGTCCAAGCACTTGATCATCATCATGGAATTGCCATCATCATGTCATGATCTTCATTTGCTTCACTACTTGAAATGTGCTACCTATCTTATGATCAATTTGATAAACTAGGTTAGCACTTAGGGTTTCATCAATTCACCGAAACCAAACTAGAGCTTTCAATCTTCCTCTTTTTGGTAATTGATGATAACCCTTTCACAACGATATGAATTGAAATTCAAGTGAATCCATGTTGCTTGCCCAAGCATATTTACCATGTGTAAAATAATATGGACAAGTTTCATGAACTCCATGTGATAGCAATTGCTCCCCCTACATATGTGCTAAGAGTTTGGATGTAGCTTGCACATATGCTTAGATAGGAAATATATGAGACAATGTCTACTAAATGATGCTAAGATATAAAAGATGGACATTTGAAGCATGATACCAATCGAAGTGCACCAATATACCATCCTTAGCACCATTAGTAACTAGTCATACACAAAGAACTAGAATACCCCGTGAGATCAACATTAGAAGTAAGGGTCTAGTTTTCATGATGTGAGCATGAGTTTAGTTACTTAACCTATGCATGCTAGTTTTTCATTTCATCATTTAAGCCTACAACTAGCATACACCACACAAGCATGGATATTGAACTTTAAAACTTTTGCCATGCAAGCAAATATATGAAATGCACATTCAAATGCACCATACAAGTTCATGAGCTTGCTCCTTTACTTGTGTGCTCAAAATTTTAATTGATTCCCTTCCTTTGTCATATCTTCCTCCCTATGTCAAATTCTCCCCCTATCACTTATATCTTTATTTATTTCTTCCTTTGTTGTCTTTTCACCATCTTAGTACACTAATATCTTTGTTTTTCTCCCCATGTACTAATATCACTAATATCTTTGTTTTTCTCCCCCTTTGTCATTAATGACCACAATGGTTCAAAATGTAGATAGGGTTTTAGTGTTTATGGTTTATGGTTTATGGTTTTAGTGTTTAGGGTTTATGGTTTTAGTGTTTAGGATTTAGGGTTTTAGGGTTATAAGCTTTGGAGTTTGGCGTTTAGGGTTAGGGTTTTATGGTTAAGGCTTTAGGGTTTAGGTTTAAGTTTTTAAGGTTTAGGTTTTTTAGGGTTTAGGGGTTAGGGTTTAGTATTTACGGTTTAGTGTTTAGGGTTTAGGGTTGTAGGGTTTACGATGATCGATATTAACTAGAAAAATAATTTGCGCCGTTGGGCCTTACGATAATCTAGTGGTCAAGAATTAAAAGAGTATATAGGAAAAAAGACTTGGGCCTGTTTGGCTGGTATTAAAGCCGGCTGATAAGCCAGCTGAAGCTGTTTTGTTGTGAGAGAAAAAAATACTGTAGATTCTACCTGATAAGCCAGCTGATGAGTTCAAGCGAACAGACCCTTTATGGATCATTGAATTTTTGTGATCTAACGATCAGAATAAATAGAGTATCCGTATTAAATACAAAATCTACAAATATGAGATTAATTAGATTAGATAAAATAAAAAGAAAAGGATATACACCTTTTAATGATTTCCTAACAAAAATAAATAGAGTATCTATGTGAAGTATAAGGCATATAAATTACGAGATTGATAAAAAGAAGAAAAAATGGTACTGTTGGGTTTTATAGTGGTCTAATAGTCAAGAACAAATATAGTATTTGCTCCAAATACAAGATATAGAAATTACGATATTAATCAAAAGAAGAAGAAAAGTATGCACCGTTGAATTTTTGCCATACTTTATATGAAATTCCTAGCTGATAATGCAAGTGATAGTGTGTAGATAAATTTTTTGTAGCCTAAAATTACCAATAAAAAGGTTAAATAAAAATTGATTCAAAGCTCATGTTGTAATAAGTAGGGTTGAAAACCAATTTTTATTGAGCAAAAATATTATAGAACATGTGTGTGACACCGTAATAAAGTTTGAAGCACAAACTTTGTAGATGACAATGCAACTCTTGCTGTAGAAAAATAATATTGCTAGATAATATTTCCAATGGCTTGGAAATGGAACTTGGAATTTAAAATCAGCCAAACTTGAGAAGTTACTAAGTCTAAATACAAGTTTGACAACACCAAGTTCAAGAATTAATTCTGAGAAATCTAGCTAAGACTTGGTACCATGTTCTAGCCTTTATGGGTAGCCTGATATGCCCTCTTTAGCACAGTGAAGGTGGTTTAGTTTCAACTCGGATAGTTTAGTTTTTACGGATGCTTTAAAATCCGTGCATGCACACAATCACTGGCTGACTAGCTTGCGTGCACGATCAACACGCGCGGCTGCTCTGTGTCACCATGCAGCCATGCCCTACACGCTCGTGCTACCGTATGTTGGCCAACCGAGGCCGACTGGCTCGCCGCGGGCTCGGCTCAGCAGCTTTTTAACGCCCGATCAGAAGCGCCATTGTCGGCCAAATTGTAATGACCACGGTGCCCGTTAGGCCACCGCTGCCCTACACACTGCTACCCTCCCTGCTTCACACTGCCGCGCTGTGGCTACAACCACTACATCTCTCTACCGCGCACGTGGGCTAGCCCTTGCTACCCTACACCGTCTTCTCGCCATTATGGCGCTGTGCCGCACTTGACTTGGTCTCAGCTGGGGATACACGCGCACGTTCCCTCTGACCACATTATCCTACAACACGCGCATGTGTGCCATTCCGCTAGTAGCTAGCCATGTCCCGCCAAGGCGAGGACGAACCGAGCCAGACCTGCCCCCCCCTCTCTTCTCTGCTGCCATGACCGCCGAGCCACACCATCAAATTCGGCATGGTTGAGTCACCATCGCCCGATTCATCATGTCCCTGGCTCTGCCATTAAGTCGTCTTGCTAACCAACCCCACCCTGCCTTAAATCGTGCTCGCCGAGCTCCAATTTTGGAGTTTCCCCAACGCCGAGCCGTTAAGGCCACATTCAGCTGGCGTGGTGGCAACCCTTCCCAGTAGCCGTTCGTGCTCAACCAGCTGCACCACTAGCCTCACCTTGACTCCCTCTTCATCATGCGCTCGTCAGCTATACCTCTACCGCTATCCTAGCGCCGCTGACGCGGCCGTGTCGTCGCGGCTCGTCATCGAGCTCGCCACGCGCATGTGGCCAGCCCGGCTCATGCAGTCCCCGGCCGTACCGTCACCTTGGCCAGGTCCACGATGAGCCCCTACTGCTCGCACGCTAGCTGGTTAAGCAAGTAGCTATCCTAGTTCACTAAAACCGTTGCACCGCCGTCGTGGACGGCCATGCACCGCTGCCACTCGCTCGAGTGTGTCTCGCTGCACCTCACTGAAGGGTTATGATGTTGCTACACTAGCCGAAAAGCAAAAATTTTGACCCCATAAACCAGGAACTACCGCTAGTTATGGATCACGGGATTACCACTAGACGCCAGCGTGCGCGGCTGAGCGACTTCGGTGTAGTCGTGCACGCCGCAGCAGAGCGCCGCAGCCATGCGGGTCGTCCTTCCGCCTGTCCCTCTTGTGTAATTCATCCTTGTGCTCCAGATGCAGCACCTCCGACGTATCCACACGTACAGGGAGGAAGCGTCGCGCCTCCGAACTGCTAGATCCGCGAGGAACGAAGGCACGGGCGTGGGAAGGGCGGTGGCTGCCAAATGGCCTGAATTAACCTAGCCCTGCCGCCCTCCCCTTGCTTATATAGGCATCCTAATGAGCTCCTGAGTTGGAGGCCCATTAGCAACCCTAAACCTTGTCTAATTTGGCTCCAATCCGAATTAGGCTTCCAGCCCCTTAAGCGTGCGACCCTATGGGTTCACGCACACATAGACATGGCCCGAATACTCCTATTCGGCCAATAGTTGGTAGCGGCCTCTAGCAAGGCGTGTCAACTCCTATGCATACGTAAAGATCATATCAGACGAACCACCACAAAACCACATACATGTTATTCCCTTTGCCACACGATATTTGGTCCAACTCGTGGGTTAACTATTAACCCAAGCATGGCCATGCATTTTCTTGATCCAAATCATTCGAGTGGTTCAGTGATATCTCTCTCTCGTGAAGAGGGGCAAATTCCATCTTGATTGACTATGTCTCACAGCATGTTTCCCGACAAACTTGAAAACCACCTTTATAACTACCCAGTTATGGAGTAGCGTTTGATAGTCCCTAAGTAGGTCATTTCACATCTTGAGTACATACGACAATCTCAGGTCTAAGGACATAACGTACATGATGTGTAAAGAGATGATAAGAACATCTCACGTTGGGTCTGTCCAGCCCCATGTCATACATGTGCCCACATTATTAGTTTGACATCTCCATGTCTATGACTTGTGAAACATAGTCATCAACTAATAATGTGCTGATCTAATATTCATGTGTTTCCTCACAAGAACTCTGATCAGGGACAACTTTAGAATAACCATACAAGTAAAAGAGTTTCACAAACAATTCACATAATTGCCAATCGATACAAGTTTGTCTTTAATGGATATTCAAATGAACTCATAATATATCATGGATACAAGGCAATACAATCATCTCTATGATTATCTCTAGGGCATACTCCCAACACTCACCACCGCTTAGTGTAGGCGCTTAGGTCATAGATGGCAGTCGACCCTTCAGGTAGGTCCGCGTGAACCCTAGATGGCCGACGTGGCCGGCCAATGCAAGTGTAGGCGCTTAGTGTAGGCGCTTAGGTCATAGGGGCATGCGCGGAAGAATTAAGAAAAATCTAGGGGGTTAAGTGCAAAGATCAGAGAGAGAAAGAAATAGTGAAAAGACAGTGACGTAGTTTGGAGCAAGTATGAGGTCTCTTTTGTAAAAACGCCAGCACGCGCGGGGGCTCTTCCACCGTGGGTCGCTTCTGCGCGTGGGCCACGCCCACATTGGGGCACGCTAGGCCAGTTCGCTTCCTCTTTTTCGTAAAGAATTAGAAATAGCTTTTTATTTTAATTGTGAGCCAATTTTGTTTCATTAATATAAAATCATATAGGTGTCCAAAAATCATGAATCTAATTTTGTTAGGTTCCACAAATTATTGTCTATTTGTTAGTGTAGTTGGTTCATACATATCTGTGTTGATGCGAAGAGCTATTAAATCATTTGAAAGTGTTTAATATTGTTAGGTTAATTATTGTAGGAATTTTTGTGGTAAATTGGTGATAGCTTTGATCTTAAAATTTTTACAGTAGCTTCATTGTATTATTATGTGCTCACTGTAATTTTTGTAGCCTTAGACTAGACTAAAAATTTGGGTAGTTAAATGTTCCTTGTTTAAATCTATATTAAATCTTTAATAGAAATAAAGGCATACCATTAATTTGCGAAACTAGGTGCTTGTTAGTTGAACTCAATACTTTGCTTGTTGAAGATGATAGTTAGCTTAGTATCTTAGTCATTAGAGCTAGCTTAGTAGTTTAACATGTGTATCCTTATTTTAAGAGTTGTTGCCTAAATACTAAATTGTTGCATCATCATCATCGCATGCATATAGAGAACGAGTTAGCATAGATTGTGACCACCGGTGAGCATGAGTTCGAGGATATCATCGAGGAGTACGAGAAGGAGATTCACGTGTAGGAGGAGGTCCCAGAGCCACCACTGACTGACGCAGTTGGCACCGTGCCTGCCCAAGGTAAGCCTCGGTGCATAACCCTTATTTTTTATAATCACTGAAAATATATATGTGATGTGCATTTACGTTACAGGAATTTTATGGAAACCACATGCATAGATACATCTGTCCTATGAGTCCTACTAGTATAACTTCGAGTTGCTGCTATGCTTAGGTTTTTGGTAGCGTGAGTAATCTGTCGTTACTCATAATAGGTGATAATTATAATTACTCTCATGATAAAATGCTGAAAGGAAAAATAGAGACCGGGCAGGGATATGGTATGGGTACTGGTGGGTGTGACGATGTTGAGACTGGCGGTCTCAGACAGTGTGGAGGAGGTAGAGACCTCCGCCTCTCAGACGGTGTGGAGGAAGTAGAGGTCTCCGCCTGCTACGCCGCTCCTCCCGGCGGAGGCACGAGAAACAAGCGTGATAGATGGGCGAGTAAGGAAATGGCACGCAAAACTAGGGTTTCATTAATTCTTGCACCAACCACCCGCACGGTTACAAGTGTTCCCTATTTATAGGGCTCAACTACTTCCTGTCGGAATTTATTACAATGCCCCTCAACTGCTACAGTACATTCCTGGAATATTCCGACGCTGGTCTCTCGTTTGCGGGGCAATCCCGCCACGCTGTCTCCAAGTAACGGGCCTCCATAAGCGGTCGGCCCACCGTACATCGTCCGTATGTCTCCGCCCGGCCACGCGGGGGCTGTGGTTCCCGACGCTGACCTACGTCATCGGGGGCGCGCCGTCGCCTTGGCGGGTCTCTGCCGGTCCGATCGGAGATGTCAACCGTGGGTCTCCGCCCGGCCGCGCGAGGGCCATGCTGGCACACTCGCGCGGACCACGGGCGCCTGCGCTTGAGTACCTGCGCACACTTAGGCAAGATTGTTTGTTTAATTAGTTCAGAGGTAAGGCGGCCTCCGCCCTCAAAGTCAGAGGCGCCCGTGAGCCGAAGCGGGGCGGCATCCGCCTGAGCATAGGTCGGAGGTCTCAGCGCACGGCCTGTGCGGAATTCGCGACAAGCCTACGGAGCCTCGTGTAGTGCCCTATGAGCATAGCCAGGAAAGTTCCTTTAGTCAGCGCCAAGTCTCCGCCCCATGACGGTCGAAGACGCCTTAGCGACACCATGCTGTCGGAGGCCTTCGTCACCCGCCGAAGCCTTGTTACAACAGTTCCCCCATTTTGACAGGGTTTTGTCAGACCTTGTCCTTGTTTTGATTTTTTCAATGGCGAAGACCTTCTTCCTGGTTCTAGCGCCATAATGGTGTTGCCTCTGATGCTTGGGTTGGTTTTTTGTTAATTTCGGAGGCCTGTTTTGGCCGAGGTTGTTTTTTGCCTTGCTGCCTGAATTTGTTCAGGTCTTCGTCAAGGTCGGAGGCCTGTTTGGCCAATGTTGTTTTTGCCTTGATGCCTGAATTTGGTCAGGTCTTCGTCAAGGTCGGAGGCCTGTTTGGCCAAGGTTGTTTTTGCCTTGATGCCTGAATTTGGACAGGTCTTCGTCAAGGTCGGAGGCCTGTTTGGCCAAGTTGATTTCTGCCTTGATGCCTGAATTTGGACAGGTCTTTGTCAAGGGTCGGAGGCCTGTTTAGCCAAGTTGATTTCTGCCTTGATGCCTGAATTTGGACAGGTCTTTGTCAAGGGTCGGAGGCCTGTTTGACCAAGTTGATTTCTGCCTTGATGCCTGAATTTGGACAGGTCTTTGTCAAGGGTCGGAGGCCTGTTTGGCCATAGAGGTCGTTTCAAATTGCCAATGCCTGTGGCCGGCGCTTTGAAAGGACCTGTGGTTATTATTGTTCACCGAATATTGCAGCGCTAGAGCTGGCCGCTTTCGGTTTTGGACTTTTCAAGCGTTCTTTTGGGGGATTACCTCTTTATACTTGTAGAGGATTTTTACATTGAGCCTGCCTCGTTAAAAACCTCACCTCCGCTTGGAGTTCCCCTGTGGGGAAAAGAGTACAGACTCTTTTACATTTTTTGGTTGAAGAAAAAAAACTGAAAGGTAAATGAACGGAGGGGCCTTCGCTTATTATTTGCGGAGGTTGCCCTTTGGTACACTGCCTAGATGTAATATCTGCGGAGGCTATCGATATTTCAGGTGTGGGTTGTCGTGACACCTTCACTGTCGGTCAAGTAGAAAGGGCCAGGGCGGCCTGCTGCCGTTGCTGTGTATGGGCCTTCCCATTTCGGTTGCAGTTTACCAACAAGTTGTGCGTTGGGTTTTCTTCTGAGCATGAGGTCTCCGTGTTTTATGTCTTTCCTTACCACCTGAGAGTCTCTCCACTTTTTGGTTTGGGACTGATATTTTGCAATACTTTCGACTGCTTCTAGTCTTATGGCTTCTATTGTTTCTTTTGCATATTCTTCATCTTGCAACATTAGCTGTCTCGTTGTGCGGAGGCTTTCGTGCTTGATTTCTTCCGGCATCATGGCCTCTTCTCCATAAAGCAGTTTGAATGGTGTGAATCCTGTTGTTCGTGAGATAGATGTATTGTGTGACCAAATCACTCTGGGTAATTCATCTACCCATTTTCCTTTGCGTAGGCCCAGCAGTGTTTTTGATATTGCTGAAAACACTATTCTGTTTGCTCTCTCCACAGCACCATTGGAATCTAGGTGGTATACTGAGGCGAAGGCTAGTTTTGTCCCAATGCTTTTGTAGAATTCTTTGAAGCTCTCTGAATCGAATTGTTTTCTATTGTCTACTGTCAAAATCCTCGGTACACCGAATCTACAAATGATGTTTTGCCAGAAGAATTTTCTGACAGTTTCTGAGGTTATCTTCGCTAGCGGCTTTGCCCCTATCCATCTTGTAAAATATTCTACTGCCACTACTGCGAATCTATTTCCTCCTTGGGATGGTGGTAATGGGCCGACTAGGTCCATACCCCATCTTTGTAGCGGCCATGTCGGAGGTATAAGCTGGGTCTCCGACGATGGTTTTGACTGCCCTGGAGAGAATGTTTGGCATGCTTTGCATGTTCTGACTGTCTGCTCTGCGTCTTGTATGTGTGTTGGCCAATAAAAGCCTTGCCTTATTGCCTTTGATGATAAAGCTCTAGAGCCAATGTGCGACCCGCAAATTCCTGAGTGTATTTCTTGAAGCAACTCTATGCCTTCGCTCTGCGATATGCATTTGAGGAGAGGCTGGACTACTCCTTTCTTGTACATTACACCATCTATGATTGTGTAATTTCTTGCCCTGGCCTGTATTCTTGCTGCTTTTGCTTCATCTTCTTCGGTGGTTTTGTCTTCTAGGAATTCTGTTATCGCCTTTCTCCAATCTTCATTTTGCAGGTGTAGTATGGACTTTAGTGCCTTGGATGTCTCCGCAGTTGCCAGAGACTTCAAGATCTGGTAAAAAGTGTTTGGTGGCAGTGGCAGGTTGTTTGCCGCAGCCTTTGCCAATTCATCTGCCTCTGCATTTTCTGATCTTGGGATGTGCTTCAGGGTGAAGCCCTCAAATCTCCGCTCCAAATTTCTGACAACGGATAGGTATTTGATGAGTTCTTGCTCTTTTGCTGTGTATTCTTTCTCTACTTGGCCAGTGACCACTTGAGAATCTGTTTTGACTGTCAATGTTTTGGCCCCTAGGGCCTTTGCTTTGCTCAGCGCTAAGATCAGGCCTTCATATTCTGCTATGTTGTTTGTTGATTTGAACTCTAGCCTTGCTGCGTATTTCAGTCTGACGCCGGAGGGTGCTGTTAGGACGGTGGAGGCTCCTGCTCTGGCTTGGCCCCAGGCTCCATCCGTGAATGCTATCCAGCCTTGGATTGTTGGTTGCACCTTGGGCTATGTCGGAGGTGTCCAATCTGCTACAAAATCGGATAATGCTTGTGATTTGATTGCTGTTCTGGTGACATACGAGATACCAAACTGTGATAGCTCTGTAGCCCATTTGCCTATTCTGTCGGAGGCTTCTTTGTTTCTGAGCAAGTCTTGGAGTGGCAGCGATGTTGGAACTAAGATTTCGTGTGCTTGGAAATAATGCTTTAGTTTTCTTGATGCCATCAGTACTGCGTAGGCAACTTTCTCTACCTCTGTGTAGTTTAGCTTGGCTCCGGCCAGTGCTTCTGAGATGAAATAAACTGGTTTTTGAGTTTTGCCTGATTCTTTTTCTAGCTCGTGGACTAAGACTGCACTGACTGCATGGTCGAAGGCCGCCACATACAGCAATAGGTGGCTGTCTAATTCTGAGACGGAGACCATCAGTGAGTTTGCCAGATACTCTTTCAAGTTATGAAATGCCTCTGACTGCTTGGACCCCCATTCGAAGTTGCCTCCGCCCCTCAGGGCTTGGAAGAAGGGTAGGCTGCGTTCTGCTGATTTTGAGATGAATCTGTTGAGCGCTGCTATTCTTCCCGTCAGCTTTTGTACTTCTTTCTTGCTTTTGGGCTCTGCCATTGTCATTATTGCTCTAGTTTTGTCCGGGTTCGCTTTGATGCCTTCGCTGCTTATTATATAACCGAGCATCTTCCCTTTTGTGACTCCAAATATACATTTTTCTGGGTTGAGGCGGAGGCCAGCTGTCCTGAGGTTGGTGAAGGTTTCCTGTAAGTCGGAGACATGATCATTCTTGTTCTTGCTCATGACCACTATGTCGTCGACGTAGGCTATGATGTTTCTATCTATTTGTGAGCCCGAAACTTCCTTTGTCATTCTAGCAAATGTTGCTCCGGCATTTTTTAGGCCCTCTAACATTCTGGTGTAGCAATATGTCTCGAATGGAGTGGTGAAACTTGTCTTGTCTTCGTCTTCTTTTTTCATCTAGATTTGGTGATACCCAGAGAAACAGTCGAGGAGAGAGAACCTCTGGTATCTGGCTGCCTTGTCAACGGAGGCATCTATTCTTGGCAATGGGAAAGGGTCTTTTTTGCAAGCTTTATTCAGATCTGTGAAATCTATGCACATTCTCATTTTACCATTCTTCTTTGGTACCAGTACTGCGTTTGCAAGCCATTCTGAATACTTGACTTCCCTGATGACTTTTGCATCTAGCAATCTTTGCACCTCCGCCTTTGCTACCAGGATTCTGTCCTCCGACATTTTTCTCTGTTTCTGCTTTCTTGGTCTCATGTTTTCATTGATATCCAGTTTGTGCTGTATGATGTCCCTGCTGACTCCCTGGAGGTCGGAGGCTGACCAGGCGAAGATGTTCTTGTTTTTTACTAGAGTTTCCATGAGCTCTTCCTCCTCTGCCTTACTCAATTGTGAGTTGATTGTTACTTTTCTATCTGGTAACTCATTTTCTAGAGGGATCAGCTTTGTCTCTTCTTGACCTGCCATATCTGTATTTCCTCTGGGCATATCCGGAGGCTCTAGTTCTTTGTCTGCTGACTCGACTGCATTGATGTTTCTTTGGGCTCTGTAGATAGCTTTTTCTATGTTTCTTGCTTCTTTCTGGCTACCTCGGACTGTGATAATACCATGGAGTGCTGGTATTTTCATGCACAGGTAGGCCATATGCAGGGCTACGTTGAATTTGGTTGTGAATCCTCTGCCCAAGATGGCATTGTATGGGTAATACAGATCGACGACGTCGAAGGTTATGTACTCGGTTCTAGCATTTGCTTGGGTTCCAAACGACACCAGGAGTGAGATTTTTCCTAATGCTTGTATCTGCTTGCCTCCGAATCCTATTAGAGGGGATTCGGAGGGCTATAGTTGATTTCTGCTGAGCTTCGTTTGGTCGAAGGTATTTGCGAAGATAATATCTGCTGAACTGCCAGTGTCGATCAGTACTCTGCTTATCTCCCATGCTGCTATGTTGATCTTGATCACCATTGCGTCTGCGTGAGGGTAGCTCTCTAGCTGGAGATCTTCTTCTATGAAGGTGATCGGAACTCTGGACCAATCTGTGTGTTTCGTTGGACCTTGGACTGCTACATTGTTTACCAAGCGGAGGTGATCCTTTTTCTGCTTTTTTGTTTGAAACTCCATTGATGATCCTCCGGCGATTGGCAATATCATGCCTATTATTGGCAGTGCTCCATGAGGGTTGACTTGGTTTTCTGTGTTTGGCTCGTTTTTTGGTGTTGGGGGTTGGTTGTGAGGTGGTGGCGGAGGCAGTTGGTGCATGTGGTGTTGTTGCGGCGGAGGCTCGAACCTTATTTGGTTTTGTTCCGGTGGGTTTGTTCCGAGGTAGGTTATATTGGGAGATTTTGGGTTTATGTAGGTCAGGCTTGCCTCCGACCTGTAGTTGCCCGCCGGAGGCTGCTGCGAAAGCGATGACCGCCATGCTGGTAGGAAGTTTGGGTAATAGGCAGAGACCACTGTGGAGGGATGTATTTGGGTTGCGTTTAGCCTTTGGGTACATTGGGCGATCTTCTTTGGTGGCCGATTGTGTAGGTGGTGTTGACCTCTCTTGCGCTCTCTGCCATGTTTGAGGTTGGGCAGTCTACTTGTTCTTCATCCTTTCCTGTGTTTCTTTTGTCTCCGGACAATCATTGGTGCTGTGCCCTGCGTTTTCGCCGTGGAAAACGCAATATGGCCTGCGTTGTTTCTGGCTTTGGTTTCTGTTCTAGTTTTTGCCTTGGTAACCTTGCCGACCTTGATTCCCTGTCTAGGTCTCCGACCGTGTTGGTGCTGCCTGTTGCCCTTGCTCGGGGTGAGGTTGACCCTCGATGCTGAGCACTTGCCCCTGGCCTAGTTTCTGATTTGATGCATTCTGGTTTGTATAGGTTTTCTGGGAATTTTTGCTGTTGTTTTGCTATCTGTTTTGACCCTACTCCTCCAGCCTTTTCCGGAGGTCATTGTCTGATCTGCAGTACTTCTCGAACTCGTCGTACAACTGTTGTATGGAAGTTGGTTTCTTTCTTGCTAGGTGTGCTGCGAACGGCCCGATTCAAGCTCTTTGATTGCTGCTTCAATGGCGATCTCTTCTGGGACGTCTGGTGCCTTCGCCTTTAGTTGCACGAATTTCCGAAAGTAGTCATGTAGTGTCTCTCCCTGCATTTGTCTGCATTGGAACAGATCTGTGGATGTCAGCGACTGTGCTGCTAGCCCCTTGAAGTTTGCCAATATCTTGTCCCATAGATTTTCCCAGGAATAGACTGTGCTGGGTTTGAGCATGGAATACCAAGCCAACGCGTCACCTTTGGTGGCAATAACAAATGACTTTGCCAGGACGGCGTCGTCTCCGCCGACGGAGGCAACTGCTGCCTCGTAACTCATAATGAACTGATGGGGGTCTGTCTTTCCGTTGAACTTTGGTAGTGTGATTGACTTGTACGCTGTTGGCCATGACGACTGTTGTATGCCTTCAGAGAGTGGGGACTTGGGATCGATAGGCCTCTGCATCAGCTGAGATGGCATCGTGGGCTGGCTGATCACTGGCGTAGGGCCTTGTAGCATGGTTGCAGTTGGTGTTGCTACGGAGGCTGGGATTGCGAAGGTTAACGCTGGTACTGCATGCTGCATACTTAGCATCTCAGTGTGTAGGACTGCCAACTGCTGCCTTATTTCTGCTGTTTGTGCTGACGCTTGAATAGCTTGCTGATTAGCTACGAATGCTGCTACCATTCTGTCCCTCTCTTGTTGTGCTCTTTGCAACTGTGCTTGTAGCTGTTGCAGTTCTTGCTCGGGTGTTGTGGCTGAGTTTGGTTGGGCCTCCGGATCTTGAATCTCTGGATCTTGGGGTTCCGGTGGTTGACCCTGGGCACCTGCTTTGGTGTCATCCTCCACTAGCGAGGTTGCGTAGGTGCTACGAGTGTTGCGCCTAGGCCTTCCTCGCTGACCCGTGGTCGCTGCTGCTCTGGTGGTGGTTTTTCTTTTCCCTGCCATCGTTGGTTTGCCTTGGCCAAACCATGGTGGGCGCCAATGTTGAGACTGGCGGTCTCAGACAGTGTGGAGGAGGTAGAGGCCTCCGCCTCTCAGACGGTGTGGAGGAAGTAGAGGTCTCCGCCTGCTACGCCGCTCCTCCCGGCGGAGGCACGGGAAACAAGCGCGATAGATGGGCGAGTAAGGAAATGACACACAAAACTAGGGTTTCATTAATTCTTGCACCAACCACCCACACGGTTACAAGTGTTCCCTATTTATAGGGCTCAACTACTTTCTGACGGAATTTATTACAATGCCCCTCAACTGCTACAGTACATTCCTGGAATATTCCGACGCTGGTCTCTCGTTTGCGGGGCAATCCCGCCACGCCGTCTCCAAGTAACGGGCCTTCATAAGCGGCCGACCCATCGTACTTCGATCTTCGACCCAAAGACTTGGGTTCCCGATGCTGGCCTCCGTCTTTGGGGGCGCGCCGTCGCCTTGGTGGGTCTCCGCCGGTCCGGTCAGAGACATCGTCCGTATGTCTCCGCTCGGCCACGCGGGGGCCGTGGTTCCCGACGCTGGCCTACATCATCGGGGGCGCGTCGTCGCCTTGGCGGGTCTCCGCCGGTCCGGTCGGAGACGTCAACCGTGGGTCTCCACCCGGCCGCGCGGGGGCCATGCTGGCGCACTCGCACGGACCACGGGCGCCTGCGCTTGAGTACCTGCGCACACTTAGGCAAGATTATTCGTTTAATTAGTTCAGAGGTAAGGCGGCCTTCGCCCTCATGGTCAGAGGCGCCCGTGAGCCGAAGCGGGGCGGCGTCCGCTTGAGCATAGGTCGGAGGTCTCAGCACACGGCCTGGGCGGAATTCGTGACAAGCCTGCCGAGCCTCGTGTAGTGCCCTACGAGCATAGCCAGGAAAGTTCCTTTAGTCAGCGCCAGGTCTCCACCCCATGACGGTCGAAGACGCCTTAGCGACACCATGCTATCGGAGGCCTTCGTCACCCGCCAAAGCCTTGTTACAACAGACGAGTTGTGTCCCGCGGCCACGGGGCTTAGCTTGGTTACACTGTTTTCCCTATCTGTGTCGATTGAGGACCGTCCGTTGTTGTGGATGGTAATCAGTCACAGACTTATTATCCTGAGCACATACTTGCTTATGGGAGCGAGAAGGCTCATTACGCTCTTGTCGTGGGTTCCAGCTCTTTTCGGATCGACTGATTGGAGGTGGGAAAAGGTGGAGGTCTAAGTATCATATTGAGACCGGGTCTCCAGTGTGGGGGCTTGGAGTCCAAGTTTAGACGGGGACCTAGACCCCTTGACAGGAGTGGAATATGTTGGTCTTGTTTGTGCCTAGGGTACAAACGGGGCATGTGTTTTGGGGTATCCAGCTAGGATACAATGGTTCACGAATCGCTATTTCCGTGAGACAGTACGACTTGGCTATGGTCTAGCATCATAGTAAGAACTGAAATATGAAATATGATAAATTGGTTCTGATTGCTCAACCCTTGCTTGAAAGTAGAATAGGTGCTTACCTAGAATGGTTAGCTAATGAAGTAATCATGACTGCTAATTAAACTTGATCTTAAGGACGTACTTCTACTAATGCTTTTCACAAACAAAAATCAAATAGCAAACCCATATTGCCCATCCTGGAGAAGATGAACCTCCGCGATGCCATACGCGCCGGAGTGCTCTCACGGCGATGGCTTTAGATCTATGCTTTTCTGTAATTGAATAGAACAATTCATAGCTGCAGTTTCTATGGTCCAATTGTGATAAAATTTTTATAGTGAGCTAATTATTGTATGATTGAACTGTAGTAAAAATTTCATACTCATTGGATCATATATAGCTTAGTTATGGATTTATTTATATTTAACAAGCATAAACCTAAATAAAATCTATAACTAAGTTATACATGATCCAATGAGTATGAAATTTTTAGTACAGTTTTTGCATACAATGATTAGCCCACCATAATAATTTCACCATAATTGGACCATAGAAACTGCAGCTATGAATTGTTCCATTCAATTACAGAAAAGCATAGATCTAAAGTCACAGCGAAAAACTTTGCACTAAAGCATACCATATTATATGTTCACTGTGTAGATCTACTCATGTGGAGTCCAACAAAATTATATTTTCTATTTTATGATTTTTCTATGATTTACTATGATTTTTCAAAGATTCAGCCGAAATAAATAAAAAAGAGAAAGAGAAAACCGCCTTCAAAACTGGTTATAACAGGGGCCAGGGAGGTAAGATGAACGGTTTTAAAAGTTTAGGGAAGTGTTTTGCCCGATTTTAAAGTTTATAGAGGAAAAACGGATTTTCGTGAAAGTTGAGGGAGATAATGTAGATTTTTCCTAGTCTCCCGCACATGAATAGCATCCGGTCTCATGGGCCGAACGGCCCACCAGGGTGGATACATTCCAGCCCCTCCAACCGTACACACAGTCCACTTGAAGGCCTTGTTTGGCAACGGGCCAACGGAGACACTTACTAGGTTTGAGGTTTTGCGTTCCCCATAAGAACACGCAAGAGAGCTAGCTGCATGCGTATCACAATTTTTTTTTGAGTTCAATGCATGGGTGGTCCATCAACTTGCGCTCTAGTTTCACTTAGGACCATCAACTCTGAAAGTGGGTTTTTGGGTCCATAATCTTTGTTAGTGACGCATTCCTAGCCCATACCCTTTTTGTTTCAATTTTTTAACCGACGTGGCACCTCGGGGACGCCGCACACACGCATGCATGTGCATGCATGATGCATCGCGTCGGGGCGGTAGCTGGTGCAGACGCCCACGTACGTGGTGCGCGCCCGCCTCGGCACGCCGCCGCAGCTGCTGCTCCTGGCCGTCGACACTAGCAACGATGCCACGTGGATCCCCTGCGCCGGCTGCGCGTGCTGCCCCACATCGTCCGTGCCGCCCTTCGACCCGGCCGCATCCACCTTGTACCGACCCGTGCCCTGCGGCTCGCCACTGTGTGTGCAGGCGCCCAACGCGGCGTGCAGCGGCAGGGCCTGCGGCTTCAACCTCACCTACGCCGATTCCTTGTTGCAGGCGGGGCTGTCGCAGGACTCCCTCGCCGTCCGTGCTCCATGCGTCGTCCAAAACCTGCGTCTGGGTCGCCAACCGCGCCGCTCCGCTGCAGCTCACGGCCAATGGCATCTCCATCGATGACCCCAATGACACCACCATTTGGTCCACGCCGCCGTTCGAGACTCCCATGGCTGCTCTTCGGCTCGACGACCACGACAACCTCTCTTAAAGTCTAATTTGGTCTGGTTTAAGATATACAAGGTTCCAAAGTGGGGTTCACGCAGCTGACTCGCTCGCCTCGGACGCCGGCCGACCTCGCTCTCGACCGCTAGCTGGCTTGGCCATTGCGTCGCGCGCCCATGTCATCGTCGAAGCGGTGGACGTTCGCCTCCGGCACGGAGCTGCCAAACCAGCCACAAAAACATCCCCCGTCGCCGTCTCGATCGCTCTCACGCTCTGGCCATCGTCCTCCACCGGCAACAAGAGTGGCAAGAGCAAGGCCCCGCCTGCACCGCCATCTCCCTTGTCCTCTACGCCACCACCGTCGTCGTCCACGTCCGTGGCCACGCTCGTGGACCACCTCGTCAGAGATGACGTGCCACGGGCTCTCTCCCGACAGCGCAGCTGCACCAAGCTCCTGCGCTTCGTCGACGTGGACGCGGAGGCCAGGAAGATCGGGAAGCCGTCGAGGACGAAGGGCGGCGCTAGCCTCGCCACCTGCTCGTCGCTCTCCAGTGGGTAGCTGCCGATGCAGTCGGCCCAGGCGCCCTTGTCGGCCATGTCGCCTGTGACCTCCCAGACGCAGCTGTTGCACTTGAACCCCGACCCGAAGGTGACCATGAGCACCCTGTCCCCGACCTTGAGCCGCCCCTTGGCCTCCATGTGCGGCAAAGACGCGTACGAGCGCTGCTCGTGGGCGTGTTCCCCACCATGCGGGCGGCGAGAAGCTCCACGACGGGAGGATGCGCGCGCGCGGCGGCGCATCATGTTGGCGGCGAAGGCTCGGACGGCGACCTTGGGGAGAACTTGCCGAGGCTGATGCCGACGAGGCCGTCGCCGTCCTCGCGCTGCACGTTGGCCCAGTGCGCGTCGGCGGCGGCGGCGACGGCGATGGTGGTGAGCAGCACGACCGAGCCGCCACGGCGGAAGAGGCAGTGGCCCTGTCGATGCCCGCGTAGCAGTTTGGCATGATGCACTCCGCGGAGACGACTAGCGCCAGCGTCGGGCGCCGTGGGGACCGGGACCGTGCGTGCATGGTGCTCCGGGCGAGGTCCACGGCGACGAGCACGGCGCGTGAGCAGAAGCCGATGCCGTCACCGTGGGTGCGCGAGCAAGCACGCCGCGGCCCCACAGGCGCGCGGGCGAGCCGCCACTGTGGGCGTGCGAGGAGGTGCCGTCGCCGCCGCTGTGGGCGCGGGCGAGCTGCTGCCGCGGCCACACAGGTGTCGCTCAACCTCAGCGGGAACGCGTTCGCGGGGGAGTTTCGGCGCGGCGCTGTTCCAGCTCCGGATGCATGCACATGCATGCGTGTGTGCGGCGTCCCCGAGGTGCCACGTCGGTTAAAAAATTGAAACAAAGGGGTATGAGCTAGGAATGCGCCACTACAAAGATAGATCACCCATGCATTTAACTCTTTTTTTTTTATAGCTACTGCTAGTGCTGCAGGAGCTGCATGCCTGCATCTCAATCTGACATTCTCGTCTTGGCAAAATCATCCTGCCCACTTGCAGTTGCAGCTCGTGTCAAGACTTCTTAATTCTAGCTAGGATCTACAAGTGGCAGTAACTCGCAACCTGTCGTTTTTTTTCATAATATTTTTTTAATGAATAATTGCAAATCTCGACGCCGTTATAAACAAAAATTTAAGATATAGCATCCTGTCGACATGTCACGAGCGACATGTCAACGCCGACGCCCGCAGCGACAGGCGCTGTCGGCGCCGATAGGGCACGTATTGACTGCTCGACGGGGATCTAGTCGACAGCCGACCGGTAGCTACTCTCGAATTCGTCTTAGGAAAATCCTGCCCACATGTAGCTGCTCTCGAACCTTCTTGGGTGTGTTCTCGGAAGGTAGCGTTTAGTTTCCCTCCAAAATGCCAAATTTTCCAAGATTCCCCGTTACATCGAATCTTTAGACGTATGCATGAAGCATTAAATATAAATAAAAAATAAAACTAATTACACAGTTTAGATGAAATTTACGAGACGAATCTTTTAAGCCTAATTAGACTATGATTGGACACTAATTGCCCAATAACAACGAAAACTGCTACAGTGTTATTTTGAAAAAAAATTCGCCATCTAAACAGGCCCAAAGTCCAGGATCTAGAAGACACAGTAAATGACAACCTGTCTACTGTTCAACTCATGAAATTCAATCTGCGAGTGTTGTTCCTGTTCGAATTTGCCACGCTCACATGATCCACCTGAATTTGTCACGTATACCGTATACGTAACATATTCACATGCGAGTCTGCAGTAATAGTTTTCGCCTGTAGTTGTTGAAAGCATCACATGATGCAGGCTTATTGAAGCAGGAAAGGATGACGACGATACGGGCGACCCCTGCGTGACTGACTGCCGTGACCGTGTGTGCATAGAACTAGACGCTGCTTGCAATTGAAACTGAGGCACTTGGTCTGAACTCTGAACCTTCGTCGTGCTTGATCTGCCAAAGAAGTCAGAGGTGACTTTTACATGAAGGCATCAAACTTCTCATCATCCCAAAGAAGAAGCGCTTGATCTGCCAACACGGTTATGTTTGTTGCAACCGTAACCGACATGAAAACAGCGTCTGAATTCTGAAACTGCTGCATTCGTGTGCATGCCGCATTGCTTCAGAGACTTGAGCGAGCTGGTGAGGATACGCCACCGTCGCCGGTTTGTGCACTCCACAATTTTGAAAATGGAGATTTCAGTCTAGCCAACTTTTATACTATTGTTCCACCCGTTCTTGTCATCCTGCTTACTATCCTGGCATGATTAGCACCTTCTATTTTGTTCTCTTCTGTAATGGGAGCTGCATCTCCATCCATTTTGTATTCTTGACACGTTTGGCCCAACAAGTTTGCTCTCTCAAGTCTCCAGTGTGCTTCATTTCTCTGACTTCTAGAAGACAGGAATTTGCAACCAATCAGCTATCTCATCCTCAGTTTTTTTCCTTTTTCCTTGCCAAACAAGCAAACAACTTGCAGTACTTTCTAGTAGTAACCAGATCCTTGGAAGTTGAAATTACTGAGCTTGATCACTATCAGCAGAAACATCTATCGATCAGTTGATTTTTCAGAGGTGCCACAAGCTATGTCAGAAGATCCTCCATAAAATCTGAGAAGACCGAGATGTGATGACGCTACGAATCGAAAGTAAACCGTGTTGTCATCTTCTGAATTTGTCACATGATCCCCGTGAAAGGTTTAGGAGAGTTGGATATCCTGGTCAATTCCAGAATCCGTGGGGATCAGATCAACTTGTGTTGCAGGAAAAGGGCAGAAAAGATCTGCACCAGCATGAACTGCACATTATTACAACTTGGCACACACGTTCCTGAAAGAAACTTTTGTTTTGTTTACAGCACTCTGACTTGATGCCTCTAAGATCAATGCCGGTTGAGTACCGCTAATCGTGATCCGATAGCATGGTAGGTTGATAATAAAATTAAAATTTCTTGTCAGCATGGATAGATGAACACAAGGATTGGTACTTGCAGAGGTCAAGGTGCAGTGAGCTAGGACTAGGAATAAATCCTTGCATTGTTAGCATTCCATTGTTTTTGCTTATATTTTGCAGCCACTGGTTAATTATCAAAGCCAGAGACCGTCTCTGCATGCAAATGCTTCAAGAAATCTAGAATTAGCATGGTACTTCCACAAGCCGGCTACCACCTAACCTGGCCTTTTTTCTTATGTAGCAAGGCTGCTGTTACCTACCCTTGGGATGTGACCCTCTTAATAACCTGGAAAATCATGTCAAAACCTCCCCTTTAATTCCTCTTTCATCTTACGCCACCAATGCCCCTTTTTGCAGGTAACTGAGTTTTCGCTTTCGTTTCGATTGGTGGCCACATCATTTAGACTTCAAAATGTTCCTATCTGTCTGTTCCTCTTCCGATCCAGCGTTATAATGCAAACCTTGTCTTGTTTCTAGAGCTTGTACTGCTGCCCTTCTGTTTTCCTTTGATGATAAGCCAAATAAAGTCTTTTGAGAGCCTTCTGAATCATGGTTGTCATGCTGCTGGTTTGGTGGATGGATATCCAAATTGGATTACTTTCTTTATATATGATTCTAAGCCTTTCGAATAAAACATCAATTTCTTAAATTCTGGTTGGAGTTTGTTAAGTTCAGATTGGAATTGAACTTTTTTGTTAATTGAGGAATATGTCAAATTTTTCTGTGTCTAGGATCAGTATACCAAGTGTGTGTTTGCAGAGTTGACACAAAGAAAACTGACAATGCATATACATGTTTCTTTCGACTTTCAATCATGTGTTTTCCATCCCTTTCAAATCTCATCATGATCTTCATCCGCATCAAAAAGAGAGGGGTCGTCCTTCGATCTGCAGGCTCAGCAGGCATCAGGTAATAAAGGTGAAAACGAAAGTGAATTTCTTTATGAGAAACAACGCAAATAAATGACATGATGTAGACATGTACAGCTCTCTGTAATAATCTCACTTTGTGTGCAGAAAAGGCGTGATCTGCCAAATTAAAGGAGCTCATCTGCTTTAATTCCCTTTAAGAATTTAATTACCTAACAAGAGTTTACTTCGGTGTGTATGTAAAATTGTCATCAGGTGGGTGGCCGGTCGCCGTTAACTGATGCATTAGCTCACGGTCAGAATTGAACTAACTATGAAGATGATGAGGAAAAGGTGGGGGTGATTGATGGATAAGTTTCAGTTTGATGATGGCGCCATTTTTGCTTTTCTTTCGTATGATGACAGGACAGGTGCAGCTATCGATCATTCATTATACTGCTTCTGCCAAGCAAGGTTTAGATTACAAGCTCCGTGCGTGCTGGGTGCAGAAACCAGGGACTTGGCGGCCACCTAACTAGAGATTTTGATGTCACCTCGTTCCATAATGTATCTGAAGCAACGTAGTGTTGTTTTCTCTTAGAGTAAATAGGAATAGTACCACATTGTCTACCCATGTGGGGTGTTAGTCCATGTACTGTATATAATCAGCCTATGAGGCCCAATGCAATACATCATCCAATATTCCACCAATTATATTCTCCTTCATGGTATCATTCGCCTAGGTTTAGATCCTAACCCTAGCCGCCGCCGCTTCTGCACCGCGCCCCCCTGGGGAGAGGCTGATCTCCACCGGGGGCAGCGCCCCCGTTTAGGCACCCAATCCTATTGATCTGGCTGCCATCGTCGCGCAGCAAATCGGGCTCTCCCCTACATCACCGCCGGGCAGCCGCCGCCTCGTCCCCGGGCTCGTCGCTGGCTGTTGTCGTCAACACCTTCCTGATTTTCGTCGCATGGAGGCAGATGGATCTCGCCCCGTCCCGTGCCGCCGTGGTGGCGGCCAGGCCCGGCCACACGCCCTGACCCTGCGCTGCCATGGAGGCAGCCATATCTGGCGTGTCGCTGCTATCGGGCGGATCTGCCCATCACCACGTCGATCCGCGTCGGCACCTTCGACCTCGCGAGGAAGTTGCGTTGCGTTATTATTGAAGTTTCTTTATCCTTGAACATGCAGGAGAAGGAAATTAACCAAACCAGCCCAAACAATAAGATGAGCATGCATGCATGGGACATGTGTGTATGGTTGATCCAAACAACGTAGGACCTGTGGTCCGGCCGTTCCAACTGATCTCACCTCTGAACTCAGCTGGCAAAAGTTAATTACATGCAACTAGCCCTGCAGCTGTACGTACTTAGTCAGCGTTCAGCGTAGCACATGGATGCTTTAATTTTAGTTAGGCCAGGTCTGAGGATCGGACACCAGTTGATCTCGAGCAAATTAAATGCAAAACTCAGTAGTATGTACTCACGCGTTCATCTTCTTCCTCCAATTTGAACTCCTTGCATGCGTCGTGCATCCACATTACCATGCGCCATGCATGCATGCTGCATTGCATACAAACGTCTTCGTCGTCTAGAAACAAAGGAGTCATATATGTTCGCTCGATCGATCAGCTACTACCGTTGATAATGATCCCTTAATCACACGTCAACAGCACTGTTGTCAGTCACTAGCTACCAATTAAACTTTACTACACTGTTCGGAAAAGAAAAACTTAACCTTTTACTACCACCAGCTGCCTCTCGCAGCAAAAGGCTAGCTCTTGATTGATAGATGGATAACTTTTCCTGAAACCGACTTCCACAACCACTGCGTCACTGCGTGTGTGTTCACACTGAGAAACAAATCGAAAGATGGAATAGATCCTTGGAGTTAACCCTTATATAGTCTTACAAGACATGCTAGAAAAGAGATAAGTCGTCATACAAATTCTAACAAGAATAGATCCGCTGACTAGTCTTGTGCTCTATCCAAGTTGTCAATAGTTTCGATCTATTCTGTTTTCTGAAAAAAAAAACATTGATAGACTTAGGCTAATAATGCTCCCTGCGTTCTAAATTATAGTCGTTTTGGTTTTCTTCAAAGTCAAAGTTCTTTGACATTGATCATACTTGTTAAAAAAATATTAGCATCTATAATACTAAATAAATTTACTATCAAGATAAATTTCATGGTGCTTTTGATAAAAACTAATTTAATGCTGTAGATAGACATTAATTCGTATTGGTTTTCTACAAAGTCAAAGTTCTTTAACTACAATGGCCTAATACAGTTTGGAGCGAGGGAGTAGTTATATATTTTTACCCTTACATTCAGTTCTCAACTCGAACAAATGAATAACACAAGCACAAAGTCTCGAGGCACATGGCCTTTCATATAATTTTCCTAAGAAACTAAATATACAAAAATCTCGCGCGCGCTAAGTATGTCAAAAAATAAAGGAGTAGACATATAGTGCATATTTCTTTTCCGGTTGCTTCTGTGCACTGGAGCAGATGGATCTGCATGCATGGGCTTGGTGTAGCAGGTAAACGTTGTAATCATGACTGCAGTGTCAAACAGTTGACAAAAAACGGCAGCCGAGATGTATGATGGTTTCTTGTTCAGCAACTTGCAAACTACTCCTACTCGTCCTACTGATATCCATCAGCAGCAGCAAAGTTTGACATGCATGCATGCAATTGCTGTCCTCAACTAACCTAATAGTACTCCTACGTAAACGCTTCTTCCTTGGTCGGTCTACATATATGTGAAGTACGCACACGTACTCATTCTTCTTATATTTATGTCGTCGCCGTCCTCACGGTCGTTTCCAAGTTCCAACTCCAATGATATCGTACTCCTTAATTCTTTTCCCATCAATTAGTTTTCCTAGCTACTCCCTCTATTTTAAAATTGTAAGTTATTTTAGTTCTTTTAGATTCATAATTTTCAATGTGTATCTAGACATAGTATATATTTGGATGCATACAAAAAGCTACACTACTATATAATTGATCCTCTGACAGATTCAGCCATTTCAACCGTTCTGGTGGGTTTTTTTCTCTCACAACAAACCAGCCGGAACAGTGTTTTCAACCAAGTTTCAGACCAGCGAACGGGGCCATAGTATATATTTGGATGCATACAAAAAGCTACACTACTATATAATTGATTTTCGGACATAGGCGGGCATAAAATGTTCTGGTGGGTTTCTTTAGCGATAATGATATATGACGGACGTTCGGATGGAACGGACGCACCCTCCCTTCCTCCCCTCCCTTCCCTCCCTCCCCCTCTGCGAGCTCCATGCGACTCCACGCTGCCCAGCGACCTAGCTCCCATGCCCCCCACCCAAAACGAGGACGACGGTGGTGGCTCCGACGAGATAGGTGGTCCTTCTCTCCTCCTGCTTCTCTGGATCTGAGCCCTCCTCCTCCTTCTCTGGATCTGAGCCATCCTCCTCCTCCTCCCCCTCCTCCTCCTCCTCTGGATCTAAGGGACACGGCAGTGGCTAGGGTTCCGTGAGCTCTGGGTCCATATTCCCTCCTCCCCGTGTTGCAATGGCTGGTTTGGGATGATGCAATAGATAATTTTCGAATGTTGCAATGGGATTTTTCGGTCGTTGCAACAGATGTTTTTACGATGTTGCAGTACTACCGGCCCATTAGAAAGGGAACCCTAATATTCACCCTCTTATTCCACCCATCAACCGTCATTCCCGTTCCTCTCTCTCTCTCTCTCTCTCATGCATTCTCCAATCGAGATCTCTTGTGTCTCTCACCTCCACCAGCGCAAACGCGGAAGCCACCCACATCTCCACACATGGAGGGGCAGAGGCCGAGGCCGACGGCCTGATGAGGTCACGCAAATCTAGATGCAACGGCTGGACTAATGAGATCCATCCGGAGGCGGCGACGTCCTAGCGAGGGCCACATAGAGGTGTTTGTCGGCCTAATGAGAACCACACGGATCCGGAGGCAACGACCTTCCCAGCAAGATCCATGTGCGCAGAGGTCGTGACCATCTCGACGAGGGCCGCGCAGAGGCAGCGGTCTTCCCAGCAAAATCCACACATGCGGAGGAGGTGGAGGCCAGTGCGATCCTGTTCTATCACTCCTCTCTCTCTCTCTCACCGTCTCTCAGATCCAATAAGATCCGGCTTTGACTTCATCGTCCTCACCTCTTGCTCTCTGTTTGCAGTGAAACGGAGAGTTATATGTATTATTATAATGTTGAGAAATATAACCTTGTGAAATTAAAATGGAGTAAAAAACTAGGCATCGTTCACTTTTTCCTACCTACTTTTTTAGATAAAGGAAACAAACGTTCCAGCCTACATGCACTTATGGAAAGTACATAAAGCCACCGGATACAGAACCAAAGTAGCATTTAAGGTAACACAATTACACAAGAACAAAACAGTAAAAGAAGACGCTTCGAAAGAAGAAACTGAGACAAAGCCCAAACTAAGCTAAACTTCAATCCGCTTGGTCGACCTCCAGCCAAATTTGTCGAAAAGCTTCACGACAACAGTCTCAATTTTTCTGCAATCCATCCTCAAAACATTTTTCTCTTCCACTTTAAAGAACAATGACCAACTTCTAATCCAATACGTCCGCCTGAAATCTTTCTGCATGTGAAAGTTAGAATGAAGTAGTATAGCCTCAAAGAAAGAAAACATAAATATAGAAAGACTCGAGAGGGCTGAGTTAATTAAAACTAGCCTACCCCTGATCGAAAGAAGTTTTCCATTCCAACTACTAAGTTTTTTCTAAAATCTTTCTTCTACCACCGACCAGTCCTTGTTGGAAATCTTACGGTGTACATATAGGAATTTCCAAAATATCTAAAAGGAAGAGATCTCGTTTTCCTACCTACTACTTTCCTTGATTGACTTGAATCTCTCGTCATCTGTCATCTATGTTTTCACTGTGTGAATGGATCAAAGATAATAGAGCAGCAGGTACAACGTTTGCTTAAAGGTACAATGTACGTGCACACGTTAACTTATGGACATCATGCACAGTACATACGTGTACGCATGCACCGTTTGAACGCATCACACAAATTGATATACGGTATATGGGATGTCAATGTCAGCTTACCTACCACACCAGTCTAACGGCTCATCATGCATCAGAACTTTCTCTCATCTCATCAACCCTAGCCTGCGTGCTGAACTATTTTTCTTCCTGTCTCCAAATGACCTAATAAATCTTTTAGTAGGTGATTGTTCGCATGCTGCAGAATCAAACCGTAGACGCGCTTATCATCGGTGCAAATTATTAGTACTGCATTTACTGCCACTGCCACCGCGACGAATCCATTAAGCGTTTTGACCGAATTTCTGAGACATTAAAAAGTATCATCAGTGCAAAATATTGATGAAATCAAAAACTAATTGCATAGTTTGGTTGTAAAGAAAATCGATATCATACTGCATTGTGACTTTGTCAGAAAGAAAATCGACTACTGCATTGTGACTTTGTGAGACTATGAAACACCTACTACATTTTTATCATCAACACTCACGCACGTAATAAACGAAAATCATCTAAAAATTGTATAGAAAAGGAAGTGGTTCCCAAAAAGTATAATGTAATGATGATTGCATAAAACACGTATGTCGCAGTGCTAGCTGAGTATGAATGGGGTGACGCCATTTGACACAGCTCCATCGTCGGCATCAGGAGCAGATTAGAACTGTTTTGTGCCAAATGTGGTAAAATAAAACAGCTCCACTTGAAGAGCTCAAACGTGTTCACACAATGGGTGGATGCATGAGTGATGGACCTGAAATAGTAGCTTCTCCTGACTTCCACTCGCTCTGGTGGGCCCTGCGTGAGATTATGTGAAAGCATGTCTCAAAGAGCTCCACATATAGAGCTGTTTCGTAAAATGTTTCACTAAAATGGTTTCGAACTTCACTAACAGAGCTACTCGTGGAGTGAAAGTAAAAAAGACGACCTCACTGGTGAAGTGAAACGGAGCCAATATTATCAGAAGACACCGAGAAAGTGAGAGTTGAGATTTGAGAGACTAGTAAGAAATAATTACACCTGTAGCCACGTAGGAGTGTTTGGCAACCTTTTTGGCTTTTTTCGCTTCACTGAAAAAAACAAGTCGAAACACTATTCCGGCTAATTTGTTGTGAGAGAAAAATACTGTTCAGTTTAAAAAAAAGCTGAAAAAGACGGATTATAAGAGAAGCGAACATGGCCAAATTTATTTATACCTGATGGAGATGCGAAACGACTGCAGCAGCAGTTGTAGTTGGTTAAGCTAATAGGATATGAAGGAAAGAATTAGGTCAATATACACAACAAGGTAGGGCATGTATATTTAGTAGCCAGCTACAAAATAAGTTATTCTGTAGCCACCTCTATTTACGATAATTTTATATACTAATTTACGATAATGTTAATATATATTTACGATAGTTGGGTTACTATAACACATGGGGATATTTACCATAACGTTATAGTAACCCACTTAGCAAGGAGTTACTATAATCTCATAAATTAACATAGTAATTATCGTAACTCAAAATGGCTACAGAATAAGTTATTTTGTAGCCAACTACAGGATAGTATATATATATATATATGGTGCATTTTATATACTCTCGAGAGTAGTTACTCTTATAATCAATAAATCACGTTGCGCATGTGTATATACTCATTTATCAGTTTGAGTATGTTGACATACTAATATTAAGATACTCTAGATCTTTACTATGTGAATTTTTTAATATATTATATAATACTATGATAGTAACATATAAAATAAGTAAATAATTTCCATATATATATATATATATATATATAGTGAGGCTATTCTGCAGCTGATCATAGAATAACTTATTCTATAGCCACCTTGATTTACGATATTGTTTGTACCAATTTACGATAACATGAATATGCATTTACGATACTTGTGTTACTATAACTCACGGTTATATTTACCATAATGGTATAGTAAATTACTTAGTAAGGAGTTACTGTAGTCTCGTAAATTAGTATAGTAACTATCGTAACTCAAAGTGGCCACAGAATAAGTTATTTTATGGCCAGCTGAATAGTAGTATATATATATATATATATATATATATATATATATATATATATATATATATATATATATATATATATAAAAGAGCCCCAGAACAGAACCACTTATATATTCCGATTTCTTCCAAAAGTGTCGTGTAGTTCCAACGCTTTTTGGGTCCAGACCGGCCAGTTTCCCATGAAAACACTACCTGTGCGCTTGCAGTTGGCCCCGTTTAGATTTAAAAAATTTTGTGTAGTACCTGTCATACATCGAATCTTGCGGCACATGCATGGAGTATTAAATATAGACGAAAAAAAACTAATTGCATAGTCGGGTGAGAAATCGCGAGACAAAATTTTTAACCCTAATTAATCCATAATTAGACACTAATTGTTAAATACAAACGAAAATACTACAGTAGCCAAAATCCAAAAATTTTTTGGATCAAAACGGGGAGCAGAGGGACTCGCTAGGTTGGCAACTCGATCGGCATGGCTGCTGCCTGCCTGCTGGCAAAACCGCGTCTACTAGCTTTCTTCTCTCGAAGGAAAAGGTCTCCAAATACAGCTACTACTAGGTTTCGTATGGGCGGCGTTGACTTTCCTACTGCAGCGCAAAGCCCACCTGAATCCCGGCCGGCATGCTCTGACTGGCCCGCCTTGATCTTAGGAGCTCAGTTTTTTTTCATACATATATTAAAACATTGCACCACCGCATGGTTCATTTTATTTGAGGATGAATTAATTTGAAATCATTGCAAATTATGCCAAATATATTTGGTAAAATATAACCATTTTTTGTTAAAATACAATATAAATGTCTTATTCCAAATTAGGGGTAAAATCACAAACAACCATAAAAACCAGGGGCAAAATCACATGCGCATAGTTGTCATTTGTATAAAAGTTAACACCGTTGGTGAGGATGACGGAATAGGGGTAAAGTGGTGCTTCGTTTTGAAAACGCAGGGACAAATTCATAAAGTTCAAAAATAGAGACAAAATCATAATTTCGATACAAAATAAGGGTATAAATACAAGAGCCCCAAAACATTAAGAACACTAGTAGTGTATACTATGGGGAAACAAATCCTCGATCAGTTACAAGAAAGTTGCCACCGAGCTACTAGGAAGAAGGCCTGAAATACTCTCAGAAACCACGGCCGCAGAGTGAATGAATATATATATATATAGAGAGAGTTTATTTATTTTATTTTATTTATTTATTTTATTATTATTTTATATAGAGACCTCTAAACGTGGTGACTTAGCTACAGTGCCCTTCCGATTCCCTCTCACATATAACTGTTCATCCACAGTCGCAAATGCTGTCCGTTGGATCGTGCCTGCACCAGCCAGATGTCCGCCACGCCTGCGCCGCCTCTTGCTTCCTCCATCGACCTTATCCTTTACCCGTTCCCCAACCACGGCCCTACTTCTTTCGTCAATCCCTCTCCCTCCCCATCCCGACTCTTCCACCCACGCGTCGTACCACCGCCACCGCTCCCACTTGGGATAGTGATGCTTTCTCAAGTGATGATGATGATAGTGATGATGACAAGACCACCAAGAAGAAGGCTCTTGCAAGCATTGCTATCAACGAGAAGCCTTCTCTCTTTGACACTCCATCATGCTTCATGGCTAAAGCCACTAAGGTACAAACTTGTGATGATGGATGCGATAAGGAACATGATAATGAAAGTGAAAGTAAAAGTGACAATGATGATGAACCAACTAAAGATGAACTAATTGACATGTTAGAAGATGCTAAAGAATATTTTGACATTAAGAGAAGGGAATGCAAAGACTTGTGAAAGAAACTAAAAGCCCTTAAGCAAGCCTTTGATGAGCTCAATGCATCTCATGAGAGGCTAGAGGAAGCCCATGAGAAGCTTAGCAAGGCTCACAAGAAGCTTGAAAAAGCTCATTCCTCTTTACTTAATGAGCAAAATGAGAAGGAGCATGTTGTAACATGTGACAAAGGCTTAATTTGTGATATAATTGATGAATCATTCTATAAGACTATCATTGTTGCTCCCACTAACCCTTCTTGTAGCACATCTACTTCTACCTCATCTAGTAGTGATGGTTTCACTTGTGATACCTCACTAATGATTGAGAATGAGACTCTCAAGAAGGAGGTCAATGAGCTCACTCGTGCCTTAGGCAAAGTCTATGGTGGTGAGGACCGCTTGCTTATGTGATTGGGTAGCCAAAGAGCTTCTCTCTACAAAGAGGGATTAGGCTATACCCCTAAGAAAGGCAAGGCGGTCTTTGCTCCTCGCAGGACTAGTTTTGTGAAGAACAATGATTGGTTTTGCACTAGTTGCAAGCAAGTTGGTCATAAAGAGCATGAGTGCAAGACCAAGAATAAGAATGCTAATGTATCATCAATTAAGTTTGATTCTTTCTATATGCTTACTAAGGGTACAAATGGTGTGAAGGCTAAGTTCATTGGTGCACCATGGATGGGCTCAAGGAAAAAGCCATTTGAGTGCCAAAGAGCTTGGTCACTGTTGATATTTCTTAACGTCGCTACTAAGAACAAGGTTATGAATTTAATATCTAGCAACGACGCTAGAAATACTGGTTGGTAATTACTTGTGACTTGAAAGAATAAATATATGAAAGAAAAGGATCTGCAAGCGCACAGATAATATACTATTGTAGCATTTCACCCAGGAGTATTCGAGGTATCGTTTTTTATATTTTTACCACAGGGAAGGTCTGGCGTGGATATGTATTGATAACTTATACTATTGATGGAGAAGTAAACCATAACCAATTTCTACTCACAACAAGGGTAAGTCATAGAATAAAAATATATATATGATAAGTATTGATCAATGATAATGATAAATCACTCAGAGTACTCCTTTCTATGGCATTAGCATGGTTAAGTAGAATATTAGAAGAATAATTTCTAAGTCATTCTTAATTATAAGTCAAAGCATACAATGATTAGTGCAATTACACCTAGTAATCATGGCTAAGATCAACTTCATATATACACATAAGAGATATTACTAAGGAAAATTAAGAACAGAGCTTGTTCTTCCTTCATAACCGAACCCTACTTGCACCTATATTTAGGGAGTGGACTATAAAGGACTCAACAGGAGTGTCACATCCACAATCTACCACAAGACCCAGAATATAGGGTCTATCTGCAGGTAAACAATGTATAAGCACCACGCTTACACAATGTCGACCACTCACCCTGTGTACTTTAGAGTGAGCGCTATACGAACTTATGTATGAATATGTTGATAATCTAGCTATACTAAGTATATAATCAAAGTAGACGATGAACATTATAACGAAGAACATGAATGAGATGAATACTAATATTGTCATAATAATTGTAGCAAGCATATAAAAGTAATGGAGCTACAAAAGAGAGGTGGTACAAAGATTATACCAAACCACGCTCTTGACAAGATCGGGAATCCAAGCGACGCCTGCTTGCCTCCCTCTAGACTTAGCCTAACTAGCTATGCTCTAGAATATGGTGGAGCTCTGAGGATGGTTAGGATTTCTGTCTTCTCAAATGACTTCTTCTCCTCCAAGGGGGTAGCAAGGGCTAGTATATATAGGCCAGAGCGTTCATCGTGAGTCCTTGGATCAAACCGACTTAAAGGACGGTGTAGATACAACCTAGGAGGTGGTGGAGAACCGACATTGCGACGCAGAGGCTGACAGTGGGCCCCAGGGGCTAGGCGTCCTACAGGTGGGGCCAACCCGCTTCGGTGTGGAGTCCTCTCGAGTCTTTTGGAACCTTCTAGTGTCCATTTTGTGGCGGATAAGCAAGATTAATTCTGACATGTAGGTCCATCTTGATGGTTTTCTGGATAAACCCTACAGAAAATACAGATTCACTAAAACTCATGGAATATATTAGTTTAAACCCCTATACCTTTGTTGGTGATCATATTTATGCCCTTATACATGTTATATTGACGGTTTATAATGGTTGTTAACTACCGTCAACAAGCTCCCCCAAGCTTTACCTTTGCTTGTCCCTTAGCAAAGCTAAACTCAGCAAAATAGATCAGGAGTTGCTGCTATGCTTTCACTCCTCAAAAGTACACATGCGTTCAAACAAGAATTCTCCTCCAGATTAGAATGAACCGGTCTAACTTTCAAACTTACCCATATTACCTTCAACCATGGGGCTTCTTAGCCTTCACTTGAGTCTTGAGCAATTGAAAGACAGAATGATCAAGTCAAGCGCTATGTCTCAAGTTCTTTGCTCAACCATTATTCTAGAGTTTTTATAAATTTTCAAAATAAAACTCAGAGCTTTCATTGTATGGCACTCTCAAATCTCTCAATATATATGGTATTTGTGGATCCTCACCAAGGCAATCATGATGTTATGCCTTTCTCTTCTTGCAACTAAGGCTTATGTGGAGCTCATAGGAGTAGAAAAAGCATGAAAGAGCATACTTGCAATACATATATTGTAAAGTCAAACCTTGGATCCAAAAGAGTTGAGTCATACAATCAAATCAAGACGTGCATGTGTGTGGATGTATATATGGTGGCTAACCTAATTCTACTATGCTCCTTGAAATATATCTCTCTTTTGGAACTTGGAAACAACTTTGCAAGAAAACAGGGGCTATCTTATTCATCTTTCTCTTTTTTTTCAGGTGGATATCTGAGTACCCATTGTTTTCAATATCTCAGACACTTGTCCATTTATTTCTTAACTCTTTTTTTCTTTCTTCTTTTTTTATGAATAACTTTTGTATAGCCCCATGCTTCTTTTCTGCAACAAAACTTTTGAGAGATAGCAACAAAAACTTGGAGCATTTATTTGGTGGATAATCCTATGAACATGTTTTTGGTGTTTTACTCCTAGTGTAGGAGTAGAACATTTTTAGGTGGATCTTAGATGGAATGGCATGTTTTTGCGCCTACCCTAGTGTAGGAGTAGTGCATATATGGGTGGTGTGTATGTGATCTTGATTTTAAGAGCATGACAAACCTCTCATAAGGGTCAACAAAGCTTGACTAAACTCAATACAAAACAAGCAACATATATGAGTGGAAGTTTTTCTAATTTGAATATCATATTTAGCTTTGGTAGAAATTCAAGCTTTGTCATACATGAGCTCATCATGTAGCATTTTTGTGTTTTTCAAAAGATAAATCTCTAGAACTTTAGTATCACTAGGAACAAGATAAACAATAACTCAGACCTTCTCATATCATATCTATCAATTAACTAGACTTAGATCAAGCATATGCTACCCCCGAGTTTCAAGTTCTGAGTAAATTCTTATATCAGAACAGTCGTATCCAAAACTCGGAAGAATTCAAGGCTGAAAACTAGGTACTTGAAAGGAATTACGACTGAGCACCTATTCATTCAAGTGATTATCCTCAGAGTCCATTTATTGAACTCCTAAAAATAGAAAACTAGACACACTCTTCTTTATTTTGTATTTAAGATTTAAGATCACACCTTACTAATGTGTATATATATAACTAGCTAAGATAAGTTTTTATTTTATTTTAATTTGTTATGCATCTTTTTTTAGCAAGAAGCAAACTCACTAACGGTGAAAAGGAACGTAATACTTATCTAGATACATGGAGGATGCTCCTCCCCCCAAGCTAGATGTTGTCATGGTCGAATGTTGAAGTTGAGTGATCCTTTTCAAAGTGGGTTCACCAACAGGTGTCCTTCTCATCCATCCAGGGGTTGGTTCAGAAAGATGTACTTTAGATGGAGTGAGACGAAGACAACCGGGTAAACTCGCTCTTGATCATATGTACCATCCTGCAAAATACCAACAAGAACACCAAAACTCATGGCATAGATTAGGATAAGGGGTTAGCGGTTAGCCATTTGGAGATTTATTGTTCTTGTGGTGTTAAACATATTCTCTAATTGACAAAGTTCTAGCAGGTTGTCTATCTTGTATATATATTTTTGAATTTTCTGATTTTGATATGTAGAGAAGGAAATACATATGCATGGCATTTTTATTTTTATGCCACCACGGTGAATATTCCTGTGGGTGTTTACACACCGTAGATTTATTCACATGGGGCTTAGAATTTATAATGCTGTGATGAAATGTCATTATGAACCTTTTTATTTTTCTTTCCTCACTGCAATACTAATGCAGAAAAGTAAATATGCTAAAGTAAAAAGAATTCATCCAATGCTAGAAAGTAAATATGGATAACTATCGATGTTACCTCCCAACAAGGGTTTGGATTTTTAAGTCCTTCGGACAGGACTTTTCTTCTATCTTGTTCATTCTTTGGGTGCATCTATCTGTCTCGAAGATGGAGACCTTGATGGTTGCACCTCTAGTGATAGTGACTCGGATGATGTCACCTTTTCTTTCCACACCTGCTTGGTTTGTGGACTTGACCTTGGCGGAGTAGGTTCATCTTTCATGGGTTCTTCAGGTTCTTCCCTTTCATCCCTTGAGAGTTGATTCTTTTGGTGTTGAGATGATCAACGTCTCCTCCTAGAGCAGTTCTTCTTTGGCTGCTCATAAGTGATATAACTATTGAAATAATGGCGTACCTTTTCTCTAGGGAATTGGAAGTGGACATGTCCAGATCCGACGTAGATGATCGCATTAGTGGTGTTGAGGAACGGTCTTCCCTGGATGATGGGTGTATCATCTTCTTCTTCTCCCATGTCTAGAACCATGAAGTCGGTAGGGGCATAATGATCATGTATTCTTACCATGATATCTTTAGCTATCTCCTCTGGAAATCGGATTGATTGGTTTGCCATCTGTAATTGCATATATGTAGGGAACAAAGGTTCATCACCAAATAAATATTCATACGTTACCTTGGACATTATATTGGCACCCAACCCAATATCGTAAAAGGTCTTGTGGAAGATTCTTTGTCCAATGGTACATTCGATTGTTGGTAAACCAGGATCATCCTTCTTGGTAAGGAATGGTGAGGCGAGGAGGTGGTTGTACTCTGATCATATTGTGTTGATCATGTTGACTGATTTCTCTTGTGGCTGTCTGTCCTTGTTCTTCCTCCTTCTTCGGTTGTTCTTCTTCTTGGTCACTGTTGTCTCTTCGGGTAGATACGGCGTTTGTGGATGTCCAGGAGATTGCAAGATACAATTCTTGAAAGAAAACTTCTCCTTTTTATCCTTGATTGTGAAGTAGATCTTGGCACTGTCTGCGTAGATGATGGCCTTCGTAGTGCTTAGGAAAGGTCGGCCCAGGATGATGGGTGCCCTTTTATCTCCATCTGTTTCTAGAACCACAAAGTCTACGAGGACGTATGATTGTCCCACTCAGACGATGGCATCTTCAAGAACTCTCTTGGGGTAGCAAAGTGACTGATCTACAAGCTACAAACGCATATTTGTATACAACAAAGGATCTCCTAAAATCTTCTCATAAATTACCTTAGGCATGATGTTGACACTTGCTCCGAAGTCATAGACAGCTTCCTGGAAAATGTGAGGTCTAATGGCCATAGGGATAATAGGTCTCCCTGGATCACCCTTCTTGTTGGGTAGGGAATAATCTATCCACCTTCCTGTCGATGGTTCCATGTAGTAGTAAGCTGCATTGTGAATATCGACAAGATTTGTAGTTTCAAGATTTCTGGCTGCCCTGAAATCTTACCTTTGTTGGACGAAGGAACAACAGCCGCCAGCTGAGCTATTTGTGATTCTATCATTTTATTAAAGCTATGCTGGTTTTTAATGGCAGAAGCAAAGCTATCCATTCTGTTATTTATGTTCTCTAGAATCTTATCATTGGTAGCTACCTTCCTAGATAATCTCTCCATAAGTTTGGATTGGCCAGCAATTAATTCTCTCAAGGGTGGTTGATTGAAGTTATTATAATTGTTACATTGATAGTTACCTTGGTAATTACCTTGATAGTTTGGCCTTTGTTGCTGGTTCCATCCTTGATTCTATTGAGGTTGAAAGTAGTTGTTATTGACGAAGTTCACATCCTCATGGTTTTCAGGACAGTTGTTCCCTGAATGCCCAATGTTGCCACACTCTTCACACGTCATGCGGGAATCATGAATGTGCATGACTTCTTGCTTGTTCATCAGCATGTCCATCTTGACAGACAGCATGTCTACCTCCTTGAGTTGATGCATACCTCCACCTCTCTTGTAGGTCTAAATACGTTCTTCATTCCAACCTTGGTTGGAGGCCATCTTCTCTACAAGAGCTGTTGTAGCTGGGATTGTGAGTGATAGGAAAGCACCTCCAGCAGCAGCATCCATAGTCTCATGGGTACTGTTGGTCAACCCATGATAGAAAGTATGCATGAGTATCCAATTCTCCATCCCATGATGAGGACATTCTACAATGTAATCTTGAAAACATTCCCAAGCCTTAGGGATAGATTCATCATGTTGTTGCTGGAAACTTGAAATTCTCCCACGCAGGGCATTGGTCTTGCCCGTGGAAAGAACTTGACTAGGAAGGCAGTGGAGCAGTTATCCCATGTAGTGTTTCTATCCTTGTTGGTATAGAACCATTGCTTCGTCTTGCCCAGGAGTGAGAATGGGAAGAGGCGAAGTAGTATGGCGTCTTGGGTCACTCCCTTGATGGAGAAAGTGATACAGATATCTAGAAAGTGTTGGAGATGTGCACTTGCATCTTTGTGTGCCTTCCCACAAAACTGGCTTGCTTGCACCATGTTGATGAGAGCTGGCTTGAGCTCGAATCCATTGTCTCCATCATTGACTATTGGTCCAGTACGGATGTTGGCTGTAGTTGGAGCAGAGAACTCACGAAGAGTCTTATTAACCATGGCTTCAAATTCTGGTGTTAAGCTTCGCCTTGTCTGGTTGTCTTCCTACTCTAAAGCTGAGACTTTCTTGAGTTTGGCTCTAGTTCTCCTGATTAATGCTTCTGGATCTTCAACGTAGTTTGTCGGAAGGTCAAAACCGGTCATACATTACCCTGCATAAGATACACAAGTAGACAAAACAAGGGTAAGCCTGTTTGAGCAGAGGTCAATGATTTTCTCGATCTCGTCAATAAGTAAAAGTTTATCAATATTTTCATTGCCTAGCTACCTTTCCCGGCAATGGCGTTAGAAATGCTTGTTGACATTTCTTAACATCGCTACTAAGAACAAGGTTATGAATTTAATCTCTAGCAACGACGCCAGAAATGCTGGTTAGTAATTACTCATGACTTGAAAGAATAAATATATGAAAGGTAAGGATCTGCAAGCACACATATAATATACCATTATATCATTTCACCCAGGAGTATTCTAGGTATCGTTTTTTATATTTTTACCACAGGGAAGGTCTGGCGTGGATATGTATTGATAACTTATACTATTGATGGAGAAGTAAACCATAACCAATTTCTACTCACAACAGGGTAAGTCATAGAATAAAAATATATATATGATAATTATTGATCAATGATAATGATAAATCACTCAGAGTACTCCTTTCTATGGCATTAGCATGGTCAGGTAGAATATTAGAGGAATAATTCTTAAGTCATTCTTAATTATAAGTCCAAGCATACAATGATTAGTGCAATTACACCTAGTAATCATGACTAAGATCAACTTCATATCTACACATATGGAATATTACTAAGGAAGATTAAGAACATAGCTTGTTCTTCCTTCGTAACCGGACCCTACTTGCACCTATATTCTGGGAGTGGACTACAAAGGACTCAATGGGAGTGTCACATCTGCGATCTACCACATGACCTAGAATATAGGGTGTATCCGTAGGTAAACAACGTATAAGCACCACGCTTACACAATGTCGACCACTCACCCCGTGTACTTTAGAGTGAGCGCTATACGAACTTATGTATGAATATGTTGATAATCTAGCTATACTAAGTATATAATCAAAGTAGATGATAAATATTATAACGAAGAACATGAATGAGATAAATACTAATATTGTCATAACAATTGTAGCAAGCATATAAAAGTAATGGAGATACAAAAAAGAGGGGGTACAAAGATTATACCAAACCACACTCTTGACAAGATCAGAAATCCAAGTGACGCCTGCTTGCCTCCCTCTAGACCTAGCCTAACTAGCTATGTCCTAAAATATGGTGGAGCTCTGAGAATAATTAGGGTTTCTATCTTCTCAAATGACTTCTTCTCTTCTAAGGGGGTAGTAGGGGCTAGTGTATATAAGCAGGAGCATCCATCGTGAGTCCTTGGATCAAACCGACTTAAAGGATGGCGTAGATACAACCTAGGAGGCGGTAGAGAACCGACATTGCGACGCGGAGGCTGACAGTGGGCCCCAGGGACCAGACGGCCTATAGGTGGGGCCGGCCGGCCCCACCTAGCAGCGCCTCACTGCCCGCTTCGGTGTGTAGTCCTCTCGAGTCTTCTAGAACCTTCTAGTGTCCGTTTTACGACGGATAAGCATGATTAATTCTGACATGTAGGTCCACCTTGACGATTTTCTGGATAAACCCTGTAGAAAATACAAATTCACCAAAACTCATGGAATTTATTAGTTTAAACCCCTAGACCTTTGTTGGTGATCATATTTATGCCCTTATACATGTTATATTGATGGTTTATAATGGTTGCTAACTACCGTCAACAGCCACTAACCTTTAAAGACCCAAGCAAGTTTGGCTACCTAAAAAGAATTTATCTTCTTTTGTTGGTCAATTATAAAGCCGGAGGAAGGCATTGAGTTCTTGATAGTGGGTGCACTCAACACATGACCGATGCTGCAAGAATGTTCAACTCAATCAACACCAATGTCAATGATGGTTATGATAGTATTACATTTGGTGACAATGGCAAAGGCAAGGTCAAAGGGCTTGGTAAGTGTTGACACAAAAATGTGGTAATATGATCAACACATAGCAAGCCGGAAGAATCTGCTTGATGGAGCAAGGCTGGAGATCCACTTGGCTTTAAACATAGGACCGGTTGGCTTCGAGGCCGGAGGCGTGCTAGTCAATTTGACCCTGTAATTGTCAAGGAGAAGATAATCAATTGTTTAAGGTGGAACATGCCGGTGTTGCACCAGACAGTTCTAAATATACAGCTTTGAAAGCCAATAAATAAGGCCATCGACTAAATAGTCGATATCCAGCATATCCATGAAAGGAAGATCTTTAAATCAAGGATGATCTTCTAATATTAAATGATAATGGCGTCAATCAAAATGACTAATGCTCATGGATCATGGCAGATTCATGGTGACTGATTAATCGAGACAAAAACAATTACAATACACCCAATTATAAAGATCAATGATTTCATCTTTGAAAGCACAAGCTATCGACTAAACAGCCGATTCAGATTAAAACAAAGATTATAACATGTATGCAATCAACTATCTAATAAGAATAAATTTATAAACAAACTAGATCTAATCTATTACCATCATCAGCCGATGCAGCTATGGTAATGATAATATCTATATCTCTATATAAAACTAAAATATTCATAACTATTCCATCCACAGGTGCGACACCAAAGCCGCTCGCTTCCGTGCGTCCCCGGTGCAACACCAAAAAAAAGAACGCACCATCAGGATGCGAGCTCCCCCCGCCTAGCTATCCCCACCGACGTCGGTCTTCATCCCGCCTGTGCCACACAGCCGCTGCGTTGGCCTACATACCCCGACGCCGGTCCCCCACCTGTCTTCCTACCCCGGCGCCGTGACAAAAGCGCAATAGGCCAAAAACCCTAGTGGCCTGGCTGCAGATCCTTGCTGGCCGGCCATAGCTCTGGCGCCACCACCATCACTCCAGGGATCTCGGTTCCCCCGCCGAGGACGTGGTGCCAGCTGGATTTGAGGATGCCCCTGCCCCGACAGTGATGGCTTACAAGGCCGCGGCATAGCTCCCTCAAAGAGTCAAAGGTGCCCCCACCCCCACTCCGTCGTGTGCGCCGCCCCACCCCGGATCCATGGTTGTGGTGGCGGAGGCTGGATCATGTTTGCGATGGCAGAGGCTAGTTCCACGATGGCCTTGCCCAACATCTCTGTCCTCCACAATCTCTATGGCTGTGAGTCCACTCTCTACCTCCCTCTCTGGATCTGCATTGGATCTAGCATTTCACCCAATATGAGCAAGGAGCAATTGCAGGCGGTCATGTTTAAATTAATCATGTTTTGCTTTTGGATGCAACGTAGGTGTTTGATGGTATTCCACTGTGAAGAGGAGCTCCAGTCCTATCTACATCTTGGAGGTATGTGATTTAGAATTTTGGGTCAGTTGCTTGCCTGCAGTTCATTCTTTAGAATTGAATACTAATGAAAAATCTTGTTGCCTCTACTATCTGATGAAAAGCAGCTAGCTCCTTAATTATCCAACCGTATTATTATCAATATCAAAACTCACCCATCGCTGCCCATCACTGCATGTGTATCATAAGATTATTTACTTGGCTGGTTTGTATGAAAAAAACACTCACCCATCGCTGCCCATATGCTCAGAAAAGACCATTTCTATTCTGCCACTAAAAGTAGAAACCCCTATGTTGCCAGAGAGGAGGCATCCTAGAAGCCCCTCACCCCAAGCCCAGGCCCCAGCACAACTGCTTCATCCTGATGCTTGGTTTCAGACTATGCACTTCTGCAGCACCCGTGCTTCCATGACGAGGGTCAAGGTAGCTCGCCTGTCTATGCACACACTTCCAGTTGAGAAATCATTCTCAATCCTCCAAATAGATGGTAACATAGAGTGCATGTAATCAAATATTTTAAACCGGTTGTCAGTATGCAAAATGCACCAAAGTATTTACATGTTGTCAGTTCAGCGAACATATACTAAGGAAGCCATTCAAACCTAATTGATTGTTGATTTTATAAAAAATAATTTTTGTTTGCATTTTACTATTTAATTAATAATCCAACACGGCACTACTTTTACCTTTTTATATATTCAACCATAATGAGCTGCAAATAACAATTATCTCCTACAACATGCTCTAACCCTGGTAAGCTCTGTTTTTTTTTTAATGTTTTTCAACTTTTTCAAGGTGATCTTGATATTTAGTTTAACGAGACAACTGGTCATTTTTAAATCTGTTTGGCATTGTCTTGTACTTTATGATCTGATCAATGTACTTTCATTTTCATTGTTCATAGTTTTGAAAAAAGGAGGAGAAGGAACTTATCCAGAAGAGTGAGAGATTGAAGCAACCACTGAATTTAGTAGGAGTGAGTGCATCTTGTTTCTGTGATCTTTGAAATAATGTTGAAACACGAGATGCTCGATCACTCACCAGAGACTAAGATGGAGATTGGAGACCTCACTCGGCCCACCAGAGACTAAGATGGAGATTGGAGACCTCACTCGGACCTATCAATGACCTTTCCAGAGTCAAGATCATCCAAGTGTGCTGAAGTTCCACCTTAAAGACAAGTTTTGGGTGTTGCTAATAGACAAGACACAAAAGGTTAGGTGCAGGTCAAGGTTTATCCTCAACGAAAAAATTCATAACACATCTAGGAGATGACATTGTAATGTTTTGTTCTAAGAAATTAATTTTGAAAGACACGTGTGTGTTGCACGTGCATGTCTACTAGATCTTATAACTTGCTTTACTGCATTATTAATTTATTAATAAGTATGCAGTGTGCTAATAATACATGTGTTGGTGTTGCGGTGGAGGTTATTTCCACTACTCAGGTTAGGATTCACAGCAAATTCCAATTATGCATGTAGTTGTATGGCAATTAATGGAGTTGCAATGTAATTATCCATAAAGGAAAATATTGGAATGTAATTTGAGGGAATACCAGTTTGTGATATCTTTCTATGGTTCTAATTTACACACCTGAATGTTGCCGTAGCGTTAGCACGGGCATACTACTATGATGGATAACATAAATAAACTAGCTTTACTCAAAATCTGCATTGTGCATTGCATGCGTGCGCTAGGTAAGAGATGGAGGCATGGAGCACATGTGTGCTGCTCCTGGTACCATTCTTCTCAATGAACATTGTTTGCAGTTTCGGCCCAACAGTTGTAGGGTGTGGCCTACTCATCCATTTGCGACACAAAAAATAATATCTCTCAAAACTAAAAAGACTAAAGAGGAGACATCGTTTTGGTGCGACAAAAACTTCTCCTCACCTTCCTGCCCTCCCCCCGTGCGATCGTCTCCTCCCTCTGCAGATACAACCAGTCATGGCAGCTGGGCGCGCCACCGCCGCCCCGCCTCGCCAAGCCCAGCCCACCCACGCCACCGCCCACGCCCACCACAGCTGGCCGCTTCCGCCGCCCGCCGCCCCCCCCACAACGCCCGCTCGTGCCGCCCTTCCTGACGCCCGGCAACGCCCCCTCCCATCCTATAGTGCGATCCGTGTATTTTTTGTACAAAAGTTTAGCTGTCCCATAGCAACGTATGGGCACGAACCTAGTAAACTAAAACCAAAAAGCTTATAGATCTATTCATATTCTCGACAGTTTCATGGTACAAGCTATAGATGTGAAAGCATATGCAATCGGCTAAAATAACCGATTTCAAACATAGTAATCAAACAAAGCACATGTCTTAACCATAAACAAACTCATTAATTAATAAATCCCAATCTAAAGTTCCCCAGTGAGGTTCGCCCGATCGATGCAGCTATGGTAATAACGATAAATTGAACTTTATCAATTAATGAATCTATCTAAAATTAATTCATGCCTTTAAAAGCGTACTATGTATGGTTAAGATTGAGATAAAACAGTCGATCTTAACGGAACGAGTCATCAAATTTAAGATCTGATCGTGATAAAGCTAAAAGACGACCAATTGACATGATATGATGCCAATCTATCTTGATCTTAACCGGATAAATTGTGATATTATTATAACTAACGAAACATTAATTATAATAAGATCGATAACTGGATGAATTGATCAAAAATAGCAAGAAGAATCTTACTAATCTTAGTCAAATTCTGTAACTAGTGACCATGCAATTAATACAAGATCGATAACTTTGATCAATATCAGTATCTAGAAGAGATCAATCTGATGATGCAGCCTCGCAAACAATGATACGAATTGATAATTAACTTATATTATAATTCGTAAGATATCAAATGGCTGATGCAGCCTTACAAACGATAATATAAGTCATGACGGTACTTACAGACAAGCCGGAAGTCGATCAGCCGATGCAGCCCTACTTGTTGAAGAACTCGCCGAGATCTACAATACTCCTACTCCTAACGGTTAGCGTGAAGCCGACAAAGTAAAAACTGATTTTAATTGATATGTGGATGGCTATTATAATGACCGAGGGTTTATATTTATACCCTGTGCTAAAGACTCGTACAAACTTGACTGACAATAAATATCTAAACAAAGATAGATGGACTCTAATCTCCTTCACGTGAAGTCCTTGCTGATGTGTGTATCCTTGCTTGTTAAGCAATGGAATATAATATTCCTATCTTCCACAACCATGTCCACGGAAGCCCTTGTACTTGCCTTCCGTCTGCTTCCATATTCCTTTAATATTTGATCCTGTATGCACGTGATTTATTTTGCCGTATACATATACGAACATGCCATCTAGCTAGCCTCGTACATGATACGTGTCCTTTTTCCTTCACCGTTGATGTGCATCTGGACGTCGTGCTTATCCCAAATAAAATAAAATTCCTTTTCCTCCATGCACGGACTCCATTGCTAGCAGCATATATCCATATATCAAATGAACCGAATAAAACATGGCCAAATATGTTAATTGGCCGTGCATGAGCACTTCCAATAGTTGATCACGCAAGCCTGGTGTTATGTGTGCATGCATGTCTCCTTTCCTCCTCTAGCTTCTTTGCCTTTTTACTTGTCTTCAAGTGAGCAAATCTTGAATATCATGCTTCTCCCAAAATATATTAAATAATATTTTTTGGCCGATCCGTAAATATCCCTTAATTAGGATATTTTTTGTCTTTGACACCATCTGCCGATTTCTTCCTTTTCAAGCAAGGCTTATCAAATTTTGATGTCAACATAGGCCCCCTAGTTCGGAGTATGAATTTTTCATGCTTTGGACTATTGCGGTCCGAACATTCTTCTTTCATGAGCCAATGTCACCTAATTGCAATATAGAAGACTGCATCAGCTCTGTATCAAGAAAGTTGTATGCTCGACAATGTCTTGTTGCTTAAGACCATCAATTCCCTTTTCTTGATCAAATCAATCATCAGTGAGCGCCCCAAATTGCATGACTTTCACATCTACGATGACCTCTCATGTATTTTTTTTGATCGGCTATTTCTGCATCTGAAGCCGACTTCATACGCGCTTCATTTACTGCTCGGATCGGATCTAATGCTGAGGCCTCAACAATGAGCACAGCGGCCGTCTCATTATCAATAATAGGAGCTAGTTTCATCGGCTTTTATAGAAGTCGCACCATCACTGTTACCACAACATGTACTTCAGCCTGATGATACACGTATACCTCATGATCTGCAAGTGTTGTTGAGCGGCCAACTTAATTTCCTGATCAGCTAGCATGACTTCGATTGCACCAAGGCAGGGAAATTATTTCTTCTTTGCTGATCCTAGCCACATTAATTTCCTGAGTCCGAAGAAATATCACCTTGCTTTGCTGGGTATAAGCCCAAAATTCTTCAACTCAACGTGATGCACCTGGACTTGCTGACACATGCATGCAGAGCCTCCTATTTTTAGTCAGTCGATGATCTTCTTCTAATTTGATTTCCATGGAGCCGATGAATTGTCTGGCACCAATAATTACTTATTCCAAGCCTTCACCTACACATGTGAACTTTGAAGTGTCTATCACACCACCTTGGATAGTTGAGGAACATAATGGATTAGAATCTAGTCATCTGCATTTCTCCTGCTCAGAAAACTTGGGTTGTTTGAAAGATTTTAAAATTAAAACATAGCCTTGCTCCTCAAATGATTCTCTTAGATCGCTCAATGTGTATGGTTCTACCTCTTTTCATCCTACTTTTAAAAAACTTATGTGGAGTTCAGATAGGAATAAAATATGTAGCATACTTATCTTGCATATATTGTAAAGTCAAATCCCAGATCCAAGGAGAGAAGTGTGATACCTTAGACCAAGATGTGTATGTGTGTGAAATGTTTTGTGGATAACCTAATTCTACTATGCTCTCTAAAACATATTTCTCTCTTGTAGAATATTTTTGTGTGAACATGGCGGGCTATCTTTATTCTCATCTCCTTTTTTTTTCTTTCCTTTTTTTTTACTTTGGACCTCTTTTTTGTCCATTTTTTCTTTTGCATAACCCATGACTCTTTTTACAACAAACTTTTGAGAGAAATATTATCAAGAACTTGGAGCATTTATTCTGATAAAACCTAACAAATATATTTTTTTCTTCTCCCAGTGTAGGAGCAGAACATTTTGGGGTGGATGAAAAGCATGTTTTTTGCGTACTTCCAGTGTAGAAGCAACATATATATGTGGTGTGTACGTAATCTTGATCTTGGGAGCATGATAAATCTCTCAACAAGGGTCAACAAGACTTGACAAAACTCAACACAAAGTAAGCATCTTTTGTGGAAGGTTTTTAATGATAACATATGGCCTTGGTAGGAAATTCAATATCATCGAGGAGACAATCTATTGATTTTAATTTTTTGTAAGAAAATTTCCCAAGCATTTTGCAAAAAGAAGCAAGATTCCTTTCATCATGCCATATCTGATTCATCAACTACTTAGATGGTATGCTTTCCCTATGATAGATTGTTCACAAGTGATGAAAAAAGCAAGGAATAAAGAATATGCGAACCAAGCATGGAGGGGCATATACCTCATATCTGCATGTTCGTACCTCCACTCTGAGCCGATGAGTGTCCTCTGCTGCGACTCTCTCCCAATATGCGTATATTAGCTAGACTCTCATCTTTATGATCTCAATCAAACATATGATATGGCATGACGGCACACACTTCCAAGATCTGATTTATCCCTTTTGTGCCTTTATACGTCGTGTATATATATGTATGGAAATCTGACACTTGCATGTACCACACAAAGGGCTCTATCGGCTTGATGTCTTGATCTTCCTATTCTGAGCCGATGACCAACTTCGATATATTATTTGGTCCAGACCGCAGCACTTGGTTTTTTGAATCTTGGTCGTTTGTATATATCTTTGTTTGCGTCGGCGGTTCTTGTACCTCCATGGCGCAGTTCACTCTGACTTATCAGCCATCAGCGGGCCGACGTGACCATCGGCTATTCATTGGCAGCAGGATAGCCGATGCTTCTTTTGGATAGTCGATCGAAGCTTCTTTGCTCGATCAGCTGTTACTCATTGCTTTCTTTATTAATCACGCGAGGCTCAAAACTGATGCATCGTGGCTAGCTTCTTTCTTGCTTCTTTATATACTCATGTATACAGCTAGCCATCTTGTCCTTCCTTGCATAGACATTGGCACCTTAAAGAAACATCAACTCCTTTGCTCTTCGACCGTTCATTTTCATTTGCTCTAGCCGATCAGGAACTAGCCCCCCGTGTCTTCATAATATAAGCTGATAGAGTCTGATCACCACATATAGGGCCCCATCGGCCTGATGCCCTGATCTTCCCACACTGAGCCGATGAGTGTTTCCACTTGAAATATATAGGGCCCCATTAGCTCGATGCCTTGACGAGCCGATGAGCATCCTTATGCCTCCTTTTTGTATATATATTTTATTTTTAGTGCCGCCGATCTCTAGTCCATCACTGACTTCAGAATAATATTGTATATGTGCAATCCTCGTACCACCACCGGTTGCTAGATTGACAGTAATTAGAATCTTATTAGCATATGCTTGTGCCCACAACATCGAGCTCTATCAAATAGATGTCAAAAGTGCATTTCTCAATGGCTACATCAATAAAGAAGTATATGTTGAGCAACCTCCCGGTTTTGAAGACAACAACAAGACTGACCATGTGTACAAGTTGAAGAAGGCATTGTATGGCTTGAAGCAAGCACCTAGAGCATGGTATGAGAGGTTGAGGAACTTCCTACTCTCAAAAGGGTTCATGATGGGTGTTGGTATATTTTAACGCACACAGATAAATCCACAAGCGTACGGATATCGCTGTAGCTTTCACCCGAAAGTATTCCAAGTATCGTATCCACAGGAAAACATGTGAGACTAACTACGGTCTAACTTAACTAAGGATAGCAACAATGTTAGGATAAATAGGAGCGTAGAGAGAAAAACTAAGGTTCTCTAATTCTGACTTGGGTAAGCTATGTCTTCTACTATTCAACTAGGACATTACTAGGAAAAGACACCAGCAGAGGATGCTTTCTTTCGCAACTGTGTCCTACATGCCCTTACAAATAGGAAGTGGACTACAGAGGATTCAACGAGGCTATAAGAGTCACCCTCGCAAGCTACCACCGATCCGGAATGCATGATGCATCCACAAGTAACCAAAGTCTAAACACCATGCTTACACTACAATTACTACTTTACTCTTCCCGGATAAAGAATAAAGCACTCAAACAAGTTATGAACCTGATGAATAATATAAATAAGAAGCTTACTTGAATCAGAAGTTGATTACCAAAGAAATCTTGGAGGCAAGCTCAGATAGAACTTGGATCTGCTAAGGTACAAGCCGTAGAGAGAGTATTGATAGGCTAGCACCTCCTCTAAACTCTTCTCTCACTCTCTATCTCACTATTTCTATTTATAAGACTAGATCCTATGGAGGACTAATCTTCTCTTGATAGCTGGATCTGATCCTGACGAGGAGAATATGAATTAGGGTTTTAGGATGGCCCCCAGGGAGAGGCTGCTATATATAGGCCGAGGTGGAGTAGGGGGTAAAAAATTGAGGTGGAATAGGGGGCAAGGAATCAAGGTGGAGTAGGGGGCAAGGAATCGCCACGTCATCGATCCGCGTCAACTCCCTCGATCATCGTTGGATGAACCGACGTAAAACCGCCTTAAAATCAACGGTGTAGATCGTAGGAAGGAGTACGAGGCGGTGGAGGGTGAACGGGCTCCATGGCAGGCCGGTCCGGCCTATGGGCTGGGCTGACCAGCCCACTTTCATAGCCATTTAGCCCAAGCTTCGACGTGATGTCTTCTAGAACATTCTAGAATTGTCTTTCGTAGTTTTCACGGGTTGAATCACTTGTTGTCGTCGGTTTGCTTGTTTGGAGTGTATGACAGTGGTCCCGGGAGCTATTTTCTGGATAAATCCTCCTGCATACAAATATTTACCAAAGCTCGTGGAATTCATTAGTTTAAACCCCTATACCTATGTTTGGTGATGGAATTAAATATAAATGCAAGTTATGTTGATGGTTTATAATTGATGTTAGTGACCGTCAACAAGATCCCCCAAGCTTAACATTTGCTAGTCCCTGAGCAAAGCTAAACTCAGCAATGGATAAGGAGTTGCTAGAATGTTTTCACGCCTCAAAAATACTCAGGCATTCAATAAAGAATTCTCCTCTAGATTAGAATAAACTGATATGACTTTCAAACTTACTAATATTACCTTCAATAATGGGGCTTCTGAGCCTTCACTTGGATCTTGAGCAATTGAAAGACAGAACGATCAAGTCAAGCACTATGTCTCAAGTTCTTTGTTCAACCATTGTTCTAGAGTTTTTATAAATTTTTAAAATAAAACTTAGAGATTCCATTGTATGACACTCTCAAGTCTCTCAATATATGTGGTATTTGTGGATCCTCACCAAAGCAATAAAGATGTTATGCCTTTTTTCTCTTCCTACCACTAAGGTTTATGTGGAGTTCATAGGTAGGGAGAAAGCTAGAGCATACTTGCAATGCATATATTTTAAAGTCAAACAATGGATCCAAAGAGAGTTGAGTCATACAATCAAATCAAGATGTGCATATGTGTGGAATATATGGTGGATATATATGGTCGCTAATTCTAATTCTACTTTGCTCCTTAAAGCTTATCTCTCTTTTGAAACTTGGAAACAATTACTAGAGAGCATGGGCTATCTTATTCATCTCTTTTTTTCAGGCGGGCATCTAAGTACCCATTGTTTTAATATCTCGGACACTGGTCCATTTTTTCTCAACTCTTTTTTTTCTTTATCTTCCCTTTTTTATAAATAACTTTTGCATAGCCCCATGCCTTTTTTCTGTAATAAAACTTTAGAGAGATAGCAACAAGAACTTGGAGCATTTATTTGGTGGATGGAAAACCTATCAAGCATGTTTTTGTGTTCACTCCTAGTGTAGGAGTAGAACATTTTTGGATGGATCTAGATGGAAGGCATGTTTTTGCGCCTACCCCCAATGTAGGAGTAGTGCATATGTGGGTGGTGTGCACGTGATCTTGATTTTAAGAGCATGACAAACCTCTCATAAGGGTCAACAAAGCTTGACAAAACTCAATGCAAAAGCAAGCAACATATATGTGGAAGTTTCCTAGCCTAAATAACATGTATGGCTCTGGTGGAAATTCAAGCTTTGTCATACAGGAACTCATCATATAGTATTTTTGTGTTTTTCAAAAGATAAATCTCTAGAACTTTAGTGTCACTTGGAATAAGATAAACAGTAGCTCAGACCTTCTCATAACATATCCGTCAATTATCTAGACTTAGATCAAGCATATGCTACCCACGAGTTTCAAGTTCAGAGTAAATCCTTATGTCAAAACAATCTTTTCCAAAACTCGGGAGAATTCGAGGCTGAAAGCTAGGTACTTAAAAGGAATTACAATAGAGCAACTATTCATTATTTCCATTCAAGAGATTATTCTGAGTCCTCTGTATTTATTCAACTCTTAAAAATAAATTAAAGCAAACTAGACACACCTTTTATGTTGTTTTTAATTTTACTAGATCACACATTATTACTATAGGTATATATATTTATTATAAAGATAACTTTTTTATTTTGTTTCATTCATTACTTTCTTAACTATTAAAAAGAAACTAAAACTAAAAAGGGAAAGAATACTTACCTGGATATATGGGAGTGCTTCTCCCCCAAGCTAGCTCTTTCGGTGAGGGTTCGGTGTTGTAAGTCCTTTGATCCGAACTTCCCCTTGTGAAGTTCATTGATACCTCGATTTGTTCTCAAGATGAAGATTCTTATGATGATGCCTCTAATGGTGATGTCACCTTCTTCCACCAAACCTGTCTTGGTTTTGAGTTTTTATTTTGGTTTGACGGGTTCAGGACCTTCACTTGTAGAAATTAGAGAATTGACTAACTCCTCCACATTTTGCTTGAAGTGTGTCCTGCTATAAAACAAGGTAGAGATCAAGTGCATGGGCTCTTTTGGTGGAAAAACACCAACAGAACCAAAACTTTACTTATTCTTCTCTAACCTTAGGCACATTGAACAAGATGAAGTTGATGTTATGTGGCTTGTTCAATTATAACATAGGTGGTAAGATCAGAAGGTTGAGCATGAATGTAGCATTTAAGTATATTTGACAAAAAGGGTTGAGTTTCTTAACCTTAGAAGGATTGTCTATCTATAAATATTTACATGATTATGACTATCATCTTTTAAAGATAAGATGTGCAAAGTTTTAGATCATTTGGTTAAGGCTATGAGATCAAGAAAATCGTGCTAGGAAGAAGCTCGAAGAACTAAACATGTTAAGTTAGTCAAATTGGATCGAGTAAGTTGTGACTCAAACATGTTTGTTTATTATTTATGTGCGTACCAGAATCAAGGGAAAACTTTTTTAAATGATGACCATTTACCTTAGGATGTTACCTTTGTCATTGGAGCGTGATGACACCATGTGACGAAGGGTAGATGACTCATGATTGTAACACCATCAGTGTTACATTGTACGGTTTTTGCTAAAACACCGCATTAGCATCATACTTGTTTGTAGATGTGTGTATTATAGGGTATAAAGTAATGTACATAACTTGAAACATTCGTCGAAACACAAGAAACAAATGCTACATTTCATGTCACTTCATATCGTTTAGGGTTCTAAGTAAATTTTTATCGAACAAAACTGCAATAGAACGCTTATGCGAGATTTTGATATAGTTCATAGTGCGAACTTCATAGGTGACGGTGAATACCCATGGTCGGGTACGAGAGTCACTAGCTAGCTTAGTGGGTAGCTTGGAAACTGAAAGTGATGTGAATCCAAACGAATGACGTAGGCGTTTCTTAAGTCGGAGGGTGTGTCGACGAGGCATATTTCGGACATTTTTAGGGGAGGATCGGCTTAAGAAGTGGCGAGGTCTTTTAGATTAGTTTGATAGCCCTATATACCCTCTGGAGCATAGAACAACTGGTTTGGCGTTCGGAGCATCGGCTTTGAGTTTTTGAGCCACTTTAAAAAGCGTGCACGGCACATTGTCCATCTCCGGGCGCGGTCACCACCTCTGCTTGGCCTGGCACCACTGCTGGCCTGCCCCGCGCGCGCTGCCGCGCCGGCCACGTCCCCACTAATGCGCCTGTGCAAGCACGCCCGCACGCATGGCCCACGCTACTGGCCAGGGTCCCTGTTGTTGCGCCTTGGTATGCGCTCGCGCACGCCGCACGCATCAAGACGCGCTGTCCGCCTGGCGATTGCCGCTCGCTGGCCGTTCGGCCATTACTGCCACCCGGTCCGCTCCACTGTGCGCGCCTGGCTTGCGACTCATGTGCACACACGTGCACTAGGGTCTAGCAGGCCTGAATGTTGCCTCCTCCATCACATCCGCCACGCGCCACTGCCCAATGTCGCGCCTGCTTGCGTGTTCAGCTCGTCCGAACCAATGTCGCCACTCTCCCGAGCATGCTCACGCGCACCGCCTGCATGGCCTTCACTGCTTCTGTTGACGCAGCGTAGCTGCACGCACGTGGGATGGCTGCCTCACTATGCCTTCACGTCCATGTCAGCTGCTACGCTCAGCGCCGAGCCAAGCCATCCTAACTTCCCTGTTTCACAGTAGTCGTGTCGCGGAGCTACGGTCGCGCGCTAGAATGCCGAACTCATGCGCATGTCTGAGGGTCGCAATGATGTCCTACGTCATGCTAAGCCCACTGTCGTTGCAATCATACGTTGTCGGGGGCCTCCATTGGAGTTTTCCCCGCCGTTGAATCCATTTAGCCGAACACCGTAGCTCACAAAATTGGCCAGGGACGTCCTCTCGGCGGCCGGCGTGAACCGGAACCACACTCGAGCAGGCGAGCAGAGCAAGCTAACTGCCGGCGGTGCGTACTATTGCTCTTAGCTTGTTGACGTCATCTCTGCATCATCCCTGCGTCACACATGTTATAGGACCGTTTTCTTGTAGAAAAATAAATCCATGAATACAATAGAAATACGCCCACTGCTCTGTTCGCCTGGGCCAGCTTGCGCCCGTAGCCTGCGCTTTCGCCTGGGCCAGCTCGCGCCCGTGGCCTGCGCTCCCGCCTGGGCCAGCTCACGCCCGCGCCCCGCCGTGGGCCGGCCTGCTCGCGCCGGTCTCGCATTGCGTCCGCCCCCGCCCGCGTTGCCACTCGCGCGTTGCTGGGCTGAGCCGCGTGCGGGTTGGGCCGCGCTATGGATTCGTTTTCCAATTTCCAGCGAATTACAAATGTTTATTCAATATAGTTTCTAGTTGAACTTTGATACATTGTAGTAAATTATGTGGTTGTCCAAAAATAGTGAAATCAATTTTGTTAGATTTGCAAAATTACCATCTACTTGTTAGTACAGTTAGATTACAGTTAGTTGTGATGATGGTAGGTTCATAAATTCAAACTAAAGGGCTTAGTATTATGTATATTAATATTTGTAGGAATATTTGTGGAAAATTGGTGATAGCTATAGATATGAAAATTTTACAGTAGGCTCACTAGATTGTTAGGTACTTGCTGTAAATTTTGTAGCCCTAAAGTAAGTTGATAAGTAGAGTAGCTATTATCCTTGCTTTATCATATATAGCGTAAATCAGCATTAGGAGTAAGAATACCTGTAGTTGCCATAATAATGAATGTCATACTTCATATTTGTTATGGGTAACAATAGATAACTTAGTACCATGGTCGCTAGCGCTAGCTTAGTAGTTAGACAGATGTACTTTTAGTTTAAGAGTAGCTGTTGCTATATTACTAAGCATTGCATCGTCATTTCATGCATGTAGATCACGAGCTGGTAGAATTTGTGCCCGTCGATGAACAGGAGTACGACGAGGTGATCAAAGAGTACGAGGAGGAGATCCTCATGTAGGAGGGAGCCCCGGAGCTGTTTGGTGCTGACCTTTCTGACCCATCGCCTGCCCAAGGCAAGCCCCGGTGCATAACCCCTATTTTGATGATCACTTAATATATATCTATGATGTGCATTTACGTTATAGGCATTTTATGGAAACTACATGCATAAATATATCTACCTATGAGTCCTACTAGTATAGGTCGAGTAGCTGCTATGCTCAGGATATCGGTAGCGTGAGTAACCTGCCGTTACTCACAAGTAGGTGATAAACATAATCACTCATGATAAAATGGTAAAGGTAAATGGTGACCGGGCAGGGATATGGTTTGGGTATTGGTGGGTGTAAGGGGTTGTGTCCTGCGGCCAACAGAGCATAGCTTGGTTACACTTTTTCCCTGTTTGAGTCGATTAAGGACCGGTCGTTGCATAAGGCATCGTGGGCAAGTCACAGATCTATTGTCCTGAGCGCATACTTGGGTATGGGCGTAGGGAAGACTTGTTGCTCTCTTGTCGTGGATCCGGCTCTTTTCGGACCGACTGATTGGAGGCGGAGATGGCGGAGGTCCTTGCACCACACTGAGTCCGGGACTCAGGAGTGGGGGCTTGGAGTCCAAGTTTGGATGGGGACCTAGACACCCAGGATAGGAGGGTGATGGGTTGGTCCTGCTTGTGCCTGGGGTACAAGCGGGGCATATGTTTTTGGGGCACCTAGCTGGGCACATTGGTTCATGAATCGCCGCTGAGTCGGTACGACTTGCTTCGTGTTTAGCACTGTAGTAAGAACTAAAAGGTGAAAGGAGAACAAATGGAACTGCATGCTCAACTCTTGCTTAAAAGTAGAACAGGTGCTTATATAGACTGGTTAGATGATAACTTAATACGGCTGATAATAATAACATAACTAAGGACTCACCAGTAGTATTGCTTTTTTCCGAAAAGAAACCAGCAAACCATAAAGCTTATCATATTCCTTGGAGTCGGGAAATTATTCTCACTAGTTGGATAAGTCTTGCGAGTACATTGTGTACTCAGGGTTTATTTACCCCTGTTGTAGGTGATGCAAGAGAAGTACCCTTGTGTGGAGGATTCTTCTGGTGGGCTCAGACGGATCCTCGTTCTTATCGCTAGATGTTTATTTTAAATTTCACTGTTTATCATTCTGCACTATGACATTTCATGTTGTAATAATGTGCTTTTAATAAACTCTAATGTATGAAATGAACAAGTATTGTAACTCATTCTCATTATTGGATCCTTGGAAAAATGTGGATATTTCGGGTTCTCCCTTGGGGTGTGCCCGATGGATACCGCCCGTTGTAGCATGCTTTCGGGGTGCTTAGTGTCTGGTGAAAGACAAGCACCTCCGTAAGTGTGCTATTTCGGGCGATTCTGCCATAGTTGGTACGAGAGCCAATAATGGTTACGAGTTTCATCACTCTTTTTCAAAACTTAAAAATTTGACCAACAAAAGCTTTATGAAAAGTAGGATACGATTAAGTTAGTTAAATAAGTATAAGCCCTAGCAATATGGTCTATCTAGGATAGCGGCACTGGTTTATCTAATCAGTTTTCTGCAGGTACACTGACTTACATTGCGTAAGAAATCGCTTAGTATACGGAAAGTGAGTATGCGATGTGCCAAAATTTTACGAATGCCGCTATATTCCAGCTTGAGTGAACGTATAGGCCGAAGCATGCATCATGATAATAGCATCTTACTTAAACTAAAATCCCCCTACATGTATAATTGAATTAGTAAAGTGATAGGACTAACTATAGGAATGCTTTAATAAATGTGCTGTCAATTCTCTAATCCCTTGCTTATGATCGGGAAGGTGTTCTAATGGATGGTTTATATCTCTTACAGATGAATCTAAGGTTTGGACGCAGGAGCACCAGTTCTAGGGTGGCTCACGGTCTTGGCGAAGGACAGGGCGAGAGTGGCCGGGCCATTGAGCACGGTAGCGGGGGGGGTCAGGAGGTTCCACCTCTGGCTCCTCACCCTTTCCCACCACCGCCACCACCACCGCCAATGACTCATGCTGAGATGATGGCGGAGCTGTTGGCTGCTCACCGAGAGTCAGCTCGTGCCATGGAGATAATGGCACAAGCTATCGCGGGCTTCGCCCGCGGAGGCCACGGGGGCAATGGTGGAAACGGGGGTGGTGCCCGCCATCCTGAGGGACCCTCCTCTTACCAGGACTTCCTCAAGACCCACCCGCCCACATTCACACTGTCAGATGAGCCCCTAGAGGTGGAGCACTAGCTTCGCATCCTGGAGCAGAAGTTTCTATTGCTCGATGTGGCCGATGAGCAGAAAGTGCGCTTTGTAGCGCAGCAGCTATTGGGGTCTGCAAGCGCATGGTGGGATACCTTCCATGCCATGCAGTAGCCGGATCATCCGACAACCTGGCAGGAGTTCACCACTGCATTCCGAGAGTTCTATATTCCTATTGGTGTCATCAATCAAAAGGTGACTGAGTTCCTACATCTACGACAGGGGAGTATGACAGTGATGGACTATGTGAATAAGTTCAATCACTTAGCTCAGTATGCTAGCATTCATGTGGACACTAACGACAAGAAGAAGGACCGCTTCTTTCGCGATCTCTCTTCCATCCTTCAGGAGAAGCTATACACGGCGAACTATCAGACCTTTGGGGCACTGATGAGCGTCGCCATTGCCATGGAGGGCTTTCAGCGGGAGTCCCAGGCAGAGTGGAAGAGGAAGCAGGTGGCTACAGGGTCTTCCAACCACCCTCACACTCATAAGGTACAGGTTGTCCGGCGAGGACCCTATCAGTCATCAAGCGGGCCTTCGTTTTGATAGCCCCAGCAGACTTCTCAAACCTGTTCCACACAGTACCATGCACCCCCACAACAGGTGCAGCCCTAGCAACCTTAGGGATAGTAGGTCCCACCTCATCAGGGATTTGGGAACAAGCCCGATGCTTGCTTCAAGTGTGGCAAAGATGGCCACTATGCCCGGGAGTGTCCCCAGAACCAGCCAGCTCAGTCCACTCAACTATCAGTGAACTCCAGGCTTGTCAGGAGGACCATAATCAAGAAGAAAGTCCCTAGCAGATCTAGCCAGGTGCATTTCACAGATGTTGAGCAGATTTTTGCAGCAGGAGCCGGTGATGGCTGATATGTTTACCATCGACTCCCATCCAGCTTATGTGTTGTTCAATTCTGGTGCATCACATTCCTTTATGAGCATGGGATTTGTAGAGTGGCACAACTTACCACTTATGGCTATACTGTATGCCTATAAGATCCGTACTGTGAGTTCACAAATGTTCATCAATACCCAAACGGATACAGTAAGCTTGGTATTAGCCACCCACACTTACCACCTACAGTTCATGGTAATGCCTGGGCAAGGCATTGATGCTATTCTTGGAATGAATTGGTTGCGGGTGTATGGGGTAGTATTGGATATGAAGTGGAGTGTGGAGTTACGGCTTCCTTCTTCTGAGGATAGGATGTCTCTTATTGTATCCTCAGATCCAGTCTTACCTGTTGCTGCCCATGCTGAAGCCTCTCCTGATCTTACCTTCATTCATGTGGTATGTGAGTTCCTAGATGTTTTCCCTGAAGATCTTCCCAGGTTGCTACCGGACAGAGAGGTAGAATTTTCCATTGAGCTAGAGCCTAGTACTGCCCCTATCTCTAGACGCCCGTACCGCATAGCTCCAAGGGAACTAGCAGAAATAAAGAAGCAACTAGAAGAGTTGATGGACAAGGGTTTCATCTGTCCTAGTTCTTCACCATGGGGTTGTCCGGCTATTTTCGTGAAAAAGAAGGATGGTACTCTGCGGATGTGTGTGGATTACCGCCCCTTAATGCGGTAACAGTTAAGAACAAGTATCCTTTACCCCGCATAGATACTTTGTTCAACCAGCTGGCCGGTGACAAGGTGTTCTCAAAGATTGATCTCCGATCGGGCTATCATCAGATCAAGATCAGGCCACATGATATACCAAAGACAGCTTTCTCTACTAGGTATGGGCTGTATGAGTACCTAGTGATGTCTTTTGGTCTTACCAATGCTCCTGCCTTCTTCATGTACCTGATAAATTCAGTTTTCATGCCGAGCTGGATAAGTTTGTGGTAGTTTTTATTGATGACATCCTGATCTATTCCAAGAATGATGAAGAGCATGCCCAACACCTTCAGGATAGTACTGGCTTGACTAAGGGAGCACAAGTTGTATGCTAAATTCAGCAAGTGCGAATTTTGGTTAGATCGAGTGTAGTTTTTGGGGCATGTGTTGACACCTGACGGCGTATCAGTAGATCCCAGCAAGGTGCAAGATATGTTGGGTTGGAAGTCTCCTAAGTCTGTGCACCAGATTCGTCAGTTCCTTGGTCTCACTGGGTACTATCGGCGTTTCATTCGTGATTTCTCTAAGATAGCCCAGCCAATGACCAAGCTGCTCCAAAAAGAAGCTAAGTTTGTTTGGAGCCCAGCTTGTGAAGAAGCTTTCCAAACTCTGAAGACTTTTCTGACCACTGCTCCTATGTTGGCCCAACCAGATATTGATAGGCCCTTTGATGTGTATTGTGATGCCTCAAAGATAGGGTTGGGTGTGTGCTTATGCAAGATAGGCGTGTGATAGCATATGCTTCACGCCAACTGAAGAAGCACGAAGTAAATTACCCCACTCATGATTTAGAGCTGGCTGCTGTAGTCCACTCTCTGAAGATTTAGAGGCACTATATGTTGGGTAACAAAGTACATATTTTTACTGATCACAAGAGCCTCAAGTATATTTTCACCCAGTCTGAGCTGAACATGAGGCAGAGGAGATGGTTAGAATTGATAAAGGATTATAACTTAGAAGTCCATTATCACCCAAGAAAGGCTAATGTAGTGGCCGATGCTTTGAACCGAAAGTCACATCAGGTTGAGGAAACAACTTTGTCTCTCAACCATGCTGAAGTGTTGGCTCACATTGCATTGACCTCAGAATTGCTGGAGCAGATTATTCGGGAACAAAGGGAAGACCTCGAAGAAATTCCCCACATCAAGAAATTGATGGTTGAAGGGCGTGGCCCTCACTTTAGTGTTGATGAGTATGGAGTAGTGAGATACAAGGATAGGCTAGTGGTTCCATCCAATGAGGAGCTAAAAAGGAAGATTTAGAATGAAGCCCATCATTCAAAGCTGTCTATCCATCCTGGCAGCAACAAGATGAATCATGATCTGCGCCACTTGTACTGGTGGTCTAATATGAAGCAGGACATCACTCGGCACATCGTGGAATGTGACATTTGTGGTAGAGTTAAGGCAGATCATATGCGTACTCCAGGATATCTGTAGCCCTTGCCTATTCCTGTTTGGAGGTGGGAAGATATTTCCATGGATTTCATTGTGGATCTACCCCGTACAACCAATGGCTATAACTCTATCTGGGTCATTGTGGACCGTCTCACAAAGTCTACCCTTTTTATCCTAGTGAAGATTTCATATTCAGCTAGGAAGTATGCTGAGATATACCTGGATCAGATTGTGACCCTACACGGAGTTCCCCTTACTATCATCTCTGATAGGGGATCAGTTTTTGTCTCTCGTTTCTGGGAGCAACTCTAGGAGTGTCTTGGGACCAGTCTCCTCCGCAGCTTAGCCTACCACCCCCAGACTGATGGCCAAACAGAAAGGGTGAATCAGGTGCTCGAGGACATGTTGAGAGCTTGTGCTATTTCTTTTCCTAAAAAGTGGGATGAGTGCTTGAAGTTAGCTGAATTCTCTTACAATAATAGCTACCAAGAAAGCATCCGCATGGCATCATTTGAAGCTCTATATGGAAGGAAGTGTAGGACACCACTCAACTGGGTTGAAGTGGGAGACCATGGGTACTTTGGGCCTAAATTCATCAAAGAAGCTCGAGATCAAGTGAGCATTATTTGGAGTCACTTGAAAGCAGCTCAAAGCCGACAGAAGGCTTATGCCGATAAGCGAAGAAGGCCCTTAGAGTTTGTAGCTGGAGATTATGTGTATCTCAAGGTGTCTCCTATGAGAGGGGTGCATCAGTTTGGTATCCATGGTAAGCTAGCCCCTCGATATGTGGGTCCTTATCAGGTGTTAGAGCAGTGTGGCCCCGTTGCTTATCGTCTGCAGCTTCCCGATATCTTGTATGCGGTACATGATGTGTTTCATGTCTCTCAGTTGAAGAAATGTCTGTGGGTGCCTAATGAAGCGGTAGAAATTGAAGGGCTTCCCCTCCAGCCAGATTTGACTTATGTTGAGCATCCTATCAAAATCCTGGATGAGAAAGAAAGAGTAACCAGTAACAGTGTGGTAAAGTTTTACAAAGTGCAATGGCAAAACCATTCAGAGGATGAGGCCACGTGGGAACAGGAGAGTTACCTATTAAAGAATTACCCCCACCTTCTCTCTGGTTCTGATAGTTAGTTGTTGTGCCAAAATGTATTTCCTACCTCTTTCTCACACTAGGCACATGAAATCTTGGGTCAAGATTTTGTTTTAGGGGGTAGATTTGTAACACCCTCGGTGTTACATTGTACTGTTTTTGCCAAAACACTGCATGAGCATCATACTTGTCTATAGATGTGTGTATTATAGGGTATAAAGTAATGTACATAACTTGAAACGTTCGTCGGAAACATGAAACAAATGCTACATTTCATGTCACTTTATATCGTTTAGGGTTCTAAGTAAATTTTTATCGAACAAAACTGCAATAGAATGCTTATGCGAGATTTTGATATAGTTCATAGTGCGAACTTCATAGGTGACGGTGAATACCCATGGTCGGGTACGAGAGTCACTAGCTAGCTTAGTGGGTAGCTTGGAAACTGAAAGTGACGCGAATCCGAACGAATGACGTAGGCGTTTCTTAAGTCGGAGGGTGTGTCGATGAGGCATAGTCCGGACATTTTTAGGGGAGGATCGTCTTAAGAAGTGGCGAGGTGTTTTAGATTAGTTTGATAGCCCTATATACCCTCTGTAGCATAGAACAACTGGTTTGGCGTTTGGAGCATCGGGTTCGAGTTTTTTGAGCCACTTTAAAAAGTGTGCACGGCACATTGTCCATCTCCGGACGCGGTCACCACCTCTGCTCAGCCTGGCACCGCTGCTGGCCTGCCCAACACGTGCTGCCGCGCCGGCCACGTCCCCACTACTGTGCCTATGCAAGCATGCCTGCATGCATGGCCCGCGCTACTGGCCAGGGTCCCTGATGCTGCGCCTTGGTATGCGCTCACGCACGCCGCACGCATCCAGACGCGCTGTCCGCCCAGCGATTACCGCTCGCTGGCCATCCAGCCATTACTGCCACCCAGTCCGCTCCGCTGTGCGCGCCTGGCTTGCGACTCACGTGCACTGGGGTCCAGCGGGCCTGAATGCTGCCTCTTCCATCACATCCACCAGTGCCACTACCCGACATCGCACCTGCTTGCGTGTTCGGCTTGTCCGAACCAATGTCGCCACTCTCCCGAGCATGCTCACGTGCACCGCCTGCATGGCCTTCACTGCTTTCATTGACGCAGCATAGCTGCACGCGTGTGGGATGGCTGCCCCACTGTGCCTTCATGTCTATGTCCGCTGCTACGCTCAACGCCGAGCCAAGCCATCCTAACTTCCCTGTTTCACAGTCATTGTGTCACGGAGCTACGGTCGTGCATCGGAATGCCAAACTCGTGCGCATGTCTGAGGGTCGCAATGATGTCCTGCGTCATGCCAAGCCTGCTACAGTTGCAGTCATACATTGTTGGGGGCCTCAGTTGGAGTTTTCCCGCCGTCGAATCCATTTAGCCGAACACCATCACTCACATAATTGGCCGAGGTGCAGTCCATCCCTTTCCAATTCACCGTGCACCTAAATAGCTAGAGTGGTTAGCTTTCTATTGGATTCATCTCGATAGGTTTACTTCCTATGATGAGCTAATGGGCAGAATTTCCCCTCGACGGGCTGCCATGACCGACGAGATGAGTTCTCGGACGGGGCACTGCTCCTTGCTCATTTGTTTCAATCGGGCATGGCGGTTGCCTCTCCTTGACTCATTTTCCTTGTCCATGCAGTGGCTCTGCTGATGGTGCTGTAGGTCACAAGGGATGTCCTCTCGGTGGCCGATGTGAACCGAAACCACACTCGAGCAGGCGAGCAGAGCAAGCTAGCAGCCGGCGGTGCGTACTGTTGCTCTTAGCTTGTTGACATCATCTCTACGTCATCCCTACGTCACACATGTTATAGGGCCATTTTCTTATAGAAAAATAAATCATGTGAATACATTAGATATACGCCCACTGCTCTGTTCGCCTGGGCCAGCTCGCGCCCGCGGATTACGCTTTCGCCTGGGCCAGCTCACGCCCACGCGGCTTACGCTTCTTCCTAGGCTAGCTCGCGTCTACGGCCATTGCTTTGACCTGGTCCAGCTCACGCCCGCGGCTTCCACTTCCGCCTAGGCCAGCTCGCGCCCACGCCCGCCTACTTGGCCACGCTAGCGCCCGCGCCCCCGCCATGGGCCGCGCCTCAAGCTTCATCATGGGCTGGCTCACACGCCGATCATCCCGCTCCCTCCTGCCTGCCAGCTGCTTTCATGGCAGGCGCCTTCTTTGTCAAGGCCGAAATAAGCATGCTTGTTGTTGGGCCACACTGTGGATTCATTTTCCAATTTCCAGCGAATTACAAATGTTTATTCAATATAGTTTCTAGCTGAACTTTGATAAATTATAGTAAATTGTGTGGTTGTCTAAAAATAGTGAAATCAATTTTGTTAGATTCACAAAATTACCATCTACTTGTTAGTACAGTTAGATTACAGTTAGCTATGACGATGGTAGGTTCATAAATTCAAACTAAAGGGCTTAGTATTATGTATATTAATATTTGTAGGAATATTTATGGAAAATTGGTGATAGCTATAGATATGAAAATTTTACAGTAGGCTCACTAGATTATTAGGTACTTGCTATAAATTTTGTAGCCCTAAAGTAAGTTGATAAGTAGAGTAGTTATTATCCTTGCTTTATCATATATAACGTAAATCAGCATTAGGAGTAAGAATACCTGTAGTTGCCATAATAATGAATGTTATACTTTATACTTGTTATGGGTAACAATAGATAACTTAGTACCGTGGTCGGTAGCACTAGCTTAGTAGTTAGATAGATGTACTTTTAGTTTAAGAGTTGTTGTTGCTATATTAGTAAGCATTGCATTGTCATTTCATGCATGTAGATCACGAGCTGGTAGAATTCATGCCCGTCGACTAACAAGAGTACGACGAGGTGATTGAGGAGTACGAGGAGGAGATCCTCGTGCAGGAGGGAGCCCCGGAGCCGTTTGGTGACCCGTCACCTGCCCAAGGCAAGCCTCGGTGCATAACCCCTATTTTAATGATCACTGAATATATATCTATGATGTGCATTTATGTTAAAGGCATTTTATGGAAACTACGTGCATAAATATATCTACCTATGAGTCCTACTAGTACAGGTCGAGTAGCTGCTATGCTCAGGATATCGGTAGCGTGAGTAACCTGCCGTTACTCACAAGTAGGTGATAAACATGATCACTCATGATAAAATGGTAAAGGTAAATGGTGACCGGGTAGGGATATGGTTTGGGTATTGGTGGGTGTAAGGGGTTGTGTCCAGCGACCAATAGGGCATAGCTCGGTTACACTTTTTCCCTGTCTGAGTCGATTAAGGACCGGTCATTGCATAAGACATCATGGGCAAGTCACATATCTATTGTCCTAAGCACATACTTGGGTATGGGCACAGAGAAGACTTGTTGCTCTCTTGTCGTGGATTCGGCTCTTTTCGGACCGACTGATTGGAGGCGGAGATGGTGGAGGTCCTTGCACCACACTGAGTCCGGACTCAAGAGTGGGAGCTTGGAGTCCAAGTTTGGACGGGGACCTGGACACCTAGGATAGGAGGGTGATGGGTTGGTTCTGCTTGTGCCTGGGGTACAAGCGGGGCATGTGTTTTTGGGGCACCCAGCTGGGCACATTGGTTCATGAATCACCACCGAGTCGGTACGACTTGCTTCGTGTTTAGTACCGTAGTAAGAACTGAAAGTTGAAAGGAGAAGAAATGGAACTGCTTGCTCAACTCTTGCTTGAAAGTAGAACAGGTGCTTATATAGACTGGTTAGATGATAACTTAATATGGCTAATAATAATAACATAACTAAGGACTCACCAGTAGTATTGCTTTTTGCCAAAACAAACCAGCAAACCATAAAGCTTATCATATTCCTTAGAGTCAGGAAATTATTCCCACTAGTTGGATAAGTCTTGCAAGTACATTGTGTACTTAGGGTTTATTTACCCCTGTTGCAGGTGATGCATGAGAAGTACCCTTGTGTGGAGGATTCTTCTGGTGGGCTCAGACGGATCCTCGTTCTTATCGCTAGATGTTTATTTTAAATTCCGCTACTTATCATTCCGCACTCTGACATTTGGCGTTGTAATAATGTGCTTTTAAGAAACTCTGATGTATGAAATGGACAAGTATTGTAACTCGTTCTCATTATTGGATCCTTGGGAAAAATGTGGATCTTTCGGGTTCTCCCTTAGGGTGTGCCCGAGGGATACCGCCCGCTGTAGCTTGCGTTCGGGGTGCTTAGGGTCTGGTGGAAGACAAGCACCTTCGTAAGTGTGCTATTTCGAGCGGTTCTGCCACAGTGATGGTCCTTCCCATTTGCTTGAAGTTTTCCTTTTTTGGCTAGCCTCGCATCTTGAGCTGTTCATGAGCTTCTTGTCTCCAAGATTGCACCCTTTTTCTCATCCTTTTGTCATGCCATCTTTCTACTCTTTGATTTTTAACACCTTGTTAGACCTTTTTCCTCACTCATTGTTTTATGCCTGCAAAAGATTAGTGGACAACACATACCCGAAGGAATATACAATTTTGAAACATGGGTTGTTTGTCTAAGATTTTGTAATTTCCCTCTATGCTAATGAAAAGATGGTGTTAGAATTATTTTAGCATAGTTTTTGTTTATCATGTTCTATACAAACATGGCTTCAAGGCAAAGTTAAATTGCAGCTAAAGACAAAGTGAATGATCTTTGATACTTACAGTTCTTCCATCCATGATGAATTTCTTTGCGCAATGTTATTGGAGTTCATCATGTGCCTTGCTTCATCTCGTGACTTACCCAAATTGAATTGAGAGTTTCCTGTAGGGGTTAGTCTAACAAAATATCAAGTGTCTACTACAGCATACTTATCGGCTCAAAAATCAACCTAGACACCATGTCTAATTTGATTTAGGAAGGCATTTTAACCTAAGCACCATGCTTAATTTAAAAGCCTTTGGAAGTAAAATCAGCACAGCTTTTGGATCAAGAATCAAACTAGACACCGCGTCTAATTTAATTCAAGAAAATAGTTTAAACTAAGCACCATGCCTAATTTAAAAGGTGTATGAAAATACTTCAAAACCTACGCATACTATAGTAAACAAAAGTAGCATGAAAATATTATAGAGATTTATTCAAATAGATATGAAAGAGCATGATTGTTGTTTAGTAAATTGAGCATGGCTTAAAGGTAGAGACAACCAAAATTAGCAGTTTGGCATAAGATTTTTCAGAGAAGTTCATTCTCCACACTTAAATTTTGCAAGGCAGAATCAAGTTTAAATGGATAGAACTCTCATGTGTGAATGGGATTTAATGTTGCATGATAATTGCTTGGACGTACCTTATATCATCATCCTTCATTCTTTTTGCTTCAAACCTGGAATGGTTAGTGACAAAAATACCCGAAGGAATATTTTCACAATTATATTCTATGCTCATTTCACAAGGGTATCATAACAGAAGGTGAAAACTCATATTATCTTCTGAAAGTGTTTGCTTTAGGACAAAAGCTCGTCCTTGGAAATCCTTCTAATTGCGCTTCTAATTTATGAAGTGGTTTCCCCTCCAACACCAATCTTCGTGTACCTGTCTCAAGATTCATGCCAACGAGATTTGCAATATTTATGATAAACATATGCATCTACAACCACCCTTTCAAAGTCCTTATGAACAGGAAGCACGAGGGGGTTGAAGATCTCGTGTGTGGCAATATTGGAGAGACTAATTAATTCAGGAGATTTCTCATGTGAGTATGGATTTAATGAGGTTTTCATGAAATAACTTCCATGCTCATCAATGTCATCTTCCTTTTCAAGCTCCAAGGGTGTTTCTTCATGAATGTCTATAGGCGGAAACATTATCTCCATCATTTCATGCCTATGACATTCATTGGACGTTTTATTGTTCAAGATTTTCCATGGATTAGTGGCTCTCGGGTTGATCTCATCTAAGGCCTCCTTCAAACTTGGATGAGTCATGTTTGTAAAAGAGATTGATTTAAGCTCACTATTTGAATCTAGACCAAGTTTGGATTCTACCCATAAGGCTTCGTCCTTGTCCATCCATTCTTTAGCAATGGCATATGAATTTTTAATACATTCCTGCCAATTCTTAATATATTTTATCCATTGTCATTGCTCTTCTTGGTCATCCTTGTGGTCTTCATGACTCCTATACTTTGGTTGTCTTAATGGATTTCTAGGGTCATCATGAGACTTAGGAGAAAGAACATAAGAGGGATCATCGGGGTCAAAGATGGGTTGAGAGATGGGTTTAAATAAGACATCTAATATGAGCATAGAGGGAGAGAGGATAGGAGTGGCTTCTAAATGGCTAGGCTCTCCTTCTATGGCATCACTAGACATGCCATCCTTGAATTCTTCCCAATGTCTCACATGGGAATAAGGATGCTTTCTAAGAGATCGCTTCTTAAGAGGATTTGAATTATATTTGCTCGAAGGCTTCTTATGAGAATTTAATGTTCTCGCAAGATCAACACCAAAGAGGTCATCCTTAATCTCAACAGGGATTTCCAAAGGTGGAATTCCTTCTTCTTTTGGGGGATTTTGGGGTATTGGTGGTTCAGGATTGATAGCTACATCTTGGGATTGGAGTGGTTGTGATTTGGCTATCAAAACTTCCTCTTCTTGTTTCAGAGAGGATTCCTTCTCTTCCTTAGGGAGTTTATTAGGAATGCTAGTGCAGGGAGTCTTTCCACTAATTCTATCAAGCATAGCCCTTGCTTTACTAGTAGACAAATGAAGGAAAGCTCCTCTAGAGGGTGCATCAAAGGATTCCCTGGAATCCTTGCTAAGACCCATGTAAAAATATTGAAGAAGTATAGGGTCTTGAATGGCAAGATCTAGGCCAGTGATGATGAGGTCATTAAAACGATCCCACGATGTGCCAAGAGATTCTTCTTCTAGTTGTCTAAAATTTAGAACCTCTTTTCGAAGGCTAACCACTTTAGAGATGGGAAAGAAACGTAAACAAAATTTAGAGCATAGTGTTTCCTAATCTTCTTGCATACTTCCTACGGTTAGACTATACCATTGTTTAGCTCTTCCCATCAAAGAGAACGGAAACAACTTCTATCTTAAGGTCTTGTCAGACATGCCAGCTGATACGCAAGCATGCACAAGTCCGTTCAAACTCTCGTAGGTGTGAGTATGGATTTTCGTTGCCTTCTCCCGAGAAGGATTGATCCTGAATCAATTTTATTAAACTCAGGCGTAGCTCATAACCAGGTGTTATGATAGGCTTTGAAGATTCTGGTGGTTTTAGGCTTGCGCTTGTGGGTTTAGCATATTGATAGATAGGAGTGGAATCCATGCTAAAAGAAAAAGTAAAACAAAAGAAAGAATAAAAGATAAAAGGTTAAGTTAGGATTGTAGTTAATTCAGCAACTGTTTCCCCGATAACGGCGCCAGAAAGCTTGTTGCTATATTTTAACACACACAGATAAATCCGCAAGCGCACGGATGCCGCTATAGCTTTCACCCGAAAGTATTCCAAGTATCGTATCCATAGGAAAACGTGTGAGACTAACTACGGTCTAACTTAACTAAGGATATCAACTAGGTTAGGATAAATAGGAGCATAGAGAGGAAAACTAAGGTTCTCTAATTCTGACTTGGGTAAGCTATGTCTTCTACTATTTAACTGGGGACATTACTAGGGAAAGACACCAGCAGAGGATGCTTTCCTTCGCAACCGCGTCCTACGTGCCCTTACAAATGGGAGGTGGATTATAGAGGATTCAACAAGGCTATAAGAGTCACCCTCGTGAGCTACCACTGATCCGGAATGCAGGATGCATCCACAAGTAACCAAAGTCTAAGCACCACGCTTACACTACAATTACTACTTTACTCTTCCCGGATAAAGAATAAAGCACTCAAACAAGTTGTGAACCTGATGAATAATATAAACAAGAAGCTTACTTGAATCAGAAGTTGATTACCAGAGAAATCTCAGAGGCAAGCTCAGATAGAACTTGGATCCACCAAGGTACAAGCCATAGAGAGAGCACCGACAGGCCGGCACCTCCTCCAAACTCTTCCCTCACTCTCCATCTCATCATTTCTATTTATAAGACTAGATCCTATGGAGGACTAATCTTCTCTTGATAGCTGACTCTCATCCTGATGAGGTGAATATGAATGAGAGTTTCAAGATGGCCTCCAAGGAGGGGGGTAGGGGCTGCTATATATAGGCCAAGGTGGAGTAGGCGGCAAAAAATCAAGGTGGAGTAGGAGGTAAGGAATCGAGATGGAGTAGGGGGCAAGGAATTACCACGTCATCGATCCACGTAAACTCCCTCGGTCACCGTTGGATGAACCGACCTAAAACCACCTTAAAATCAATGGTGTAGATCATAGGAAGGAGTTCGAGGCGGCGGAGGGTGAATGGGCTCCATGGTAGGCCGGCCAGCCTATGGGCTGGGCCAGCCGGCCCACTTTCATGGCCGTTTGGCCCAAGCTTCGGCGTGGTGTCTTCTGGAACCTTCTAAAATTGTCTTTCATAGTTTTCGTGGGTTGAATCACTTGTTGACGTCGGTTTGCTTGTTTGAAGTGTATGACAGTGGTCCCAGAAGCTGTTTTCTGGATAAATCCTCCTGCATACAAATATTTACCAAAGCTCATGGAATTCATTAGTTTAAACCCCTATACCTTTGTTTGGTGATGGAATTAAATATAAATGCAGGTTATGTTGATGGTTTATAATTGATGTTAGTGACCATCAACAATGGGTAAGGTTGACACCACTCTTTTCACCAAGAAGATTGGCAAAGACTTGTTTGTGTTGCAAATCTATGTTGATGACATCATATTTGGATCAACCAATCAAGATTTTTGTGAAGAGTTTGGAAAGATGGTGGCTAATGAGTTTGAGATGTCCATGACTGGAGAGTTGAATTACTTCTTTGGTCTTCAAATCAAGTAATTGAAGAATGGTACATTTGTGAGTCAAGGCAAGTACATCAAAGACATGCTCAAGAAGTTTGGCATGAATGAAGCAAAGGTCATAAGTACACCAATGGAAACAAATGGCAATTTGGATAGTGATTCAAGTGGCAACATGGTGGATCAAAAGTTGTATCGGTCTATGATTGGAAGCCTACTCTATGTGACCGCATCAAGGCCAGATGTCATGTTTAGTGTATGCATGTGTGCAAGATTCCAAGCCTCACCAAGAGAAAGTCATTTGAAGGCAACAAAGAGAATATTGAGGTACTTGAAGCATACACAAAATGTTGGTTTGTGGTATCCCAAAGGAGCAAAGTTTGAGCTAGTTGGTTACTCTGACTTGGATTATGCGGGATGTAAGGTTGAAAGGAAGAGCACCTCGGGCACATGTCAATTGTTAAGAAGATCACTTATTTCATGGTCATCAAAGAAGCAAAATAGTGTTGCATTATCAACTGCCGAAGTCGAATACATATCCGCTGGTAGTTGTTGTGCACAAATACTTTGGATGAACGCCACCTTGAATGACTTTGGAATCAAGTTCAAAAAAGTGTCATTGCTATGTGATAATGAGAGTGCTATCAAGCTCACCAACAACCTGGTTCAACATGCAAGAACAAATCACATTAATGTCTGCCACCATTTCATAAGAGATCATCAATAAAAAGCAGATATTTGTATTGAGAGTGTGGGCACCGAAGATCAACTTGCCGATATATTCACCAAGCCATTGGATGAGAAGAGGTTTTGCAAGCTAAGAAATGAGTTGAACATATTGGATTTCTCAAATATGTGATGATGCACACCCCCCCACTTATATGACATGCCTCTTCTTCGAGCAATCCAAGGTAAAAGTTGATTGTCATGCATACATCCTTTGCTAAGGACTTGTTTAGTGCATCTAGTCATTCCTCACATGTCTTAGGCTCATTCATGAAAATCAAATGAATTTGATGCTTGTATGGTACCACTATTGTTTCTATGCTTGACTTCATCTAGTGGTAGCATATGATATGTTTGTGGGCTTGTGAACCTAGTGTTTGATCAAGAAAATAAGTTATAAGTGTTTAACTCAACATGGTACAAGATAACCCTTATTTGGAGGTGTGAAGAAGCTTGTTCTTAGATCAAACCGAGTTAAATATCTTTGGCAAGTGATCTAGATTGAACCAAATTTGGAAAAATGATCCTCGCCCCATTGATTGACATTGATAATCTTAACCTATCTAAAATTAAACCTTTGTGGTCATTGATGACAAAGGGGGAGAAGTAATGCACAAAGATAGTGAAAAGATGACAAAGGGGGAGAACTTTGACATAGAGGGAGAAATATGAAAGTAAGGGGATCAATTAAAATTTTGAGCACACAAGTAGGGGGAGCAAGCTCATGAACTTGTATGATGCATTTGAATGTGCATTTCATATGTTTGCTTGCATGGCATAAGTTTTAAATTAAAATTTTCATGCTTGTGTGGTGTATGCTAGTTGTAGGTTTGAATGATGAAATGAAAAACTAGCATGCATAGGTTAAGTAACTAGACTTGAGTTTATTTTAACTAGACCCTTGCTTCTAATGTTGATCTCACCGGGTATTCGAGTTTTTATGTATGTCTAGTTACTAATTGTGCTAAGGATGGTATATTTGGTGCACTTCGATTGGTATCATGCTTCAAAGGTCCATCTCTTATACCTTAGCATCATTTGGTCGACATTACTCTCCCACAACTCAAATCCATGCATATGTGCAAGCTTCAATCTAAACTCTTAGCACATATGTAGGGGGAGCTAATGCTACTAATTGGGGTTCATAAAACTTATCCAAATCCTTTACACATGATAAAAAATGCTTGGGCAAGCAACATGGATTCAAATTTGAATTTATTCCATATCTTTGTGAAGGTTGTCGTCAATTATTAAAAAGGGAGAGATTAAAAGCCCTAGTTTGGTTTTGGATAATTGATGAAACCTAGTTGGACTAATCCTTTCATCTAAGTGTGTGACTAGATAGGATGGTCCAATCCAAGTGGTGGAGCAAGATGAAGTCCATGGTGATGTTGGTGCACATGTGATGATGGTGATGAAGCTCCGGGACTTGAAAAAGAAGAAAGAGAAAAATAAAAAGGGCTTAAGGCAAAGGTGATTTCAATAGGGCCTTTTTGTTTTGGTGATCAAGACACTACAGAGAGTGTGATCATATTTAGGATAGATGGTCGTACTATTAAGAGGGGAGCTCTTATCGGACAACTCGATCATCTAGTGCCACTAGGTGTTGAAATACTTGCATTGTATTTTAGGCCTAGTGCATATTCGGTGAGAAAGTGATTAACCTTTGAAAAATGATTGTGAAAATGCTAACACCCTTGCACGTGATGGTGAAACACTTGGAATGTTAGCACATTTGCAAAGGTAGTGAGAAAGGTGAAGAAAAGGAGGCGAAACTCGGCTTGGGGTGCTGCCATGGGTGCACCGCCACCCTTGTGGTGGTGACCGGCTAGGAGGCCGAGAGCAGCGGGTTGCCCTGAGGGCACCGCCACTGTGTCCGGTGGCATCGCCACCCCTAGGGCGGTGCCCACCTAGACCTGGCCGAGACACAGGAGAAGTGAAGCGGGCACCGATGCGTCCGGTGTGCACCGCCGCCCTAAGGGTGGTGCACCGCCGCGAGAAGGGCGGTGCCACCACCATTTTCTTCCAGAGACTGGTGAAATGGGGATTGGTCACCACCGCGAGCACCGCCGCCCTGAGGGCAGTGCACCACCATACAAATCCAGAGAAGGGGGGATTCGGGCAGATGGCTGGGTGGTCACCGCCACCCTAGGAGTAGTGCCACCGCCACCCTGTTCGGTGCCCCAACGGCTAGTTTTTAGCCATTGGAAAGTGACCGTTGAGAGGGGCACCGCCATGTCCGGTGCCAGGCACCGCCATGTCTGGTGCCCTCGCAGAAAACTGCTCTAAAGGGGTAACGGCTCTATTTGCTTGTGGGCTTATAAATAGAAATAGTGGCCGGCCTTGGCCACTCTCTTGACACTTTTAACAATTGTATACACCCTTTGAGAGTTGAACACACAACTCCACTCACTTGCACACTTGATTTCATCATCTTGAGTGAGATTGGAGAGCTTCTAGTGCATTGCTTAGTGTTCTAGCATCTTGTGGCACTAGTTGGACGATTTGGGCTGGTGGAGATCTTGTTACTCTTGGTGTTTGCCAACACCTAGACGGCCCGATGATTGGTGGATCGTCGAGCGGAGGAAGATAATTGTCTCCGGCTTCAATCATTGTGATTGTGAGGGGTTCTTGTGCCTTCCCCGGCGGAGCGCCAAAGACAACTCTAGTGGATTGCTCGTGGCTTGTGTGATCCTCATCTTATGTTGGTTGTGCGGCATCCGTTTGCGGGTTTGGCGTGTGATGCCAATTAGTGCGTGAACCTCCAAGTTAGTGAATCGACACAACGAGGACTAGCTTGCCGGCAAGCAAGTGAACGTCGATAAAAAATCGTGTCTCATAATTGTCCGAGGATTTCATTGGTTGTCTTGTGATTGATTGATTGGCTCCATCTTGTGATTGGCACACTCCTCAACACGACGGTATAAACATCATCACCTCTCTTGTCTTACATTCTTAGTGTAGCTAAGCTCTTCAGTGTAATTAGTTTTGAGAGCTAGCTTGTATCGGGTCTAGTGGTTAGTGAGGCTCTTTAGTTAGTCTTTGAGAGCTCATTAACTTATTGTAATGACTTAGCAACTTGTGTGCTTAGTGATCATAGTCACTAGAATTGTGGTAGGTGGCTTGCTCTTTTAGTAGACTAGTGCAATACTCACTTCGCCGTTTAATTGTCTAACATATTTGCTAAGTGTTGTTGTAGAAATTTTCAATAGGCTATTCACCCCTCTCTAGCCATTAGGACCTTTCAGCAGGCGAGAGGATAAGAGCTATAGGAAGAGGAACGAGTGGATAGGAATAAGTAGATGAGCAGTTTTTTTTAGAAACGAAGGAGCGTGGGTTGTTGGCCTGGCGTCGTGGCCCAGCAACGGAGCGTCCGAGCGAACGGATGCCCGGTCCAGAGCATTATCGTATTTGTAATACTCAAAAATGAGTAATGAATTCTTTTTATTCTTTTTTGGGACGGTACATATGTGTGTCCATTGGCTATAAGTAACAATGTTAATAAAGTACTCCGTTCTGAATTAAGAGTCGTTTTGGTTTTTCTATAAGCTGGCAGCCACAGCACAGAGGCAGGCACACATCATGAAAGTGAGAGTGTTGACAGGGAGAGTGTTAATATAAACAAGCAAACATCTAGTAGCCGCCTGTAGGATTGAGTATACTCCACACAATACGACAGATGAGAGACGGCCCTAGAAATCAATGAACGAAACTTACTCCAACTTTCTGAATCTGAAAGCGTACAAAAGCAACCAGGTCAAATTGAGATCCTCTCCATCAAACATGAGTATAAACTCTAATCTAATCCCTATACGCGGCCGGCGGCACACGAACTTTCGGCGCCAGTTTCCCGTTTCCCACGATCGATATTCCTATCATCTTGTTTTGGCCAGTGTGGTCTGTCGCTAGCTGCTCCTCCTTTCCTGCGTCCAGACAGTTTTAACAGTTGTATACACCCTTTGAGAGCTGAACACACCACTCCACTCACTTGCACACTTGATTTCATCATCTTGAGTGAGATTGGAGAGCTTCTAGTGCATTGCTTAGTGTTCTAGCTTCTTGTGGCACTAGTTGGACGATTTGGGCTGGTGAAGATCTTGTTACTCTTGGTGTTTGCCAACACCTAGATGGCCCGATGATTGGTGGATCATCGAGCGGAGGAAGATAATTGTCTCCGGCTTCAATCATTGTGATTGTGAGGGGTTCTTGTGCCTTCCCCGGCGGAGCGCCAAAGACAACTCTAGTGGATTGCTCGTGGCTTGTGTGATCCTCATCTTATGTTGGTTGTGCGGCATCCGTTTGCGGGTTTGGCGTGTGATGCCAATTAGTGCGTGAACCTCCAAGTTAGTGAATCGACACAACGAGGACTAGCTTGCCGGCAAGCAAGTGAACGTCGATAAAAAATCGTGTCTCATAATTGTCCGAGGATTTCATTGGTTGTCTTGTGATTGATTGATTGGCTCCATCTTGTGATTGGCACACTCCTCGACACGACGGTATAAACATCATCACCTCTCTTGTCTTACATTCTTAGTGTAGCTAAGCTCTTCAGTGTAATTAGTTTTGAGAGCTAGCTTGTATCGGGTCTAGTGGTTAGTGAGGCTCTTTAGTTAGTCTTTGAGAGCTCATTAACTTATTGTAATGACTTAGCAACTTGTGTGCTTAGTGATCATAGTCACTAGAATTGTGGTAGGTGGCTTGCTCTTTTAGTAGGCTAGTGCAATACTCACTTCGCCGTTTAATTGTCTAACATATTTGCTAAGTGTTGTTGTAGAAATTTTCAATAGGCTATTCACCCCTCTCTAGCCATTAGGACCTTTCAAAGAAAGAGAGGATAAGAGCTATAGGAAGAGGAACAGTGGATAGGAATAAGTAGATGAGCAGTTTTTTTAGAAACGAAGGAGCGTGGGTTGTTGGCACAGCGTCGTGGCCCAAAGAACGGAGGCGTCCGGCCGACGGATGCCCGGTCCGAGCATTATCGTATTTGTAATACTCAAAAATGAGTAATGAATTCTTTTTATTCTTTTTTGGGGACGGTACATATATGTGTGTCCATTGGCTATAAGTAACAATGTTAATAAAGTACTCCGCTACGAATTAAGAGTCGTTTTGGTTTTTCTATAAGCTAGCAACCACCACAAGACAGAGGCACACACATCATGAAAGTGAGAGTGTTGACAGGAGAGTGTTAATATAAACAAGCAAACATCTAGTAGCATCTGTAGGATTGAGTATACTCCACACAATACTGACGATGAGAGAGGCGGCCCTAGAAATCAATGAACGAAACTTACTCCAACTTTCTCAATCTGAAAGCGTATAAAAGCAACCAGGTCAAATTGAGATCCTCTCCATCAAACATGAGTATAAACTCTAATCTAATCCCTATATGCTGTGACGGCCGGCACACTACGAACTTCGGCGCCAGCTTCTTTGTTTCCCACGATCGATATTCCTATCATCTTGTTTTGGCGATGTGGTGCATGCATCGCTATTGCTCTCCTCCTTTCCTGCGTCCTGCATAGTTTTAACGATTTGTATACACCCTTTGAGAGCTGAACACACCACTCCACTCACTTGCACACTTGATTTCATCATCTTGAGTGAGATTGGAGAGCTTCTAGTGCATTGCTTAGTGTTCTAGCTTCTTGTGGCACTAGTTGGATGATTTGGGCTGGTGGAGATCTTGTTACTCTTGGTGTTTGCCAACACCTAGACGGCCCGATGATTGGTGGATCATCGAGCGGAGGAAGATAATTGTCTCCGGCTTCAATCATTGTGATTGTGAGGGGTTCTTGTGCCTTCCCCAATGGAGCGCCAAAGACAACTCTAGTGGATTGCTCGTGGCTTGTGTGATCCTCATCTTATGTTGGTTGTGCGGCATCCGTTTGCGGGTTTGGCGTGTGATGCCAATTAGTGCGTGAACCTCCAAGTTAGTGAATCGACACAACGAGGACTAGCTTGCCGGCAAGCAAGTGAACGTCGATAAAAAATCGTGTCTCATAATTGTCCGAGGATTTCATTGGTTGTCTTGTGATTGATTGATTGGCTCCATCTTGTGATTGGCACACTCCTCGACACGATGGTATAAACATCATCACCTCTCTTGTCTTACATTCTTAGTGTAGCTAAGCTCTTCAGTGTAATTAGTTTTGAGAGCTAGCTTGTATCGGGTCTAGTGGTTAGTGAGGCTCTTTAGTTAGTCTTTGAGAGCTCATTAACTTATTGTAATGACTTAGCAACTTGTGTGCTTAGTGATCATAGTCACTAGAATTGTGGTAGGTGGCTTGCTCTTTTAGTATGCTAGTGCAATACTCACTTCGCCGTTTAATTGTCTAACATATTTGCTAAGTGTTGTTGTAGAAATTTTCAATAGGCTATTCACCCCTCTCTAGCCATTAGGACCTTTCAGCAGGCGAGAGGATAAGAGCTATAGGAAGAGGAACGAGTGGATAGGAATAAGTAGATGAGCAGTTTTTTTTAGAAACGAAGGAGCGTGGGTTGTTGGCCTGGCGTCGTGGCCCAGCAACGGAGCGTCCGAGCGAACGGATGCCCGGTCCAGAGCATTATCGTATTTGTAATACTCGAAAATGAGTAATGAATTCTTTTTATTCTTTTTTGGGACGGTACATATGTGTGTCCATTGGCTATAAGTAACAATGTTAATAAAGTACTCTGTTCTGAATTAAGTGTCGTTTTGGTTTTTCTATAAGCTGGCAGCCACAGCACAGAGGCAGGCACACATCATGAAAGTGAGAGTGTTGACAGGGAGAGTGTTAATATAAACAAGCAAACATGTAGTAGCCGCCTGTAGGATTGAGTATACTCCACACAATACGACAGATGAGAGACGGCCCCAGAAATCAATGAATGAAACTTACTCCAACTTTCTGAATCTGAAAGCGTACAAAAGCAACCTGGTCAAATTGAGATCCTCTCCATCAAACATGAGTATAAACTCTAATCTAATCCCTATACGCGGCCGGCGGCACACGAACTTTCGGCGCCAGTTTCCGGTTTCCCACGATCGATATTCCTATCATCTTGTTTTGGCCAGTGTGGTCTGTCGCTAGCTGCTCCTCCTTTCCTGCGTCCAGACAGTTACACGCAGCAGAGCCGCAGAGAGGCAGAGACAGTGCCTGTCTGCTGGCAAACCCAACCTCGTCTTTGACTTTGAGAACATTTATATATTATTATTATTATTTATATATATAATCGGATCGGAAGAGTCCAATAGCAAGCATATGGATCAAGTCTCAAATTACAGCTAGCTTTGTCTGACGTGGCGTTGACCTGGAGCCAGTCCTGACCAGACCTGAATCCCCGCTTCCTCTGACCTGACCTGGCCCTGATCCCAGGAGCTGAGTTGACCTCGCCCTATCCTTTTTGCACAAAGAAACTCTCAACACGACAACACCTTCCCTTGGGCTGGTTCCGTCCTGGAAGCGGTCTAGCTAGTAGCTGTGTGGACGGAATCCAATTCTCGGCTGTTTTCAGATTTATTTACGTACCTTGCTGCTGTCATGGTGTACTGGTATCTCCTGTGACCTACCTAATAAGCTTTAGAGTAGGAGGGACACGGTCCTCCGTTCCTTTTTAATTTGCCACCCTCTCCGTTGTCATACAAGAAACAGTTGTACGTAAGAGTCTATTCTTATAAAAACAGGATTTACCTCCGTCAAGGGTTAAAAAAAAAAATGCACGAGCGCGTGCCTACATATGAAAACATCAGAAACCTAAGTTTTTTATGTTTTTAGTCAAACATATTTTACACACGACGCACACACGTGAAGGTTATTTACTAGACGTATAATAAATATAACGGGAGATTATTTCTTCCATGCGTGGGTTTGACGATGTACCGTATGTTGTTTAAGCAGCCGATTGTAAAATACTTACCTTTCGTTTTTTATTTCATATACTCCCTCCATACTGGTAATTCAAGTTGTTTTGGACAAGTCTACTTGGGTCAAATATTGAGAATATAAATCATTAATAACTTTTGAGTTGTTGAGTTTGGAAATGTGAAAACCATATGAATATATTTGTCTTGAAAAGTACTTTCATAAAAATATACATATATCACTTTCCAATAAATATTTTTTGTAAAAATAAGATGTCAAAGTTATGCTTCGTGGATCGTGTCGCTATCTAAAACGACTTGAATTACCAATATAGAGGGGGTATGTATTTATGTCCTTTTCTCTGGCGCCAGATATATAGTACTAGATCGATGGTTTGGTTAGTGGGTAGAGCCTCCACCAAATGGTTCTTATTACTACCTTGATGATAATGGACGATAGGTGATGGAATAACTAATTGGCGTTTTAATTGGACAACCATGCATGCACGGCACCGAATTGGTATGCAATTCAATGCTTCCATGCGTAAGCTGCAAGGAAGTTTTGCTAAACCTGATGCATCAGTAGATTCTAATATCTCTTAATTAGCCGTGTCATGACTTTTATAGACGACAATTAGTGGACTATTATCAGGCTACAACCAATAATTTCCACATCAAGTAGACTACTTCATCTTGCCAAAATTGTTGGGGCAACGAACAAAAACACCACATAAATAATGCATTGTTTGGTCGACTTACTTAGTCCCTCTCAATCCACGTAGATTGGAGTGAAAAATGAACTAATTTTCTACCTCCAACATTTTCAATACGTCAAGGTTGAAGGAGATTTTGATGAAACAAGGTTGAAGGAGATTGCTTAATTGCTATGTTTTCCAAACAAGCACTAATAAATGGGGCCGTTCTCCCGTCCCTATTTTCCACCCTCTTTCTATTTTATTATTATCGACAAAAAAACAGTGTTAGTGTCACCCTACTCAAAAGCAAATGTTCTCATTAGTCATGGAATTCTTGTAAGCAAATTTCTACCTAAGCAAAAATATCGTACGGTGGAAACCCAAAAAAAAAACACACTTGGACAACCCTATTCAAACCAGTGGAATTAATTAGTTACAAGTTTCCTCACAAAAATCGTTTAGGATTCAAGGTAGGAAATATTTAAGTTAAAAGATTCTCTCTCACTTTTTTGCAAGAGAAGATCAAATTTATATGGAGCATGCAGAACAACAACTATTTGCTATAAATTAATGTAAAGGAACAGCAAAGTATTGTCATACAAGGTCAGAGAATAAATCAAATCAAATGATTGTACGTCTGATGATTGAACCCATTCCAAATGTGTGATTGTATAACACCAGTTGGTTAAGTACAGTTGTTACATCTCCACACCTCACAAGTCACAGCTGTATCTTCTTCTCTAAACCCTCTACCAACCCCAAAGATATATATATATATATATATATATATATATATATATATATATATATATATATATATATATATATATATATATATATATATATATATATATATATATATATATATATATATATATATATATATATAATTAGCTTCTTTCTTTCTCCCCTACTTACACCTCCCCCACATCCCCAATCCCTTCTCCTCTACATACTACATGTCAGATTTGGTCAAACACTCACTGAGATTTTTTCTCATCTATACAACTCAAAACTTTAAATTAGGAACAATTCATATAAGAAACGATCCATCCGAAGAACTTTTCTCCCTCTCTGTTTTTTTTCCTTTTAAAAATTAAAAAATTTATGGACACCAACTAATTCAGCCTATGTATGTATACCAATCGTGGAAAAAAAAAGACAAAAAGACATGATTTTACATTGTTGAGTGAGACCTGCCATGGGTGATGGGTCGGCTCGAGCCGAGGCCGAGGCCGAGGCCGAAGCCGAAGCCTAAGCCGAGTTCGCGGGTGTGGAACGGGCTCGGATCGTCGGACTCGGAGCGCGACCGCGACCGCGACAGGTCGGAGCCGCCGTGCCGGAAGCTGTTCTGCCCGCCGGCGGCCGCGGCGGCGCCGGCCACGACGGACTCCTCGCACAGAGTGACGGCCCACTCCAGCTCCGCCACCACCTCGGACATGATCGGCCTGGCGCGGCCCCGTGGCCGGACGCACTCCGAGGCGATCTTGGCGACGCGCGCCACGGCCTCCACCTCGTGCCCGCGCGGCGGCGGCACGCGCTCGTCGAGGATCCTCGTGATGTTGCCCGTCTCGACCTCCGGCACGGCGAACTCGATCACGTTCCGGGGGGACCCGCTGCCGTCCTGGCTCGTCCGGTGGATGGCCTTGCGGCCGGTGACGAGCTCCAGCAGCACCACGCCGAAGCTGTACACGTCGCTCCGCTCCGTCAGCTCCTGCAGCCGGTAGTACTCCGGGTCGATGTAACCCACCGTGCCGACCGTCGCGGACGACGACGCGGCGGCGGCCGCCGCCGTGCTGCCGCTGGCCAGCGACAGCCCGAAGTCCGACACCTTGGCCGTCCACTCGCCGTCCAGCAGGATGTTGGACGGCTTCACGTCGCGGTGGATGATGGCCGGCACGGCATAGCAATGCAGGTACTCCACGCCGCGCGCCGCGTCCAGCGCCACCCGGAGCCGCGCCTCCCACGACGCGAACAGCGGCGAGTACCCGCTCCTGCTGCTGCTGCTGCCGTGGAGGTGGTCGTGGAGCGCGCCGTGGGGCATGAACTCGAGCACCAGGATGCGCTCGCCGCGCTCCTCGCAGAAGCCCAGCAGCTGCACCAGGTTCCGGTGGTTCACGCGCGACAGCAGCCGCAGCTCCGCGCGGAACGCGCGCTCCGCGTCGAAGCGACGCCGGCGGCGGCCGCCGCTGCCGCAGCGCTCCGCACGCTTGATGGCCACCTCGCGCCCGTCGGGGAGCTTGGCGCGGTACACAGACCCGAAGCTGCCGCTCCCGATCTTCTTCTCCTCCGAGAAGCCGTCGGTGATGCGCGACAGGTCCCGGAGCGTGAACTCCTCGCACCCGAGCGGCCGCGCCGGCCGGAGCGGCGAGACCTGCGGCGCCGGCATGACCATGGCCTCCAAGTCGCGGCACAGCCGCCGCGACGACGACTCCCCGAGGCGCAGCGTCAGCGTCTTCTTGTTGTTGTCCCGCTTCCTGTACGCCACGAGGTAGAGCGCCACCGCAGCAGCCGCGAGCACCGCGGCGCCGACGCCGCCCACGCTGAGCGCGAAGATCAGGGTCTTGGCCTTCTTCTTCCCGCTGTCGTCTCCGGCTGCCGATACATCCCTCCCGTTGGCAATGAGGATCCTGGAAGCGTTCAGCCGCAACGGGCAGGCCTGGCAGACGGCGAGCTCCTCGCCGTCCTCGGCACCGCCGGAGCCGCAGAGCGCGCCGGAGCCGGAGATGATGTCGCAGGGGCAGCTCTTCTTGCGCGCGCAGGCGCCGGGCATGGTGCTGTTGTAGACCAGGCTGCCGCCGGTGCCGAACCGGTCGCTCCTCCCCCAGCACGCGACGGAGTAGTTGCTCTTGAGGATGCCGCACACCGCGTTGCCGTCGGCCTCGATGGCCAGGAAATCCGTGTTCCTGTACTGGTCCGGCACCTGGACGGTGCCCCAGCACTGGACCCGGCCGCTGCCGGAGAGGATGCAGGTGGTGTCGTTGCCGAGCGCCATGGAGAGCATGTCGCCCGGCAGCTCGTGCGCCGGCACGTCCGGGACGTCGCCGTCGCCCCAGCAGCCGAAGCCGCCCTCGGCGTCGACGGCGCACGCGTGGCGGTGGCCGGCGGCGAGGGTATTGAAGGCCGCGGGCGTGGGGGTGAGCGACGGCGCCGTCATGCCGCCGAAGCAGCTCATGCTGGTATTGTCGCGCTTGTCGATGCCGCAGAGGAAGTCGTGGCCCAGCGCGATGCGGGAGAAGTCGAGGCCTTTCGGGAGGTCGAGGTGCGGCCACTCCCAGCATGTGGGGTCGTGGTCGTCGGAGAGGCCGCAGACGTGGGATCCCCCGGCGTTGAGCGAGCGCAGCGAGGGGCCCCAGTAGAGGCGGCGGCCGACGGGGCGGGAGCGGTTGGCGGCGAACTCCTCGGAGAAGGACCACCAGCGCATGGCGGCGTGGCCGCCCAGCGGCGCCATGAGGCCGCACAGGAAGTCGGTCCCGGCCGCGATGGCGTTGTAGGGGATGTCCGCGGACGGGTACACGAACTGCTGGCCATCGGGGTGCGAGGTGCAGTGCAGCTTGGAGCCTGGTGACGACCCCGCTCCTCCCGCGTCATCGCCGGCGGCGCTGCTGGTGACGAGCGCGCAGACGAGCGTAGCGTTGGGCGCGTGGGAGATTGCGACCGTCGAGAACTGCCGCGACGCCGTGCACACGTCGGCGATCAGGACGACGGCGACGAGAAGGACGAGGAGGTAAAGAAGCCTAGTGCTGGTGCTCTTTCTCCTCAGGAGGAAAAGACGACGGCGGTGGCCGGCGTGGGCATGGCTAGACATTGGCGGCACCCGGAGGGAGAAGACGACATGAGCGCGCGAGGCAGCCGTTGCTTGCCCTGCCGCGGTGGACGGCGACGGCACGTCGGCACGCGAGCGAGGAGGAAGGAATCGGGGTATCGGGAATCGAGGGGACGGGAGAGGAGGGAGAGTGAGTGCGCTGGCTTTTGCTTGGATATCGCTTTTTGTTTCTTTCTAGTAGGTGGGCGCATTGCTGCAAAGAAACGCGTTTCCGTGGAATTTTCCTAACATTTTTTTTTTTCCTTTTCTTTCTTTAATTAAAGATATAAAGAAACTTCTGCTGCAGGCTCTAGAGATGATGAGTTCATGATGAGGGAGGGAGGGAGGCCGGCGAGGTTGCAGGTTTTGGGGTTGGTTAGGTGTAGACTTGACTTGGTCCGTTCAAATTCAAGTGTCAATGGAGGGCCTTGTTTAGATTGGCTCAAAGTTCCAAGTTTTTTCACTCTTTCTCCATCACATTAATTTTTAGACGTATGTATGGAGCATTAAATGTAGGTAAAAAAAGTAACTAATTGCACAGTTTGGTTGTAAATCACGAGACGAATCTTTTGAGCCTAGTTAGTCCATGATCGGACAAAGTTTATCAAATGAAAGCGTCTTCTGATTCAGATTGCAAAAAATTTACAATCTAAATGCTCTCAAACGAGTACCCTGCTGATGCTCTCAATTTTTGTCTGCCTCCTCTGCTCTCTTCTCTTCTCCTCTCTTCAGACCACTTGCCAGCCAGCCAGCCAGCCAGCGAGTTTCTGGATCAACACGGATTTCATTTCCCCATTCTGCAATTGTACTCTTTTCGATTCTTTCTCGTGTCATCAGCCGACCAAAGAAACCTACTAGAGCAAGGATTTGTCAGACACACACACGTACACACATGCATCCTCTTTGTTTCATTCCACGAGCAAGGATTTGTCAGACACACACACGTACACACATGCATCCTCTTTGTTTCATTCCACGAGCAACCAACCATTCATTCCCAACAAGGGTCTGCATTGGCAGTTGGGATGGAAAGGTTTGGAACATACGTACTCCACCTACTCGCCTGCAGTACACTCGAGGTTGGTTAGGTTTACAGCTCACTTACTCAAGAAGGGAACAACCTGTACTGCCAAAAGTCATTACTGCAAAAAAAAGTCATTCAGCAAAGATTACCCGGGATGCTTAAACATCCTTCAAGAATGGGGATGGCACAGATTTCCTCTTCACTGTGCGCTGCCAACCAAAACAGCAGAAGCATCACTGTTCATGGTTAGGTTAGGTCCTTAACATAAAGGTGTATCATATCAAACGACAAGCGTAAAGCGATGAGCAGAGGCTTTTGTGTATCAGTGATCACCTCTGAATCAGAGAGAAGCCATGGCCACATGCCCATGCGCCATTCTTATCATATAATGCAGTGCTAGTCTCAAGGCACCTCACATTCACAGGAGTAGGTGACAGGTTTAGGACCCGACTGATTCCAGAATGTGTTATAATATTCACAGCAAATATTCAAGTCTGGATTGTCAATCATGTATGTATCCCAGTTGAACTTCTGTTTGAGCAAAGAGCATCTCTTTTTTCTCTGGTCAGGTGAGCAGTTGGGGAGAAGAATTTGCCGAGGCAATAAACAAACCCTAGATCATCAAATTATAATAGGAGGGTGTTTCATCAGGCCAGCCCTTTTCCAGGGCGGCAAGCAATGGACCAACATGTGGCTACCACAATTAGCCTCATAGAAAAATCAAACAGAATTCTGAATCCCATATGCAGACTACAGAGATGGGCATTCCTCAACTAATCTCGCACCCACATGTATGTATAGACTAATCGGCCTCAACATTCCAACCTGCTTCCATGTCTTCAGGGTACAGCTTTGCCAAAGTCAGAGCACCGCTGCCTGGAGCTTCTCTTCACACGAAACCAAGCCTGAGAAATTCCTAACGCTTCATTATCGCCGCCATGGCTACATGCAGAGGGCTCGCCTTCACCGGAGCTCGGCGTCGCGGACGGAACAGGGAATGTCGCACCCTGAAAGTGGTGCTCCCGTTGCTGGGGATGAGGCTCGCACAGAGTTGAAGGAATGAAGGGTTCTCCTGCTGCATAGGATAATCCTCCTCCATTTCAACCTCTTGGCTGGTCTCTGTCTGTCCCTGTGATGACATGACACAAAAGTGAGCTTAACCTTTTCCGTAGATTCATAGGCATGCAACAATGACTTTGTGCCCACTATACTGATTGCCTCTGGTACTACTTAAGATTTGGGGGTCATAACAAAGAGAAACAGCACAGAGACAGTATGCCACTAACAGGTGTACCCGACAGGACTTGTGAGTGGGACCAAAACCAAATTGCCCTGGTGACACTCGAGTAGACATAGGACAAGATGAGGAATGAAGTCAAAACTGTTAATCAACTGATCCCAACCACTAAGCAATATAGCTTATAGAGAACTTTTTTAGCCTCTACTAATCCTAGCATACTATCAAATAATAATGACAAGATATACATGGAAACAAAATGCTGAGGATGTCCTGGAAGTCTGGCTACAGTTACCTTTCGCTGGTGATGCTCAACATCAGAGTACTCATTAGGCTGAGTGGGGGTGTGCTCTTCGTTACTGTTCATATATATATACTCCGCCTGTCCTTTTTCCTCCAAGTATTGTCTGGAACCCTCGTCTTCATAGTCAGGAAGCGGCAAACTAGATGGCTGATTAATGGAGAACTTTCCAACATCTTCCATCCGAATCCCAGAATCGTTTGCTTCTGGTGTCTCTTTGTACACATAAGTTTGTGACGGTTGCTCCTGGCTAGAGCAAGTGTCATGATTACCAAGATTATTAGCACCAGAGTTTCCCTGACATGCAAAGCACATATTAGCTCAAGATGAAGATAGCCTGCATGCTTGAAAACACCTCTAGTCAGTGTTTCGAAGGCGGCGCCTAGGCGTCCAGGCGTACCCAGCTCGCCTTGGCAAACAGTGGCGCCTTGTCGCCTAGGCGCCGCCTGGGCGTCCAGGAGGACCCAGCACTCGCCTGGTCGCCTAGTCACCTTTCAAACACTGCCTCTAGTCCTTTACACTCTGAGAACAAGAACATCACAATATGTAGTACAGAGAGTAAAAAAGTAAAAAACATCAATTGTGCCATGACTAAGTGTACAGTGAGAAAATCAACTACAAAAGCCAAAAATGATACTTAGAACAAGTCAAGCAGATGTAATACATACCAAGCATCATCTTGATATGTAAGCATTACTTTGATGTTCAGAAAGCAGAAACAGAAAATTGGCAAATTTGGGTGCTATTTCTTCTTAATTAAGAAGCCACCTAGCCTCCTAGGTTGGTCAAGTTTTTCAAAAACAGAAAATTGCAGACAGCAGAGGCATGCTTATTCGATTGAACACACTGTAATATGAGTATACAGCTTTAAGGCATGCTTATTCCATTGAACACACTATAAAATGAGTATACAACTTTGATGTTGGCGACAAAGAGTTGCAGGTAACAGAGGTATGGTTGTTCAATTGAAAACAGTGTTATATGAGTCTATCAGAACACCAAAATGGCAACAGAAACATGGAGAAATAAAACTAACGCACATTTGGGAAGACCCTTGACCAAAAAGCATAACAAAAGAAATAAAAGGATGTAGATGTGCAAGCTAACCTCCATGTCCTGCTGCTCAGAAGTGTTACTATCCATTGCAGCAGTTTCATTATCTATAATAGCCAATATTTCATCCCTTTCTTTCTTACGCCTTGTAACTTGACAAACAGCACATATGCAGTCACTTTTGTGGCGATCGTTCCTGCAGTCAAACACATCATGTAAGAACACCAAACAATATAGTCAACAGGGCCCTCCTAGGAAATAAAAAGTAAACGAGAAAACACTAAACAACATCTTCTAAAGCGTTGCGGGTACCAATGCAACTTTCAACAGAAACGTCACAGGAAACTTCCAGTGTTGCAGTGGCGGAGCTTGACCATAGAAATAGATGGGGGCAGTTCATAGAATTCTGAATTAAACAACAATGAACAGCACCAACTTCACTGTTTAACTAGTGGAAAATTGCATTGGCAGGGGAGGCCATGGCCCACTTTGGCCTTAACCAAGCTCCGCCCCTAGTGTTTCTAAGAGGAATAACTAAACATGCTCTTAGTGTTGAGTAGTGATGGTCTAAATCAATACTCTTTTTAACATGTTGCAAGAGAATATAGGCTGGCTATGTAAAAAATTTATTTGATCCAATATCAGAAATGGAAATGGAATAGCACAGAAAGACCCGGAAGAGGTGGATGGTTTCAGAAGAGATGCATGGTTTTTCTTATGATCTTTGAATATCCAGTTTTCTGCTTATTCTTAACTAAGAAGCCAATATGCACGTCAGGGCAGTGTCGCCTGTCAGCGCCGGTTTCATGTGATGGGATGGTGGTGCAGAACGCACCACCAGGAACCGAGACTTTATAAGGAAGTAAATTTCATGCATAAGCATCCAGCATTTGGCATATGACTAAAAGGGTAAGACATAACCTATCAAAGTGTTAACGTTGCAGAATGCCTATCATGTGCTCTAATGGGGCAGGTCATCTTTTTTCCCCATCGAATATTTGCCTTGATTTCCAACCTCTCTTTAGCAGTACCACAATACATCACAATTTTCCCATTCTATATGTGTGCTAAAGTTGCATGGCACATCAGCTTCGCTGCATGATAGTTTAGCCTCTAGAATAGATTAAGAACTTGAATGCAGCTGCAGGATACATTAATGGCATACCCTGGGCGTCGCCTTTTGTTCTTAGCCTTGTTCTTTGAGTGGCCTTTGGCATCCTCATCGCCAGTGTTGTCATTGCCGCCTACACAACATATGGGTAAATCATATATTTGAACAGATGCACATGTAAAAGGTAAAAGGAAAACTATAGATGCGAAATGAATGACAGTTGTGTAAGAATAGTTTTCCATTACACCGAAATGCTCAAGGAGGGTGCAATGGTCGCATCCTTAGTTCATTATTATAATCCAGAAGTTCCAAAAAAAAATCTGGCTACATGAACATTAGATGTACATGATGCAATAAGCTTATTTTCCTCACTGCTCACTGAATTACTTTAAAATGAATCTTTAATGTCCTGCAAATGAATCAATTTTCCTCACTGCTCACTGAATTATTTTAAAATAAATCATAAATGTCCTGCAAATGAATCAATGATAAAATAGACATTGATGACATATATAAAAGATCTCATTTGTACACTACTTGAAAGTTGAAATAGTAGCAGTTGACAAGAATCGAATCAAGTCAAACATTGAACAGAAGTAAATTAAGGACAAATGACGATAGCTGTCAGATATCCAATACATACCGCTGTCTGGCACATCAGAATACAAGCCAGCGGCCAACCAATATTTCATGAAGCCCTTCTTGACCCGTTTCATAAGCTCAATTATGTAATCGCCTTTACTGTTGTACTTGATACAGTTATCCCATATGAATTGCACATCCTTATATACATCCTCCGAATTCATATACTTGTCACCACGTTCCAAATTTTGACATATTGTGCCAAAATCCATAGGAGTATCAATAACATCAAAATAATCCTACAAAGCTTCATATGTGTTAGGGTTGGGAAACAGATGAAGTGAACGAAATAAGAATAGCCAAAAGATATATTTTCAACAGCAGTAGATCTATAAGCATATGCTTATATAGCCAGGTACTTGGGTTAAGACAAAGGCCAGGAGACATAGATAGAGAAATCCAAGAAACAAAAGGAAAATAAAAACTGCAGCTGAACTTATCCACGTTTGAGGTTGCAATAGCTTTCCTTACCCTCTTATCTATGTTCCATATATCGCAATATGCACCTGGGATGCAGGACTGTTGTTACAGGCAAGTTAATCTACCCTGATAGGGTTTTGCTCCCAGTGTCATAAGAAAAGGTGAAGCTTTCATCCTAGTTAGATAAGCATTCCCATGATAGAAGTTTAAATACTAGTACTAAGAAAAAGACAAATTGAATGCACTACCCCAAAACTTAGATCCTCGCAGATGGAATTAGCAATATATATATATATAACATAATCAATCCACCAAAAGACAGAGAGACTAAAGGAAAATGAAAAATTTGACACACATTTATGGAAACTGTATCTGAAGTTCTGAACCCACAGCGTGAGTGATCGATATTATTACCATAACTTCTCAAAGGATGAGACTACAATGTGCTATAGCCTATTGGTCATTTCATCTGGAAAGGCGTACAGTCTTTGGTGAAGCTTAAAAAAACAGGTATATTGCACCTTATCTAGTCAAAGTAAATACCGTTTAATTAACCCCCTGGGGCAGTTTTGCAGGGCTGGAGTGCCACATTGGACAGGCAAGACATGCTTAACAGATGAAGAGTTGTGGTGTATTTCAAACGAAAGAAACCGCAATGTGTAGCACAAAATACTCACAGGTATTTCTAATGCAACGGGATCCACTGGAACATTGAACGGATCAGCAGCGTCCATCTTCATAACTTTCTTAATAGCCTGAGAAACAAGTGCAAACAGAGTTTCAGTATAACCTTTATTAGCCAGATTCAGCATATCTCTCATAGGTAAAACGCAAGAGATCTCACATAAAGGTAAGCCGAACTCTACTCACTTCAAGTGCAGCAGCCAGCTCTTTCTCGTTGTGCTGATGTTCTGGAGTAGACTGTTTTTCTTCTGACTCCTGTGAGCTCCACAGCTCCACCACATCCTCCATTTTTTTGCTTTCCAAAAGAGCTTCCTGCTTGCTCGGAGGAGGCTCAACTACTGAATCAGCTTTCCGATCCGGTGTGCTGTTTTCTCCAGAAGGCAGCCCCGCCAACTTGATCTTAATGCCTCCTACTTTCCTTGCCACCTTCTCCTTATCCGCATCACTCGACTCCAACCCTTGCCCGTCTGCTTGCTGCCCATCCGTCACAACCGCAGCCTTCTCCGCGTCAGCTCTTTTGATTACTTCAGGGACAGAAGCGCCTTCCGATTTCCCAGCATCAGCAGGTGGCGGCACTTGAGCTTCCGAAGAATCCTGCTGCTGCAGGCGGAGCGGCGAGTCCACCGTCTTGGACGACTTGAACTTGAGCTTCACACGGCCGTACACAGCTCCCACCTTGGGCCTGCTGTACGTTATGTCCGCAGGAGGATTAGCCAGCGCGGTGGCGCTGGGCTTCCGAGGTGGCTCAGAAGGTTGAGGTTGAGCAGGAGGAGGAGGAGGCGGTGGTTCAGGCACTGCTGCCCCCGCATCGACGACGGGCGGCGCGTTATTATTATCCTCCTCCGCCTGGTCTCGCGGGCTGTCCGACGCCTCCGTGCTGGGACTGGACGCGGAATCCGGCGAGGTGGACTCCGCCGGACCAGCCTTCTTGCGCGCCGGCTTGCGGCCGCGCTTGCGCTTCATCGTGGTGCTGCTGTTGCTTTTTGGTGGCGGCCAAACAGCAGCTGAGGCGGCTGGGATCGACCGACGCGGCAAAGGAACACGCTGCAAATAAACGAGGGGGAGAAGCAAGTGTTCGGGCTCAGATTGCGCCGCGCGGGAAGGCGCGGAATTCCACGGAACGGGGCGATAACAGATCGCCTGCGGACGAACCCACCGAGGGGAAGCGAAGAGCTAGGGTTCCTTACCTGAGGAGAGGTGGAGGGGGAATTCGGTCCCGGGGCCGCGAGGATCTCCGGCCGGCGCGCGTCCAGCAGCAGCAGGAGGAGGAGGGAGAGCTCGGGGGACGCGCGGTGCGCGGGAAGAGAACGGGTGCGGCGGGCGGGCGGGCGGAGGTGGAGGTGGAGGCGGTGGCGGGGCGGAGACGGAGGCGGGGGGAGAGCCAGAGGCCAGAGCCCAAGCTCGTTGGGTGGCAGACGGCCGGGAGGGACACAAGTCAGCGAGTAGGCCGCCTTGTAACATTACTACTGGGCTGTTGGGCCTTACGGGCCTGTACTTCGACTGCATTTATTTCTTATTATATTGGGCCTTTGATGGGTCTGATTTGTTTCGTCACAAGCTTTGGTCTCCCTGAAAGCCTTTCCAAGCCCCCGTAGCTGTCCAAGCCCCTGAAGACAATCTTGTGGGCCTTGAAGAAACCCTGCAAGCAGCAGCCGATTTCGCAGTAGATAAGATTACCTCCATCGAATGAGCACAATCAGAGAGACATCTTGAAGGTCAGTAACGAAATATCAGCAAACTCAATTGGACGGGTAGTAGGGACTAACTTAACCCAATACTAATATTTCAGTAGACAATTTTTTCCAACAACATTGTTTAAAAAAAACATTAGACCAGCTAAAGCTCACTTTCTTGACCATTTGCATTGACATAGCAACCTTAGGAGCTTAGCCAAAGCCCTCCCACTTATCTCCATCATTGATTCATCATCTTTGTGAGATTGGGAGAGAATCCAAGTGTATTGATTGAGTGTTTGCATCTAGAGGCACTTGGTGTTCGTATTTCGCTGCGGGGTTCGCTTGTTACTCTTAGTGGTTGCCGCCACCTAGACGGCTTGGAGCAACGAGGATCGTCGTGCAGAGGGTGGTGATTGTCTTCGGCTCCGATCATGGTGATTGTGAGGGGTTCTTCACCTTTCCCGGCGGAGAGCCAAAAGGTACTCTAGTAAATTGCTCCTAGCTTGTGTGATTCCCATCTTGTGTTGGTTGTGCGGCACCCTATTGAGGGTTTGGCGTGTGATGCCAATTAGCGCGTGAACCTCCAAGTGAGTGAATCGCCACAACGAGGAGTAGCTTGTCGGCAAACAAGTGAACCTCGATAAAAAATCATTGTGTTCATCATTTGATTCCGAGTTAATTGGTCTTCATTGTTATTCATTCTTGTGATTGATTGGCTCCTTCCTCGACACGGCGGTATAACCTTCTTGCTCACTCTCTTTATATTACCACAAACTAGTTATCAAGCTCTTTAGTGTAGCTAGTTGTGAGAGCTTGTTAGTTTGATTAGTATGGCTCTTTAGTTAACCTTTGAGAGCACACTAACTTAGTGTAGTGACATAGCTATTGTGTGGATAGAAACTATATAAACTAGAATTATGGTAGGTGGCTTGTAATTTTAGTAGGCTAGCGCAACACTTGCTTCGCCTCATAATTGTCTAACCGGTTTGCTAAGTGTTGTTGTAGAAATTTTTATTAGGATATTCACCCCCTCTAGCCATAGGACCTTTCAAGTGGTATCAGAGCCAAGGTCACCATGATTTGGGGCTTAACAACCTTCGGTGTAAAAATTGCTCAAATCAACAACACCAAGAAGCCACCCCAATTTGATGGCACAAATTATCCATATTGGAAATCAAAGATAACCACACATATCAAGTCAATCAATAGAAGAGTGTGAAAGGTGGTAGAAACCAAAATTGAGATTGAAGATCCGGAGAATCCCACCGCGGCCGAAAAAGTGCTTCTCCAAAACAATTACATTGCTCTAAGTGCCATTCATGATGCAATTGATGAAAGAACATTTGAGCAAATCAAGAATATTGAGATGGCTCATGAGGCTTGGAAAAAGTTAGAAGAATCATTTGAGGGCACTCAAGCCGTGAAGGGTGCAAAGGCATATATTCTCAAAGAGAAGTTTGCAAGCTTCAAGATGAAGGAGGATGAGAATGTGTCGGAGATATTCCATAGGCTTCAAATGCTTGTCAATGATCTTAAAGCACTTGGAGAAGAGGTGAAGGACAAGGACTTCTCCCATAAGTTTTTGAGATGCTTGCCTTCAAGATTTGGCACATTAGTCACTATTCTAGTAAGCAGTGGTTTGAACATTATGACACCAAAACAAGTGTTGGGAGATATAATGACCGATGATACATATAGAGATGATGATGAGAAGGAAGAAAAGAAGGAGAAGAAAAATGAGAAGAAAGATAAGAAAAAGAAGAGCGTGGCATTCAAGGTCACATCATCCAAGGGCAAGGTAAAGCAAGATACATCAAGTGAAGATAATGACTCATGGGATGATGATGATGATGATAAGAAGATGGCTCTCTTTGTCAAGAAATTTGGCAAGTTCATGATGGAAAAAGGGTACCATGCTAGAAGAAAGAAATCTTCATCCAAGAACAAGGAAGAGACAAGAAGGTGCTTCAAATATGAAAGCAAAGATCATTTTGTTGCTCAATGTCCATACAATAGCGACAATGATGATGACAAGAAGAAGGACAAGAAGGAAAAGAAAGAGAAGAAGGACAAGATGACCTTTAAGAAGAAGAAGGGTGATTCATATGTGGTCACTTGGGATAGTGATGCTTCCTCAAGTGATGATGATGATAGTGATGATGACAAGACCACCAAGAAGAAGGCACTTACAAGCATTGCAATCAATGAGAAGCCTTCTCTCTTTGACACTCCATCATGCTTCATGGCTAAGGCCACTAAGGTACAAATTTGTGATGATGGAAGTGATGAGGAACATGATAATAAAAATGAAAGTGATAGTGATGATGATGAACCTACTAAGGATGAACTATTTGACATGCTAGAAGATGCTAGAGAACACTTTGACATCAAGAGAAGGAAATGTAAAAGCTTGCATAAAGAAATAAAAGCCCTTAAGCAAGCCTTTGATGAGCTCAATGCATCTTATGAGAGGCTAGAGGAAGCCCATGAGAAGCTTGGCAAGGCTCATAAAAAGCTTGAAAAGGCTCATTCCTCTTTGCTTGATGAGCAAAACAAAAACGAAGCATGTTGAAACTTGTAATGTAGGTTTAACTTATGATATAATTGATGAATCATTATCTATACCTATTATTGTTCCTCCCGCTAACCCTTCTTGTAGTACTTCTACTTTCACCTCATCTAGTAGTGATGGTCTCACTTATGATGCCTCACTAATGGTTGAGAATGAGAACCTCAAGAAGGAGGTTAATAAGCTCACTCACACTTTGGCTAAGGCCTATGGTGGTGAGGACCGCTTGCTTATATGCTTGGGTAGCCAAAGAGCTTCTCTCTACAAAGAGGGATTGGGCTATACCCCTAAGAAAGGCAAGGCAGTCTTTGCTCCTCACAAGACTAGTTTTATGAAGAACAATGGTCGGTTTTGCACTAGTTGCAAGCAAGTTGGTCATAAAGAGCATGAATGCAACAACAAGAGCAAAAATGCTAATGTATCCTCTATTAAGCTTGATTATTTCTATATGCTTACTAAGGGTGCAAATGGTGTAAATGCTAAGTTCATTGGTAAACTATGGATGGGCTCAAAGAAGAAAGTCATTTGGGTGCCAAAGAGCTTGGTCACTAACCTTTAAGGACCCAAATAAATTTGGCTACCTAAAAAGAATTAATCTTCTTTTGTAGGTTAATTACAAAGCCGGAGGAAGGCATTGGGTTCTTGATAGTGGGTGCACTCAACACATGACCGGTGATGCAAGAATATTTAACTCAATCAACATCAATGGCAATGATGGTTATGATAGTATCACATTTGATGACAATGGCAAAGAAAAGGTCAAAGGGCTTGGTAAGATTGCAATATCCAATGACATGAGCATATCCAACGTGTTGCTAGTAGAGAGCTTGAACTTCAATTTGCTATCCGTGGCTCAATTGTGTAATATTGGATTCAAATGCATATTTAGGGTAGATGCTGTAGAGATCATAAGTGTAAATGGCTCTAACTTGATCTTCAAAGGCTTTAGATATGAGAATCTATACTTGGTTGATTTCAATACTAGTGAAGCTAGATTATCTACATGCTTGTTCACTAAGTCTAGCATGGGTTGGTTATGGCATAGAAGGCTTGGTCATGTTGGAATGAAATAATTGAATAGATTGGTTAAGCATGACTTAGTTAGAGGCTTGAAAGATGTTGTGTTTGAGAAGGATAAGCTTTATAGCTCTTGTCAAGCCGGCAAACAAGTTGAAAACACACATCCTAAGAAAAGCATGATGAGCACTAGTAAAGCATTTGAGTTATTGCATATGTATTTGTTTGGGCCAACACAATACACTAGCATCGGTGGTAATAAATATGGCTTTGTGATAGTGGATGGTTACACTAGATACACTTGGGTATTCTTTCTAGTGGACAAAAGTGATGTGTTTGCAACATTCAAATCATTTGTTAAGGGCATTTACAATGAGTTTGAAACAACCATCAAGAGAGTTAGAAGTGACAATGGTAGTGAGTTCAAGAATACTAGAATTGATAAGTTGTGTGATGAATTTAGAATTAGACATCAATTCTCGGCCAAGTACACTCCACAATCAAATGGTCTTATTGAGAGGAAGAATAGAACACTCATTGATATGGCAAGGTCTATGCTTAGTGGGTACAATGTGAGTCAATCTTTTTGGGCCGAAGCTATCAACATGGCTTGCTATTGTAGCAACCGCCTCTATTGTCATCCATTGAAAGAGAAGACACCGTATGAACTCTTAAATGGTAGAAAGCCCAACATTACATATTTTTAAGTCTTTGGTTGCAAATGCTATATCTTAAATAAAGGCACTAGAATATGTAAGTTTGACAATAAATATGATGAAGGATTCCTACTTGGTTATTCCACTACAAGCAAAGCATATAGAGTTTGAAATTTGGATAGTGCTACTCTTGAGGAAGTTCATGATGTTGTATTTGATAAAACCAAGGGTTCACAAGTAGAGAATGAGAACTTGGAATGTTAGAGGCATTTAACTTTTAAATGCCATGAAGAACATGGATATTGATGAATTAAGACCTAGACAAGTAAATGATGATGAAGATCAAGTGTAAGTGCTCTCCAACTCAAATGTGCAAGATAATACAAATCAAACTAGTTCAAGTGGCTCTCATGACAATGAACAAGATCAAGTGGGTAGTACATCATCTCAACCCAATGATCAAGCAAGTGCAAGCAATCAAGTTCCAATGCTTCAACCAACCAATATTGCAATGGATCATCCATTGGACACTATAATTTGTGATATTTCTAGAGGTGTACAAACAAGATCAAGATTGGCTTCATTTTATGAGCATTTCTCATTTGTGTCATCCATAGAACCAAAGAAGATAGATGAAGCATTGAAGGATGTTGATTGGGTGAATGCTATGTATGAAGAATTGAATAACTTCACAAGCAAAAAGTATGAGAATTAGTAGAGACCAAAGGGACACAATGTGATTGGAACCAAATGGGTCTTTAGAAACAAGCAAGATCAAGATGGGATACTAGTAAGGAACAAAGCAAGATTGGTAGCATAAAGATATACATAAGTTGAAGGTCTTGACTTTGGAGAAACATATGCCCCAGTTGCTAGATTAGAAACAATTAGAATCTTGCTAGCTTATGCTTGTGCCCACAATATCAAACTCTATCAAATGGATGTTTAAGAGTGCATTTCTCAATGGTTACATCAATGAAGAAGTATATGTTGAGCAACCTCCCTGTTTTGAAGATGACAAGATGCCCGACCATGTGTACAAGTTGAAGAAGGTATTGTATGGCTTGAAGTAAGCACCTAGAGCATGATATGAGATATTGAGGAACTTCCTACTCTCCAAAGGGTTTATAATGGACAAGGTTGACACCACTCTTTTCATTAAGAAGATTAGAAAAGATTTATTTGTGTTGCAAATCTATGTAGATGATATCATATTTGGATCAACCAATCAAGACTTTGGTGATGAGTTTGGAAAGATGATGGCTAATGAGTTTGAAATATCCATGATTGAAGAGTTGAGTTACTTCCTTGGTATTCAAATCAAGCAATTAAAGAATGGTACATTTGTGAGTCAAGGAAAGTATATCAAGGACATGATAAGAAGTTTGGCATGAGTGATAGCAAAGCCATTAGCACATCAATGGGAACAAATGGCAACTTAGATAGTGATACAAGTGGAAATATGGTGGATCAAAAATTGTATCGGTCTATGATTGGAAGCCTACTCTATGTAACCGCATCAAGGCCGGATGTCATGTTTAGTGTATGCGTGTGTGCAAGATTTCAATCATCACCAAGAGAAAGTCATTTGAAGGCTACAAAGAGAATATTGGGGTATTTGAAGCATACACAAAATGTTGGTTTATGGTATCCCAAAGGAGCAAAGTTTAAGCTAGTTGGTTACTCTGACTCGGACTATGCGGGATGCAAGGTTGAAAGGAAGAGCACCTCGGGCACATGTCAATTGTTGGGAAGATCACTTGTTTCATGGTCATCAAAGAAGCAAAATAGTGTTGCATTATCAACCGTCGAAGCCGAATACATATCCGCCGGTAGTTGTTGTGCACAAATACTTTGGATGAAGGCCACTTTGAGTGATTTTGGAATCAAGTTCAAGAAAGTGCCATTGCTATATGACAATGAGAGTGCAATCAAGTTGACCAACAATCCGGTTCAACATGCAAGAAATAAGCACATTGATGTCCGCCACCATTTCATAAGAGATCACCAACAAAAATAGGACATTTGCATTGAGAGTATAGGTATCGAAGATCAACTTGCCGATATATTTACTAAGCCATTGGATGAGAAAAGGTTTTGCAATCTAAGGAATGAGTTGAATATATTGGATTTCTCAAATATGTGTTGATGCACCCCCCCCCACTTATATGACATGCCTCTCCTTCGAGCAATCCAAGGTAAAAGTTGATTGGCATGGCATACATCCTTACTAAGGACTTGTTTAGTGCATCTAGACATCTTTCACATTGAATAGGCTCATTCATGAAAATCAAATGAATTTGATGATTATATGGTATCACTATTGCTTCTATGCTTATTTTAATCTAGTGGTAGCATATGACATGTTTGTGGGCTTGTAAACCTAGTGTTTAATCTAGAAAATGAGCTATAAGTGTTTAACTCAACATGGTACAAGATAATCCTTATTTGGAGGTGTGAAGAAGCTTGTCCTTGGATCGAACCGAGTTAAATATCTTTGGCAAATGATCTAGATTAGACCAAATTTGGGAAAATGATCCTCACCCCATTGATTGACATTGATAATCTTAACCTATCTATAATTTAAGCCTTTGTGGTCATTGACGACAAAGGGAAGAAATAGTGTAGTGTACAAAGATAGTGAAAAAGACAACAAAGAGAAAGAATTTGACATAGGGGGAGAGATATAACAAAGGAAGGGGATCAATTAAAATTTGAGCACACAAGTAGGGGGAGCAAGCTCATGAACTTGTATGGTGCATTTGAATGTGCATTTCATATGTTAGCTTGCATAGCACAAGATTTAAAATACCTATGCTTGTGTGGTGTATGTTAGTTGTAGGTTTGAATGATGAAATGAAAATCTAGCATGCATAAGTTTATCTAGTGATTTCATTTCCAAGTGTTTCCAAGTGGTATTGAGCTAACCATGGTGCTAAGGATGGTATAATGGTGCACTCCGATTGGTATCACGCTTCAAAGGTCCATCTTTTATACCTTAGTATCATTTGATAGACATTGTCTCCTATATTTCCTATCTAAGCATATGTGCAAGCTTCAATCCAAACTCTTAGCACATATGTAGGGGGAGAAATTGCTACCATATAGAGTTTATGAAATTTGTCCATATCCTTTTACACATGGTAAATATGCTTGGGCAAGCAACATGGATTCAATTGACTTTTAATTCATATCTTTATGAAAGGGTTGTCATCAATTACCAAAAATGGGAAGATTGAAAGCTCTAATTTGGTTTTGGTGAATTGATAAAACCCTAAGTGCTAACCTAGTTTATCAAAGTGATAATGAGATAGGTGACACTACTCCAAGTGATGAAGCAAATGAAGATCATGACATGATGATGGTGATGCCATGGTGATGATCAAGTGCTTGGACTTGAAGAGAAGAGAGAGAAAAACAAAAGGCTAAAGGCAAAGGTATAAATAGTAGGAGCCATTTTGTTTTAGTGATCAAGACACTTAGAGAAGTGTGATCACATTTAGGATCGATAGTCGTACTATTAAGAGGGGTGAAACTCATATCGAAATGCGGTTATCAAAGTGCCACTAGATGCTCTAACTCGTTGCATATGCATTAGGATCTAGTGGAGTGCTAACACCCTTGAAAACATTTGTGAAAATATGCTAACACATGTGCACACAGTGATACACTTGGTGGTTGGTACATTTGAGCAAGGGTTAGGAACTTCACCGGCGGAGTGTCCGCCCGTAGAGTGTGGGTAGTCCGACGGTGCCACCAGCACCCTAGACAGAAAAGACGGAGGTCACTGGAAGTGACCGGACGCTGGCCTCGGTTGGACCGGCGTGTCCGGTCAGGTGGAGCATGATGACGCTAGCGTCGGTCTCTGACCGGACGCTGGGTCACCTAGTGACCGGACGCTGGAGGGGTGCGTCTGGTCCTGCTGATGTGGCATTGCACAAAAGAGTCATCGTGTGACCGGACGCTGGGAGAGTCCGGTCGAGCATGACCGGACACGTCCGGTCGTGAAAAGTCATCTCTAGATGCTTACTGAAAACGACCAGACACTGGGGCTCAGCGTCCGGTCACTTTGAGCTGCTGCGTCTGGTCATCACTTGACCGTTGAGATCGGGCGATCGACATTTGAAGAAAGGGGACACGTGGCACACATCGCGTGACCGGACGCTGAGGTCTAGCGTTCGGTCAATATGACCGGAGCGTCCGGTCACCCCGCGTTGTGCCCAGTGAAGGGGTACAACGACTCTATTTTGTGGAGGCTTCTACTTAAGCCCTATGGCCGGCTCAAGCTCACTCTCTTGGCCATTTGCATTGACATAGCAACCTTGGGAGCTTAGCCAAAGCCCTCCCACTCATCTCCATCATTGATTCATCATCTTTGTGAGATTGGAAGATAATCCAAGTGCATTGCTTGAGTGTTTGTATCTAGAGGCACTTGGTGTTCGTGTTTCGTTGTAGGATTCGCTTGTTACTCTTGGTGGTTGCCGCCACCTAGACGGCTTAGAGCAGCGAGGATCATCGAGCGGAGGGTGGTGATTGTCTCTGGTTCCGATCGTGGTGATTATGAGAGGTTCTTGACCTTTCCCCGGTGGAGAGCCAAAAGATACTCTAGTAAATTGCTCGTGGCTTATATGATTCTCATCTTGTGTTGGTTGTGCGGCACCCTATTGAGAGTTTGGTGTGTGATACCAATTAGCGCGTGAACCTCCAAGTGAGTGAACCGCCACAACAAGAAGTAGCTTGCCGGCAAGCAAGTGAACCTCGGTAAAAAATTATTGTGTTCATTATTTGATTCCGAGATCATTGGTCTTCATTATTATTCATTCTTGTGATTGATTGGCTCCTTTCTCGACACGGCGGTATAACCTTCTTACTCACTCTCTTTACATTACCGCAAACTAGTTGTCAAACTCTTTAGTGTAGCTAGTTGTGAGAGCTTATTAGTTTAGTTAGTGTGGCTCTTTAGTTAACCTTTGAGAGCACACTAACTTCGTGTAGTGACATAGCTATTGTGTGAATAGAAACTATATAAACTAGAATTGTGGTAGGTGGCTTGCAATTTTAGTAGGCAAGCGCAACACTTGCTTCGCCTCATAATTGTCTAACCGGTTTGCTAAGTGTTGTTGTAGAAATTTTTATTAGGCTATTCACCACCCCTCTAGCCATTAGGACCTTTCACCTGCCACGTTACTGATCCACGTGATGAGTGATGTGGCACCCCAGGAGGCCTCCCACACCGTTGGTTTAAGTCGGTTTGATCCAAAGGTTGAGGATGAGCTCTCTTGGATCCCAGGGCCTACTGTCATCCACTTAGAGGACGAAACATACCTACAAACCGCCTTCCTGACCAAAGTAACCAACCTACCTTTCATACAAACCGCATTCAGCAAGTACTCTTCCATAGTTATTTTTAGTATGTGATTTTGTACGGTTTTGTTTGTTCTGGAAGAAGAAAATGACATGGTAAGATCAGGCTACCATGGTACAAGACTGAATATTCTTATTCTTTTTGTTGTCCACACAATATTTTAAATCTGAACATCTTGGATCTAAAGATAGGTTCTAGTGCACTATCTTGTTGAAGTTTTCTGAACTACAAGAAGCTCCATATGCTTCACTGTACATGGTGATTATTTTTGTCCAACATAGAAGAGCATGTTTCTTATTCTGAAAAAGAGCATATCCATTAGTGTTTTAGATTATCCAAACCATTGCAGATATTTCTTTCATAGCTTTGCTTATCTATGATACACATGAACACTGGCTAGGGAATTAATCTATTCTGTGCTTGTTACAATTAATATGTCTTTTATGCATATATGGAAGCAGGAATCATGGTTTTTAATTGTTCTTACATTTTTTGGCTTCACATTAATTCACTCTAGCTTTATGCTTTAAGTTTGATTTCTACTTGGTAATATTGCTACATAGATTCATGTGGCCGGTTTTCATCCAGACTTGGTAGTACATTCTGCTCCATCTTTGATGAAGGTACAATTTTGTTTCTCTAAACTATAGTACTCATGATCGTTAAGGCATTAATTGGCACAAGTAGAATTTCTATATAATTTTTAGCCTAAGTCCTAAGTCTTTTTCATTCTCTTTGTGACTACCAACTTCTTCTCTTACTTCAAGGATGACCACAATGCAGTCCTCTAAGAAAATGACTTTGCATTGCCTCTATATTGATTGCTTCCACAAACGCTTTACCCCAAACTATAGTGCTCTCTATGGTCTATAGTACTTTGCCAATATACTGTAGTGCTCTCATGGTCACTCTTTTAATTCGGAGACGTTGCACAAGCAATCATCTATGTAGGCCTGTGACATGATGAAATTTAAAATTTTATAGCTTTCCATAACTTGTGAGATCTAGCCAGTAAACCTTTTGTCCTACAGGAACATTTAACAAGCTGACTTATGTATGCACCTCATGTGGGATTGGATTGTGATTAGCAAGCATGTAACTAATATATTTGGGATCTGAACTTTATTTTTGTCTTACTATGTTTCAGGTGATGTGGAAAACAGTGGACAGCGCCTTCAATTGTGGAGACAAATCGGCTCTGATGGATACATGAGCGAGCAGTTGCATAATGCGAGTCCTAATTTTGCTTGATGCCCAATCCATATTTTTTGTGGAATTCTACTACTTAAGAATTGATGTTTTCCTCACAGTAAAGATGCTTTCCAAGCAACAATATCAAACTGGATATTCACATAGACTTGTCTAGTTCTTAGTGTTGTTATGTAGGCCAAGGTGCTTCATAGAAACAAGGTCTGGTGCAGATTTATATGTGAAGTCCAGTTAGCTGCTGAGATAACTTCTTGTTTTGTGATTGTTCAGCTCTGTTATTTCTAATTGGGGTGATTTTAGTAGACAAACACATTTTCATGAATTCCTAGTCACCTGGTCTCTACTTTGATGCAATCATGCCATTATCACTTGTTCATGTACCTACGATCTAGTAGATGTTTTTTGCTTGTAAAGAGAGATAACATATGCTACTTTAATGTTTCCTTTCACCATATATAGATATAAGGGAATCCTTTTCTTGCAGGTGAAAAGGATCAAACTACTTATGCAGCACAAGACACTTTTCAGCTACCTTAGGTAATATTCATCAATCTCAGATTTGTACTGTCAACCTCAGATTTGTACTGAATGCCAGATAGAAGAGTGACTTTGCTGCAAATTTGGATCTGAATGCCATATACAGTGACTTTGCTGCAAATTTGGATCTGAATGCCATATTTAACAAGATTTCTCATGAGTCGATATTTTCTTGTTTTGGCTGTAGGATATGGAGATAAATGGATGTGTAGCAGCTACTGTGTATTGTTGTCTAAGAGCTTGTAGGAAGTAGTAATTACTAAACTTTTATCTATTTCCTATATGCTAGTTGCATGAGCATTGTAACTTTCTGCATTATTTTGCAAGGCCTTTAGAATGTAGCTTAAGATTTATTGACTATTGAACTATCTAATGTATGAACAACTTGGATGACGATTATATGTATGACACTTGAGTGTAACAGTTGATGTTGGCTGGTGTGTGGTTAAAAGGATCGACTATGATTTGAATAGTTCAATGGGGTTTTATGCACATTAGAATTAGAATGAAGATTCCCTGACGGTCATTCACTGACAGGGAAAGTCTGGTCCTTCCCTGTAACCGACAGGGAACGTTTGAACCTTCCCTGACGGCGTCGAACCGACAGGAAATATTTTCCCTAGCGAAGAAGGAAAAACCGACAGGGGAAAACTCTCCTGAGTGTAATTGTCGTCAGGAGATGGTCTCTGACGGAAAACCATCAGGGAAGGTGGACTTTTCCTGACAGTTCATTCCTGACGGCTTATCCCTGACGGTTTTGGTCATTTTCTGTGACGGTTCTGGCCGTCAAGAAAAGGTCGCCTGGGGTAGTGATGATGGTGGGGCATGGTCAACAAGGATGACGATCGGGTCATTTCTTGCTCCTGTTGGCCGTGGAAGCAAAGGGCGCTGGGTCATTATTTCTTGCGCGTTCAGATCAGCGAAGATGTTGGCGCCCATCCTACGAATCGAGCTAAGCGCCGAGAGGAAGGGCGAGGGAAAGGAGTGCGTGCGCGCGCCGGCTGTTGCAACTAGCTATGTACGACGTGCGTGTGAGCGTGGCTGCCTAGGCGACGAGCTAGCTTGTCAGGCCGGTGACAGCGCTGGAGAGGGATTGAGCTGCGGAGACATCGGACGCGGAAGGAGACAGAGCTCGTAACAGGGAGACAGAGCTCGAACAAGAGATAAGGGGGAAGCAAATGTACTATTCTATCCTTTAAATTTATTTTGAAAATAATTTCTAACTCATATATTTTAGGTTCTTGACCCACGTAGGTTAGGTTCCGGTCCACAACTTGAGTTTCTCAATGTTGGTTCTTCTTATTTTATAACCATCCGATCTATCAAATGAATGGCTCTATTTTTTTCAAGCACAGTAAAATTTCACTTATTTTTAACTCTCTTAATGTGAAACCACTTAGCGGACCTTTTGCGATACTCGCATCCTTTTCTTGAATTTGGGACTTGTCCACCTTCGGGATCCCCTCCTCCGCTTCCGGTGCACTTCTTGATCATGCTGTGCCCGACGAAGAATTGGTATATACAGCCAAAAGAATGGGCAAGCGAGTCCTGTGCATGAGATAAGTAATAAACTACTAAAGTTGTGCAACTTTAATGCTCATATATATATATATAGGGTCTAGTCTTTCAGTATGCTTTTCTGTAAGCCGGTAACCACAGCCTTAAACCTGTTACTGTGATTTGCTTTCGATATATAGGCAGTGTGTTCTCCTTAAAAAAGGGGATAGGGTTCCTCGCTCTACAGGCCAACCGCAGATTATTATTAGGTCAAATATATTGGGTTAGCTCATAGTTATTAGGATCGAACCAGACATCGAACCAATAAAGTCATCGATTCGCTGGTTCACTGGTCCAACCGTTAGAAACCGCCGATTCGATAGTTTTGGACCAGATGAATTGAACAGTGCAATACAATGATATGCAACAGATAATTAGCAATGTATAGTTGGTCAAATATATAAATAAGCTGATAAAAAACACAATTATATAACCGGATTTCAATTAATCTAGCCACAAGTCCATAAAAGTTACTTCAAATTAGAATGTGTCTATTGATGGTCCTCAACTCGAATAATCTGATCGCCAAAATATAATAAAACGAATAGCAAGATTGGTCTTAACAGGTTCCATAAGTTTGGTGCCCTATAGTTATTTTATGCCGAAAATACACATGAAAAGATATTATACGGAGCACTTAGAAATTGGTGCAAAAAAGGACTTAAGTAGTAATTCAAATATCTACCGTTAAAAACAACCTTAAATACTAAAATATAGTGCATCATTGAAAGCTCGTGGAGATAATTAAAATAGATATTATTTGTGTAATTTGGAGCCAGTATAAAAAAAAGTTATAAAACTTTGAAATTTAAAAAGCATTGCTGACATCAGTGAAAGTTAGCACCACCAAAATCGGCTATGCTGCCTGCAGCTACTGCTGCAGGAACTTCCTCTCACGAGTTACGTAGGAACAGCCGAAATAGCTGCAGCTACAGATAGCACAGACCAGATCCAGCAAACCAGGCGTACGAACACAACATAATTAGAGTAAGTCTAATAATACAGCTGACTGTTAGCGGTATAAAAACTTATAGCTAATCTATCAGTCTATTTATATAATAGTTAGTCGGCTTATAGCCTAATTATCTGTTTCACATAACTTTTTGGTTCCTGCGCATAAGCTGGCTGTAAGCTTACAGCTCGCTTCTCTTCTCTCTCCTCTTCTCTTTGCTCCACGTCAGCATACAACCTATTTACAACCCCTTATTATACTTGCTCTTAGCGCGGTCTTTCGTCTGCTCGACGTGGAAACCCCGTGAGATCAATATTATAAGCAATGTTCTAGTACCACGTGTAAAAATATGAGTCTAGCTACCATCCTATGTATGCTAGTTATCAAATCATCATTCAAATTCTACAACTAGCATACACTACATAAGCATGCATATTGAATTTAAAAGCTTATGCAATGCAAGCAAGCATATGAATATGCACATATCAAATGCAATCAATCAAAGTTCATGAGCTTGCTCCCCCTACTTGTGTGCTTCTCTTATCAAGGAATTTTGATCATTTCACATCCTTCAATGTTGCTCTCTCTTTGTCCATGTCCAACCTCTACTTATTTGTCTCAATTTTTTCCAAAGCTTTCATATCTTCTCAATCTATTCCCAAAGCTTTCACAATCTCTCCCAAAGCAAAGCTTTCATATCTTTATACAATCTCTCCCTTTTTATCATCAATTTTCATAAAAGGTGTGCTTCTCATTGATGCAAAGATTTGTATTGTGGGGTAGATGGGTGAGGCTTGAATCTTGTATTTTTTATGGACATCACTTGATTGTTGGAATGGCACCACTTATATAGCTTCTTGAGATACCACACATAGTATCTTTGACCTTGATACCAATTTATGGGACACGTCCCCCTATGTGATAGCATGGGTCATCTATTTGATAAACTTGAGTTCCTGTAGGTGAGAGATGCATTCTTCATTTAATGATCACTTAAAGTTGAGGATCATTTGTGGAACCATCGTCTTATATGATTGATACCATGTGTAGATGTGTATCACTTGAAAGAATTTTCTAGTATGGAACCACTTGTTGGATTTATCAATAAAAACTATTTTTTGAACCTTTGTTATCTTCATGAGTATCACTTATAGGATATCACTTGTGAGTTGATCTAGACATCACTTGTGAATTCTTGATGAAATACTTGAGTCTAGATGTCACTTGAAACAAACAAACTAGATATCCATTTGCATTATTATTTTTATGCTTGTACTCTTATTATTTATCATGAGCTTCTAAGTTGACTTGAACTAAATTGATTTGTCTAAGCTTTCAACTCCGGTTAGAACCCTCTCTAAGCTTCTTCACACTCATTTAGAGGTTATCTTATAGAGGTTGTACTTGTCATTTGTTGACAATCCAAATTAAATCAAGTACTTGGATTCACTAGCTCATGAACAAAATTCATATACTAACCACTAGATCAACTAATCATTCAAGCAATAGTGGTAGGCTATGAATTTAAACATTTTATTTGTTATGCATGATCCTATGAAGCATGTACTATATGCACTAACCGCATACTAGTAAGGGATGAAATGATCATGCACATTACAATGATACCTTTGTTATGTTGGAGTAGAGGATAGTCATATAGATTTCAATTTATTACTCTATTAGCAATGTGAAGTCCAATTATAAGCTTAGTTAAGACCAATAGATATCATTTTGAATTCCATTCTTCACCCATATGAAATGAATACCACTTATGATCAAGTGCGCTATCTTGTTGTGGTTGGCTTGCTTTATCTTTTGATCAATGCTTTACATGAGAGAACTATTTGGAATACCACTTAAATTGCCATGACTAGCTCTCTTTTTTGGGTGTTGCTTGCTTTTCTTGATCAACCCTTTTGATTGCTTCAACTAAGCATCTCAAATGTCCCTCGGATCACTACTTCCATATTAGCCTTCCAAGTACCATACTTGGTTTATCTATACATAGGCGGCAAGCCCCTACACTAGAGAGAAATAATCTCTCTCTAAGAACTATTCTTGACACACACTTAAAATAACTTGATTGATTGATCCAATGTGATGGACTTAACTTTGATGAATAACCTTGAATCCTTCTTTAAGTCCTTTTTTCTAATTGTTTAACTCTTTTTCTTTCTTCCAAATGATCTCCAATCATCACTTAGAACTTAAACTTTATCTCCATCTTGAGTTTGATCTTGATCTTCCAATTTTAGTACCAAATGTGTGCCAAGTACACTTCCACAATTAAATGATCTTAGTACTCTTTTCTTGTCATGCTTCTAAATCATCTCAAAACCAAACTTAGGTTCCTCAATTACTTATAAACATGTTTCAACTTGAGAACCTTTCAATCAAAGTGACTCCAAATAAATTCAATAATTATCACTTTTCTGACAGATTCTGTACTATTCAAAGAAAAATGCATATCTCCCAAAGTACAAATTCAAATACCACGAAATTTTATGGATGTGCTTCACTAAATTATCTAGCAGCTGTAAAAATTTGAGCTTCATTTGACTTCTATATTGCTACCAGATTTCAATTCTTCCACTACTGCTATATGATAAAAACTGCTGTACTATAGCTGACAAGATCCACTCCAAAACCGACCATAAGTCTAGAGCATGTACACCAATTTTTATGCCAATCCAATAAGTTTTGATCTCTCAAACATGGCTAAGATCACAACTAGCTTAAATTTTACAATATAGGACAAATTTCAACTATTGAGCTTATACTTCATCAAATATGAATCAAACATGAAACCAACTTGTTTGAACACTTCCACAAGACATAAATCTATTCAATCCACTTACTAAATGTCATCTTATAAATTTATCCAACATAAATCAATCTAAACTTGATTACTAAGCAATTATCCATTCAATCATCTTATAACAAGCAACATTGCATATGTATCCTATTCAATAAACTCATATGTACCCAAATAAAATAATCAACAAGAGATATACCTCGGTTAGCTCATAATCAATCAATTTGCAAGCTTCAACTCAAATCCTTCCATGCCATCAAATATATATATATATATATATATATCAATAAATCACCATAACTTGAATATGACACTTGTGTGTTGATAACACTTGGACTTCATTCAATTTTCACTTGGCATTGGATTTGGATGTGCACTAAGCTTCATAACTTGACTCAATATGTGATAAACAATGTGAGATCAATTGAATTAAGTCTCCAATGCCATGGTACCTATAATCAATCATCTATTTTTTGATGGTACCTAAACTAGTTTAGATTCTCTCAAGTTAGGAGCAACATATTTAGGCAAAGCCTTAGTATGAGTAGCGGAATGTTTTACAATAGCAACCATAGAGGTACCATTATCATCCTTCCTAAGCATAGAATCATCATCAATTGAAATAGGCTTATGAGTGTTACCTAGAGAACATGAATGTACCATGTGTTCCCTTTCCCGGTATGAATAGCACTTTCTCTTTGATTGAGCCTTCTTTTCCTTGCTCATGTGGTGCTTCCCATTGCCTCGTCTCTCATGAGTTGCTTGAACCTTCTTCTCAAGCTTGGTAGGACACATCGAGGCAAAGTGTCTCATATCTTCACACTTAAAGCACTTGATGTGAGCATATATCTTCTTCTCATCATGTGTCTTGCTCATCATCTTGGCATCTTAAGTTTGCATTGGATGCCTAGCCTTTCCACCCCTTCTAGTTTTCTTCTTCTTTGTCATCAAGTCACCACTATCTTCATGATAGATCTTGACTTGCTTTTAGGGTGTCTTCTCTTGCTCAACTTGTGGCTTTGGTTGAGGCTCTTCTAGTTGCTTCACCAATTGCTTGGTTGGGCACATTGATGTAAGATGACTCCAAGTGCGACACTTGAAGCACTTCACATGCTTTAGCCTCTCTTCTTCCTTCATCTTCTTGAGCTTCTCAATATTTGGGCAACCATTTGCAAGATGTCCCGCTTCATGATATCGGTAGTACATGGAGTGAGAGAGCTTTCTTTGTTGTAGCTTCTTCATATTTCTTTCTCTCTCTTTTTCACCATTTGTCATCTTCTTCTTGAAGCCAAGGCCACACTTGTCACCATAGTTTTTTGAGTCTTTAACATGTGCTCAAAGGTGACTTTTGAGTTGTAGCACCTCTCTAACTTGTTGCTCAAATTCTTCACTTCATTTTTGAGCTCATTGTTCTCCTTCAAAAGGTTAGTCTCACAAGATATAGAAGTAGAACAAGCATCTATATGTGAAGAGCATGTCATTTCTAATAAATCATCACAAGAGGTGGATACATGCTTCTTGCTTACATCACAAGGGTCAGCAACATTTTGCAATTTATCATTTGATCCATGTGATGAGCTCTCATTATTTTTAAGTTTCTTTGTAAACAATTTAATGAGAGAAGCATGTTGTTCTAATAATTCTTCATGAGATGTAAATAATGTCTCATGATTCAATTTTAGCTCACAATGTGAAGATTTAAGAACATCAAGTAATTTATTATGTTCTTCACAAGAGTTCTTTAGAAATGAGTTTTCATTTTTCAATTTTACTGTTTTAGCTTTCTCATTTTCTAAAGACATGGTCATGCTAGCAAGTCTACTAACAAGCTCATCATATGAATCAACATGATCAACCACATTAGCATTTGATACCTTGGTATCATCTTGTGACATGAAGCAATGTAGTGATGTAGGAGAGCTTGTAGTAGCAATGTCATCGAACATGATCCATCATCACCATCAAGTGTGCATGGGGTAGCATCATCATTTGCAACACTTGTGGCATCATCAATCTTGTCAAGTGAACTTGTAGTGTATCGATCATCATCATCACTTGACTGTGAGGTGGAGCAGTCTTCCACAATCACCAAGTTGTGGTCATGCTCAACATCCTCATGCGCCACTTTCTTGGGCTCATCCTCCTTGAACTTGCCATCATCCCATGTGGAGAAATCACTAAAGGTGCGCTTGATGGACTCCCATATCTCACGAGCGGTTCCCGTGTAGTTTACTTGTTTCACCAAATTAAAACTCAATGCATCCATTAAAAAACAACAAGCATGTGCATCAAGTTTATAGAGAACTCTTTAAGCTTTGGTGAGATTTCTATGATCCAAGACATGAGTGAGACCACTAGTGACAATCCACCAAAACTTAGGTCCCTTTGCACGAAAATAATCAAGCATGTGATTTTTCTAAAGTGCAAAGTTTGTGCCATAAAAAATATGTGTCTCACAAACATCTAGCCCAAAGTTCGCCATCCTCTCGGGTTGGTAAAGACTACAAATGAGAGACCTAACTTTGATACCACTTGTAGGGTAGAAATGGCGGACTAGAGGGGGGTGAATAGTCCTTTCTAAAACTTAATTGTGTCGGCTAACCGAAACAAGTGTGGAATTAAAACTATCGGTCTAGCCAAGACTACACACCTCTACTTATGTTCTCTAGCTTCTTGCAAAAATCGTAATTAAGCAACAAAGGTATTGGGCTAGTTAGAGCTCACCTAACCAATTCTAGAAGCAAGGTCACACAAACCTATGCCACTAGTACTTCAAGCAACGAGGGAGCTCCTACATATGCTAGTAAGCAAAAGCACAAAGCCACCTAAGCTCACTAGCAATGCTCAATAACAAAGCTACACAAGCCAAATTAGAGAGTGCAAATTACTTAGCTACACAAACTAAGCAATGTGACTAACAAGGTTACTCAAAATGAATTAGTCACGCAAGAGAGCTACTTCTATGCTACACAAGCAAGAAAGTAACTAGTGAGCTACACAAGCTAACTAATTATAAGAGCAACTACACAAGCACAATGTATATGAAAGTAATTGCAAGCTTGTGTAAGGGGATTGCAAACCAACGGGAAGAACAATGTTGACACGGTAATTTTTCTCCTGAGGTTTACGTGCTTGTCAACACGCTACGTCCCCGTTGTGTCGACCGTTCAATTGGTGGTTCGGTGGCTAATTGGCATCACCCGCCAAGCCCACACGTCGGGCACCGTAAGAACCTACCCCGAAAGTGAGGGTAGCTCAATGACACGCTCAACTAGAGTTGCTCTTCACGGCTCCCACGGGGCGAGCATAATGCCCCTTACAAAGCTCTTCTCCTGAGCACCGCACAAGCTTCTTGCAGGCTTCGATGGAGACCACCACCAAGCCGTCTAGGAGGTGGCAACCTCCAAGAGCAACAAGCACCACCGGCTTACAAGACGACCACCTAGTGCCACTCGATGCAATCTTACGATGCAATCTCACTAGAATCGCTCACTCACTCAATCGGATGAACACTATCAAGCTAAAGTGAGTTAGAGGACTCCCAAGCACCACCACATAAGCCACCAAGGCTCTAATGTGCTAAGCTGTCGACCAAAGGCCGACCACCACTTCTATTTATAGCCCCATGGGCTAAAATAGCTGTTACCCCTTCACTGGGCGTTTTTTGGGGACGACCGGATGCGCAGGTCGTGTGCACCGAACGCGTCCGGTGTGATGACCGGACGCATCCGGTCGCATCCTGACCGCCATGTGTCCCTTTTAAATTGTTTAGCCATTCGTGCCCAACGGCTATCACTGCACAAAGTAATACCATGTGATCAGACACGTCGTTAGAAAACAACCGGGCATGGGAGACGCAGCGTCTGGTTGAGTCCAGAGAGCTCACAGAGCCGCTCTAGGCCGACCGGACGCGTCCGACGCTCCCAGCGTCCGATCAATTATTGCGCTGAAAACCCGAGGCTTGCTGGTTCACACCGGACGCGTCTGGTGTGGCGACCGGACGCGTTCGGTCATTGCGTCCAGTTAAGTCCATAGAGCTCCCAGAGCCGCTCAACTACAACCGGATACGTCCGGTGTGGCCGACCGGATGCACCCCTATGTCCGGTCCTCTCTGGACCAACACCCGCGCCCTACGTCACCTCGACCGGACGCTAAACAGTGATTGCTCAGCGTCCGGTCACTGCTATGATCCAGAGTCCGGTCACCTCGTCAACTCTGCCATGCCTGGCCAGAACACCAGACTCATCCGGTATGGATATCAAACGCTTCCGGTCGCGTCGGGAAGATACCGTACGCATCCGGTCCTCACGTCGGACATGGCCGGTCACCCCGTGACCAGCACATTCAACTCCTTTTCAACACCAACTTCTTCTCCTTTGCAAATGTGCCAACACCATCAAGTGTACAACATCTTGTGCACGTGTGTTAGCTTTTCACAGACACTTTTCAAGGAGTTAACCACTCAACTTGCCGCGCCACTCGATCCTAGCAACGATGCAAAGTTAGATCACTCGAGTGGCACTAGATGACCGATATGCAAACAAGTTTGCCTCTCTTGATAGTACGGCCATCTATTCTAAACTCGGTCATAAACTTCTCTATACACCTATGACCGGTGAAATGAAATGCCATAGGTTATACCTTTGCCTTACGCATTCCATTCCATCTCCTCCATTGTTGATACAACACATGCACCAACCAATCACCAAATGATATGATCTACTTCATATCATCACGCGACCATATTGGTTCATCGATCTTGACTTTACTTGTGTTTCACCGTTGCCTTCGTCCATCGGTGTCAAGTCTTGCTCAAGCTTCACCGCCACGCGGTCCATCACTCCAAAGCCTCCGACTTACCCTTCACGCTTGTAACCGGTTCATCAAGGCAAGTCATGTCTTGATCTTCTCTACCTTGATCATATGACTTCATGTCATGTCTCATGTGCAATAAGCTCCTTCATCATCACATGTGTGAGTTTTGCAACATCTTTGAGCCATCATCACCGTCATGACATAAGTTGCTCACACACATATACCTATAAACTAATCACCTGTGTATCTCGCTTAAACATATTAGCCCCCTGACTCAATTACCAATAGACCTTTCAGAAGGGAGAGAGCGTGGACTGCGGGCTCGGAGGGGAGCCACCCATGGCCGACTGTCGCGCCGGACCGACCTCCGGGCAGTGGTCGCCTACCCTAATTAGATCTGGATGAGCGGGTTGGATGAGGAAGACGTAGAGTGGATCTGGTCCAGTGGAGTAGCAGGTCGCCCTCGCCATGGCGGTTGCCGGCTTCGGCAGCGGCGGAGCCCCGGAGGCCCCCGTGAGCGAGGACCCACCGGCGGGCCCCGGGCCCCGACACCCAGGTTTGTCGGGATGGCCAGGCACGTAGGGGGTTGGCTGCATCGGCGCTGTCGCCAAGCTCTCCAGCGGAGGGAGGTGGTGGGCCGGCCCATCTGTAACCGCCGACGGGCTTGGCGCAGGCCCCGTGGCCAGTGGCGATGGCTGGGCGGCCATCCCACAGGCACCACTGGAGCTGCCATCCGCATCAACCTGCAGTTGTGGTGTGCACGACAGGTGGAGATCGGACGCGACTGGAGGAGGGAGGAGAGTGGGGGAGGAAAGGGCCACCGACGCCGGGTCGGCGGCCGCGCCGAACAGGGGTGGGCCCACCTGTGGCCGGAAACGGCAGCGGTGGAGGGGCTAGTGAGAGTCGTGGAGATAGAGAAGGAAAGGGAGGGGGAGGGGGCCGCCGGCGCCTGGGTGGCTGGCGGCGGCGGGGTGCTGGGCGCGGTCGCCAGGTGCGGTCTGCCCTAACGGGCCGAATCCCCCTTCCTGGTCAAACATTCTCTCATCATTCCCTTGGTGGGAACGGTGCTGAACTGCTGATTCACGAGATTTCTCCCTTCTCCATGTTGCAGCTATTGGTGCTTTGATTCATACTATTCTTTAATTGATAGTTTCATCTTTCAGTTACATATATGATCGATTAATTAGGAATGAAAATTCCTTTGCTCGTATAATTGGAACACCGCATTATTATCTCTTATCCTGTGTATGATTGCTCTGTCACACAAATTAGTTAGTATATAAAGTTCACCATAGGTGGATTTTTTTCTAGTTCCGTCACATTGTCCAGAGAATTTGCTCCAAAGAAGCTGGGGACAGAGCTCTGCCAAACTGGCTCTGCTCCTGATTCAATCTCTACCAGAATTATTCTAGAATTAATTTTCACTTGCTCTCCACCAAAGTCAAGTAGTATCATTTTACCAGAGAATCAAGGAGCACAGCTAGAGAATCTAGGAGTGGAGCTTTGCAAATAAGCCATGAATAGGAAGCAATAAGAAGCGAGTTTCTTTTTATGTCCCAATGTGAATGAAGTGATTCTTGTCTGGTCCCCACCAGATTTTGTATAGATTTTTATTGTTTAGCTAAGGAGGAGTTATTATGATGGAGAACCATTTCTCGATTAGAATCACTCCTCCTTAGCTAAAGTGGTTTAAAATTTAGTTGCTACCTTTTATGTCCCAATGTGAATGAAGAAATGATTAACCGTGACCTTTGAGCCGAGGCGGATGGCTTGCCCGCCTTGGTTAAGCGTTTTTGCTCATCTCGGTTAAATTTCCTGTAGTAGTGTACACTTTAGACCATGAGATCCAAACAGGTCTTAAGTTGGTACTCCCCCATCCTAAAATGTAATATGTCATTCTCATTTTTTTAATAAATCTATAAATCTCAAGTTTGACGAAATATATGGAAAAATATACTAACACATTTTTTGGGGGACGATGTAGTAGTTCTCTTTTGTGTATCATCGGGTTATAGTGAACAAACAAAATTACTTGGGGAGTACAATGGACCTTTTCCCCTTGTAATTTGTATGTTTTGTTTGTCTAAATCTAAACAACTTTGCAGACTGATATCTAAATTAGACCTGATCAAACATCGTGTCCAGTCAAGTTTGGGTTAGGCCAAAAAACTTGTCAGGTCAAAATCTTTAGCTCGAGCCTGGCGGGCCAGGGCAGGCCAAGTTATCTCTTATGTTTTTCTACTTTGTTTCAGGTTTTTTCAGGATAGGTTAAGTCACCGGTCGAAAATCTTGACTCAAACCCAACCTGATATACTGTCGGGTCAGGTCGTTTTTTCTTTCCCGATCGAGTTGGTTGGGTCGTGTGGCTCATAATCAAGTCTAACCTGGATACGTTTTATGACAACGCGGCCGGCGGTTTCATTTAGAACCATTAATAACTCATCATCATTAGCTAATTGATTAATAAATCACCAAAGTCTGAGACATTAAGCAAAATTTCCTCTATATTAATATTAGATTAGAGATGCCTACTACGCAGTATATGAACTGATGCTGGACAGGATTACATAATTGAAGAAGGGAGGTAGTTAAACACTAGCATACACTGTTGCTATCTGCTTCGAGCTATGTAGAATAGAAATAAAAAGGCAGCTAGCAACGTCTCTCTTAGTCCTAGGCCCTAGATCTTCGTCTTCCTGGGGTCCTGTGCGATGTAGAGCCTCTTCACCGAAGCCATGAACAGCCTGCAACATCCATCATCCATGGTCCAAAGCTCAGCATCGACAATGACTCTCAAGTCAACTAACACACCTCTACCAGCGTACGTGCGAAAGAACAGGAACGACGACAACTTACTCCCACGGCACGTCGCCGACGAGCATCCGGTCGCCCTCGTTGTCCTCGTATAGAAGGATGTACGCCTTCTTGTTGCTCTTATTGCCCCCCTTCTTCGTCGGCTCCGGCTGCTCATCGTCGTCATCTTCTCTGCCAGCGATCCTCCACTGACCATCTGAAAAAGCAGGACAACACACAACATCCGTCCATCCATCCATCACAGTCACATCTCATGGTGATCGAGACATGCCCAAAGCAAGACGAGGGGTGCGTGCTCTGCCCTGACCTGACAGGAAGCCATGGAACATGGCCTGAAGCGCGCGTGACAGCGACGCGTAGCTGCGGTGTGCCTGCAGGTCCACCTTCCTCCCGACGGCGCAGCCCTCCATGTTGACCTTCACGAACATGGTGGTCGCCGGCGCCGGCCTCTGCTCGCCGGGCCTCACCTTGCTTGTTGGTTCCTCCACGGCCTTCGCGCCTGCCTGCAGGTGGCTCCTGCGGAACGCGCCCACCGGTGGCCATCCCACCGGCTGCGGCGGAGGCCGCTGGTGGTCTTGCTCCAGGGCTACCTTCTCTGCTTGCCTGGCAGCAAGGCTCCAGGGGTGCACTCCAACACTAAGCCATGGATCACTGCCGCAGCCGGTGCCATTGTCTGAAGAGATGCCCAGCCTGAGCTCAAGGCTGCTCATCAGGACACGACTTCCCTGCATCTTGCTGTACTCATCTCCCTGCTCCTGTTTCAGTTTCAGCCTTTGTGCAGCTGAAGAGCTCTTCATGGCCTCTGATGCCAAGCTGCAGCTCTAGCACATAACTTGTGTGTGTGTGTGGTGTGTGGTGTGTGGTGTGTGGTGTGTGGTGTGTGCAGAGCAGGTGAGTGTTTGTGGGAGAGGAGCTAGCTTGTGGCTCTTTATGGTGTTGAGGCAACTGTGATGGATGGATGAAACAATTAAAGGGCACAGAGATGATGAGAAAGAAAGCTAGGTGGCTTTGTGCTTGCTAAGTACTCCTAAAGTGAGCTAGTGGGGGACTAACAAAAAGTATATATGAACAATGAAATGATAAGCCATATATGTGCGAGTAAAACTCTAAAAAATATATGTAAAGAGTAACTCAGTCTGACCTTACATAAAGCCTAGTACTGAAAGAAAATTGATTTAAGGGAATGCATAAAGCCTAGTACTGAAACAAATTTGCATTGATTAAGGCAATGCATTGCATGTCTGGAGCTCTGAACATGCATAGATCATAGACCTGCAGTATCAAGGATCCAGTAGTACGGTAAGAAAATGAAATGAAACATGTATCAAGTTCATGTAACAATTTGGGGTCAAGTTTTGCCCCCTTTTTTTTCTGAAACAAAGGCAGGATCTCTGCCCCGTTTGTTGATAGAAAAAGAGATCGAACTACATGCAGCATATTTTCAGTTGAAGCACAAGGGGGATTGTTGAAGCATGCAGAGGATAATCGCAATGCACGACACGTGCCCACATCAGTTCATGCAGCTTCATCAAGAGATTTGAGTGCGTCGCACTGATCGAGATGCATGCGAGTGGTTCAAGTGGATTGACATCTCCTTATCGTTTGCAAGAGTTGCTTCTTGCTTGTATGGTTTTGTCTGACCTTTGTGTAGTGTGGGGGACACAGTGGCTGGCTACTGGAGCTCCAACTGAAAGTTCAGTCCACTCCACTTCGGTCTTTTTCCTGAAAGTGATGCTTGGAGCTATGCTTTTGCCTTGTCCTGCAGAAAATTTGGCAGGCACTTTTAGGTAACTGTAATAACAACTGGCCATGAACATGTGTCTCAAGATGCTTTCTTTCTTTTGGTCCATTGCATCATGTAGGGTTTCAGAGAGAGAGAGAGAGATATAGATAGCCTGTTATTATTTCTGTGAGTGCAAACTTATATATGCTTGTGAAAAATATTTTATCCTATTTCTGAAAAAAATACATGCTATTTCAGAGTTTATCCAGCATTCCTGTTTGAGCTCCCAGCATAGTGAATGCCATTTTCTTGAAAAGAAAACCTTGAAACTAGAAGTCAGTCTTATATATATGCAGTGAAAAGTACTGACATAGATACTGATGTTATTGGCTTTTCACATAGTAATCTACCCGCAAGTGAAATATGCACTAGCTTGTTACGGCGTGGACGGGTACGATGGGGAGATCGCAGGGAGAGTGGAGTAGAAGGCTTGATTGAGAATTGGAGCGCAAGGGACAGCGAGGAAGTGGTGCAGCGGAAGGTTTGCCGCGGCAGCAACGGCAGAATCGCTCGCAGCCACCGTCGAAGGTAACCCGCCCACCTTGGAAGGTTTATTCCTTCTTCGATAAGTCCTATTACAATCTCTAAGTGCCCTTTATATAATAGGTGCACTCCTAACAACCGAAAATAGATTTCCTAAATATAGATTTCCTAAATTTTTCTCTTTCCTCTCCTAACTTAATCAGCCGAGCCCCTTAGCCACGGCTGGGCCTAGAACGGCGCCTATACTGACGCCCTACAAAGGCGTCTATAACACTTCCCTCCTCCCCAACAAACAGCTCGTCCGCGAGCTGGAATGCTGGATAGCGTTCCTTGAAGTCATCAATATCTTCCCAAGTAGAATCAGCCGCGGTCCGCCCTTCCCAATGAACAAGGAGTTGCCAACGACCCCGGTTCAAGCGAGCACGCACCACCGCAGCCGGAGTAGGAATGACACGCTCATGAAGCGTGGATGGAAGAGGAACAATGGCGCCTGGAGGATCCCCTTCATACTTCTTCAGCAGCACCACATGAAAGACATCATGAATACGAGCCTTCGGCGGAAGACGCAGACGATAAGCCACGGCGCCCAAGCGTTCAACAATCTGATAGCCGCTGGTCATGGGAGTTGAGGCGATTGGTGATGGTGGTGAGCTGACCCAAGATGCGATCCAATTTGGCATCCATGGCCGCAGGATCGTGGGTGCCAGACATGGTGATCGATGCACCCGTGAAGGTCTCTGATACCAAATTGTTACGGCGTGGACGGGTACGATGGGGAGATCGCAGGGGAGAGTGGAGTAGAAGGCTTGATTGAGAATTGGAGCGCAAGGGATAGCGAGGAAGTGGTGCAGCGGAAGGTTCGCCGGCAGCAGCAACAGAATCGCTCGCAGCCACCGTCGAAGATAACCCACCCACCTTGGAAGGTTTATTCCTTCTTCGATAAGTCCTATTACAATCTCTAAGTGCCCTTTATATAATAGGTGCACTCCTAACAAACCAAAATAGATTTTCTAAATATAGATTTCCTCTCTTTCCTCTCCTAACTTAATGAGCCGAGCCTCTTAGCCACGGCTGGGCCTGGGCCGGCGCCTATACTGACGCCCTACAAAGACGTCTATAACATAGCTCCTTATGTATAAGTATACTTTTTAGATCAACTATCAGCATACTAGTCAACCAACAAGTGGTTCACAGCAGAGAACCAACAAAAGCCGCAACAGTTTCCAACCACTAGAACAATATCGCTTGTTGTGTGTCAAATTGAAAAGAATAGTTCTCATTACAAATAAATCTATTTTTCTAACCGAATATTTATCCCTTTTTCCTGAGAGTCCTGATGACAATTTGCTAGGAAGTTATACATAAGTGTACAGTGAACCTGAACATATCTCAAGAATCAAGACACTTATCACATTGTTTCACGGCATTATATATATAGACTTTTAAAGAGAGCTTGTGGACCTAAAATTATGTGCTCATTGCCCTGAGCTTACATCCCAAAATAATAAAAGAAACAGAGGAGCTCTGTTGTGAACAAAATTTGATTCCATAGGTACCATCTAAAGTGATGTTCCTTATTGTACTCCCACCATATATAGTGAATGCCATCTTCTTGAAAATAAAACTCCAAAATTAGAGCGTATTTCTTTCCATAATGGAAGAGTAGTAGTGATATAGATGTTTACGTTACCTGACATATACAAGTGGTGATCCAACTGCAAATCAACTGTGCACTAGTTCCTGCTGTGCCACACTTACCAAGCTACACATTCTGAGCTGCTAGTGTAGAGTAGAGTAGCTACCAGTACATTAGTCAGCCATGCAGTTCTTCATAATGTTTTAAATGAAGAAAATTTCATATTTAGATTAGATAGGCCAAAAGAAAGGCGCAATTCTTTATGCACATCAAAACGTTAGTGCTTATCGTCCACAATGAAAAGTGCATTTCTGGTTACAGCATTCCTTTATTCGACTACTTTAGGAATAAAGTCGGGGACATTTTACGGTTGTGAAAAAAACAGTAACTTACTTTGGGTAAAGTAATTTTGCACGGTTCTTGGGTTCTGCTCTACACGACAAGAATTTTCACCATAACAAAAAGAATCTGTACTACCTAGCTATGTTACATATAAACTGGACCGATCTACCTGATAAGTGGGGTTATCTATTCTTAGTTGGTTTTGTGTACATGTAGAAGCAAGGCATAAGATCCATGATGCCTACATATGCCTCAAAATCCACATTTGAAAACAAAAGGTAGACCCCTAAGGATCGATCGAATCGTACTATCACTTATAAAACCAAGAAAAAGGTAACTATTGCATTGTTCTTGATCCTCTCTACACAATGACAGCTCCTCACATGCCCATGTTATTAACATAATAATGTCGTCCAGCATCTATTCTTTACATGCATGTAACACAAGAAGCTTTACTAGAAAGCCACTCTACTTTTCACCAGTCAGCTTTATTACCACTTGCATATATGCATCTTCTTTATCAGGACATCATCTCTTGTATTGTATCAAGGAATATAAAGCACAATTAAACCTATAAGTAGGCCGCTAGCTATCTAGCCCTAAGTAAGTTCAATTCTACCATGATTGGCCCGCCTACTAATCGCGTATCATCATCGCTTGTTTACTCATCAAGCTAGCTAAGAGTACTATCCCATCCCATCAGAAAAATCATGATATATAGTATATAACAGTAGCCACCACAGGAATATATGTATAATCCCCTTTCCCTTTAGCACATATGTCTTGCTTAGTGGTTAAGGAATAGGCAGTTTTGCATTGATTGACAGGCGGATGCAGATAGCAAAACATGTCGATGTCTGATGTGCATTCCATTCCATGCCATTTTCCCAGTTCGACATAAGTGGACCTGATCAGAAGCTTGTGTTGACTTGTGCTGAACACCGCCGCATAAGGTTCAGGCTCACAATGATGATGGGGGTTCAGGTTGCTCCTGATCTGATTTGTTGTGTGATCTTTCGAACTGTGAGACTACAGGAGCCTCCAATTATTGGTTGGGCATGGAAAAGATTCAGGTAGCAGTTTTACAGGGAGATATTCAGCCTGTTCGCTCAGTCAAGGCTTATCAGTTAGTTAATAATATTTTTCTCTCATAACAAATCAGCACTAACCGAATTTATCAGCCCAACCCATAAACAGGCCGGTGATAGGCCTACAGACCAACCCGTGAACAGGCCGGTGATAGGATACCTCATATATTATTGGTCTGCGGAGGCTCTTGTCTTGTCGCCAATGTTGATCCTGATTGCACAGTTATGGCGAGATTGGCATCCATCCGCCTTACTTGTCTGAAAATCGTTTTTTTTTAAAAAAAAAGACAAAGAAAAGGTTATGCGACGGCATTCAGATTTTCTGAGGCTATTACTGCCGATCGATAATGGCGAAGGATACATACAGAGGAAGAAAGAAAGTAGTAGTAGAAAAAAAAAGGAGAAAAGGTTAGGAAATCTGAATGCTAATCCCTGAGGTCACTTGCTCAGCTTGAGATCGAGCTGTGATCTGTTTCGCAACGGCGGGGCCACGCCGCCGCAGCCCGCGGGGTGCCGCCGTCCCTGAGGAAGCTAGTACGAGCACCGCGCGGAGGAGATGGCTGATGGCGAGAGCGGGATGGACGGCGGCGGCCGCCGGCGACCTCGGCTTGCCTGAGTGGAGCCTTTTCGTACCACTCCCAGTTCTTGCAAATGACCCCCTCTGGTAATCGCAACACAGATATTTGCATATAGGCCCCTGGATCAGTTTGATCTGGGTGGCCTTCATCCTACCTGCCGTCCGCCGCCGCCTCCCTCGCCGGCTTGCCGCCGCAAAGCGCATCCCCACCACCTCACCTGCACTCTGAATCTGGGAGCGACGAGAGAAGTGCGAGAGCGCCTGATTCGACGAAAATCATCTATCCAAGCCGGGCGAGCTCGCCCTGCCAGGAATTGGCTGCATGCTTTGGTCGGTCTCAGCTGAAAGAGTGTCGTGTCTGTCTGGTTCCTGTGAGCAGAGCCATAGCCATGGAGGATTGGAGGTGCAATTAATGCAAGCTTCTCCATCTCCTCCTCACTCTCTCTCTCTCTCTTCCCCAACAAACACATGTTAATGGCAATGGCATCAAGGGTCCAATCCATCTCTGGAATGGAACGAACATCCTGGTCTCTTTGATTTGTTCAGCTGGAGTGACCACCACCACCACTAGTTGCATGCAACTTGCAGCGTCATCTCATCTCATCCCCATTCCCATCCCATCAACGATCCGATCGTGTCTGCCGGGATCTGCGACGAGTCTCGGTTGCTCATCCCACTGGTGCTATTCCGATCCTACTCCTACTGCACAATTTCTGTCCGTGTCAACTGATTGATGGCAGATACGATCCATGACTTTTAGAATGTCAAACATATATACTTTGCATATCATTATATGTACGCTCCTTAATCCTTTCCTCTCTTTAACTTCTCTCTCTCTCTACCTCTGAAAATGGATGCCCAGGAAATAATATAAAAACACGAGCTTTCTTAGTGTTGAGATCCATTTGTTCCTCACTGTTCTAGATCACATACAAAAAAATACCTACCGTCTTCTGAAAAAAAAAGACTAGGGATACATGGCATTCTAATTTTCCTTCTGTACTTCGTTGCAATTGGAGTTGGTTTCTGATACATGATACATTTTTGGTAGCTAAGAACTCCCTAGTATTGGACAAAGGAACTAGTGCATGCGAAAGTGCCAGCAAGGACTGGATCATATGAACTGAACACCTGAGCAACAGGAAACCTGAAAACAGGGATCCTATGGCCCTGTTCGCTTGTCTTATAATCCGTACTTTTCAGCTTGTTTTTTTAGCCGGAACAGTGTTTTTCTCTCACAACAAATTAGTCGGAATAATATTTCGGCTTGTTTTTTCAGCGAAGCGAACGGGATTGATGGTTGGATCCTGTCCGGCGTGGGCCACCCTTGAATCGATCTAGCAAAGATTTTCCTTGCCCCCCTTTTCCTCTTTTTCCACAAAAAAAGGTCAACAGCTTTGCAGGTTTCAACTAGGGTACGTCCGGTCCAGTCATCCAACGCATTGGATTCATGCACCTTAATGCAAAGTGCAACGCATGGTGTACAACGACCTGCAACTGCAATATATACCATGCACATTTGGAGGAGTCAGGCAGGCTTCAGCTTTCTGTTGCAGGCCGAAATGCACGCACTGCAACTTGACTCACCGTGCTGTGAAAGAAGCAACCCTTTCAGCTGTGCTGCTGTGGTGTGAAACAGGTAGGAGTAACAATGGTAGGAAGGGGATGATGCAGATATGCACTAAGGGTGACTTGCGGCGTTGACTAGAGATCTGAGTCTGACACATGGTTCATGCATTAGAAGATTGCAGTTCAGAACATCAAATCAAATCAGCAGTGGGATGTTTTTTTTTTTTTTTGAACTGAATCAGCAGTGGGATGTTGGTGGTGCAGCTGGCATCTAACATGACCTTAACTGAGGATGCACTCATTTGGCAATACAGTACGTCAGGGAAATAGTCCCTTTATCATTTGGTCAATTTTAGGGGTGTAAAATCAGTGTCAGGTAGCTGTAGTTCTTGTGTGCTAGTTGATGGTGGTAGGCTTTTTTCCCCTTGTATCTGACCGAAGGGTTCATAACTCACGAGCCATGTTGGTGTTGTAACACTTGAATCTATTTCTGGTCCTAATAGCAATGCTAATAATGGGCCGAGGTTATCCCTGGAACTCTAAAAAAATCATTAGTATTAATTAGTGCCCAGAAAAGAGAGGAGGAAAAAAAAACTTGTGCTGTTTTGCTCTCCTCTGCTGCTCCAAAGCTGCAGTTCCATGCATGCTCTGAAAGGATGCAGTTCAGCAGTTGTGAATCAGGTATTGCATGCATCCTATCAACTTGTACTATCAAGAACACAAGAATGCAGATGCCCTTTTGTTTTTGGGTACAAGAGCTGAAGTGCAGATGACTTTGCTACAGCTTTATTTGTTTGGTCAGTCAGGATAAGCCACAAGCTGCGAGAACAGCCGAGCAGAGAAAACCAAGTGAGGAATCTGGTGACACGTGCTGGAGATTGTGATCCACATCCAATTTCATTATTTTTGTATAAGCTTCCTGCCTGACTAATGCAGATTGCAGTCGTTATTAAAAAAAAACAGTGCAGATTGCAGTCTTCTGCAAACGCTGACTGACACTGACCAGACCACAAATGGTTGATACAACTGGGCTGGGCTTAGCCCATGTCTCAGGCCCATGGTATTCGATTGAGGAAATCCCCAGTCTGTTGGTGTTTTGGTAAAGATGGAGGTTATTGTTTTCTAAATCTAAAATGTAAAATGGTGAAAAAAAAATACTAGATAGCAATGTCCATAGAAGTAGAACATATCCAAGTCGAGCTTTTGGAGCTTTTGGAGAGGACATCTCTGGAGAACGGAACAATCTCAATAAAGCAAATGATGGAGAACAATTGTGGTCGATATAAATCTTATCTGCTCTATGCAGTGGCGAGAGAAAATAGATAAATCTATGATCGAAAAACGTTGGTTGGTGTCCACCAGAAACAGTGTTATCAACAATAGCAAGTTTGAGGCCTCAAAAAATGGGGAAACAGACTAAGACTGATTTTTATATATATGTTCGAAAAGTAGCAACTTTTCTGTCCACTGTCTCTTCCACGCCTTTCGGGTGTTCTCTCGCTCCTCTCCGCCGGCGGAGGAGCGAATGGCATCCTCCATGGCCGCCACCGCCTGCGCCACCGCCACCGCGCTCTCGCCGTCGACCGCCACGGCCCAGAGGCCGTCTGCCCAGGGCCGCCTCGTCTTCCCCGCCGCCCCGCCCGCTCCCACTCCCTCCGGCTCCGCGCCGCCGGCCGCCGGTCGCCTCGGGCAACCAAGGTACTCCCTCCCTCTCGGCCTACGCCTTGCTTCGGTTGGATTGGCAGCTAGCGAAGCGCAAGGGGACGGGGGCGCATGTATTGCTTGCCTGTTCCATGCGGACGTTTGGAGGATTCTCCAGACATGGATGGGGGTATTGGAGGACCGTAGCATAGATCTCGCTAATCCTAGCTATTCCATCTCCGTGGGGTTAGCTTGATAATGACACCAGTTTTTTCATGGCAGAATTTTTATTTTCCTGCTTCTTCATTTCAGGTTGTGGTGGCAGCGTTGGCTGACCCACTCAAGGTCATGATATCTGGGGCTCCGGCGTCCGGCAAGGGCACGCAGTGTGAGCTCATCAAGACCAAAGTAAGCGATTCGTTCATGAACAGCCCTGTCTGTTATTTTATCATGTCCTCAATCCCTTCTGTACAGCGAGTGCAGAGCTTGGCAGCGGTTCAGTTAGCATTTTTTTCTGATAATTTGCAGTTCGGTCTGGTGCACATCTCCGCTGGAGATTTATTGCGGGCGGAGATCGCTGCTGGCTCTGACAATGGGAAGCAGGCCAAGGAATTCATGGAGAAGGGCCAGCTCGTGCCTGATGAGATTGTCGTTAATGTGGGTCATGTTTTCTTTTGGCTTTTCCATTTATATATGCATTCCAAGTCGCTGTTGGTGCTCATAAAGAAGAATGGTCTTGGGTTTCTGCCAGATGGTGAAGGATCGCCTTCTGCAACCAGATGCTCAGGAAAATGGTTGGCTGTTGGACGGGTACCCAAGAAGCTATTCACAGGCCATGGCGCTGGAAACCCTTGAAATCCGGCCTGATGTTTTCATTCTGTTAGATGTAAGTTTACAGCTAGATCAAATTATTGACGCATACTGCAAATCACATTCGTCCTTTAGACTATAATATGTCACCATTACTCTTGCTAGTAGCACAAAATAGATTTCTTTAAACACTGCTATTGGCTACGTATACTTAACCCAATGAATAGCTTGTGCAATATTGTTGAATCAGACGTTGACTTAGTTATTTCGATTTTCTGGAGTAAGTTACATAACAAAAGGAAGAAAAATGTATTCATTGACTATAGCTTTCATGCATCCTCTGTTGATTTTTTTTGGCGAATATCTGTTGAAATGAAATTAACTGCAGCAGTCCAGTGATTAGATTTTAGGAATGTAGAATTTGCACCTTTAGCCCATTCTTTGCTGTTATAGGTTCCAGATGAACTCCTTGTTGAAAGGGTGGTTGGAAGACGGCTTGATCCTGAAACAGGGAAAATATATCATTTGAAGTACTCTCCACCAGAGAATGAAGAAATCGCTTCAAGGCTTACGCAGAGATTTGATGATACAGAAGAAAAGGTACATATTTGTACTGGTTATTGGTAAGAGTAATGTCAAATGCAATTGCCGGGTCTATCATTAAACAAGATATAATTGCTTATCTAGGTATTGCATTGTTACTGCAAAGTGTCTTTCTTTGGTCTTCTACTAGGCAAGCAAGATCAGCATGCTTTATGATGTGCCTGCTGGCCATATCTAAACTATTCAGTGCATATATGTTCCACTGACACACCTGACATTTCCATTTGAGAGGTGGAAGCACCACATCTATGGTATAAAGATCCTACATGTGTAGTGTGCAAGGCTCCCCTCTGATGGTCAAGGGTTTTTTTTCACTGTTGCCTGTTCTTGTGATGGTCTATCATTGTGGTTTCATGTGGTAGAGTTACTGACATAGGATGATGCTTCTTCAACTGTGTATTATGATGGTTTGCTTACCTCTACTCGATCAGATATTTTTCATCAAGGCTGTTTATGTAGATCGGAAAAATCAGTGAGCATGGTGTTATGAGAATCCACTTCTGACACATCTTGCTTTTGTTGTTTTACAGGTTAAGTTGAGGCTGCAGACTTATTACCAAAATATCGAGTCCTTGCTATCAACATATGAGGATATTATTGTCAAAGTAGGCACCATCTCTTTTAACTGAAAACTATCTGCTCCATCAGTTCTCTCAAGGCTGATGTGCATTTCTGCTAGATGTTTTCGATAGACTTAGTACATTTCATGAAATAACCCTAGCATGGATTAATCTGACATCCTCAGTACTTGCAGGCATTTTTTTTTTATTTCTGATACTTGCATGGAGTAACACTTGTCGTTGTCAATTTCTCTATCTATCACCTCTGCGCCACATGGATATAACCTATTTCTCAGTCTCTTCTTGTTCTGTTTTTGATATACTAGTGTTAGTATATTATTCAGTAGTGTCTAATTATATAGGCATGATAACATACAACTTGTTTATTAGTATCTGCCTGTGATGCTAAATTATATCGTTCAACAATCATGCTTTATCCAGTCACCTATCTGGCTATCTATGCAATCAAGCAATCACCTACCTGCCTTGGATGCATGTTCGTGTACTAACTTTCAAACCTTTCTTTTGTTACTGGTTTCTGTAATTTAGGTGCAAGGAGATCGCACAGTGGGCGATGTCTTTGCCGAGATCGAGAAGCTGCTGGGTTCTAGCCTGGAGAAGAAAACAGAAGTCGTGTCCAGCACATGAGCAAGGAAAAAAAGATTGGGTGCAGGTCCGACAAGTTCATGTAATGTTGTAAGCCATCTCACATGATAGGAACTTCTCCAAGCGGATGTAGTTGAAGCATAGGCCGACACGTACATGTAATGTAAGCCGTCTCACAATGATGGAAACTTCTCCATGTGGATGTAGTCAAAGCATAGGAATTTTTTCTCCAATTGTTAATTGTACGCGAATGGAGGCGACAAATCATTCCTAGGTTGTGAAGGTTGTGAGGGCTTAAGAGATCCTCTGCTGCTGTACATGTTTTGTTGCTGTCTTGTGAACATACATGTCATGTTGTTTCTCAACTGGAAGAATGGTGTTAATGCATTCATTTACAGCATTAGTGATTGGTGTTGTCTTAAGGTTGATCAGTGTTGCAGCTATGGTGGTAGCAGTCTCTGATGCTTGCTGAATCAGATACCTTCTTTCAGAGAAAGGTTTGCCATGATCTAAGGGACTAGCTGGCATTTCTTCATGGATTCTTTTTTTCAGAATTTAAGTCAATGTAGAAGAGGATGGCAAGTGCTAGACGTGTGGCACCTTGCCCAACAAAACGGAATGTAGCATGGTAGAATTAAGTCTCTGATGGACTGCGGACCAAGATAGCTTTCACATTTTCAGATTCCAGGTTGGTTAGGAAGCACAGTAGCATGGTGTATGCATTGTAGCTTATGCTGATTTGGTTGAACAAGACCAGCGAAAGAGATCAGCTGCAGCTCAGTAAATTTCTTGAGAAAGGCCAAGAAAAGAAGGTAAAATGGTATGCTGATGATCATTTCATTCCTGCAAGAGAAGGCATGGAGATCGGAATCTGAATTTCCAGCTCCAATCAGGAAGCAAGATCACATTTGTTAACAAAGAGCCCTCGCGACAAACACTTCAGCATGGCACAGAAACACACATATATATATGGCAACAAAATAAGCAAAATGCCTGAACAGGCCTTATAAACTACTTGTGATTACAGAAACAAGACACCATTCATCTAAAATAATTATACATTGCACACTTACATCAATTCATCTGATATCTGATAATTCAAGAACCATGCTGGTCTAGCTTTTATCAGTATCCTGATCCTCATCTTAGAATCTTACGATACTATGATCCTACCGAGTTGAAACAATACCGATTCCATATATCCTAATTTTTATGGTATCCCGATCCTACACGAAGGTTTCACACGATCCTATATAAGACTTCATAGTATCATGATCCTACGATACTATATATGATCCTGATTCCGACAACCTTGGTCTAGCATGGCACCGGCTACAGGGATTTAGAACACTTAGCTGTTCTGCAGGGGGGGGACTTTATCCCCGCTCTATGCGCTTCCCTGGGAATACAGTCTCTCATGGGAAAGCAAGTTGTCTCTTTTTTTTCCAAGACACCTAAAACCATAGAGGGTGTCCAGTGTCAGACACTCAAGTGAAACTGCATTCTTGAGAATATAACATGCTAGCTCAACCAAGCCCTTGGCAGAGCTAAACCCTGTGATGGTCACACTCTTGAGGCAGCAGTGGTGGTGTTCAGGCATCTGCCTCAAATGTGAGGAACCTCCAACGACCGATTCATGCTTCATAAGTTGCTGAGTCACCTGAAAGATTGATAAAAAGGAAAGTGAATGAGTAAGAGTGACCAGATATCTTTGCAGGATGGGATGGAATGGAATGAACAGCATCGGCCTTACATCCAAGATTAATGTCTCCAAGCAAGGAGATGCATCAAGGAAAGATACCAGAGAAAAACAATCATAGGACAAGGAAAAGCTCAATGCTGATGATATGTCAATGGACAGGTGCTTGAGGTAGAAGAATTTGCTAGACAGCATTGGTGTACTGACCACCTCCACACAATAAATGCGTGATGTCTCAGGTAAGGTTAATTATGCACAAGGTATGGTTTGACCATGACACCTAAAGTTTGAGAGTACATCTCCTCCCCTGAATTTAGGACTAGAGTCTCAAGATTTGGCATAACGCATGGAAGCTCAGACAACGTTTTTACGGTGCATGGTTAGATTCTTCATGTGCAATGTTTCTCCAAGCGACACTTTTGAAATTTTACCGGTAAGGTAAAAGCTGGAGAGATTTGGAGCTTTGCTCTCTATAACCTGCAGCCTCCGACACCCAAAGATCTTCAGGTAGCCGAGGTGCCGTAGCACGCATGGTATCTTCAGGCAAACTATCTCCTTGCAATCAATGAGTTCCAGTTGCCCCAAAGCAAGAGCGTTGGAGAGAAAAGACTCCAATTCATCCCCAGTAATGCGCACAGTACGGAGACACAGACTCGTTAGGCTTCTCAAGGGGCCAAGTTCAGCAGTGGGGCGGAAGGTACAGATCCCAAGCTCAAAACTAACTAACTAGTAGTAATATACAATCATCATCAAAACCAAAAGGATCGGAGCAGGAGATATATTATACTCCTATTGGATTCACCGTACCTTTAGCAGCCGCCAGTCGTGGAGCTCCCAGCTGACGGCGTACTGGCGGGTGGCCGTGTCGACGATAAGGAAAGCCGGCTCTCCTTGTTCGTCGACTGCCTGCGTGCTGATGCGCCAGTACAGCTGCTGCTGCTTAACACGCTTGTTGGGAATGCGATCATGAGGCACAAGCATGACCTTGCCTCCATCGTTGCCGACGGCGAGCCGGCGGAGGCTTCTTCCTCCATCAGCATCAGCATCAGCATGATGGGGCTGCTGCTTGAGGTAGAGCAGGAAGGAGGTGCAGTTCTCCTCCTTGCCCACAAGGGACGCGATTTTGGCGCTTCGGTGTGGGATTTTTCTAACGAGCGAGCGTCCGCGCTTTATAGCAGCTCGAAGGTGGACCCTACCATTGCTTAATTCTGGTTTTCAAGTATAGTAATTTGGCATTATCCATTTGCTGAATTCCCAGCTTTGGTAGCTTGAAGGTGGACCCTACCATTTGCACCAAAGCTAGCTACCGCCTCGGCACCTCACCACCTCATGGTAGCGTTTCTCGAGGTCATCGCCCCACCCCGGGCTAATCCCCGCCCCGCTCCCTCTATCGCGCATCCGCGGAACCGCCGCGCACGACCCTGTGATAAGGAAAAGCGGGTTTCCTTGTGCGTCGACTGCCATGAAAACTTGAGCGAGAGGCTGCGCGCGAGACAACACATCATATTTAATTTTAATCCGCTGCTGAATTAGTATGAAAAAAAAACCCAGATAATCGCAACCCTGCGGAGACTTGGAAAATCTATGCGGTTTTTCTTTTTTCTTTTTCCCATCCCATGTGGGTCGTGGGAGGGAGCAACGGCCGCCCACACCTGATGATAAGGAAAAGGCAAAATTTGTTAGAAGACGCTGAAAGTGACCTCGATTTGTTAACGGTAATTCAAAATAGAACAATTTAGTGATGGACACTTTCATTGTTATTAAATTTGTTTCTAGACACCGTGATTAATAAAATATTTATTTATGGCTTGGAAGGAGAAAGACCAACGGTGAAATGCCCGTTTTAACCCTTTCTTCCTTCCCTCGCCCTTTCTTTTCTTTCTCACCGGTGCCGTCACCATGGCTGCTCGCCGGTGCCGCCGACCTGCGCCTCCTGGGACTGCCTCCGGCCCCGCTCCCCCGGTTCGCTGCCACCGCCCTGGTCGCACGCGCGCCAGCCCACATGCTTGCGCGCTCCGCCGCGCCGCCGCCGGCCTGGGTCTGCCCATGATTTTGGGCAATTGGGCGACGCGCGCAGCCCGGCATGCGTTGCCGTACGTGCTTGCCCGCGCTCCGCCCGCGCTTCGCTCGCCCGTGTGCGCTGTCGATTTTCTCCTCGCGCCCACCTACGGCAACAAGCTTGGCTCCGCGCGGCAGCGGCGACGGTGGACGAGGAGGAGGCACAACTCCAACAGCCACAGCCAGGTGCCTGCGGCGCTGCCGGTGGGCTTCCCACAGCGCAGCAGCACGCCGCTGATTCCCGCGGCAGGCTCCGTGGCCAAGCGGAGGGCGCTTTCGCCGGAGCCGTCGGTGTCCTCCGAGTCCTCCGACAGCTTCCCGCGGGTGCCGGCCATTCCGGCAGTGAACGGGAAGAGGAAGAGGATGGACGAAGGGCGCTCGGACGGTCTCTCGTGCATGCCAAGAATCACGCAGGCCAAGAATCACGGGTCCGTCCGCATGCACTCCGCCCGTGGCCCCTCGCGCCCACACGCTGCTCTCATGCTGTTGCCGCTGCCTCTCCTCCCTGCCGTTCTTGCGTGGCCTGCTGCTGCTGCTGCTCATAATGCAGGCCGGGATCTGGTGCGAAGGAGAAAGAAAAGAAAGAGCGCGAGAGGACGAAGAAAGGGGAAAATAACATTTCACTACTGTTATCTCTCTTCGTAGCAAGAAAATAATATTTTATTAACCACGATGCCTATAAATAAATTTAATAATAATGAGAATATCCATCAGCAAACTGTTTCATTTTACATATCAGCTAGAAAAAAAAATCACTTTCCTTGTCCTGCCCCAAATTTCGTCCAAGGAAAACGGGGTTTCCTTGTGCGTCGACTGCCAGCAGGCAGGCACCTAAACGACGGAAACGTTTGCATTTGCCGGCGGCTCAAGCACACGCGCAGGCAGTTTCCAGCTGGGCGGACTTGGATCGGATACGGCGTACGTGGCGCCTAAACGACGGACACGTTTGCACGCGCGCAGGCAGGTTGGAAAAAATTTCAATGAAAAATGTATCCACGGTTGCACCATGTATACATGCCTTGGATGCCTTACACGTGTTGGTCTTTACGATGCATGCGGGCATTCGGTGGATGGACATAGCTGCATGAATAAGCCTGACCGGAGTCGATTCTATTTTTAGTGGAGGACCACTTCTTGACTAGCGTCGGATCGTTGAAGTCCGACACGTGTCAGACGTCCACGTTATGTATGTATGGCACAGCTACGAATACAGTATGCATAGATTTTTTTCCGGCAGGTTGCAGCTGGGGGACTTGGATCTGATACGGCGTGCGTGGCACCGAAACAACGCGTCTAAGCAAACACACAAATATCCGACGACGATACTAATTGCAAATAGAGATATTAGCCAAAAGAAGGGACGACGTTAGTGATCCAACTTGTGTCTTTTTAAATTTGTTCAGCGAAGGAAACAATAACACACTTGTTCTTTGATTTGATTGCTGTGTCTCCAGAATTATCGATCTGGGACATGAAATTTCAGAGAGTGCTTCACCACGCGTGCTTCCTTCGGCGGGGAAGGAGCTATAGGCGTTTGGTTCGTTTCCGTGCTGAACCTGGCTTGCATGAAGGAGCCCAGGCTCCGGTTGGCCAGGCCGACGCATGCATGTGAGCGTGATTGGTTGATGGGCTCCTTCCGGCCAGGCTAAAGGGAGATGGCGATTGGTTGCCTGGTCCAGCAGCTGCCGCAGTGATTATTTTTGCCTTGGCGGCTTGGCGCCTGCACCCGCACTTGCCCGCTCGCACCGTTCCAGCCAGGCTCGCCAGGAACGCAGAAAATTTCCGCATGGAGAGAGCCAGGCCCAACAACACCTTTTGCACAACCTTGGCCTGGCTGCAACCCTCGAACAGGGAACCAAACAGGCAGAGCTCGCATGAGCAGAGCCTGGACGCGGCGCGTGCGGGCAACCAAACGCCCCCAAATATGACTCTACGCGTTCGTTCTAACTCGAGCGAGAGGCTGCGCGCGAGTCAACACAGTCTCCACTCTCCAGCAGTGTAGTACTTACTACTAAGGCAATTCCATCAGTGTGAAAGGATCGCAACCCTGAAACTTGGAAATCTATGCAGCTTTGCCCCAACCTACACCCTGTGTGTATGCAGTTGATCTGGCCAGCCAGGCCAACCTATGCAGGTGACGTGTGAGCAAACGGAAACACACCCCCCCCCTGAGTGTGGGATCCTCCTATAGACCTGGTTTGGATGCGATGTATTCATCTCAATCCACATGTGTTGAGGTGGATTGAAGTGGAATTATCAATACATGTGGATTGAATTAAATACACATACATCCAAACAAGACATAAGTGGGTGGAGAGATACTCTTTTTTTGCTCCCTTTCTGCCCGCCGTTTTATTTGTCCGCGGTCCACCGGCCGTAGCGGAGGATATTCGCTACCGGTCCGCCACGGGCGCGCCTTCCTTCCCTGCAGTTCCGCCAGCTTAATTCTCAGGCCAGCAGTCTTCTTTGGCAGCTTGAAGGTGGACCCTACCATCTGCACCACAGCTAGCTACCGGTCCACCACCTCCACCTAATGGTAGCGTTTCTCCAGGCCTTCACACATCACCACGAACTGAGGGTGCTGCTGGTGTTAGGTTGATCTCCACCAATTTGGCCCAACGGCTAATTGAGTCCTTGATCTGCGCCCTGATCGGGGGCGCCCAGCCGTTCTTCTGGCTGATGGCCCCCGTCGCGCAGCGCAATAAATAGGAGGTGGGGGCTAGGGCTCGAGTCACGAGGTTCACCGTAGCCGCCAGCGCCCCACCATGTCCTAACCCTAGTCCGATCTAGAAGGGCGCGCTGTAAGCGATGGAAAGCGCCATCGCCTTCGCCGCCGCCACTGGACCGCGCCTCCACGTCGCTGCTACCTCATCAGCGACACCATGCCCGCGCAGTATATCAGCAAGTCCCCTCATCTAAGCTAAGTATTACCCACTGTTCTACGCCTAGAAGTATTTTCAGTTCTATCAATGGTACCAGAGTCAGGTGTTCTAGTGTGTAGATCTAGATCGGGGTAGAAAAGAGAGAAGCAAATAGAAAGAGAGGATTAACCCTAGCAAAGAAGAAAAGAAACGGGCGGGCTCACCTTGAAACCACCACACCACTACCGCCGCCTCATTGGCGCGTGGGAAGAAAATGAGAAGGGAAAGGAAGGGTTTTTTCCTACCTAGGAACTTGAAAGCTCTAGTTTGGTTTTAGTGAATTGATGAAACCCTAAGTGCTAACCTAGTTTATCAAAGTGATCATGAGATAGGTAGCACATTTCAAGTGGTGAAACAAATGAAGATCATGACATGATGATGGTGATGCCATGGTGATGATCAAGTGCTTGGACTTAAAAAGAAGAAAGAGAAAAATAAAAGACTCAAGGCAAAGGTATAAGTGGTAGGAGCTATTTTATTTTGGTGATCGAGACACTTAGCGAGTGTGATCACATTTGGGATCGATAGTCATACTATTAAGAGGAGTGAAACTCATATCAAAATACGGTTATCAAAGTGCCACTAGATGCTCTAACTCATTGCATATGCATTATAGGATCTAGTGGAGTGCTAACACCTTTGAAAATGTTTGTGAAAATATGCTAACACACATGCAAAAGGTGATACACATTGTGTTTAGCACTTGGGAGCATGGGTAAGAAACTTCACCGGTGGAGTGTCCGTCCGTAGAATACGGACAGTCTGATGGTGCCACCGGCGCCCTATACAGAAAAGATAGATTTTAGTTTGGTGCACCAGACGCTGGCCTCTACTGGACCAGAGCATAAGTCAGTAGAAGCAGTGAAGACGCTGGCGTTGGTCTTCGACCGGACGCTAGGTCACTTCGTGATCGAACGCTGGAGAGGTGCGTCCGGTTCTGCTGACATGGTGTCGCACAGAGGAGACGTTGAGTGACCGGACGTTGGGTGAGTCCGGTCGGGCATGACCGGACACGTCTGGTCGTGATTTTTCGCGAATGGAACCTTACTGGAAACGACCGGACGCTGGTGATGGTGCGTCCGGTCCCTTTGAAGCAGCGCGTCCGGTCACAACTTAAATGTACTGATGACCGTTGAGATCGGATGATCAGCGTTTGAAGCAGGGGCCACGTGACATGCATCGCACGACCGGACATTGGGTCCAGCGTCCGGTCGATCTGATCGGCACGTCCGGTCGCCCCATTTTTCAGTGGAATGTGGAGCCAACGGCTCTATTTTGTGGGAGCTTCTATTTAAGCCCCATGGTCGATTCAAGCTCACTCTCTTGGTCATTTACATTGATATAGCAACCTTGTGAGCTTAGCCAAAGCCCTCCCACTCATCTCCATCATTGATTCATCATCTTTATGAGATTGGGAGAGAATCCAAGTGCATTGCTTGAGTGGTTGTATCTAGAGGCACTTGATGTTCGTATTTCGCTGTGAGATTCACTTGTTACTCTTGGTGGTTGCCGCCACCTAGATGGCTTGGAGCAGCGAGGATCGTTGAGCGGAGGTTGGTGATTATCTCTAGCTCCGATCGTGGTGATTGTGAGGGGTCTTGTGCCTTCCTCGGCGGAGCGCCGAAAGATAACTCTAGTAGATTGTTCATGTCATTGAGTTACCTCACTTGTGGGTAGATTCTTGCGGTGTCCAATTGTGTGGACGAGGTTCGTGCAACACCTCTTAGCCACCGAACCACTAAGTGTTGGTCGACACAACGGGGACTAGCGTGTCGGCAAGCACGTGAACCTCGGGAGAAAATTGGTTGTCTCTTGCCCTTTGGTATTCTCCCGGTGATTGTGTTGGTATTCATTTTGTGATTGGTTCATTTCTCTACACGGCGATATAATTACCTCACTTACTCATTTATATTCTCACAAACTAGTTGTAGCAAGCTCTTTAGTGTAACTAGAATTGAGAGCTTGCTTTGTAGCTTAAGTTCATCTAGTGGGGCTCTTTAGTGTAGCAAGAGTGAGAGTTTTTAGTGAGTAGTGACATAGCAAATTGTGTGTCTAGTAATCATAGCAACTAGAATTGTGGGATAGGTGGTTTGCAACCCTTGTAGAGCTAGAGCAAGTTTGTATTTCACTATTTGTTATACTAATCAAATTGCTCTAGTTGGTTTGTAGAATTTTTAAATAAGCTATTCACCCCCCTCTAGCTATATTAGGACCTTTTAGAACTGCCCACACCATCACCACTGCCAACCGTCGCCTCGACGCCATGCGGGAAGTCACCCCGAACCGCCTAACCCTAACCCTAACCCTAGAAGGGAATGGAGAGAGGGGAAAGGAACCTACCCGGTTTTCTTCACCACCGTCGACGCCGCCCGAGGGCACCATCATAGGACCCCTCAACGGCGGCGCGCTCACCCACTAGGGAGCGTGCACTCCGGCGAGGGGACCCGCGGTGGCGCCACACTTCTTCTCCGGCGTCTGCTACACTAAGAGCTAACAAAGGAGAAAGGGGAATAGAAAGAGCTAGGGTTTTAGGGCGAGCCCCACCGCAGCGCGTGTGGGGACTAGGGCACCGTCGCCCAGACCACTCGACGGCGGCGCACTCAGCCTAGGGCGAGCGCGCGCGTCGATGAGGGGACCGGCGGCGATGCCGCTCCGCTGCTCTCCTTCTTTTCCATTGCGTTGCGGTGTAAAGAGAGAAGGGTGAGGAGAGAATGAGGCTAGGGTTTTCTGGCAGAGCAGCTGCGACGGTTTTTTATTCGAGCGAAACGCGCGCACAACCGTTCGATCTGATCCGACGATCGATGTTCAATGGACCAGGATTCAACCCAGGCGGGGAAGTGAATTCCCGGCCTAGGCCCAGGTTGCGGCTTGGGCACGCGGGGAGCGGTCGCGCGCCGTGTTAAGCAGGCCGCTGGGTTGCGCGCGTGGACGCGCAACAGTGATGGGCCGCGGACTGTTTTCCCCAAGCCGGGCCTAATGAATAGTAAATGTTGACTTTTGTTTTATTTATTTTTAGAAGTGAATTTTGATTAGTTTTTTATCTCTATTCAATTTTGAACCAACGAGATAAATTGTTTAGAGAGTAGATGAGTACAATGAGATACTTCTAAAAAGTAGATAAACAATTTTTCATATTTCCGCTGCAAAGTTGAATATTTATTATCTTCTAATTAAATTTGAACCAACAGGAGAATTTAATTTGAAGAGCAGTTACATTTAGTAAATTATGATTATATTTATCTTCTAATTAAATTGGAATCAACGGAAAAATTAAATTAGAGGAGTAGTTCGTTTTGTTTAAGTAAGATTATGGTATTATCATTTTCTGACCAACGTTGATGATGACAATATTATAATGAATTTATGTTTGAAGTTTAAATCTCTAATAAATTTTACACCAACGTGGTCAAATTTTTTTAGAGAGTAGATAAGGACCAAGAAATACTCCTGAACTAAAAATATATATTTTATTATCAAGTTTCCACTGCAATGATGTTGATTATTTTCTAATTAAATTCAAACCAACTAGAGAATTTAATTTTGAAGAGTAGTTATATGGATTTAAAGTTAATTTATGAGTTTTATGCATTAATTCTTTTTCTGCCCAACGGTGATGTAGAATTGATGCAGAAGCATATTGTATGTTTTATTTTTAACCGACGAGATCACTTAGCTGCATGCCAACGGGCTGCAATGCTGGGGTTTGTGAATGAAAAGGCTTGAGTCAAGCCATTCCGGAATAATTTTTTTGTTAGTTTACTAATTTTCTGATTAAACTGAAACCAACGAAAAGATTTAATTGGAAAATGAAGTATAAGTGAATGTTTTAGTCATCATGACTAAGTTTTCGTATAGATGTATCCCGCATGGGGAGAAGTTTTGGTATAGTACTTATGCTAGTCCATCCTGCATGACGGGAGAAGTTTTGTGATGATTCACATGTTTTGTATCCCGCATAGCGAGAGAAGTTTGGGTAGCTCTTATGTTGTCCTAGTATTGACCGTGGTACAATAGAAATGCATCGTCATGGTCAATATTAGCCAAAGGATAAGAAAAGATGCAAGCGTGACTTACAAAAATACTACTAATGAAAAACCTCGTTGAATTCTTGAAGTGGAATAAGGAAAGTGTACTCCTAAACGGATCAAAAAATAACTTTATTTATATGACATAATCATGTGAATAAAGTAAGTTATAAGTGTCTCCTCGTTCACATGTTTTCTGAATAGTTCTTGAAATTATGGTAGTAAAGTTAATGCCATATTTCAAGGGGGAGAATATGAAGATCAATTAAGAAAAATATTCTTTATTAAGAGTGAGATAAAACTCAATTAAGAAAGATACTCTTTATTAAGAGTGAGATAAGGATTAATTAAGATGAAACCGTTGGAAGAGTATAATAGTCACAACAATGATACCCCTAAGCAAAGAAATAGCTAAATTTCTAGACATTTTAAAGTTCCGACAGGAAGATAGCGTAGCCAGCCTCAAAAATGTTGAGGTGATGCTTAAAGCGTCATATGAGGTTTTAATAGATTAAACCCAAAATAAGATATTTGAAGATACACTATCTTTAGAAAAGATGAAAAGATATGGGAGAGCATGGTATGTAGAGACCTAAGACTTGAAGAGAAGCGGTCTGTGTGCCCACTTAAGTGATTTAAAACATCAAATTTCTCGATACCTGTTGATATTGTATGACATATACAACACCTGTTGTTGGCTCTTCGAAGAAGATAAATAATGTAAACAAGGATCTTGTGATATAGGAGCCTGTTCAATCAATTGCTTCGTGACAATGAAAAGCAACAACAGCCCCACATGACAGTGTCAGTAGCTGAGGTCTTAGAAGGTCTCAAAGAATTAGTAAACCAGTTTTCTAATGACTATAAAGCTTATATTAGTGAAGAAATTCAAATGGAGGGTGATCCCACCTCATTTGAAGAAGCCATGAAAAACATTTACTCGTTTAAATGACAAGAAGCTATGAAAGTTAAAATGAATTCGATGAATACCAATGATGTTTGAGGCTTAGAAGAAATTTCCGATTGAGCAAAAACTGTAGGTTATAAAAAGGGTCTACAACACAAAACGTGACTCCAAAGAAAATATAGAAAAATATAAAGCACAACTTATAAGAAAAGGCTTTACCCAAAGAGAACGAATAGATTACAATGAAAGTTTTCTCTCTAGTCTCGTGCAAGAATTCTTTTAGAATTATAATGATGTTCATGGCACATTACGATTTAGAAATACATCAGATGAATGTAGAGACTCCTCAACGGGGATTTGTATGAAAACGGTTACATGGTATAACCTAAAAGATTTTGTCGTGGAAGAAAATAATATATGAGATGGCGTCTATATAAATCCATTTATGAGTTAAAAGTCTCTAGACAGTAGTATTTGAAGTTGATGAAACAATGAAAAAGTTTGAGTTTTAAAGAAAATGAGAATGACAATAGCGTTTATGCGAAGTTCAAGAATAGAAAATTTATTTTTCACATCACGTGAATAGATGACATTCTACTCACTAGCAGTGATGTTAATTTGTCATTAGAGAATAAGTTTTGTTCTCAATTTTTAATGTGAATGATTTTGATGAAGCGTCATTGGTTTTAGAAATCGAAATTCATCGAAATAGAAGAAAATGGGATATTTAGACTATCGCACTATCGCAAGGACGTACTTAGAAAATTTTTAAAGAAATAAAGTATGGATGTAAATCTACGCCTGCTGCTCCAGTAGTAAGGTAATAGAATTGGGAATTTAAGTGTTTCACGCACCGGTATGATCGAATGCCTCTATGGGGACGCACGGCGGCCGCCGCCGCCGTGGCCCTTCCTCCTCTCCGCGTCTCCACCGCACTTCTCCCCTGGCATGCCCGCCACCTCCCCTCCGCCTCGCCGGCCTCCTCTTGCTGGCTACTAGGACCATGCCTCGACAAGCCAAGGTGTGCCCTCCCCTTCCCTTTCGACTCGCTTTGTGCTTCAGTTACTGCCGGAAAGGGGACGGCAGGAGGGGAGAGATGAGCTTTGAGCTGGTCCCGTGTATTCCCAGTCGCAAAGTTTGCATTGCGCTTCCGGATCAAATTGTGTGTGATCGAGGAGCTGCAATTTTGCCATTCAGTGAAGTGAGAAGCAGATGATGTTGTTTCTCTTGAGTCTAATCATATTCAGTGCATCCGTGCTCTTGTGATGATGGAGAGTGCTGAATTTAGGGGGCACATTCTTTTTAATTTCGCCGTTGTTGTTGTTGTTGTATTCGGATGATAGACCTGCTGGTATAGGGTGAAGGTGAACAGTGCGTTATGATTATTCAACTTCTAATTTTGTGCAGCGCCTATTGGGTTGAGTTATTCCATTGTTTTCTCATCAATTGCTTAGCTGTTCATGTGGACTGTGAAAATTAACTAACATGGTGGTGTTAGTATCGACCTCTCACACACGTTTTGTTGTTTTACAGGTTATTAGATTCATTATCAAAATGAGGAGCCCTTGGTATCAGAATATATTTGAGGATGTCATAGTGAAAATGCTGATGAAATCATGAGGAATTGAGGATTGACACTCAACTACAGTTCAGTTGCAGCATAAGTTCAGAATTAAGCCATTCAGCAGGGACATAACAGTATGCCAAGTGTTTACAATACTTGCTTCATGAATCGGTAGCTGTCGTGAAAGTGCTATTGCGCTGAACACCACTTCAATGCGATGCTTCCACAACTTCCAGCAGAAGAGGAGGATGGATGCATTGTAGCGTGCTGCGGGGACTTCAGCTCGCCAGGAGAGGCGCCAAAGAGTGTTTCCTTAAGCATTGTCAGTGGCTAATCCCACAGCAGACCAATAGTCTTGGGAGAAGGGACAGGTGAAGATCAGATTATTAGCAGTCTCACTAGCTGTGCCACACACCACACAAGTGTCATCAACTCATCATCCACACCGCATGACAATGGATGGCAGGGTAGAGCACTGAGAGGGGATTGGTGTCAAGCCAGGTGTCATCCCAGATGCTTGTAAGCCATTACCCAGTGACAGTGGCGAGGATCTCAAGGCATCCCAGTGTGCACCTTAGTAGTAGTCCCCTGCAGGGTTGCAATGTTTGACTCCTTGGTGAGCTTAGCATACCCAAGCAGAATCAGTCAGTGGATGAGTTTGAGCAGTACGCACTGGTTATGCAAACCGATGTCACATACTCTAAAACCACCAGTTTCCTTGGGAAGGCAAACCTGAATGCAGGCTACAAGACACTGTGCTCCTCTGGTGCAGTCGCTACTAGTCCAGATGAACGCCCGGCGCATGCTGTCCAGCTGTCCAGAGCATCCAGGGTGCCACTGCCTTGGGCGAGGAGGGTTGCAGCAATCAGATAGATGATGGAGCTGTCCATGACTGAGTTCACCAAAACAGCATGCTCATCGGATTTATGTACTTCACTTGCCGACTGGCAATGAATCTATCCGAACAGGCAATAGCGTGCTGAACATAGAGAGATTGAACTTGACATTACAGTATTGTTAGACAATGGCAGGCCGAGGTAAACTTGAGGGAAGCCTTCTTTTTTCTCAAGCGGACTAAAGCAGCCCGTGAGGGAAGCCTTCTTGTTTGCAGCCTAGAATGTCTATCTGTCAGAGCAAAGATCCTACAGCACGTGCACCAGTACCATAGTACTTTTAAGTTGATCTTCAGTCCTGTCGCAGCAGCAAAGTGATCAAGGAGGTTCTTTAGGTGCAAGACATCTTCATATGTGGCATGAACCATATATTCTGGTGTTAGGATATTTGGTATCTAGTTCAATGTTATCAAATCTAGACAGTCGCAGAGGGTTTTTTTTTGAAATGAAAGTCGGAGGTAATATTAGCTGAATAGCTTCTATCATGGACAAGTCACTTGGGATCTGGCAATTTTCCACTCGTGACACCAAATGGCCCTTGATAGCATTTCACTATTGAGTTACCTGTCTCTGCAACTGAGACACCTGCATCTTGCTGTTCTAACCTTAAACCTACCTTTGCCAATGGAAAGGTGTGGTTGCTGAGATTAAGAAGCGAGTGGGTGGATCAAACAATGCCATCCTTGTCTTGTTCTACATGTAAGTGAACAAGTCTTCACTAGGATTAAACCTTAAATATCCTTCTGTGACTACATCTTACATTGTTATTGACCATACAAATATCTTTTTTTGTTTTTGGTGGTGGAATACAAATCCCCATTTGTTATCATGTATGTGTACAATTGGCTGTCTCAACTCTCAAGTTTGCATTCCTGAATAATCCTGATTCTTGTTGAAACAGGTTCTGTCAGCCTGCTGCCAGGGCAGCAGCTTATCAGCTTGTCATGCCTATTACTGGGCCGGTTTTCTCATGGGCCTAATTTCGTCTGGTCCGAAGTCCAGTTCTCCGTGGACCGTAGCTGCTACTTGCTACCTATAAAAAAGACTCGAACAAGGCCACTTCGTCAACCGCTCGAACCAACTTCCCAAACCAAGGCCAGCCGAGTGCCTGCCAAACGGCTCGGCATCGCTCCCCCGCGCCCCGCCACGCACCGCCCGAACTGAGGTAAGATTTCCTCCCGCATTCCCCTCTCCCCGACTCTATCTTCCTCACCGCCCGATTCCGCTGTTCTTGCTCTGCTCGTCGCCAGAACCTGCGGGTTTCTTGGCTTCTTGGTCGGTTGGTTTCTCTGCTCTGCTACTGCTTCGTCTTCCCCACTTCGTTGGCTTTGTTGTTGTTGTTCGTCTTCCCCATTCCCGGCGCGATTACTTTTATGTTCTCGAGAGATTCCGCCGTTCTTGCTCTGCCGGATTCCGCTGCTCTTGCTCTGGTCCTCCGTCCCCGGCAGAACAGAACGTGCGGGTTCTTGGTTGATTGGTTTCTCTGCTGCTGCTTCGCCTTCCCCACTTCGTTGGCTTCTTGCTCGTTCCTAGTCGGCGCGATTCCTTTTTTGTTCTCGACATGGTAGTCGGCGCAGTTGCTGCGCGCTGTTCTTCTTGGTCCCTTCTAGAGCGTGCGGTTCTTGTCTTCTTGGTGGATTTCCCAGCCTGCCGCGTCTCCGCTTCTTTGGCATTTCCTGGTAAGGCCTCGCCAAATCGTTTTGATTTGCTGACGCCGTTTCTTGGAATTTTTCCTGTGGCGCGTCTCCTCGTCTTCACCTCCTTCCTGGGCACTGCTTGCCCGGTCGTTAGCTTGATGCATTCTTCATTCTCTGCTTCTTTATTACTCCAGCTTTCTTGCCTTTCTTGCTTCTTTGTGTTCTGACGCGATTCTTTCATGTGAATGTGATTCCAGTCTACGCGATGGGGAAGGAGGAGCTCTTTTTGGAGAGGGCTGTGAATGATGCAGGTGCAACTCTGAATACAGACAAACTCTTGGAAAGTATATGCAAGTTGGATGAGCAGTACATGACCTCTGATCATCAAGATTGCCAAGAATTTCTTGTCCATCTGCGCAATGGTTTGATTGAGGAGGAACTGCTGGAGAGGCTTCCTGATGTGCAAAAGGATGTTCGCACAGTTGTTGATTCCATTTTCAGAGGTGAGGTGTCTATTATGTGGACCTACAAACGCTGTCTGCATACTGCAGACAAGGATGAAGAATTCTATGAGCTCTCACTGCCATTGCCACCTAAGGAGCATCCAACCAAAAGTGTCCCAGCATCACAAAGGAGTGGCAGACGGAAAACGGCAGATACTATAAGACGATATCGACAAATTCAGAAGGAGGGTAAGTTTACATGCTCCTGTACCTAATCAACTTGTCTTCCAAAAATTGGTTAACAGATCTGCGGATATGGGGTGGCACCCCAGACCATAACTCTATTGAGAAATGCATGGAAGAAACTGTGGAACACTCTTATATGGTAACTGTTATTGGTTGTTTTGCTGAACATAAGGAAACTTGTCATTTCTCAGAGACAAGTTTCGACTTTTGACCACTACCTAAATGGTGAGACTTCTTAAACCACTACTTATATGCATGGGTTGGAGAAATGACAGTTCAGTATGGCTACATAAAACAGTGTGGGATGTTTGAGCAGTCTGAATCTGTACTAGGCAAGCTGTTACTTGTAGTGTGTAATTTGGATTTCTATTCGAGTATAGCTCACTGGTGTTGAATGCTTATCTTAATTTCACTCAAACTGGTCTGTTAAGTCAACAGTTTCAGGCATTCTCTGAGAAGTTACTTCTAATGTGGAGGATTGAGGTTCTGAAAAACCTGTATATGTCAACATTTTCTGGATGCAAATTGTTGTTTTGCAGAAGAAAAGAAGGCAGCCGCCTCTCTTCCATCAATTAAGCAGTGCCTTGAATATTATTTTAGAAAAGAGGAGGTACAAAAGCACTGTGAAATCTGTGAGAAGCCAAGCACCAGCCAAAGCAAAGATGGTGAGCAGATGGTGGCAAACATCAGTGAAAGCACATCACTTGACAGGACCCAAGCTGAACGTGATCATCACAGAAAAGTGGAGGAAAAGAACAACCTGTTGAGTGATCAGGACAGAACAAAACAAGTAGAACTGGAAAATACTGCACAACAAGTGGGAGAAGACCCAAGTATGCAGATAAATATGGGTGGACCTGCTGATAAAACACTCTCTCTTAGCAAGCTGCCACCAGTATTAACTATTCATGTCCTGAGATTCAATATCAATGATAAGAGGTCAGGACATGTGAAGTTCGAGGAAAATCTTGATGTAGGAGAATATCTGGACCCCAGGTACCAACAATTTTTAACAGCAATAATTAATACTTCTGTGCAGTTCGAAGTTTCTGATTTGCAATAGCTACTTTTTATTTCATTGTTTGTTCAGCATCTTTAGGAAAGATTGAAGAATATATGGCATTTAGTTCAAAGATTTGTTTAGACTGTATGTTTCAATTTTGTACATTCGGGAGGCACTTTTATGTCTCTAAAAGAATTTCCAGATGCCATTGCCTGTCCTGGAGTAGTGCTAGAAGTAAATTTGTTTGAGTTCTTAATAATTTCTCATCTTATCTCGTGATACTTGGGTTTCTTGTGTTTTCTGTGTTGTTTCTGCTGGGTTTTTGTCACTCCTGGTGACCCAAGTGTGATCTCTGTAGAATATGCACAAAAAGAGCAGCAGTGTTGAAAAGGTTTGAATTTTTTTTAAGTGGCACAGAACAAACAACAACAACAACATACAGCCTGTTCGTTTGGCTGTGGCTTGTCGTAAACGATCGTAAATTTCCAGCCGGAACAGTATTTTTCTCTCACATAAACCAGCCAGCAGTACTTCTTCACGAACCAGCAACGAAACGAATCAGCCAACCGAACATGCTGATAGCCTTTCAGTCCCAAGTAAGTTGGGGTAGGCTAAAGTGGCACAGAACAAAGATTTCTATAATTGTTTAGTTACATGCTTTCTTAGTATCTGACTGCACTGTGAAAATGGGGCAATAGGCAACTAGCATCTGGTACTTTCATTGCATGCTGATTGGAAGTCTAATTGAATTGTGGTGACTGCCTGACTGGTGTTGGGTCTCACACTGATGCCATATGCGACATATGGCAATAAGCAATGGCTATGTGATCCCTTTCCACAAAATGGGACAGCTAAGGATTTATTTTCCCTTTTTGTGCACATCAAAAATGAACTGAACTGACTATTAATACCACTGTACTGTGTGGGGATCAGAGCAATACTGTTTAGTCACTTGATATATGTCAAAACTATTAATCTGATAGTATTTTCTTGTTAGTGATGTTGATACTAATCTAACATTTCATTTGCTTGACCTTTTGAATTGTTATTTTGCAAATCTTCAGGTCTGGGGACAGAGATAATGCCAGATATCAACAGGTTTGCGGCAAAGAAGTTCCTGATGTTATCCAAGAGATAGCTTCTCGTCTTCCTTGTGACCTTGCCATTTCTCAAATGGCATGCTCTGGCTCATCATGGGCAGCCGCCCTACGCGAGGTTGGATTTCATGTCCCAGGAGCTCATGCTAAGTTGTCATGGCTTCAAATGCCACACCCTGGAGGCCCAGTATTCTTCTGTATCTCATGTGGAGGGGGTGATAGTGTCCGGCACACTATTGGAATAGCAGAGGACCAACGCTGGGCACGCTATGTCAGTGCTTTTGAAGGATTTTGGATTGTGGCGGCTGGGACTGGGATTGGAAGGAAAATTGATCTTCAACTTAAGATCAGGAACATCTTTTCCTGTACCCAGTCAAGCTGTTCACGGAGGGAATGTGCAGCAGCTACTGCTACTGGCCAGTACACTGTCAAGCGCACCAGACCAACCAGCGGACAAGGAGAATTGTATTCTTCACCCCAGGGAGCGAGAGTGCAATTGACCATTTCCCCGGCGAGTACTTTGATGAGCCAGAGGATCTGACTTACCACGACTCATCATTCTGGCTTCTGACCACCAATGAACATGTCCATCGATGGGACATGGCACTACAGCCAGACGGAGATATTACACTGGAGAAATGGCGTGGCTTCTTGTTCCCTGAGGCTCTGGATCATGGAGGTCGTATTTGGCTTATAAGCCATGACTTATCGGTCAACGAATAGTATTTTTCTCTCACACCAAACTAACAAACGGTACTTGGCTTACAAGCCAAACAAGCCCAAACGTCCTTGGGAGGTACATAGTTCCCTCCTGTGGGGAGGTTTCGATGGTGATCAGGTTATCATCTTGTGGAGCAGGAGGACAAACAACTAAGTTCCGTATCTACAAGATGGCAGTGGTCCTTATGGGCGAGGGCGAAGATGACCCGGCGAGATGCCGTTGGAATGAACTGGGTTCACTGGCCGGACGGATGTTGTTCATAGGCCGAGGATGTTCCAGGTGTTATGAAGCCTCCAACTATCCCCGGTTGAAGGAAGGTGTGTACTTTTGCGATGGGCGTAGATCCTTGAACGCCGAGGACATTGTGAATAATCTGGAGGTACCTTGTTCGGATACTGGGAGGTGGTCAACTCAGACCCCCATTGACCGCTGCTTCCCTCAGGAGTACGACTTCTCTTCATACTAGCAGGAAGCCCCGCGCACCTGCGCGGGCTAGCAAGCATATATATGTGTAGAATGAGAAGGCACAAACAATGGAAAGGACACAGTGAAGAATAAGCACTGGTTAGCAGGCCAGGTAAGGAAAGAGTTACCAATCAAAAGAAGCAAAAAAAATACAGTCTTGTATCTATAATATGTTTAATTACCATGGGTAGAACGAGAAGGCACAAACAATGGAAAGCACACAGTGAAGAATAAGCACTGGGTAGCAGGCCAGGCAAGGAAAGAGTTGCCAATCAAAAGAAGCAAAAAAAAAAAACAGTCTTGTATCTATGATATGTTTATTTACCATCAATTAACTACATAAAAAAATATGAGATGGCTACAATGAACACTGTACATCCCAAAACTGAAGATATGGAGTCAAATCCTGCAACCGCAAACCTGAAGAGGGCAACAATTGAAATTATTGTAGTAATAAAGTATGTGCAGTTGCGCATAAGAAAATCAATTGAAGGGATCAGACAAAGGAAACATTTTTTTTGGTATGGCTGTAGAATGTTCAACTAAATGTAGAAAGGCAAGTTATATCTGATGCAGCAAGAGGAACAGTTAAAGTGCAGCCTATGAGTCTTTTTTTTGGGGGTATCCATACGTAGTAGTAGTTACTAAAAACATAAAGGAAGAGGAAAAAATAATTAGAATGGTTCCCTCTATTAAGAACAGTAGGTAGTAGCACAGGAACATGAGTTGTATTTTTTGACCAGTGTGTGTATGAACTTATTTAGGCAATGCTTAGTCCTGCATTCATCAATAGAGGAAGAGATTATAGGTAAGTTCACAACTTGAGGCTCACCATTCAGCATAGAAGGAGAACATTCATAGAAACAACTGGCAATACTAGGTAGAGTTGGCGCCTACAAAAATAAATTACTTCAGTTAAAGAAAAAACACTAATTCTGGGGTTTGACATAAGAAACCAAAGCGAACAATTTATGGATATCTCAGGCAGGGTGCAGGCCATTGCCTAGAGATCGTTGCGAATGCTTAAGTAAATGTCAGGGCAGCTTCTCGCGGAGCCTGAATTGATCAGTGAAGCATGTAAATGAGGCTACAGTTTTATGAGTACTAACCACATAAGGAGAAGAGTGTCAGAAACCAATTTACAAATAACCGGTTGCTCTCATGGTACCCAGAAGTCATAGAACCATGGATGTGACAAAACAGGGCACATATTCATAGAAACAGTGGTAGGCATATTACCAGATAAAGGAAGTCTTGATGCCGCTGTAAATCGTAGGACCAAGCAAGAAACCTAATACATGACATGGCAGTAAATTAATTGTTTCAAAAAAAAGTAAATTAAATGTGTGTAAATTAGGAGTTGTCAGTGAAATCTAAGGCTGCATAAACTTGTTATAGCCCATATTAGAATATATGGAAGGGCCAAGCAAGGAACGTAATACAGCAAGCATTATGTAAAAGCTACAGAAGTGCACTCCAAAAGCCTAGATGAGATTACTCTTGAAGAAAATCTAAGCCTGCATAAATCAGCTGTACCTGAGGCAGTCCCTAGATCATGGCACTGTAGTCAACCTGCATTAGAAAAGGAATCTCATGATAAAATGATGCTACATAAATCGGATAACATATTTTGCATTTGTGGGATTTTTATTTACTCAAGACATGTATGATTTGGCCTGCTCCCCATCTTCTCTGCAAAAGTCAGAATGGATCCACATATGCTGCGAATGACAAATTGTCACTACAATTCCAGGAGAGGGATGTTCTGAAAGGAAGCAAGGATAGAGGAAACATGATACGTGACGTATTAGTGCAGAATTCCACCAGTCCAGTCCTGGTCTTGAGCATGTGTGCATGCAACCTGGAGAGATCCAAACAGCTGAGAGAGACCATCAAGGCTCACATCATGTATCAGGCAACAATATACATGTGTGGCAACGTGTTTCGAACTACATTTATATTATCCAAACCAAATGTGAATGTGTTTGTCTGATAAAAATAAATGCTCTGGATCTTCTGTTTTGAAGCTTTTGATACATAAATTTCTTATAGCCCCTGTTACAAAATAGGACCATATGTTGGCAAAAAATCCTAGTACATGTTGCAAAGAACATTTGTATCAAAAAAAAAAAATCAAACTGCACACACCTGATCGCACGCATTGGTTACTGCAGAAAGGGTGAGGGGAGCTGACACGGGGCATGGATGGGAGCCTCGCCCTGCGTCATCAACGGCATTTGAGGTGGTGTCGATTGCTGCCGGACTGCATATATGCAGCGTCGATTAGATAGCGCTGGGTAGAGGATGAGAGAAAGCATTACGAATCGAGGAGACAATTCGCGTACAGAGCACAGACGACGAAAGGGAGGGGACCTGATGTAGGGGCAGTGCCCTCCTGCCGAGGTCGGCGTCAACGGGGGCGGCGGGCGGGCGGATCTCGGCGGGGCAGCCGCGTCCGCGGTCACCGGCGGGGATCGCCCGCACCGCTCTGGGACTCAGATTCGGTGCCTTTCCTCTACCAAGTCACGGCGTACCTTTCTTCTGTCTACCGTCTGAATCCAATTTGATGGCTCTCACGATTTTGCAGCACATCTTTAGCTTTTCCAGTGGAAACAGGCGGGAGCGGCTGCCCATTTGCACGCGCGCCGCGCCTGTCTCCCGCGCGTGAAGCCACAGCTAATGAAGCTCTGATCGATGCTATCCGCTGCAACGATGTGGCCAACAATGCCAGGGTGGAGCTGCAGGAGGAGGTGAACCGCACCAGGCGTGTTGCTGAGCGCATCTGTCAGGTTTACCACCGGAAGGCTTCTCTCGCAGCTGTTGACAAGTGCAAGCTCATGTACCTCGTCTACTGTCTCATTGGAGTGATCGTGTTCCTCGTCACTGCCATCATGTTCAAGCTCATGTATGTCAGATTTTGCTTGTTTGTGTTTCCCCCTGTGTCGTAACTTATCGATCCAAGTCCTCTTTCTCTTCGAATTTTTTGACTGGACCTCCTTTTTCTTTAGCTTTGCAGCACTAAGCAAATCATCTCTTTGGTTCATATTTGGGTCAACATTTTCTTCTTTATTTGTTGGTTTTTCATCCATAGCACAGCTGGATAAATTAAGTTTATCCTCAACTTGTGTGCAAAGGCAATCAAGAGCATTGTCGAGCAGCAAGCAACATTCTAGAGAGTCGGCGGCTTTATACACCAAATTGTGGAATTTATGAGACAGAGACTTAAATCGAAGTTGAGCTTCCAGTTTTGGGTTTTCTATCACATTTCTTCCGTGCCTATCTTAAATACTTCCTGAGCGCGCTTCTCTAGTCCATCTCTTTAAGATGTAATATGTTGGCAACATCTTTATATTCATTAAATCAAGAACTTTCAGACCATGTGCACATAATATTCCTACCCTATTGAACATTCCACAGCTACAGCAAACTGTCTGATTTAAAACGTCACCTACTACTGTGTGCTCCGCCTCAAATCTTAGATTATCATGGAGACTCCCAACAGCAATAGTATATTTGTTGTCTTCTTCTAATACTCGTGTACATGCAGCCATAGATCTTTCATATTTGGTTTGAAAAACTTCAAAAATAACTGGTGTGTATACTTTACTTGCTTGCACCAATATAGGAGTGCACATTAGCCTTCTTGGTATGTTCTTCCTTGCCTCAAATTCAGATTCCAGCTCCTTAATTCTTTTGTCTTCCACTGCCCTCTCAAAGTGCCTAAAAATCGAATCATATCAAAATCTGATTTCAAATGGTTCTTCAATGCATTGTTGAAACTCACTTAGTTATGTGCTTCTCACTCCCAAGCTAAAAACATCTCTCATATAACATTCAGCTCACTTTTCTTTCACCTTATAGATACTATCCAACCAAGTTTGTTTGTGCACTTTTGTTCTCATAATGTCAAATGCTTCTTCAAATGCCTCCTTGTCTTTATAGCCATACATACAAGCACTAAAACCAGAGAGAATATGAGGTTCTTCATCTTCCTGGTCACCCTCACCCTCTTCTTCTTCTTGGCCTTTCACTGATAAATGTTTGATGGCATTTTGCATTATGTGAAATGTGCACAGTCCATGATATGATTCAGTGAATACATTCTTTATTGCTTTTCCCATAGCTGCATCTTGATCCGTATAAATAGTTTTAGGCTGCTGGCCATTGTGAGCTGCTAGAAAGGTCTCAAAGAGCCATGTAAATGAGTCTTCAGTTTCATCAAAGAGAATTACAGCACCAAAAATAGTGGTTTCTCTAAAATGATTGAGCCCAAGAAAGACACCAAATGGTTGGTATTCTTTATTTGTGCCAAAAGTAGTGTCAAATGTCACGACATCACCAAAATATGCGTAATCAAGGATCATTTTGGCATCAGCCCAAAATATGTTGGTTATATGCTCATCACAATCCACTTGCAAAGCATATTGGAATGATGAATTTTCAGAGATAAAAAAAGGACGTACCCAATGCAGAGAGCTCCCACTCTGTGCGGGGTCTGGAGAAGGGTGTTAGTGGTAAGCCTTACCCTCGCTTGTGCAATATGAGGAGACCGCGACTCGAACTCGGGACCTTTCGGTCACAGGCGATAAGACTCTACCGTTTGCACTAGCCCGCCCTTCATGGATTTTCAGAGATCTTGTCATGAAAATATTTCAACATACTACCAGCCTGTCCAAATGCTAACTCCCTCTGCCTCTTGCTCTGTAAATAATTTTTGCGGTCACGATAAGCGTAACTAAGGTTAAGTGGCCCTCCAACTTGACGGATAGCCAACTCATGGGCAGCTTTTGGCCTAATTCCAGAATCATCGGCGGTCTTAATTTCAAAAGCCTGTAGTTCTGAAATTTTCCTTTGTGATGCCATCAAGTGTCGAGTTTCAGGCAAGTGAAGGGAGTGATTGTGTTTAAGGACAACATCAGTGACTTCATAATTTTCTTCCCCTCGGTCCAATGTAATTGTCATTCGTGCTTTGCAATCAGTTCTTGTTTCAGCTCTAAAACACTTTGTCACATGCTCTCTTTCCACTTTCTTCCGATGGCCTTCGTTGGCACAAACAAATCTACATGAAGTCACCTTGCCATCAAATTTGTTTAAATTTCTATATCTTTTTCTCACATCAAAGCCTGTACGACCCCCATATGCCACCCAAAACTGCCAAGCCTCATCTGGATTTCGAAACCTCAAACCAACTTCAGGTGTTCCCTTGTCAAGTTCTGCCATTGCCTTTCAATATCTAACCCAATTTTCCTTATCAAATTTTGTCACAAAGAACAAAATTTACAGCAAACAATTACTAGCACATGATGACATATTTGCATTTTTTTATCAAGCTAAACATTTACTGTAAACAATAAATAGCACATAGATGCAGAGTAACTGGACTACAACAGATTTTGGTACTGAAGTTTCATGACAATAAATGGTGTTATAGCAGAGAGACTAAGCTAGACTTGCATCCTTCGAACCAATCAAAATCATATCAATAGCATCACAGCCTCATAGCAGCATTAGGTCTGTTACAATCTGACAGGAAACTTAAGAAGGGGTTCTATTCTGAATCTGTGAAGCAACTAGGTCTGTTACAATTTGACAGGAAACTTAAGAAGGGGTTCTATTCTGAATTTGTGAAGCAACTCACAAGGATGGTCCTCATCGATGATGTCCTGCAGTTGCAGTGCTCCTAGAAGGCATCCCTACGTAGGATGCTGGTCTGCTCAGTGCTCCTCGTCCTCGACGCGGCTTGGCTCTTTAGATCGACGGTTGTAGGTGGCTCGACTCCTCCAGGCAGTGAGCGGCGCAGCGCACGGGAGACTGGCCAAGCCGCCGATGGGCAGCGCGACTCGTGGGAGACCAGCACGGCACGTGGGAGACTGGCGCAGCTGTACTCGGCAGTGCAGCGCGCGGGAGACCGACACAACGCGCGCGCAGATGAGCCGTCGCTCCCGCTCCCGCCTATTTCCATTGGGAAAAGCTAAAAGATGCGCTGAAAATTTGTGAGAGCCATCGGATTCTCTTTCAACAGTGCTAGAGGAAAGGCACCGAATCTGAGTCCGAAATGGAAGGGGTGGAAAGCAACGTGGAGGGCTGGATGGGGCAGGAAGCTTGTCGAAGGTTCCAGGCAGTGGGTAGCTGACTGTTGACATGGAATCTAACGGCCAGGGAAAGAAGGCGATGTGGCTCTTCCTAGAAGCAAAAAAATGGTATATGGTAGATATAAGGGTATACGAGTATGGTAGATTCCTCCTCCGGATGGGTTTTGCAGTAAGACCCATGATGGTTGTTTTTGTTACTGCTGAAAACCATGATGGTTGTAAATATGTCAGCAATCCTGAACTTGCCCTGATGTGGTTGTTAATCTGTGATCTGTTCGAATTCAGTAGTCCTGAACTTGCCCTGATTTGATTATTAATATGTGATATGTTCAAATTCATTAGTCCTGAACTTGCCTAATTTGGTTGTTAATCTGTGATCTGTTCGAATTTAGCAGTCCTGAACTTGCCATGATGTAAGGTTGAGATGGCGGACTAGAGGGGGGTGAATAGTCCTTTCTCAAATTAATCGTGTCGGCTAACCAAAACAAGTGCGGAATTAATACTATCGGTCTAGCCAAAACTACACCCCTCTATCTTTGTTCTCTAGCACCTTGCAAAGATCCTAATTAATCAACAAAGGTGTCGGGCTAGCTAGAGCTTACCTAATCAATTCTAGAAGCAAGATCACACAAACCTATGCAACTAGTACTTTAACCAACGGAGAGCTCCTACACATGTTAGTAAGCAAAAGCACAAAGCCAACTAAGCTCACTAGCAATGCTTAGTAATAAGGCAACCAATGCCAAATTAGAGAGCGCAAATACTTAGCTACACAATCTAAGCAATGTGATTAACAAGGCTACACAAACCAAATTAGCCACGCAAGGGAGCTACTTCTATGCTACACAAGCAAGAAGGTAACTAGTGAGTTACACAAGCTAACTAAATACAAGAGCAACTACACAAGCACAATGTATATGAAAGTAATTATAAGCTTGTGTAACTAGGATGCAAACCAACGGGAAGAAAAAGGTTGACACGGTGATTTTTCTCCCAAGGTTCACGTGCTTGCCAACACGCTAGTCCCCATTGTGTCGACCGCTCACTTGGTGGTCCGGCGGCTAATTGGCATCACCCGCCAAGCCCGCACGTCAGGCACCGTAAGAACCTACCCCGCAAGTCAGGATAGCTCAATGACATGCTTTACTAGAGTTGCTCTTCGCGGCTTCCGCGGGGCGAGCACAATGCCCCTCACAAAGCTCTTCTCCGGAGCACCGCATAAGCTTCTTGCGGGCTTCGACGGAGACCACAACCAAGCCGTCTAGGAGGTGGCAACCTCCAAGAGTAACAAGCACCACCGGCTTGCAACTCAATCACCTAGTGCCACTCAATGCAACCTCACGATGCAATCGCACTAGAATCGTTCTCTCACACAATCGGATGATCACTATCAAGCATATGTGAGATGGAGGGCTCTCAAGCACTCTCAAGCATGGACACAAAGTCCCCCAAGGTGCTTTGCACTAACCATGGCCGAGACACCCTTCTATTTATACCTCCACAGGTTAAACTAGCCGTCACCCCTTCACTAGGCGTTTTTTCGGTTGACCGGACACACCAGTTATATCGACCGAACGCACCCTGCCGGCGTCCGGTCAACGGATGGCTGCCACGTCATCCCTGACTTCAAATACTGAGCGTCCGATCTCAACGGTTAAGTTGCGACCGGACGCAGCACGGTGTATGACCGGACGCAGGACCTCAGCGTCCGGTCACTTCCAGTAAGGTTCCACTCGTGACTGGACGCGTTCGGTCGGTCACGATCGAACGCAGCATCAGCGTCTGGTCCTTCTCTAACTTTTCTACATCGCCTATGTCACCGTACGTCAGCCTGACCGGACGGACCCTGCCAGTGTCTGGTCACTTCCAGATCCAGCGTCCGATCGAAGACCGACGCCTGCACGCTCTCTGCCGCCACTGACCGGATGCAGGACCCCAGCGTCCGGTCACCACATGACCAGCGTCCGGTCCATTATGTGAGACCCTATCTTTTCTATATAGGGTGCCAGTGGCACCGTCGGACTGTTCGCACTCTACGAACGGACACTCCGCCGGTGCAGTTTCGAACCCTTCTCGCCTCCGTTCCATCACCGAGTTGATCCACATCAACTCTAACTTCATCTCTTTTGTAAATGTGCCAACACCACTAAGTGTACACCACCATGTGTATGTGTGTTAGCATTTTCACAATTATTTTCCAAAGGATTAGCCACTCAACTTGCCACGTCACTCAATCCTAGCGACGATACAAAGTTAGATCACTCGAGTGGCACTAGATGACCGATATGCAAACAAGTTTGCCCCTCTTGATAGTACGGCCATCTATCCTAAACCTGATCATCAACTTCTCTACACACCTATGACCGGTGAAATGAAATGCCATAGGTTATATCTTTGCCTTGCGTATTCCATTCCATCTTCTTCAATGTTGATGCAACACATACACCAACATGATCAACAATGATATGATTCACTTCATATCATCACGTGATCATATTGGTTCATCGATCTTGACTTCACTTGCTTTTCACCGTTGCCTTCGTCCATCGGCGCCAAGTCTTACTCAAGCTTCACCGCCACGCGGTCCATCGCTCCAAAGCCTCCAACTTGCCCTTCACGCTTGTAAGTCTTGATCTTCTCCACCTTGATCACATGACTCAATGTTATGTCTCATTTGCAATGAGCTCCTTCGTCATCACATGTGTGAGCTTTGCAACATCTCCAAGTCATTTTCACCTTCATGACATACGCTACTCACACACATGAACCTGTGGACGAATCACCTGTGTATCTCACATAAACACAATTAGTCCACCTAGATTGTCACTCAATTACCAAAACCACACAAGGACCTTTTACATAATTTGGTTGTTAATATGTGATCTGTTCGAATTCAGCAGCCCTGAACTTGTGAGATGGAAATAAATGCCCTTTTTTGTTTTTGAGATTGGGAAATAAATGCCCTTTATTAGGCGACTGAAATGCAAGTGATGATCCTTATGAAATCTGTCTATATATTATATATAAATAAAAGCGCCTAAATTATGGTAGCAGTAAATCAAAAGTAAAAGGTCATGTTCGCTTCTCTTATAATCCGTACTTTTCAACTTCTTTTTTCAGCCGGAACCGTGTTTTTCTCTCACAATAAATCAGCCGGAACAATGTTTTGTCTTGTTTTTTCAGCGAAGCGAACGGGGCCAAAATTGCCCTACATAATTCAGGTATACGGACTTTCCTTTTTCTAGACTAGAAGAAGAAGAGAGGGGTGGACTCTCTATAGTTAGTTGGTGAATATCGAAGAATGTCGCTCTAGAGTATCCTTGAAAACAAGCACGTTGAGGGGGATGCGGTTATCCGACGTAGCAAGCTGTGTTTGCTTCAACACCCTTTCTCCACCACATCGTATAATCCCACCCATGACCTCATACGGTTTCCCAGGAGAATCACACTCCGTCCTTCCACTTCCACGCCGGCGTTCATCGCCTAGCATGAACCCCGCAACTGTTGCGGCAGGCCAACCCGGAGACGGCGCGTCCAGCTCTCGTCGTCATCGTAGTCCTGCAGCACCCAGATGTCTATGAAACGCAAGATGTGAAAATGCCCCATGGCCAGCATCCCGTCCATCTCCAGCAGGAAGCAGCTGTCCCCCTCAGCTCCCACGGCGGGCGGCGTATCCGTCGGAACGTCTCTAGCACGCTGTCGAACGCCAGGATCGTCGGGCGTCTTCCCTCCGCACTGGGAGGCCACCCATCAGCTGAGAAACGAATCTTGGGATGCTGCAACCAGTGAAGCTTGCCGCCAAGGTTGACGTAGCGAACGGGTAGGTCCGCGTAGAGATTGCCCAAGGGCCAGGGCCAGGCTTGTCCCAGCCGACGGGGGGCTTGGGCCGCAGCTTCGAGCGTGCAAACGTAGTATGATCCTCCTTGGTCGTCGGCGGTGAGGCATAGGAGCCGGTGCTCGCCTGATGGCCCGTGCACGTAGAACCCGGTCGGCACCGTGTAGGCGGCGCCGGGGACACGAGGCACCATGCTCCACTGCTGCGTAACCGGGTTGCAGACGACGAAGTCCTTACGGTCACTGTCTCTCTGAAACAGCAGGAGCCCGTCGCAGGAATCGAGCAAGACGTGTCCACTCCAATCTCCGCCGCCGCCGGTGGGTCTCGTGTACGCGGGGTAGTACTGCGCGTGACGGAGACGACACTGCTGCTCCGCCTCGTCAAGGGTGAGCAACGGGATGCTTTCCAACGTGCCGCGCTGGAAGATGAGCTCCAGGGGGCGGTGCCGGGCGTGGGCGGCGATGAACTCGGCGCTGCTGCTCATGCGCGGCCATGCTTTGCAGACGGCACGTGAGCGGAGAACGGCGGCGGTCGGGAGGCGCAGCGGGATCTCGATCGATGACCACGTCGTCGTTCAGGTCTGGCCACGTCGCCTCCTCTTCCGCCGCCGCTGTCATCGATATGATCACAGTCGTCGTACGTTTTCTTTTCTTCGATCGATCTCTTTTTGTGGGATCGTGTGTCGCTTGCCAGTACTAGGTATATATATATATATATATATATATATATATATATATATATATATATATATATATATATATATATATATATATATATATATATATATATATATATTTTGCCTCCTCTCGACAACGTCGCCAATCCGGACAGCGGACTCCGTGCCGAATTGCCGATTGTCGAATACGGTCTCGATCGCGGAACTAATCGGAGTTGGATATTTTCTACGAAGAAAAACCGAGTTGGAGACTTCGGAGTACCGAGAGGCGAGAGTATACACGTGTGCCGGAATTGGATCTCACAACTGTCACGAACGAAATCTGTTCATCAGTGTTGTCACGAAATTTATGTGTTGTATATACAAGTCACTTTTGCCATTTCTATAGATATACTATTATCTTCTAGCGCATATAATAACTACTTTTTTTATTTCTTGTTTTTTTACCTTTTTATTATTTTTTCCCTCTTTCCATTCTCTTTTTTTCATTTTTACTTTGCTTTTCTTTTCCGGTTTCGGTTTTCCCTCGTCTACGCGCGTACCTACCTATACGTCTGTTCGTGACCTCATCAACAGGAGACGCCCTGTGGACTGGCGATGACAAGTGCCATGGCTCGCAAGTCGCAAGCTTGGGACCGTGTCTTAGGCCCCGTTTAGGGGGAAAAAATGGATTTTGGCTACTGTAGCACTTTCGTTTGTATTTGACAATTAGTGTCTAATTATAAACTAATTAGGTTCAAAAGTTTCGTCTCACGATTTCTCACCCAACTGTGCAATTAGTTTTTTTTTTCCGTCTACATTTAGTACTCCATGCATATATCGCAAGATTTGATGTGACGAATAGTGCGTAAAATTTTTTAGAATTTAAACGGGGTCTTACTTTCTTACTTTCCAAAGCCGTCGACAAGTGATCTGGACGATGGTGACCATATGATGAATATATTTATTGAATCTAAGCCTGTGGATATTATATGCCCAAATGACCAGCTGGAACTCTGGAAGGTTTTACTTGATTGGAGAACTGTTGCAGTACACGAGTAGGACAATTGAGCTCCTTCCATGAGGCCAAGACAAGTGTACATTGGCTCTTGAACAGTTGTGGTACTTAGGCAAAGTAAAACTAAGCATTGTTTAATTCCTTGGCTGAACTTTATTAGCTTTACTGCTTCTGTCTTGTAGCATAAAGTTAACATGAAAATTCATCCGCTTGGTTTTTTGCTTGTGGCACTAGCCTTCAAACCTTCTTTGTCAGTAATCTTGGTAAAAGGAGATACCGTGCCAATCCCAGTGGAACGTGTGTTTGCTGAGACCAACAAGCTGCTGGATACAGGATTAGCTAGAGAAATCTGGGCCGGCAAGATACTTCTCCGTGAAAGTGAATACACAAATTAACCCATGGAGAACGGAGATGCTATGAATTGATCTATACAGATCATTATTTTGTACGCTTTGTCTGAAATCTGAAGTCTGAACAAAAGTTTGCATTCCTGATGTTTGCTGGATGGAACATACTGTATGTTAGCTGGGGCCGACACTTGATGTGATGTGAGATGTGACCCAGATGACGGGCCCAGCCCAAAGTAGCTTCAGGACCTGTCAGTGGGCCCATGGACCGGGACCTGCTGCCCCCTCGTGTCCCAAACAAGAGAAGCCATTCCCATCGCTGGGCCCCGCCCTCACGGTTGTTCTCCAGGCCGTATTTTTTACTATTAGGCTCTTTTTCGAACAAAATTTACGTTTAGCCCCCTGAATGACTTAAACTCATCTTTAGACCCTGGGGTCGACGTCATGAGTCCTGACGCCGAGGTAACATGTCTCGGCGCCACAGATCTTGGCGCCGAGGTGCCTGGCCATGCACTGCAGAAAATCCTAGGTGGCGTTGACGTGGCCGGTACCTCGGCGCCAGAATACATGGCGCCGAGCTCGGTGCCGCTTGGCACCATGTATTCTGACATCGAGCATGCATTTAAAGCGTGCGCCAGTACCGCATGTCTCCATCCACCGAGGAATTCGCCTCGTCGACTGGTACGGCGCTGCGTCCCACGGACTAACAGAGCAAGCGGAGGAAGGAGAAGGGGAAGTGAGCGAATCGATTCGAATCCATCTCGATCACGTAGTAGTAGCAGCGTATTGTGGGCTATGCTAGCTACTCCTAGCTGCTAGCACATCGTAGTACGATCTAGCAACTCAATCGCCATCAGTCACGTCCGTGCGGCAGCGTAGCCTGCCGTGCAAACGGCACGTCACTCGCTGTTCGGCGGAGCGGCTGCGGTTGTACTGCCTCCGGCTCTAGCCGGTTGCCCCTGCGCCACAGCTCCAGCGATATCGACGACTGGCTGTCTGACACCAAAGGGACGGGACAAGGCGAGGGAGGCAGGGGCATCATCACGCCTACCGGCTACCGCTTCGCTCTCCCCGAGCGGGGCGACGTCACTTAGGTGGTAGCTTATATTCTAGCTAGATCAGTTCGTAAGTCTTATGATTTAGTCTGGTCTTGGTTTTATGAAGTCCCGGACTTTATCCGGACTTATGTAATGATCTTTTGATTTAATGAAAAGGTATCCATCACTTTCTAAAAATTGGTATCATAAATCTTAGTAAAGAATACTATAAATTTAGTCGAACCTCACAATATTTGATTAAGATAATAACTATGAGAATTGAGTTATTTTAACATTTTATATAAATATATAGATAAATAAATAAATCAAACAAAAATGCAATGTAAAGAAGTGACGTCGCCCCGTGCTGGGAGAGCGAAGCGGTAGCCAGTAGGCGTGGTGATGCCCCTGCCCCCCTCGCCTCGTCCCGTCCCTTCGGTGTCAGACAGCCAGTCGTCGATATCGCTGGAGCTGTGGTGCAGGGGCAACCAGCCAGAGCCGAAGGCAGTGCAACCGCAGTCGCGTCCATCGAACAACGAGTGACGTGCCATTCGCACGGCAGGCTGCGCTGCCGCACGGACGTGACTGATGGCGATTGAGTTGCCAGATCGTACTACGACGTGCTAGCATCTAGGAGTAGCTAGCATAGCCTACAATACGCTGCTACTACTACGTGATCGAGATGGATTCGAATCGATTCGCTTGCTTCCCCTTCTCCTTCCTCCGCTTGCTCCATGAGTCCGTGGGACGCAGTGCCGCATCGGTCGACGAGGCGAAGTCCTTGGTGGATGGAGACATGCGGTACCGGCGCACGCTTTAAACGCATGCTCGACGCCAGAATACATGGCGCCAAGCTCGGCGCCAAGATCTGCGGCGCTGAGCTCGGCGCCATGTATTCTGGCGCCGAGGTATCGGCCATGTCAATGTCACATAGGATTTCCTGCAGGTCACGGCCAGACATGTTACCTCGGCATCAGGACTCATGGCGCCGACCCTCAGGGTCCAAAGATGAGTTTTAGTCTCCCAGGGGGGTAAACATAAATTTTCTTTCGAAAAAAGGGCCAAATAGTAAAAAATACGGATCATGGCGTCTGTATCTATATTATTTAAATGGAAGGGCTAGCGCCCGGACGTCCGGGCCTAGGTCCGTGTCCGAACGCAGCTCCGATGTCTGTAACTGCTTCGCATCGGATGGCGCCGCTCTGAAAGCTCTAGTTTGGTTTTGGTTAATTGATGAAACCCTAAGTGCTAACCTAGTTTATCAAGATGATTATGAGATAGGTAGCACAACTCCAAGTGATGAAGCAACGACGAAGATCATGACAATGGTGATAACATGGTGATGATCAAATGCTTGAACTTGGAAAAGAAGAAAAAGAAAAACAAAAGGCTCAAGGCAAAGGTATAAAATGTAGGAGCCATTTTGTTTTAGTGATCAAGACACTTAGTGAGTGTGATCACATTTAGGATAGATAGCCGTACTATTAAGAGGAGTGTAACTCGTATCGAAATGCGGTTATCAAAGTGCCACTAGATGCTCTAACTCATTGCATATGCATTTAGGATCTAGTGGAGTGCTAACACCCTTGAAAATATTTGTGAAAATATGCTAACACATGTGCACAAGGTGTTTGCAGGGTTGAGATGGGTTTGGGTCCCTCTCTTCCTCCCGCCTCGCAAGCTCGGCGGGATTCGGCGCTTTTGGAAAAATGAAATGTCTATTTTCTATTGCGCCGGATGCAAAATTCTTGGTGGTTGGCATATTTGAGCAAGGGTGAAGAAGTTAGAGTTGAAATGGAGTTGGTCGAATGATGTCAAGGCGTCGGTCTCATCGACCGGACGCCGGTCACTTAGCGACCGGACGACTGAAAAGGTCGTGTCCTGGCCGAAATGTCGACGAACACACATGGGAAGGGTTGAGCACCGGACGCTGGTCTCAAGTCCGGTCAAGGTGGATCGGACGCGTCCGGTCGAAGAAATACGCCTCGAGCTTATCGAAACGACCGGACGCTGGGACTTCAGCGTCCGGTCGGTTTTGCCGAGCGTCCGGTCACTTCAGAGCCGTTGAAATCGATTTAACAACAATGTTTGAAGTCGGTGACGCGTGGCGTCCATCGGGCGACCGGACGGACGAGGGCCAGCCGTCCGGTCGGTATGACCGAGCGTCCGGTCGAGCGTGTTTTGCCCAAAGAAGGGGTACAACGGCTCTATTTGATGGGGGCTCTATTTATAGCCCCATGGCCGCTCAAGGGTTCTCTCTTGCACATTTTCATTGACATAGCAATCTTGTGAGCTTAGCCAAAGCCCTCCCACTCATCTCCATCATTGATCCATCATCATTGTGAGATTGGGAGAGAATCCAAGTGCATTGCTTGAGTGATTGCATCTAGTGGCACTTGGTATTCGTGTTGCGTCATGGATTTCGCTTGTTTCTCTTGGTGGTTGCCACCACCTAGAGCGGTTGAGCAATATCAAGGATCGGCACGAGTTGGTGATTGTTCGTGGCGCCTTCCGGTGATTGTGAGGAGTTGTACCTTCCCGGTAGGAGTGCCGAAAAGGTAACTCTAGTAAATTGCTCGTGTCATTGAGTTACCTCACTTGTGGGTCGGTTCTTATGGTGTCCTATCGTGTGGACGAGGTTTGTGAAACACCTCTTAGCCACCGAACCACCAAGTGTTGGTCGACACAACGGGGACTAGCGTGTTGGCAAGCACGTGAACCCCGGGAGAAAAATCGGTTGTCTCTTGTCATTTGCATTCTCCCGGTGATTGGCTATATATTCATCGTGTAATTGGTTCACTCCATGACCCGGCGGTATAATCGTCTCACTTACTCATTTACATTTTCGCAAACTAGATATAGTAAGCTCTTTAGTGTAATTAGAATTGAGAGCTTGCCTTGTGCTTTAAACATATCTAGTGGAGCTCTTTAGTGTAGCTTTTGTGAGAGCTCTTAGTGAGTAGTGGTCAAGTAGATTGTGTGCAAATAGATCATTGCAACTAGAATTGTTGGATAGGTGGCTTGCAACCCTTTAAGAGCTAGAGCAAGTTTGTATTTCGCTATTTGTCTTACTAATCAAATTGCTCTAGTTGATTTGTAGTTTTTAAATAGGCTATTCACCCCCCCCTCTAGCCATATTAGGACCTTTCACGCTCGCATTAGATCCCACGCCAGCAAAATCACGTTCGGCCACCCGCGGCCGGTCCCACGTCAGTGACCGCGTCCGACCATCCACGATTCGATCCCATCCGTTGCGCCCCCGGCGTCAAGCCCACCGCGCTCCTTCCCCTACCACGCCACTCTCCTCCCCTCGCCACGATGCCATCCCCGCCCCCCTTCGTCCTTCGCCGCACTCTGTCTCGACTGCACCCCTTCCCCTATCCTGATGTCTCATCTCCGCTACAACATCCGTTCGACCGTTGCAATATATGCAGTATACTATTGAAACATATTTGTAGAGTCATTGCAACATCTTGATAAACACACATGAAACATATGCCTAAAAAAGTTGAAACATTTGGAACATACATTTATAACATACGTCTAAAACAAGATGAAACATGTGGAACATACACTTGAAACAACGTGCGTAGCCATTGCAACAGATGCAACATCAGATCCTTTTGCAACATCAAGATGAAACACATGAAACATACACATGAAACATATAGATGAAACGCGTGAAACATACGTCTGAAACAACTGAAACACTTTAAAACATATACTTACAACATACGTATATAGCCATTGCAACATACGCAACATACATATGAAACACTTAAAAACAACTTCTGAAACACACATGAAACAAACACATGGCGCCGCCGGTAGCATGGCCAACCTAGTGGGGAACTGTGGTATATAGCAAGCTTGGGTCTCCACGGTGGGGGGAAGGGCACGGCACGGTGGAGGGAGGGCATGGCACGGTGGGAGACGGGCGCGTAGTGGGGGAAGGGGGCTGACGGATGAACGGCCACGTGGCCATGCACACAGCCTGGCTCGGTGACGAGCGCCAAGCCTAGGTGGGCGCGCGGGGCAGCGGCGGGCAGGGTGGCCACGCACTTAGCCCCGCTCGGTGACGAGCGCTAGGCATAGGCGGGGGCGCGGGGCAGCGACGAGTAGGGTGCCTCTCGGGCAACTTGGCCTCGGTGCTGGGGGTAGCAGCGCTCGTGCTTGAATTCGGAGGCGGAATCTTGCGTTGCGGCCTCGGGGGTTACGGGATGAGCGGATAAGGAGTGGGAATTTTTTTAGAAGATGGAGACGTCCTGATAGGAGCATTATTGTTATTTAGTTGAAAAAAGTTTTTCCTCAGAAAAGTTTTTAGTTGAAAAAAGTCGCTTCCTGTGCCTTCCATCTTTTTTTTTCCTTTTCTCAAACAGGAAAAAAAAAGAGAAAGCAAATGTTAGTTGAAAAAAAAAGGTAAATTAGGACGAACCCCACCTTGTCGTCACCCGCAATACGACGACCCCGGCCTTTATGGGGCCGCCGCCGCCGCGGCCCTTCCTCCTCTCCGCGTCTCCACCGCACTTCTCCCCTGGCGTGCCCGCCACCTCCCCTGCGCCTCGCCGGCCGCCTCTTCCTGGCTACTAGGACCATGCCTCGACAAGCCAAGGTGTGCCCTCCCCTTCCCTTTCGACTCGCTTTGTGCTTCAGTTACTGCCGGAAAGGGGACGGCAGGAGGGGAGAGATGAGCTTTGAGCTGGTCCCGTGTATTCCCAATCGCAAAGTTTGCATTTCGCTTCCGGATCAAATTGTGTGTAATTGAGGAACTGCAATTTTGCCATTCAGTGAAGTGACAAGCAGATGATGTCGTTTCTCTTGAGTCTAATCATATTCAGTGCATGAGTGCTCTTGTGATGATGGAGAGTAGTGAATTTATGGGGCACATTCCTTTTAATTTCTCCTGCCATTCGGATGATACACCTGCTGGTATAGGGTGAACTGTGCGTTATGGTGATTCAACTTTTAGTTTTGTTCAGTGTCTGTTGGGTTTAGTTATTCCATTGTTTTCTCATTAATTGATTATCTGTTCATATGGACTGTGAAAATTAACGAACATGGTGGTGTTAATATCGACCTCACACACATTTTGTTGTTTTACAGGTTACTCTAGATTCGTTATCAAAATGCTGAGCCCTTGCTACCAGAATATATATGATGATGTTATAGTGAAAATGCTTATGAAATCATGAGGATTCTCACTCAGTTACAGTTTTAGTTGCAGCATAAGTTCAGAATTAAGCCATATAGCGGGAACAGAACAGTACACCAAGTGTTTACGGTACTTGCTTTATGAACTCATATGCAACAGCGTCAGAGCTGCGCCATAGCTGTAGCTTTGCATGCCACAAGGAGACACCGTCGTGAAGGCACCATTGTGTTGACCACCACTTCATTGCGATGCTTCCACAACTTCCAGCAGAAGAGGAGGATGAATGCATTGTAGCGCGCTGCAGGCTGCAGGGACTGCAAGCTTGCCAGGAGACGCGCCAAAGAGTGTTTGTTTGCTTGAGCATTGTGAGCAGCTAATCCTACAGCAGACCAAAGGCCTTGGGAGAAGGGACAAATGAAGATCAGATTATTAGCAGTGTCACTGGTTGTGCCACACACCGCACAAGTGTCATCATCCACAATGCATTTCTGGCTGAGGTTGACCTTGCATTTGATCCATGACTGCAACAGCAACCACCTGAAGAACTGAACGTGCAGTGGCACACAATTCCTCCAAACAATTGCAAAGAACTCAGCTCCCTCTCCATGCCCTGAGATGGCCTTGTAGACAAGCCCTGACTTGATGATACCCATTGTGTCTGCAAAGGGACAACGGGTGCAGGGAGCCAGGCATCAGGGCGCCCAATGCTGCTGATCTGGTTCTTCAGTTAGGGTGACTCTGTGCTGGTGGGCCGCCGGCTGCTCAAGTTCGCTAGCAGGTAGCAGCCACTTTGGACAGATGGGCAGCAAGACATTCATGCAGGCCAGTGCTCAGAATGTCTCTTACAGATGTGTCTAGCCACACCGCATGAAAGTGTATGGCGGGGTAGAGCACTGAAAGGGGATTGGTGTCAAGCCAGGTGCCATCCCAGACACCTGTAAGCCATTACCCAGTGACAGTGGTGAGGATCTCAAGGCCATCCCAGTGTGCACCTTAGTAGTAGGTGTTAAACTTAAAACATGATCTCTAGGCATAAATCTAGCATGTCTACTTGCACTTTGAATAAACCGTGAGTCCTAGAAGCATCTACTAGTACTGGATTAGAGATAGAATGAGAGAGAGAGGGGTGAAGGGGTGCAAACCATCGGCCGCCTTGGATGAAGATGGGCTCGCCATCGCAGTGCTTGGCGATAACCCGGTGGCGGTGCTGAGTCGAAGGGCGGCGGTGCAGTAGCGGCGGCTTCCAGGGGTCGGTGTAGAGGTCGCAAGGCAGCCCGGTGTCGTAGCAGCCCTTCGTTGTAGATGCAGAGGCAGTGTCGGCGCTTCCGTCGTTGGCAGCGCCCCCTCTGTGATTGGTTAGGGTTTAGGACTGTAGGTGGGGTGCTAGGCGGCTCAGGCGAACCCCGTGCTTGGCGCCCCGGCCTCCACCTCCTATTTATGGCGCTGTGCGACGGGGGTCCACCAACCATATTAGGGTTGGTTGGGCACCCCCGATCAGGACGCGGATCCAAGGGCTCAATTGGCTGTTGAGCCAATTGGTGGAGATTAACTAACATTCTCTCCCTTGATCTCACTTATAACTTAAACTTAACTTACTTACTTTCTCTTATTCCTATTCCATCACAGATCAGTGCATAGAGCGTGCCTCATCGTCACGGTCTCTTGCCATTAGATTAAACAGCTACAATGCACCTCTGTTTTGAAACAGATTCTTAACTAGGCCCTTATTGTCCATGAATCATAGGCTTTTCCTTAAACCCATGCTGGCTAGGTGTTCTCTGACCACGCTGGGTGGTAAGCCTTTTGTAAGCGGATCCGCGAGCATCTTTTCTGTTCTTATACGCTCAAGACTAATTATATGATCCCGGACTTTATCTTTCACAATATAATAATTTATGTCAATGTGTTTGGTAGCACCACTTGACTTATTGTTGTGAGCATAACATATTGCTGGATTATTATCGCAGTATAACTTAAGTGGTTTATGTATGTCGTCTACCACTTTCAACCCGGACATGAATTATTTTAGCCAATTCACCTGTCCTGTGGCCTCATAACATGCTACAAACTAGGCATATACTGTGGACGATGTAGTGACGATTTGCTTTGAGCTTTTCCACGATATAGCTCCTCCTGCGAGAGTGAATATGTATCCTGACGTGGACTTTCTTTCATCTTCCGCATAATCAGAATCTGTATACCCCTCTATGTGCAGGGAATCAGATCTTCTGTACGTTAGCATGAGACCCTTCGTACCTTGCAGGTAACGCAAAACTTTCTTTACTAATTTTCAGTGTTCTATTCCTGGATTACTCTGATATCTGCTAAGCAACTTGGTAACAAATGCTAAGTCAGGGCGAGTACACACTTGAGCATACTATAAACTTTCGATAGCTGAACTATATGGAACCGCTTTTATTTGATCGAGCTCATATTGGTTCCTGGGACATTGAAATTCCCCATATCTGTCGCCCTTGACTATGGGAGCAGGTGATGACTTACAATTTTGCATACTGTATTTCTTTAGAACTTTTTCTAAGTATGCCTTTTGTGATAATCCTAAAATCCCCTTTTCTCTATCTCGGTGAATCTCTATTTCTAGGACGAATGAAGCTTCACCGAGATCCTTCATATCAAGCTTTGAGGACAAGAACTTCTTTGTTTCTAGTAGTAGATTAACATCACTGCTAGCGAGCAAGATATCATCCACATACAAGACTAGAAAAATGTATTTTCCATTTTTGAACTTTGCATAAACGCAATTGTCCTCCACATTTTCTTGAAACCCAAACTTTCTTATTGTACTATCAAACTTCAAATACCACTGTCTTGAAGCTTGCTTTAATCCATAAATGGATTTCTTCAGGCGGCATCCCATGCGTTCTTTTCCTTCCACAACAAAACCTTTCGGTTGTGCCATGTAAACGTTTTCCTCCAAATCCCCGTTTAGGAACGTCGTCTTTACATCCATCTGATGTAATTCTAAGTCATAATATGCTACAAGCGCTATTATGATTCTAAAAGAATCTTTACATGAGACTGGAGAAAATGTCTCATTGTAATCTATGCCTTCTCTTTGCGTGAAACCTTTCGCCACAAGTCGTGCTTTAAACCTTTCTATATTTCCTTTGGAGTCATGTTTAGTTTTGTAGACCCATTTACAGCCTACTGTCTTGGCTTCTTTAGAAATTGTTTCTAAGTTCCAAACTCCGTTGGTTTTCATTGATTTCATTTCATCTTCCATGGCTTCAAGCCATTTGGATGAGTGAGCGCTTCTCATGGCTTGTTCAAATGAGGTGGGATCACCATCCATTTGAAATTCCTCACATTCATAAACTTCATAATCACCAAGAATGGCTGATCTCCTAACTCTTTGAGACCTTCTAGGGGCCTCGTTAGATGACGCTTGTTCTACATGAGGCTGTTGTTGCTCTTTCTCATGTGTGACAACGGGTTCTTGGGGATCTTAAAGGATGGGTTTCTCATGCTCATTCATTGTTGCCACATGAGAACTAACAACAGGTGCTGTTACTACAGTGTCTTGCACTGAGGTAGCGTGAAGAATGACTCCTGAACCATAGGAGTAGGCACATATACCCGCTTCTCTTCAAAACTTATTTCTCGCGCTACCATGCTCCCCCTTATCATATCATCCTCCAAGAAGACAGCATGTCTTGTTTCTACAAACTTCGTTTGTCTGTCAGGACAATAGAAGCGATAACCTTTTGACTATTTTGGATAGCCAATGAAATGGCAGCTGACTGTCTTGGAGTCCAGCTTCCCTATGTTTGGGTTAAATACTTTTGCCTCAGCAGGACAACCCCACACACGTAAATAGTTTAGTGAGGGTTCCTTTCCTGTTCACAACTCATACGGTGTTTTGAGCACCGACTTACTTGGCACTCGATTAAGAATATGAATGACGGTTTTTAACGTCTCCATCCATAAACTTATTGGCAAGGTAGAATAACTTATCATGTTTCTCGCCATATCCATTAAGGTATGGTTATATCTTTCAGCTACTCCATTCTGCTGAGGCTCGCCCGATGTAGAATACTGGGCTACTATGCCATTTTCCTATAAGTACCTTGCAGGATAGAGCACTGAGAGGGGATTGGTGTGGAAGCCAGGTGCCATCTCAGACACCTGTAAAAGCCATTACCCAGTGACAGTGGTGAGGATCTCAAGGCATCCCAGTGTGCACCTTAGTAGTAGGTGTTAAACTTAAAATAGGATCTCTAGTCTTAAATCTAGCATGTCTACTTACACTTTGAATAAACCGTGAGTCCTAGAAGCATCTACTAGTACTAGATTAGAGATAGAATGAGAGAGAGAGGGGTGAAGGGGTGCAAACCATCGGCCGCCTTGGATGAAGATGGGCTTGCCATCGCAGTGCTTGGCGATAACCCTGTGGCGGTGCTGAGTCGAAGGGCGACGGTGCAGTAGCGGCGGCATCCAGGGGTCGGTGTAAAGGTCGCAGGGCAGCCCGACGTCGTAGCAGCCCTTCGGTGTAGATGCAGAGGCGGTGGCGGCGCTTCCTCGTCGCTGGCAGCGCCCCCTCTATGATCGGTTAGGGTTTAGGACTGTAGGTGGGGTGCTAGGCGGCTCAGGCGAACCTCGTGCTTGGCGCCCCGGCCCCCACCTCCTATTTATGGCACTGTGCGACGGGGGCCTACCAACCATATTATGGTTGGGCGCCCCCGATCAGGGCGCGGATCCAAGGGGCCTAATTGGACGTTGGGTCAATTGGTGGAGATCAACTAACAGTAGGCCCCTGCAGGGTTGCAATGTTTGACTCCTTGGTGAGCTTAGCACACCCAAGCAGAGTCGCTGTGGCCTGTAGTGATGCAGTCAGTGGATGCGTTTGAGCAATAGGCACTGGTTATGCAAACCGATGTCACATACTCTAAAACCACCAATTTCCTTGGGAAGGCAGACCTGAATGCAGGCTACAAGACACTGCTCCTCTGGTGCAGTCGCTACTAGTCCAGATGAACGCCCGGCATATGCTGTCCAAAGCGTCCAGGGTGGCCTTGGGGGAGGAGGGATGCAGCCATCAGATAGATGATGGAGCTGTCCAAGACTGTGTTCACCAAGGATTTGTTCAAGTAACTACTCTAATGTCTCTAAATTAAAAGAGTTACAAGTGGCCATTGCTTATCCTGGAGTAGCGCTAGAAGTAAATTTATTTGAGGTCCTGGCAATTTCTCACTTTATCTTGTGCCATTTGGTTTTCTTTTATTCTTCCTTTTGTTTCTTCGTGTTTTGGTCACTGCTGGTGACCCAAGTGTGATCTTAGTAGGATATGCATAAAAAGTTCAGCAGATTGAAAAAGTTTGAAAGGACTTAAAATGGCACAAAACAACGATCTCTTAGAGAAGTTTAGTTACAAATTTTCGAGACTCAGACAGCGCTATGGACATGGGAAATTGGCCTCTAGCATTTGACACTCACATGACTTGCTGGCTGGGAGTGTAATTTCATGGTGATGGATCACATACAGATGCCATATGCAGCAACAGCAACAACAACAACAAAGCCTGTCAGTCCCAAAAAAGTAGATGCCATATGCAACATATAAAAAAAAAGTTGTATTTGTATGTGACTCCTCCTTTCAGCAAAAAATTTTTTTGAGCGCAAACCTTCTTTCAGCAAATTGGAACAGCTACGGAACCTTTTCCATTTTTGTGCGTAGATAGATGAAAAATGGGATCAGGTGTCTATGTGAAACTAATTGTATTTGGAGTTCGAGAATCAACTGAATTTAACTGTTCGCCCTAATAAAAGCTGAATTTGAATGTTTCATAGCTGTGTTTGGATCAGAATTCAGAGCCATGCTATCTAGCTGTTGTGATCTGGTTTTTAATTAGTTGGAAACTGCTTCAGGGCTTTGTGATTTGAGCTTTTTTTGTTGGGAAAAAAATCTCCTATCATATTTACAACACAGTGCATCACAAACTCCTTGCAGCACTGTATCACTGGCTACAGGTGGACATTCCTTTTTTGTTTCTTGAGAATGCACATTCAAATGCCTAACCTGGCAACCGTTTATTATTAGACTTTTGGATTGTTGGCTATAATGCCCAGCATTTTCTAATTAGTCACTTGATATACCCAGTGTTAGTACTCAGTGATAGATGTACTATATGAACAACTTAGCATTTCTGGTGGCACTTTCAAGTAGTTGAGGAGCCTTATATGTTGGAATTTGATTACTTGTTGTTTAGTCACTGGATATATGTCAATAGCAATGTTTATAGCTATATAGCATTTCATAGGATTAGCTTGGTTTTCTTTTTAATTATTATTTCTCAAATCTTCAGGTCTGAGGACAAAGACAATACCAGATATCGTCTAGTTGGTGTCATTGAGCACATTGGGAGCTCCATAGCGGAGGGGCGCTGCGTCGCTTATGTGAGAGGAAGCAGGATTGCAAGTGAGCAGGAGCCGAGCAGCAGCCCTTCTTCCTCATGGTTCTGTGCAGACAATGATACCATCACAGAAGTCTCTCTAGACGAAGTCCTCAAGCACGAGGCTTTCCTTCTTTTCTATAAGAGGATAGAAGATTGAGGCAATCACATGCTTTTGTTGGCCAAGGATCCAGTCGAGTGCGCACATTTTAGGAAAAATCTGGCTGGTGTTTTCAATCCGATGATCTGTGATCTGTGAGCAAGATACACAGGCCTTGGTAAAGTTTTGTAGCTGATGCTTTTGACTATGTAGTGTAAACTCTGTTGGCATTCCTTGCCCTGATGGTTTTCATTTTATGGCTTCCAGAGTTGACGGTTAGTTTGTGGAATCATTTTGTTGCGTTGTTTTCTGAAGGATAATTGGTAAGGTGGCCTAACAGTTCATAACTACAGTTGTTTATCGGTGTAGGCTCAGGAACTGGTTGGTATTCAGGAAACAGATCAGATTCCTTGCAACAGTAAATTTTCATTCTAAACAGAAATAACAAGGGCAAATGCTAATTCCAGTAACACACTTTGTCACACGCACACAGTGCGCATCTCCATATACAGCTCGGTCATCTTCTCGTTAACAGATTTTGACAATGCTGTCAAAGAGCACACGCACTTTATTATTGTGTGACCCAGGCTTGGAACCACAGGATTGATCACCTCGTCAGTCATCACTCCATGATCTCAACGACAGCTCGCCCGACGATCTTGCCCTGATTGAGATCCTCATAGGCGCCATTCGCCTCCTCAAACTTGCATTTCCTTGATACGGTGTTCTGGAGATTGAAGGCGCCACTCTCCGCGAGCTTCACTATCTTAGGAAGATCTTGCCTGGCCCTTGCGCCGTATGAACCAATGATTTTCACCTGGTTCCAAGTAAACATGAGAAGATGAACAAGGAACCATGCATGCAATGCAATACAAAGGTGGAAGCCAGCCGATTGCGTACCTGTCGTCGGACAAGATGGGTTATATCGACCTCCCCCATTACGTTTACTGCAGCAAGCCCGATCATAACAGCTTTGCCACCATCACGTACGCTTTTGGCGCACTGGGAAAATGTTAATGCCTTACCAAGTGCCTCTATAGCCACATCCACACCCCTACCATCAGTAATTTCCTGTGAACAGCAAGGCATTCACATCTGAGTAGGATCAATATATAGCTGAAAAGTTCAATATGCACATTTTGACATAGCCCCCTTGAAGAAAAAGAAAAACTGAAAAAACACAAGATAAGCAATGGCAGGACTTATAATGAAGTAGATATATAGAACTAGTTTCTGAACTTCATTGATAGATCACAAACTTTGACAATCGACACATACCTTTATCCTTTCAACAGCATCCTCTTTTGCTGCATTTACAGTGTGGGTTGCGCCAAGTGTTCTAGCGTTCTGGAGTTTCTCATCAAGAACATCCACTGCAATGACTTCGGAAGCTCCAAAGGCTTTTGCTATCTGTAAACAGCTGCAAAACAAAAGATCTACTTTTAAGATACAAGTAAGAGGGAGGAAGAATGGTCATGTCTGTGCATTCATAGTCCCAAAAAAAATGGAGTCAAATTTATCAGGCATCAGCTGACCTTGATCCAACCCCTCCAACTCCGATCACAGCTACCGAATCACCCGCCCGCATTTCAGCAGCATTCCTCAGGGCACCATACGCGGTAAACACTGCACATCCTAAAATCGCTGATTCTGTGTATGGCAACGAGTCGGGGAGAACTGCTAGCGCATTGGCTGGCACGACGCAATACTCTGCAAGCCCTCCCATACTGTACATGTACACCGGTTTCCCTGCAGATGGAAAATTTCAGAGCCTAGTACAATAATACTGCAGTGCTACTGATGTATGATGAGAATATGTTTCCTCAGGTTACCATTGCCCCTTAGAAACAGCCGTGTTTCACCATCATAGAGCGTCCCCTTTGCACGATTATATGCAAAGAAAGACTCGCACAGATCTTCTTGGCCCTGTATCAAATCAATGCACGTGAGCATAACTGCATAAGCAAGAAAAAGCATAGAGACAGGAGAGAAAAGAAAGGGATGCCATAATTCAACGAAGAGGCTGTACCTTAACACAGTAGAAGCAGTTCCCACATGGCATTATGAACGCGCCGACAACATGACTCCCGACTGGGAACCTAAAACGTTTTCAGAAAGGGAACCATGAATTCTGAAACGAAGACAGCGCCTGATGCCTGACGAACTGAATTACAAGCCCCTGGTGGTGTATGGTACCAACAAATCTGTCATTTCGGGCAGTAGTGGCTCTGTCATGGATATACTATACCTGTTGATGATCTCAGCAGGAGTGTGCGTGCCATGGTCGACAACCTCTCCGGTGATCTCATGGCCCACGACACAGGGGCTGGAGAAAGGGAGCTCGCCTTTGAGGACATGGAGATCGGAGTGGCAGACCCCGCAGGCTGCACCAAGTTGGTGAACACCACCATGTTAATGTCAGACGAAGATGCTAGTCTTGCTAGGAATCAGATCGGTTCATCGAAACGAATCCCCCGAGACACCAATCTGCAGCCCCGCACTCTCATGGTTGGGACTCTAGTGAAGCATCGGCGGCGTGCAATCACCAAATCAAGCAGCTTTTGCATTTGGTTATCCAAAGCAGCCTCTATCACTAGCAACCGATGGACGCGGCATGGGACGAGTCGCAATTCAGAATTAGGGACAGAGGCAGCCGAGTTGGCTCATCTGGATTGCAAGCCGAAGCGTAGCGTAGCGACAATGTGATGCAAGAAGCAGTTGGGGGAGGGATGGAAGGGAGGGAGGAAAGGCGGGACCTTTGGTCTTGATGAGGAGCTCGCCGGCCTTGGGGCGCGGCATGCGGAACTCCTCGAGCGTCAGCGGGCGGCCGGGCTCCCAGAAGACGGCGCCGCGCATGAAGCTGGGCCCGCCCGCGACGTGGTACCCTGCGGCGGCGGAGTCGGGGCCGTGCGGCGGCATCGGAGAAGGAGCGGCGGAGGAGCGCGCCGCCGATCCGGCGGAGGAGGGCGCGCGAGGAGGAGGAGGAAGCGGACATAGCCATGTCCTGGACCAACTGAACTAAACTGCAGCAGGCTGGAATGGATATACTTAAGTTGGAGTCAACCAAGCAAGAGTAGCTTCCTTGGAGTGAGTAACTCAGCTACTGCCTGGCATACTTAAGTTGAACAATCAGAGTTTTTTTTTAGTTGGCATCAATGGATTTGGATTGACATAATAACATACGCCCATCCGCCATATAAATCTCACTTTTCAAGATAAAATTAGTGTTTGTGTCAAATTACGTATTTACTCCTACTCTATCATTCTAGAAACTAAAAACAATGCTTACATTCCCGAATATTCATCTCATGAATAAATAGAATATGATAGTTTTTAGATACGTAGTGGTATTTTTAATAGGTGGATCCTATTGGAAAAGTTGATTTCAAGTCTACATTTACATTTTTTTAGACAAGATTTGAAAACTAGAATTACATTCTTTCTGGGACGGAGGGAGTAATAATATAGTAGGTCACAAACTTGTGATGTGACCGATTTACTTGGAAGGAAAAGAAATGGTCTTGTATTTGTGGTGTGATATAGTTGCTCTCCGTTCTAAGGAAAAAAAAATAATACGCATCTCACTTTTTTAAAAATAAAAGCCATTTTCTTTGTAAATTTGATTAAATATATATATAAACTACTAATATTTGTGATATGCGTAATATATATTTTTATAATAAACATATTTAGAGATTCAAATAGTGATATTTTTTATAAATTGAGTTAGAGTTATACTTAAAATTTAACTTGTTAAACATCGAGATATGTATTTTTTTTAGAAAAAAAAACGAGGGAGTAGTTCTTGTCTATCCTTTTGTTCCACCCTTTGACCACAAAACAAGAGTTGTTTCTTACCTTATTAAATTTGGGATGGGCTGGTAGGAAAGAAAGCGGTGGCAATTGGTCACAAGTGTCGTCTAATTTATTCGGAGAGACAATAGGACGAACTTGGTGATGAGGTAGGCTGCTGTGACCCAACCACACAAGGGCTGCTATGAGCCTATATAATAGTAGTATACAGTATATTATAATATAATACTATATACAAGTAAAGTAATTTGATTATTACTAGTACTAGTATTATGCTGGTGATTCCACTATAACTCCCATAGCAGCCTTTTGGCATGGATAAGGATCACCACAGTCCACAGCCGTCCATCCAATCCAATTGTGCTTCACATGAATCCCTATTAAACAAACATATTATCTTCACATGCCTTGGACTCGGTTCCGGTGCTAATGCAAACAATTACCAACCACTTGTCCATCCAATCCAATTGTGCTTCACATGAATCCCTATTAAACAAACAGATTATCTTCACATGCCTTGGACTCGGTTCCGGTGCTAATGCAAACAATTACCAACCGTTTGGCTTTTAATTTATAAGAGAAAAAAATCATCATTATAGAGAAAAAAATATGTAGATTATAAATGATAAGTTCAAACGCGAGCAGAATGTCGACATCAAGACTCAAGGCACGGCTACATCAGAAGCCACCTCCAACAGTAGGTGCGCTGCAAAATACAATACTCCCTAAAAAATACAATTATACGTACAAACCAAGTCAACTTTTTTTCTCTTAAGCTTCAACATCTATACCTCCAAATAGATTTTAATATGAAAAAATATTACATAATTGATAGAATAATATTAATTTGATCAAATTTAAAATTGTTTGACTACTCAAAAAACGAGCGAGAATTGCATTATTTTCAGGATGGAGAGTAAGATACAAAATAATATATGTATCTTGCTTCGATCTACTAAGGTATACTTGTTCCAAGTGCAGAAGTTGTGGACATTTGGGGGACGTTTGGTTATTTTGCTGTACCTTACCTTGCCTGCTTACACGGAAACCGAGAACCTCGCCTAGACCGGCGAGCTGATTTCGCTCTCTCTCACGAGCAAGCCAAAACTAGCTTGCACAGGCTCCAAGGTAACCATGGCAAAGAACCAAATGCCTAGCCTCATTCGACACCCTTGCTGGATAAGGTTAAATGGTTTCGAGCGAGAGAACCAAACGTGCCCTTGGACACTCTACCTTGTGCAGTTTGATTCCTCTCTTCAAGAAGACACCAAAATTTAGGAAGGTTTCCTTTCCTATAAAGTAGTTCAATTGTTCCATAAACTATCGAACAATTAGATTTACCACGTGTGACTAGCGTGGCATCACGTAGCCTGAAACCGCCACCGAAACCATCCAACATGCAAAAACCGTTTAACTTCTGTTTTCAAAGCAATTTTGGCTAATGTGGCGGCACATCAGCCGTCCTACGCGGCGCCACGTCAGCCACAAGAGAGATAAATCGGACTGGGATAGTTCATGGAGGTCAATTAGACTTTGTAACTGATTCATATTTTTCTTAAAATCATGCTATTGATAGCCAGGACTCAGGCATGCAAGGCGAAAATGACCTTTTTTTCGTGGGGAACTAGGTGGTGTACTACATGGGCGGCCAAAATTATCGAGCACTGCAACATTCCGTCCCAATCCAAGTTACAGACGAGACTGGTTCGTCAACCTCATCAAAGAAAGGAAAGAAAAGAAAAGAAAAGAAAAAGGCCCATCCAGATCCAGTGAACTGAACGGGATGCAAAGCAAATCAGGCAAATCAGGGTCAGTGTCTTCTTCCTTCCCCTTTTGCGTTTGCGAATTGCGATGGTGACGAGGAGAGACGCCAGACAAATTGTTTAGGTTGATGCCTGCTGCAACTTGCACTTCTCAAAGCCGAAGCTGCCCACTCTCCCTTCCCCTCCCCTCTCCTCTTTCTACTAAAAAAATACTCCTCCTATACTATACTAGTGCCAAATTGCTCCCGCATTCCCTTCGCTTGCTGCATTTCCTCCTCCGTCCCATCGGCGGCCCTCTCCCTCGTGGCGACGGCCGGGCGACCGCCGCCGCCGTGGTCTTCGCCGGCGACGACCGCCCCACCCGGTACAGGTACGTGTGCCAGCCCCACCCCACGCCGTCTCCCCTCCTTCACTCCCTGCCGTGCGTCAGCGTAACCGGCCACCTAAACCCTAGCTGGATCTGATCTAACCAGAAACCTGTCTGTATACTCCGTGTATGTATATATGCCTACTGATAACTTTGCTTTGTGTGTGTGCAAAAATTACCGAGTGTATTTACTGTGTCCGCTGCGCGCCCTTGATTCGGCGGATCAGTCAGACCCTGATCGCGCGATTTGCCGCGCCGATCGTCGCTCCTGGGTGGGTGGGTGCTCCGCGTAGCTAGTGCTCGCCGTATGTTTTCAGAGCCTTGTTGTTCTAGCCATACAGCCTCGGTAATGATCTCGGCAAGGAGGCAGTAAAGTGACTGACCGGCTGTGCTATTTTTATTTTGCATCTAGCCAATGCAGTGCGTGCCTTGACCGTTGCTCGCCGAATTGTTTGCTACGGCCTGTGCGTACCAAGGTTTGTGTATGCGTATGTATGTGCGTTATTGTTACCACATTTGATTTAAGTGGGGAAATGGTCACTGTTAGTTTCACTGTTGTGATGCTTATGCTTTTTTTTTCTCCTTACTGCCCTCTGTAATTTGCACACTTAAAAGCTACTCGGTTCTTTGTTCATGGCAAGAGGAGTAGGTGTGCCTGTTGGCACTGAACCTGACATGCTCGAACTATTGTGCCATACATTTATTATTCTTGGTTGGCACTAAAGCACCACCATACGCGCATTACTTAATCTTGCAATCGTAAGCACATACAAATATGAACAATGAATTCCTAAGATACTATGAACGGATTAAATTGAATTTTCTTTGCGATACTTTCTTTGGGTCCCTCCCCCCCCCCCCCCCCCCCACACCACTTCTGTAACATATATATTAAGTAATGAATGAATGAATTCATGTGTTCGAGGTTGATCATTAGTTTTCAAAATGTTAATACAGGTTATTGGAAAACGGACGGAACCTTGACATCTCACTCTGAACTACATATATGAGCTTATAATGCAGAGTTACCTGTTTATTGCATTGCATATTCTACAGACAGTTCAGCCAGAAAATCATGAAGAACCTGACACTCTTTTCTTGATTAAGCACCACGCACGACTAGCCATGCTTTGACATATAAAAAAATATCAGTCAGATACTTTGCAGTTCCTTTCCTTCATATTAGTTGCCATATAAATATAAGTGCTTTTTTACTTCAGTGATTCGAGTGGCTGTATTTTGGCTTCGACGTTGTGCATTGATTTTTTTCTGCCATGTATGTTCCTTTTGTCCAAGGGCAAGGGGGGAGCACCTAGTCACTACTCGTAACATATTGCTTGTGGTTTTGCTGGTTGCCTGACCCTTTGTCCTTTGATCAAATCTGTGAGAAGGTTCATTGTTTGATTAGGAGCTACACATTGGAACTTCTCCATTAGTTTATATCTTTGAGCCATTACACCATTAGGTCATACATATGCATTAGCTTTTTTACGTTTTCCTCTATTCTGTCCTACTATTTTATCAGGCTGAATTTTATAATTTGGCTAAAGTAACCAATTACACTTACTGAGTGTGCACTGTAGATGCTGTCAGGTTTATCGTTGTTAGCTAATAAATTTCACTTAGTTTACTTTTCCACATTTGAGGAGCATTTTTTGCATTATTCAATACTTTCTGTTCTTCATTGACACGCTACTCTGTTCTGTACGCCTTCGTAGGGGGCCAATATAGGCGCCGGCCCAGGCCCAGCCGTGGCTAGGAGGGGGGCTGGGCGGTTTAGAAAGTAGAGGAAGGGGAGGATTTTTAGGAGATTGATTTGTGTTTGTTAGGAAGTGATCCTAGTCTATAAAGGACACTTAGTAATGTAATCAGGAATTATCGAAGAAGGAATAAACCTCCCAAGGTGGGCGGGTTTCCCCTTCGACGGTGGCTGCGAGCGTTTCTGCCGCTGCCGCCGGCGAACCTCCCGCCGCACCACTTCTTCGCTACCCCCTGCGTTCCAATTCCCAATCTATCCTACTCCACTCTCCCCTGCGATCTCCTCATCGTACACGCCGTAACATACTCATAATATTTGGGTGATCTTCATTCTCTGCAATCAGAATGTTGAGGAAACTGCTTTCCACCTCTTCTTCAGCTGTCCATTCAGTCAGGCCTGCTGGCAACACTTGAATATGCACTGGAACTTTCAAAGTGATTTCTTCCAAATGATGATGCAGTTGAAACAGCAATATCAAAATCCCTTCTTTATGGAGATCTTCATCATTGCTGCCTGGCACATATGGAAGCAGCGAAATAACTTTATATTTGACAGAGGACGACCCTCTTTCTCCTCCTGGAAATGCTCCTTTTGGATGAGGCTAGACTTCAAGCTCTTAGAATGTCTGAAGACAAGCGCTATGTTTTCCTCCTTTGTATAGGCTCCTTTTCTTAGTTCTTAGCTGACCAGTGGCTCCCTCAGCCTCTTGGGTGGTTTTTGTTTTTGGTGTTCTTTCTCCTCTGTTCAGTTTCTGGCTTTTGCCTTTTAATAAAATCTCACAGTGGGGGCCTCCCCTGCTGTATTTTTTGCTCAAAAAAAAAAATGGGTGATCGCTACAGTTATTCTAAATATTGATAGTAAAGGGAAACCGTGGGATATTGTTGCTTATGACCTCTTGCCTTTGTATTTTACCTGTTTTCTTTCTTCGATTTTTATGTCCTGTTTCACTTGTTGTATTAACTAAGTTTATGGAAGAAGTTTTTAAAAGTGTGAACTTATTTTTCTATATTCAATAACCAAATAGTTTATTACAATATGGTTTGTTTATTCTATTGTACCTATTTGCTGCTGAAAACCTGAAACTACTGTTAATTTCTCATGTAGTATATGTTGAAGAATGGTTTGGAGCTAACAATACAGACACCAACTTTTGGTAATGATCAGAACCGATTGGAGTGTAGTAATGAACCTCTAATTGTTCGCAATATAACCAAGAACAAAGAGGTTAGGTAGTGGTGATATGTGATAAAGTTTTCATATGTACAACAATAAAACTGAAATTTGTGGTCTGCAAATAATACAGTTTTCCTTCTCCATATGTTTGTACTTATAGCAACCAATCGTAGTGATTAAACATGGCCAATTTAACCCAATTCTCAAGCACTCAAATTGTGCTATTTCACAAATTACTTGATCATCAAACTGTCCTCTTGTTTGTTTTAACATATCCATTTACACTACATTCAGGTGTATGTTTGGGAGCCTTATTTGGATCCTGGTATTTTCCATAATCAGTCATATATCTGCTGTTGCTGATATTGTATCTCTGTTTCATTATCTGACAGATTTATGCTTGGAACTTCTGTAGAAAAACACACAACAGTAATGGGGCATGACCATATGTCTCGTATAAAGGTATCTTAGTCTGTCCTTTAAGGAACCATGTTTAGGTATATGATCAATCACAACATCCTAATTTTTTCTGTGTTCTTTTCTTTGAATTCAGATGCATATGGCAGAAGGTTCTTTTGGTGGTATGTCTGCTCCATGCCTCAATGTCTCCGTAGCTTGTGATTTTGCAAGGACACACCTTTATTTTGGAATTTCAAAAAGACATTTTGTTACTTTATGTTCCACTGAGTTGGTGCAATCCACAAACTAGTCATGAAGCTATTTTTCTTACACATTTCATGTGCTAGTGTTGGTTGATATATATCTTTTATCATGAATTCTGGAGCTAATATATGATATGTTGGTGTGACCAATTACTTTTAGAGTTTTAGTTTGTGGTGTTTTGCTATCAGCTTTTCTTTGTTTGCTAATTTGTTTTGTGTTTATATCAATTGTATTGTGTTTTATACATTTCTAATGTATTGATTTCCTGTAAAACAGACAGGAATCGGTGCCAGCAACCTGGGTGCAATGAGGTTGTCGATGGAAGGGTAGTGTACTGCAAAACTCACAGCGGGGAGTTGTCATGCCAACAGTTCAGTCACCTCCACAGCGGAATGCAGAGCTCAGGTTTATCGGTGCCCCCTGTTAATGACAGCCAGTTTAAGGGATCTATTTCCATTGCAGTGCCATGCACTGAGCAAGAGTTACTTGTCAAGCATGAAGGGGATGATCGAGGTAAACTAAAGGATAGTTCTGGGTACACTTCGGGTCAGACTGCACAATATGTCTTCTCTGGGGCAGGCTTGCTTTGCAAGAACGAAAACTGCAGCAAGCAAGCACATGAGAACTCAATCTACTGTAAGTTGCATAGCGGTGTTAGCAAGGGCTGCATGGTACGGGGCTGTACGAGAGGTGCACATGGAGGCACACCTTTGTGCATTGGGCATGGAGGTGGGAAACGGTGTGTGATCCCCCAATGCCCAAATGCAGCATGTGGTCAAGGCCGTAGTGACCGCTGTGTGAGGCATGGTGGTGGTATGAGATGTAAATTTGAAGGGTGTGCAAAGGGCGCACAAGGGAACACCGATTACTGCATAAGACATGGTGGGGGAAGGCGGTGCAAATTTGAAGGATGTACAAAGAGTGCTCAAGGACGCACAGATTTCTGCATTAAGCATGGTGGGGGCAGTCGGTGCAAGTTCCAAGGATGTGGTACAAGCGCAAAATGGGGAACGGATTTCTGCTCTGTCCACAGGAAGAGTTTGTTGGGTGGTGACAATGCTATCCCTGAAGCTTTGCCTGCCCCTTCAGAAAAACGACGCCGGGCCAAGAAGCCCAAAAAGGCAGCAAAGCCGTCTGAGACCTCCCAAGAGAATGTCACAACAGCAGCTATTGCTGGTAACAGCACGCAACACATGGGCGTTCTTCTCATAGCTACCCCTGTTACTAACCGTGACATATTAGCCAAGGGTGTGACAGTGGCGGGGCAAGCTGCAATAGCGCCCACGCAGATAGTGGCGCCGCTGTCCATGAAATCACCAACACCATCTGGATCAGTGGCTACCGCAGCAGAGAGGGAGGCAGGAGCAAGCAGGGAGATGCTGGGTCTGTAGGAAAGGTGTGGCGACAGTGCATAATTTGGGAGGCTTGGAGAAACCTTGCCCAGATAGTTCTCTGATTATTGCCTTTTAGACTGAGAAACCTCGAAACTTTAGGAGGGTTGCAATTTGACAGGCTCGCGCCGTCAACTGACTCTAGCCTTTCTCATTTGTAAATTTGTAATGCGAATCTCTAGTTGTTCTTGTGTATGTTCTCTTGTGCCTTGTAGCGTGGAAACCGGTCAGCCGACCATTTGGAACTTTGGACAATAAGCAATAATATTGTCATTGCCTATTTGTGGGTCCGGTTGTGGACATTTTACATAATTTTTCATACGCCCCACATACATATATGACAAAATTACTTGCTTGGCACTAGAAAAAGTCTGGCTTTCTTTTTTGGCCTTTTCTTTTGGGATTTTGAACTTACCCATTTGGCCTGAAAACTACCATGAGTTTTCCCTTGTGAGGCATGCGAAATTCTGATGGATCTTACCCTCTGCTTCTGGATTCATATCACCCTACTGGTTCTTCTAGCCACCAAAGGCTCCACCTCAAACGATGTGTGCCAAATTGACTTGGATATCTCGCGGTGCTAGAACTGTCAATCCTTTGTATAAGTCTGCCGGATGTTAAGATCCTTGGAGCTTTACCAACTTTGCATTTTCTCAAACTACGCATTGTTGGAGGCACCAATGAAAGGATAGTCATCCGTGGGAGTGACAGATTCGGCATTGCGTTCACAAATTATATTTTGACTTATGGGAACCCGTTGGCATTGAGGGCATCCAATGACCTTTTATACAATACATCTATTTTTTAATCTTTTTTTTTCAACCCGCTGAGTTCTTCCTACCCTTGTATCTGTTGTTCCGTAAGCATCTTTATGATTTTCATAAAAAAAAGGCATCTTAACGATGTTTGTGAGCGTTCTAGGTGGCCTACCAATCTTAAAACCATCCTAGGTGCGCCTCCCCAACAGGCTCCTTTCCGGGATGCATTTCCAGGTTTTACCGTGGAGAGTCTGTCGAAAACGATTTAAAGAATCGGCTAGGGCATTTTTCCCTGGCATCTTTGTAATCGATCCTCGAGCAATCCGAGATTGAACTTCAAGGGATTGTTCCTCAAGTTCAAGAAGCTGATGGCGATCCATGAGATCACCAACGAGGTTGAATAACTGAAGGCTCACGCGAAAGAGGTGAGCGAGAGGCACAAGAGGTATGATTTTACTGAGCACTCATCCACCAAATGAATTGATACTGTGATGGATATTGTAGCATGCAACTCCCAAATGAATTGATGCTGCTGCGTGCTTTCATAGATTGCCGGTTGGTTTCATTTTTATATATAAACCAGTGAACTACCTTGGCATATCTTCCAATTGTGCCACCTGACGTTTTGACTTTTCTAAATTATATGACATTTTAGCTTTTCTAGATACGTTATTTTTCTACTTAGATATGCACTATGTCTAGACACATAATAAATAAAAGCAATATATCTAGAAAAGCAAAAAATGTCTTATAATTTAGAATGGACAAAGTATTTCACTTTTTTCTTACTATTTATAATTGCCAATGTCAATCCCTGCAGCAAGGCCACCCTGCAACAATTTATAATTTGGAGTGGATGGAGTATTTCACTTTTTTTCATACACTCCATCCTTAATCGATATATGGGCATGCACATGAACTAACAAAAATAATTTGCACCGCATGCAAACACATTACCATCTTTCAATCATCATGATTATTCGAATGTGCTACCAGGAATAAAAAAATGGCTAAATACAGTGGGTAATTGTTTCAGGGAAATAGCTCTAAAACACAAAAGCTGAATCGGTGAATGGCAATCTGTTGCTGTACAACCTTCCACAGAAACCCCACCGGTCTACTGTGCAGCACCCACAAGCAGCTTCTCATCTCCAATGATCCACCTCGTCAGCTGGCTCGGATCCTCTGCGAGTGCTCCGCATGAAGGGATAATGCTCAGGTCCGACCCTATGATCTGGTAGTCATCCAGCGCGGCTTGCATTTCGGCCTCTACCCGTGCATCATTCGAAACATCGAGATCCACACTAAGGGCCTCCGCATAATGCCACTCTTTCTCAGGGTCATGCTCGAAAGGATCCATGACAGCTCCCTACAGTATCACAAACATAAATATATGCAAACTCGTACTTTCAGAAGCAAGCTGATGAGATTGATTGTTTGTTTTTTTCCAAACCATTGAGACACTCACCTGGCAGAGTTCAGAATAGTGCTTGTAAGCCCCGCTGTTTTCATCTCGGTCATATATAAGTGTTCCACCGTACCAGCCATTCTCTACATCCGCTGTTGTGAATGCAAGATACCTGCATAATGCAAAGGCAACAAAAATTTCCAAAATTATCTACAATGGAATGTGAAAATGATGGGTATCAATCACACGCTCTCACAAAGGAGTCATTTGTAAAGAGCTACAGCAATTTTATGGAGTCACCTTCTGAAAATGTCCTCCTCACATGATTCAACTGAGGAGGATAGCCAATTCAGTTCCCCACAAAGTGAGACATTTGACTCATCTTTGTTCCCCTCGTTCACGTTTTCAGCCAGGGCAACTCTTGCAGTTGGCATTGTCTCTGTATGTTTTCTTTGACCAAACAACCAGTTTGGGCTTTTAAGCTGTATCTCACTGAATCATGAATGCATGCTGTAAGGACATCACAAAAAAATAAATTCAAGCAAGAACCATATGTTACAAGGGGGGAAACTGCATACGCTGCATCTGGCGCCATTCCAGAAGTTCCAACACCTCCACTTAGCTTTAGATCAGCATCACAATGAAGTCTTACATTCCTTATTGAACTACATGTTGTTTCTATAAGTTTGTCAAATGAAGTAAGTTTCATCCTTGAGAAATCCTCTTTACATGCTGGAACAGGGCTCAATGTGGTTCCAGGGTTCAATGCAGCTCCAAATCCCACAAACACATTATTTCCAGGTGCAGAACTGTGAGTTATCATCTTGTCAAGGGACTGAAATCATTGTATCATAACAGTGAACCAAATAACCACTAAACTTGCCTCATGTGGTAGCTATCAGACATAAGATCATCCCCAGCTGTTGTCACATGAAGATAGTAATCGGTATCCAGCTCCCAAAGAGCTGGTTTTCCTTCTTGTGGTTGAAAATACCCAAGAAATCTGATAGTACCATGGCAGTAAACAACTCAAGAGCTGGTTCACCACCTTATATGTTTAATACATCTATGATGATAAAGCAAAACGATAGACTTACAGATTTATAGCATCCTGCTTCTCACCATCAGTGTAGGCATTACTGTAATACCGTTTAATTGATTTCAGGAACTCCCGAGACTGAGTAGTAGCCTTCCACTTCCCTTGCCTCTCAGGGAAAACCTGAAATTGTGTTCATTGGACAGTACTGAATGTCTGAAACCAGGGAAGGGCCAAAGAGGCAATAGCAGATAGCTCTGCTCACCACCTTTATCTAAAGTTCTAAACCCCCAAAAAAGAAAAGAACAAGGACTTCTGGAATCTGGATCCTATGGGCATTACAAATACAACAACAACATAGCCTTTCAGTCCCAAGCAAGTTGGGCTATGGGCATTACAAATGACTGGCAATTATTCTTCATTAATATGTGCTAAAGAATATTTACTGACCGTGTTATGTGCCGCAGATCCTCCATACTGATGGGCAAGTGCATCACCCATGCTCTGGTACATTTCCATCAAAGCGGAAGCAATGCTGCTATCAGGGTGGATTTTTGAAACATCTGTCAGTCCCATTGCATGAAGTTGCCTCCCCAAAGCAGCAAGGCCATAAGCATACTGTGCAACATTTGTGCGATCCAGGCAATCAATGCAATTTGTACGAAGAACTCCAGTTTGGTAACAGGGAGTATCACCAAGAAACTCTTGTTTGTTAGCCTCATTTCTCATATCCTGAAAGCCTGTAGAACTAAGTGCTTCAGCATTACTAGAGAGCCTTGAAAGATCTCCAGAACTAGCCCTTATATCAAGGGAGCCATCCCTGCGCAGAAAGAAAACATTGCCAACAGTTAGTATTGGTAGTATCCCTAGTTGCTAGTGTGGTATTGACAGATGATTAGCCATATGAAACTGCTCACTTCTTATATTTGATATCTCAATTCTCGGATAAAAAATCTGCAGGATACAATGGTCCTATTTGTTGTAAGCTATACATTCTTTCTAACAGATTGCATATTTACCTTGCAGTGCTAGTTCGACTAAGCTGAATTGACCTTTTTTTCTGGACTTTTGGCTTTCCACTGTAGTAAAACCCAGTAAGGTCCAGTGCTTCACCTGCAACTTTTCCTAAAACACCTAGTACATTTGCAGATTTGCTGAAAAAGTAAAGTGTGAAACATCAGCACGTGAACAAGCACTAGCTTGCATAAGTTTGAAGGTAGCCAAGAAGCACTTGAAAACCTTTTAGCAAATTTATGAAAATCCCAGTGGATGAATCTCAACTTCTTCTCCTCTGGGACATTTTGATTAAGATATTCAACAGCTCTACAATATTCACGCCTGAGCATCATTTCACGTGGCCTTTTTTCAACAGTCTACATAGAGAATTGAAAATCTTGATGAGTAACACATGGAAGACAAAAATTAACATGTTGGTTATCAGTACAAACAAGTCAACGAAGAGTAGCAACTAGTAACACAGCTACACTACTAACTAACATGTCCATGCAGAATATAAAAGAGATACAGATTGTTCAGTTCAGTTTTGACTCCCCAATGCATAGAACTGTAATATAGTGTAATTTCTACTGGAGAGGCATGAAGAATCAATAAATATATGAGACACAAAAAGGAATATTGTATTTCTGGACATATAATCAATTCCTATGCAATGCACTAGTTAGGGTTAAAGCCTCAAATACCCAACTAATCAGCAAATGAAGATATTTGGGGATCGCAAAATCAAGTTGCGAGTATGTACCTTTATCAAATTAAGTATTATGATAGGATGTCCATATCGCCGGGCGAGATCATCAAAATGTAATTTTGTTGCTTCATATGTGGGATCATATCTCTGTACTGCAGCGAAATTTTAAGGTGAGAAAGAAGTGATAATTTTTTTTGTTGGATGTATATGTTCTCTTTGTCATGTGTGGGTTTTGTGCATATTTGCTAATACCTGAGATGTATATACTCAGGCCTAGATCCTCACAAGGAAAATGAAAACAGGTGCTACTCATAACAAATTTTATTCATTTCAAGGCCTAAAAGAATAGTTGGATTTGAAGTTGATCCTGGCTCGGATATCTCAGTTATCTAAGTTTGTAGTTGACCTGTGTGTTCGTGTTGGGTGTCTTTTTTGGAGGTCTTTGTGATCTTTAGTGGGGCGTGGCAAGGTTTAGCTGGTCTCTGTGTGTGGTCTTATTGAAAACTGGTATACCCAGTTTGTATCAAACCTTAATTGGCTTTCTTAAAAGCCAAGTAAATTCCTTTAAAAAAAGATCTGAAGTTGAATAGTGCATCAAGCATCTAATAGCCAAACCTCAAGACCATTCTCAGACATGCAAGTCTGTTATTCTACCATAAGGAAATAAAATGTTAAGATTCTATATGAATGCGGGTGTGTTATTCTACCATAAGGAAAAAATCTTAAGATTTTATACGAATAATCCTGCAATCAAACTATTATCAGTTGGTCTGAGATTATAATCAATGATTCACAAAATCTACTAACCAAAAATATCAGGCTTAGGACTAAGTCGAGAAGCCTCTTGTGACCAAAAGAGAGGGATTGATCCTCGCATCTGTACTACAGCACTCATTCTTCCCTTCCAGGAACCAGCCTCTTCTTCAAAGACTATCTGCTCTGTTTCAACATCATTAGCAACTTTTCCATGGTCATTCACACCTCTTTTCAAATACCTAGAGAAACCAGTAGTAAATTTTCAATTGAACAAAAATAAGATAACACATAACTTGCAGTCTTGCAGAGCATAGAGAAATGGTGCCAAATGGTAAGTAAATGAAAGATGACAGAAAATTAATGGTGATTTGAAAAGTTTCGCATAAGAATATTCACCCAATAAAGATCTTAGATATATATGTTCTAATTTTTTGGAACAAGGCGTGCATTTGATAACTCAACAGCGATAAGAGAATAATATGCTCAATTGAAGAGGACATAAGGCTCAATAATGAGTAAATGGCTTAAGCTTACACGAATGAAAAAGGAAATCAAGAAGTATGGCATGACTAGAAAGCAAACAAAGCTTACCTTGTCCCAGCAAAGTGTCGGGATCTTCTAGAGCTGAGAACAACATTTATCTCTCTGCCAAAAATTGACAGCTTGACCTGGAAAATAAATAGGAACACTTAATTAGGCATTATGCAAGACCCCCCCCCCCCCAAAAAAAAAATGGTGATAATCAACCAAGGCCCTTTCCAAATCTCATGAACAGAAAAGGTACAGAGGAAAAAAGTAGCAGTTTATAACTAACTTGCTTGAAGTGCCCGTGGACAAGAGCTACTGTCCAGAGAGTATTGCGACACCTTGAACGTATTGGCTCTGTCAGGAAAGTGTTCCAGACAAACAAATTTTCATAAGGCATTTCCTTCAACCCTGCAGAAGTAACATTCTGCTGCAAGCTTTGCATGATGGGATATGTGTAGCTATAGAAGAAATCCTTGGTGAGATCAACACTAGCCAAAAGCTTCTTGTACCTATTGTTACAGAGGTATAAGTTTCTTAATTCAGCAAATGTACAGAAATATGTGCAAACTCAAGTGTGAAACAGCGCAGAAAAAAAAGGCTCCTTCTTATACCTCAGCTCATTCTTAGAGGTCGCGACATCTGTTTGCACTGACGAGTGTGGGATGGTGATCATCTGGCTCTCATCTATACAATATATAGCATGCCCGCAAATGCAACCGATTTGGCGGCGCTTGGTGACTAAAATCAGGTAATATGACTCCAGGAACTTGATGCAACCTACATAGCAAGCCAAAAACAAAAACAAGAATCTTGAGAAACAACCGCAAAAAGATAGGAGCCGACAGTTGAAGAGAGTAGTCGATAGTGACCAACTTGGGAAAGAAACATAAGGTACATAACTCTCTCTCTCTCTCTCTCTCTCTCTCCCTACACTATCCTGTTCATAATGAATCCTAGCATCTGAACGCAAAACCCATATCAGTAAAGCACTAAGCAACAATCAAGTGTTGGCAAGAGATGCAAGGGGCATTACTAACACAGGGTACCCGAGCTATCTTCGTTCTAAAGCAGTTGTGCAGTCAAAACGAACCCTGCCATTCTCTAGTAATTTATTCCCTCATGAAATGAACCATTTTCCCGAAATCCCAACAGGACAGCTCTAATGAACATCTGTATATGTTATCCAAAGAGTAGTATCTAGTGTAATCTATAAGAGAAGCTGCGATCTAACTAGTGTTAAGAATCCAATTCTCCGATACAGAGCAACAGAGGTAGGTGAATGAAGAATGGATGCAACTAACTGATCGCTGAGAAAAGGGAAGAAGGACTAGGGACCGACCTGCGATGCCGTAGGCCTTGGTGACGAAGGTGAGTCCACCGGTGGCCCGGTTGCCCTCGTCGATCCGCTGGAGGAGGCTCTTGACCTCCTGCAGCGAGTACCAGACGGGGTCCTCGCTGACGTTGAGCTCGGAGGGCTCGGAGCGGTCGATCTTGAGCACCCGGAACCAGCGCTTCTCCCGCGAGCTCCCGATCACGTAGAACCTCTGCGGCCCAGCGAGCAACCCCGCGCGGATGAGCGATTCCAATCGGATGGGGAACGAGAAGGCAGGTGGTTTAGGTGCTCACCGCGCGCGTCTCGTAGAGGCGGAACTTCTCCAGGGTCGCCGCCAGCGACGGGTCGTCCACCTCCGCCGCCGCCCCCGCCGCCATCTCGCGAGATGCCTCCCCGCCCCAGCCTCCCGTCCCGCGCGCGCGCCACGCGAGATGGATCGAACCGAGCCCCCAAGGAAGGAGACGAGAGGAAAGGCGGAGAAGGCGCACGTGCCCGATGTTGTAGGGAGATTTAACTTTTTAGCGTTACAAGGATCGGCACCACATGAGATCTCTACGTAACACGTAACGGAGAGAAAGAGATATATAATTATTATTTTTACACTCGTAGTACGATAGCGCGTCAGTTTAGGTGGGATCTGAGGTAATATGGGGTGGCAAATGACCGTGGTTGCCCCTGCCCTCTGCTGCTAACCCAGCCGGGCCGCACTTAGTCACCTCGCTCGGCCTATTCGCTCGTTCTTCGTCTCCCCGCTCTCGCCGTAGCCCTCCGCCGTCGCCGCCATCCGACGCTGCCGTCGCCTTCCTCTCCCAGCTTTCTCGATGGATTGAAGGTACGTGTGGACCGCCATTGTTGCTATCCCGCTCGTTTTATTGCACTGGTTTTGATGGGATTGTATGTTAGGTTATGGTTCCTACCCGTGACGGTGAAATTGTCCGCATTCCTTGTTTCGTAGGCTATTGATGTAGTGGCTTCTATTGCGGTGGAGATTGGAGACGCAATGGATTGGAGTGGTTGCCCTATTTGGTAAGTTAAACTTCAGTGCACTTGGTCCTCGCTTTGATTTCGGATTGGGAAGATGCTGTGTAGTAGGATACCGTCTAACGGTTTGATTTTTGTTTCTGTTCGTTATTGTGTCAGGATTGATCCTAGCAACGCTTTTAGATTAGTTGTTAAGGTTTCTAAGTATGTTGCTGATTGTGAGTACGGGCAAGTAGAAATGTCACCGCAGGAGCATGAATTATGGCTCGATAGGACCGTGCAGTTTTCTCTGTCTAAATTTCATGATGAAATGGCCAGTAAGATAATCTGGGGACCTTCACAGACATTGGTTGTTTGGGTGGTTGACAGTGATAGTGAATCTGAATGAAAAGTTAGGAGGGATGAACATTTTGAGCAGCTAATAAAGGATAGATGGAATGACAGGGTGGCTGTGCTTGTAGTGGATGTAGTCAGCAAACATGCTCAAACTGCCAATGCTAGCTCTGGTGTTAGGTGTGCATCTGGTGTCACTTCTGCACAAGGCAGTGCTGCTCCTGGTAATGCACAAGGCAGTGGTGCTTCTAATAATGTAGAAGGCAGTGTTGTTCCTGATAATGTTGAAGGTAGTGGTGACACCTGCAGCTCTCCACCTCCATCTGTGCCAGTGGAAGAAGCAGAAAAGGTTGATTGAGCTGAGTTGACTACTGTAACACCCCGGGTGTTTTAAATACTAAAACCTGCCATGTCATCATATGCATTGTACATCATTTCGTATTAGTAAAAATTTGATATGCATACATTAAAACAAGTTTACATTTATGTTATATGTGTTGCCTTGTATGGTTGAATCAATTTCAAAACAATTGTGTTGATTTGGATTTCTAAAAACCCTGATTTCCAGTGATTTGTTTTACCCCGAAAAACCTAATTTAAAATCGAAGTACATTTTGGGGTTGAGCCTTAAAGCAAAAATGTAGAGCTTGTCGAGTTGTACAAAGTTGGTTTTTGAAGTTTTTAAAGTTGTTTAGAAAAATTTGAAGTAATTTGAAAAGACGTAATTCTTTAAATGTCCCATTTTTTAATTCAAATTTGCATTTCAAAATGTAGACCGAATTAGGGGGTGGTTATAAAAGCAAAGTTGTAGAACTTTAAATTTTGAGCAACTTTTATTTTTAGAGATTTTTGAGTTGTTACATAAATTTGGGAGTAATTTGAAGATTTTGGCAAATGACAATTCTGTAAATATGGGGAACAGTAGCCACCGAAGCCACCTCATCGCCGGCGGCCTTCTTCTCGGTTCCAGGCGCGCGTGTGGCCGTCCTTGGCTTCGCGCTGGCACGGGAAAGGCCCCTGTGTGGCTTCTCCTTGCTTCTGAGCCGCTCTATAAGAACTTCACCGTCGCCGTTTTTCGCCGCTCTCCTCCTCTGTTTTCCAGTCGCCATCGCCGCTGCTCCGTCGTGCGTTTGCCGTCGCCGTAGTGCCTCCACCATCTCGGCAAAGCTTGTTCCAGCTCCGCCTACTCCTTACGCACCTAGCCAACCAACTCTGGTCACTTGATTTCGCTGGGAATCGCCACTCGCCGCCTTTCTTCTTCGCGGCCGGCAGTACCGTTGTAGCAAGCGCGTCGCCGTGGCCGGAGCTCCACGGTGCGTCTTTGCTCTTGCTCTGTATAGATCTAGCTTCGCCTTGATCCCGTGATGCTCTATGACCGGTGGTTTGATCCTTTTGACCATTGCAGTCGCCGAAACGTCGCCACCGACGACCGTTGCTCCGCCGTGGCCGCTATGACCGTCGAACCGCGTCTCCATTACTCCTCTGACCTTGCTCTCTGCTCAGTCGTGTTTGGGGTGAGCTGCTGAACCTTACTGTGCCATTTGTTTAATCGCTACCGGGCTCCTATCGCCGACGTAGTGTCGCCGAGCCACCGTGTCCGCCATGGCCGGTGCCGAGCTTGGGTTGTGCAGTAATCTGTGCGATTTGTGCCACCAATCGATGCGCCTCGTCGTTGTGATCACGGTGGTACCTTGGCCGTCGCCGTTGATCTCACCGGCGACGAGAAATCGCCGGTCAGAGCCGTCGTCGCTGTAGTCAACGCGGGAGGAAGGGGATGACAGGTGGGGTCGCACTGTCAGTGACCGTGGGTTCAAAATGGGATTTTTCCTTTTTCAGATTGGAATGAATAGTGATGTGATTTGTTATTTTTGTGTAGATTTATTTAGAGCTCTAAAAATTATGAAATTTTTTTGTGTGACCTCTATGTGATGTATGTTATTTAGGAAAAATATGAAATGTTGTTTTTCAGTACTTTTTGAATGTGATAAAAATTGCTCAATTAATTAATAAATGAGTTTACATGATTTTTCTAGACTTATTTATTTATCCAAAAATTATGAAAATTATTTTGCCACTTAGTTATCATGTGATTAACCTTTACAAAAAAAATTAGCTCAATTGGAACAAGTTGGTTTATTTCATAATTTTTAATTAAATAATTAATTCATAAAAGCAAATAGTAACATTTAATGATTTATGTTTTGATTGAATTTTAGATTGAGTGATGACCTTGGGTCATTAGTTGATAATGATCCTTGGCAATGGAATTAAGTGTTGCAAAAAAGTTTTAGTTAGTTTGACTTGTAACTATATCGCGAAGAAAAGTTGTATTCAAGTTGTTAATTTTGCATCCATCATCGAGCATCATGTTTTATATCTCGCATCACGTTAAACATGGCATTGTTACTATGTGTAGTAAACGAAGGTGAGCACGTGATAGTTAATCAAGTGGTTGAGAAGGTTAATCCGTCTGTTGAGGTCAGGTTTGATAATTGTGGAACGACTCCGGAACCGGACTTTTCCGTCAACGAAGACAAGCCCCGGATGCATTTAAACCTAACTTGTGTTTTACAAATTGATTTCGCTTTTGCTTTTCTTTACTGCATTAAGTGATTAGGAGTTGAGTGAAAACCTAATTGGTGCATTACCAACCTTGTTTTTTCATATATACTTTGTTACCAGTTTTAATTCGTATATGCCTAGTTATGCTTAGCTATGCTTAGAACGATGAAAGTCGGGTGATTACCTGTCACCTGTAAGTTTTAAATGGAACCTTGGTTACTTATGTTATCATGTGATATGTGAATGTGGAGTAATAAATCTAGATCGGGCGGACTCGGTGTGTGAGAGCCACAAGACGTGGAGGTCTTGTGAGCGGGTTCTTTCCACCTGTGTCGATTAAGGTCCGTCCGTTGTTGAATTGCATGAGGTGAGACTTTGTAGTACTAACCGCATACTCCGGTAAGCCTTAACTTGACTATTCTATTACGAGAATGGCTACTCGTTCACTAGGAGTGGAGAGATGGCGGGAATAGCATGTACCCATGTGGCAATGGGCTGGATTGGTGGAGTACTGTATTCTCGGGTGGTGCAGACCCGTTCTTATTTTAGAGGATCCGAGGGTAGGTTGATATATGTAAGTCGGAGACCTGCATATGTCGTGTGGTCTGGAATCCCCAGCTGGGTTTAATCGGTTCGTATCGTCGTTGCTCCTCGGTTATGGAGACTCAACTCACTGTTCGTCATTGTAGTTTAATAACTAGAACTTGAGGATGGTTTGAGAAGGTGTTGGATATGAAGTTTCATGATCTCAATGCGGATCATGTCAGCTTTGTATATGATCTTTATGAAGTTTTACATATTGATATAAAGAATTTTGTTAAAGAGTTTTTACGCAAAAGAACTTTAATTATTGCTAAAGCCATACCTTGAATCCCTGAGCCTGCATTCCTGCGTTATATCAATTTTTATTTCGGTTAAATCTTGTTGAGTACTTTTGTACTCAGGGTTCGTTGACCCTTGTTGCAGGTGAGCCTCATGAGCAGGTCTGTTTTGGGCCGTGTTGCATGACGGTTGTTCGATCCGATGACGAGAAGTAAATGTGTGGCCCTTGAGCAGAGCAGTTTAATTGTGTGTTTTGTATTATGTTATAATGTCACTCCACTGCTACTGTTTGTATTATTTAGCGAACTTAGTTGTAAGGTTTGAAACTACTGTTTTGTAAACTATGTTATTTTAAGACTTCCGCTGTTTTACTCTGGTGTAGATATTTGAATAAATATTGTAATACTGCAATGACTCTGTAATGTGATCCTGCTCAGAAATCGTGGATGATTCGGGGTTCCCCAAGGACACCCGACAGTCTTCTTAAGTTACCTGGAACATATGCATAGTTGTCAGAGGTCGTTGGACAGTGACAGGTGCATGTGGGCCCAATAATTTAGGAGGTTCTGCCACAACTATATTGGCAGAGCCTAATGAGGATGGAGAGGCCAAGAAAGTTGCTGATGAGGACAAAGTGTATGAGGCAATAGGTTTCAAATCCGTAGATGAAAGAGCAGAGGAAGCAGCTAGGAAAGCTGTGCCTATCCCTACCATGACAGCTGAGATGCAGAGTGATAAGGCAGATGCAGTTGTACTAGTTGATGATCATGTGGGTGAGGAGCCAATGTTTGATTGGGTCAGGAATAATCCAGATATGTTTGTAGGGGTTTCTTACCCTTCTATGGATGATTTCAGATTAGCTGTGAGACAACATGCAATTGTGGAATTTAAGCTTCACACTGCACACTCTGATACATCAAGGTTTAGGGGAAACTATGCTTCTCTTGGATGTCCTTGGATTATTATAGCTAGAACCCAACATGATAGGAGTGTCAGGGTATTTTTTTATAGATTTGTTTTGTTTCATTTAAACTGTCTAGGTGTTATGTTTGTCTGGTTACTTATGTTTGGCTGTTTTGTGCATGTGTAGGTGCAAATAAATGAAGGGCAACATAATTGTGCCTCTAGAAGCAGAGTGGTTGGTAGGATGGCCTCACAAGCTTGGGTGGCAGAGAGGGCTATTCCACTACTCAAGAAGAAGCCAAGCATGGATCTAAAGGAAGCGCAGAAGAAACTGCAAACCAAATACAAGATTGAGATCCCCTACCACTGTAGTGTATGGCAGACAGAGAGCAGCCGACAAGCTTTTTGGTAAGTGGGATGACTCCTTTGATTGGTTGTATAGATTTAAGGTAGAGGTAGAGATGAGATCACCTGGTACCATAGTTGAGATAGCTACTGAAGAAGTTGATGGGAAGATTCATTTCAGTAGATTTTTTGTTGTTTCAAGGCAGGCATAGATGGTTTTACAAATGGATGTAGATCATACATTAGTATAGACTCCACACCCCTTAATGGGCTGTGGAATGACCACTTTCCTTCAGCCCAAGCATTAGATGCCCATAACTGGATGTATCCTTTAGCATTTGGATTGTTTGACTCAGAAACCAAGAAAAACTGGATCTGGTTCATAGAGCAGCTTAGCAAAGCAATTGGACCTATGGACAAGTTAGCAATATGCACTGATGCTTGCAAGGGTCTTGAGGCAGTAGTGGCTCAAGTGTGGCCTCATTGTGAGAAGAGAGAGTGCTTTAGACATTTGATGGAGAATATGAAGAAATATTACAGTGAAGATGTCTATGCCAAAAACATGTGACTTGCAGCTAGGGCCTATACTCCTCACAAATTCAAGTATTTCTTTGACAAGGTTGTGGCAGCTAGCCCTGGTGTGCTTACTTGGTTGAAAGAGCACCATAACCTACTCTGGGCCAGGAGCAAATTCAGCAGTGACATCAAATGTGACTACATCAACAATAATTTAACTGAGTCCTGTAATGCATGGATCAAAGAGCACAAGGGCCTGCCTGTGCATTGTTTGGCTGATACTATCAGGGAGAAAACAATGGTCCTGTTTGCTAAGAGAAGGAAGATCTCTACTGCCTTGACTAGAGGAACCTTACCTGCTGTCATACACCAGCTCAATGGAGCTTCCAAGGGTCTAGGCCACCTCAAAGTGACCAAGGGGCATCCAAAAGAAGCAGAAGTCATAGAGATATACAAAGATGAAGAAGTGAGGATGCATGTTGTGTATCTTACAAAGCATATTTGCACCTGTAGAGAATGGCAGGTAACTGGGAAGCCATGCCCACATGCACTGGCTGTCATCACCACTATGAGGCAGCCCCAAATGGACCTATATGTGGACAGATACTACTATGTTAAGAAGTTTTAGGCTGCCTACCATGGTATTATCCCAAACATCACTGACAGGAACCAATGGCCTGAGGTTGACAAGGGTTTCAAGTTGTTGCCACCACTGTCCAAGAAGAAAAAACTACCAGGCAGATTGAAGAAGAGCAGGTACCTATCTCCAACTGAAAGAACTGGAAAAAGAACTAGGCAGGTAAAATGTACTGTCTGTGGTGAGTATGGCCACAGAACTGGTAGCTGGAGGTGTGCTGTAACAGAACCGACCAATTATACGAAATTAAGTGAGAAAATCATCCGCCAGGGCAGACGATTTAGCAAACTTAAGCCTGTATAACCCGGTAGTCCGTGAAATCACGAAGGATTTCAAACCAACTTCCATTCCAAAAGAAGATCGTAATAAGTTTAGCGGTCACCATCACATATTACATAAAAGTTCGCAATCTCGTGTACATCGAGTTTAAACATAGTTATTACAAAACCAGTTCAATAAAAGTAGCGCGGAAGCCAATTGTTCAAACCACACACACTCACGCGGAGTTCAAATATAGTGCCAGCGAATGATCATCTCCAACAAAAGTATTAGACGAGACGTAAGGAATGACCATGCCCATGGTCCTAAGCATCACCCATCGCAGGATAAAGGCAGTTGATACAATAGCCGTAATACATCATCCATCTGCAACAAGTGGGAATAAAACCACGAGTACGAGAAGGTACTCACTAGACTTACCCGACATAACCGAAAATAAATGACACCAAGGATTATGAAGGCTTTATAGTAGGGTAGTCGACTCATTTGCAAAAGAAGCATTTTTAGCATTTCAAGAACCTTTCTAAAAGCATTATTGTCAAGTTAATTATTATGAACCTGTCGACTAGATTTGCATCTATACTAGAGTAAACATGTGATTAAGCAGATAATAATAACCACTTGATCATTAAACAACTTTCATCTTGTCATATTCACTATAAGCTGTCCAAGTGTTCCATAAACATTTACTACGATGAAGTCACTCAAGTCAAGTGCTCACTATCCGGGAGCGATGGCGATTCAAATCGATTCCTAACCACCGGTGATTTATTCCTTACACAAATCTCACTCACCCGCTAAAAGTGAGATATTGATCACCGAGTCAACTTTCCGTGTATCTCGAGTTTGCCAGGAACCACATGTACCGGGGCCGACCGACGCACTTTGGTCTTATCATCCCGCCCTCGTGTCCTACCACACCGCTTGCGCGGTCTTGGCATGGGCAATCTACTCGGCCCAAAAATCTCCCAGCTTTCAGCGGTCGGAAGGTACTTTATCCGCCCCACTAAATGTAAGGCATGCGTTCAACATGACTCGAGGCCCAACAACGGTCGGTCCTTAATCGACACGACGGAAACACTACGGTCCAAAACTCGCAAGTCTCCGCCGGTCTCAACTTCATTTAACACTTAGTTATACCATGACTTCATAGCCATCCAAGCGAGATCCGTGTAACCACCTATAGCTCGCGGTGACGAGAAAATCACCCGACTTCTACCGGTCTAAGCCAGCTAAGCATTGACTCGACTACGGATACCAGGGTAACAAGGATATAGTATAACAAAGATAAACAAGGTATAATGCAGCAACGGTTGCAAACAACTCCTGAACGTAATGCATCAATTTAAAGTAAATCATTTAATGAAATCATTGCAAACCGGGAGAAAGATGCTCCGGGGCTTGCCTCTCTCGAAGGAGCTCGGGCGATGATCGGGGCACTCCGGAAGTTCTTCAACGTCCTCCTCGTCGGCTTCTGGCACTTCCTGCGGCTGCACCTCGAACTGCTCCTCGGGCTCCTCGGGTATGACGACTGGGTTCTCGGTTTGCGATCCTGTATGATGCAATGCGTGTAAGTGCCTATGCAATCGGTGCATCGGATGAGATGAATACAATGGATATCTTCGAATGCAAGGTAGTCACATCATCCAAGAAAATATACCACAAGCACATGTCATCTACTGCATTCTCTTCTACTACTAATAGGTTAAGTCAACACCCTTATCAAATGCTTCAAAGATACACCAAAGCTATTATTATTAACTAATCTTGTATTAAAGAGGATTATTTTATTTCCTTTTAAACTAGGGCTACAACAGCAACCTATATTTCTGGTGCTTATAAAAATCTAAGAAAATTACAGTAGTATAGTACTACTCTAAGTAGACTACCATAAAATTTTCATGGCATTTGGATCAGTAACATAGGCTACACAAAAATAACAAGCTATGGCATGATCATGAACATAAAAATACTTTGTACTGTGAAAAGTGTCAAACAACAGAATTAGAATTTTTCCTATGTTCTACATAGCATACAATGACTGTACAAAATTTATCACATGTATGTTTTATACAAAGTTTGCTCTCTAACAAAAATAACAAAAATTAGCCATTAAAGGTACTTGAACTACACCTCAAAATTTTCCCACAACACATGCATGAAACATATTTTTTCTAGGAAGTAAATGACATAAGAAGATTAACAAACTTGGAATCATATTTTTCTGAACCCTATAGATTTTTCTACAAATTTTTCAAGTTATCAGCAATATTCATGATTAAATAAAATTCTACAGAAAAGTATTTCAAAAATGACATGCAATAATTTTCCCTAGTAGATCTGATGATAAGGAACCTAGGAAAATTTGTTCCAACCAATTTAGAGCTAAAAGGAGTACACAACCATTTTCTAAAGCATTTAAATAGAATTCTGAAAAATCATTTTTGAAATCCTTTTAAACTTCATGCTCAAAACTGCTAGATACACCCGGTTATCCACCCACAACCCGCGCCAGAGAGACAGACAGGCGGGACCCAGCGGGTCACCCGGCCCCACTGGTCAGCCGACCGGAGGCAGGGGATGGCCTTGCCCGGCCGGATTTTCACCGGCGGTGAGGTCGCCGGCGGTGTGGTTGCTACCTATGGACTCCACAAGGGAGGCGCACTTCTTTAGCTACTTATGCCGCCAGAGGACCCCAGAGCGAGGTGACCGACGGTCATGGCGTCTGGTGGCGCGCTGCAGGTGGCGGTGGCGGGCTGCTCTGTTAAAGCGCAAAGGTGGCCGGGCGGCGACTTGGCTCATGACGAGCTTCCGCCATTGCGAGGCGAGCACGGTGCGCACGAAAATAGGAAGAGAGGAAGGCGGAGCAGGGCTGGCCACGGAGGCGTGCGCGGCGGCCGAGCTCCGACGAGTGACGGCGTGAAGGAAAACTCAAGGCAAGGCCTCACCTCCGGTCGATTCGCGAGGCGAGCGGGTCAACAGCGTGGCGCGCGAGATGGCGATGCTTGTGGCGCGACAAAGGCGGGAATGGTGCGATGGTTGGGTGGAACGCGGCGACGAAAAGCGGCGGGCGCGGCGGCGCTGAAGGCGCTGGACGCTGCTTCTTTTCTTTATGAGTAGGAGGGAGCGAGCGGAATGAGGCGAGTGGGGTGAAGCGGCGATTTGGCGGAGCTTAAGCGAGGCGAAGGCGGTGGGACCAGAGAGGAGCCACCACCGGGCGGCGCCGGCTGGCATTTGATCGCCACGCTGTGGCCATCGCCTGAGCGCTGTCGAGAACACGGCACATTGTGCACGACGGAGGGAGGCCCGAGCTAGGCCGGGCCGGCCGGCTTGAGAATCAAGTAGGGAAGTGAGGCGCAAGGCCCACGAAGGTAAAAACAAGATTTTTCAAATTAATTTGAATTCCTTTTTTTCATTCAAACGAATTTTGGACTAAATCAAAGCAGTTTCAAACTTTGGACCAAAAATAAAAGTTGCTCAAAATTTTATCCTCTACAACTTTGCTTTTAAGACCAACGTCCAATTTATTATAGATTTTGAATTATAAAATTAAAGTCAATTTTGACTCAAACCCTAATTTTGAGAATTATTTTTAAAGCAAAATTTGGCAATAATTCAAATACAAATCTTGCTCCAAAAATTGTGATAAACAATTCTAGATGATTTACAATCATAACCAAACAAGTTCTACTAACCTAGCAAGCAAAATCGAGGCAAAAACAATTCTAACAAAGGTATGCAACATTTAGGTTTCACAACATGTTTCGAGATGTTTCAAAGCAATGTTTCAATTGTTATTCACACGATTAAGCATGTATGCTTTGGATGCTTGATGATGCATGCTATGCATGATTTGCAGTGCCTAAATGTAGGCATAACACCGGGGTGTTACTGACCCTCCCCTTATAAAAATCTCGTCCCCGAGATTTGGGTTCTGAACCATTTGTTATAAAATTCTTCGTAAGCTTTTTGTAGATACTCTCCTGTTTCCCAAGTTGCATCTCCCTCATCATGATGATCCCACTGTATCTTGTATGTTTTCACCACACTATTCCGAGTAGCACGTTCCTTAGTGTCTAACATCCGGACTGGTTGTTCACGATACACCAAATCTGATTTGAGTTGAATACCTCGAGGTTCTATTCTTTCCTCCGGAACACGCAAACATTTCTTGAGATGTGATAAATGGAAAACTGGGAAAATGGTACTCATTGTCTCAGGTAACTCTAACTTGTAGGCTACCGGACCTCTTTGTTCCAAGATCTTATATGGTCCTATGAATCTAGCGGCAAACTTTCTTCGGATTCCAAACCTTTTCTTCTTCATTGGCGTGACTTTCAGATAAACATAGTCACCAACTTCAAATGCAAGGGGTCTCCTTCTTTTGTCTGCATAGCTTTTCTGACGTGATTGGGCAGCTTTCATATTCTGCTGAATAATATGAACTTTCTTCTTGGCTTCTTCTACAAAGTCAATGCCATAATACCTTCTATCTCCAGGTTCGACCCAATTCAACGGTGTTCTACATTTTCTGCCATATAAAGCTTCGAATGGGACCATCTTGATGCTTTCTTGGTAACTATTATTATAAGAAAATTCAGCTAACGGTAACCATGACTCCCATGATCCCTTAGAAGACAATACACAGGCTCTTAACATATCCTCCAAAACTGCATTCACTCGTTCAGTCTGACCATCTATCTGAGGATGATAAGCGGTACTACGAATCAAACTAGTTCCTAAGTCTTTGTGTAAATGTTCCCAAAAGTGAGCCGTGAACTGTGAGCCTCTATCAGATACTATGGTCTTTGGTATACCATGCAACCTCACAATTTCTGCGATATACTTCTCGGCATATTGAGGTGGTCGATATGTTGTTTTGACAGGTAGGAAATGAGCGGTCTTGGTAAGACGATCCACAATTACCCAAATCGAATCATGTCCTTTTGGAGTAGTGGGCAAACCCGTGATAAAATCCATACTTATATCGTCCCACTTCCAACTAGGGACGGACAAGGGTTGCAACATACCAGCAGGTTTCATGTGAATTGCTTTCACTCGACAACATGTGTCACATCTGACAACATATGCTGTAATTTCTTTCTTCATTTTGTTCCACCAATAACGAGATCTTAGTTCTTGATACATCTTACTACTCCCGGGATGGATAGATAGCTTAGAAAGGTGAGTTTCATCCATGAGTTTATTCCTAAGCTCTCGATCCTTGGGAACCACAAGACGGTCGTCAAACCACAACACGCCCTGTTCATCCACTTTAAAGTGTTGAGACGGCTTTTCTTTTTATTTTCTCTTTGATGTGAAATATCCCTTGTCGGTTTTCGGCCTTCTATTATCTTACTCTCCAAAGAGCAACTAATCTGAATACTATGTAACACAGCAGGATGCATTAGATCGAACCCATCTTCAAGTAATGGCTACACATTCAAGTAATGTGACTTTCTGCTCAAAGCATCTCGCCACTACATTGGCTTTTCCAGATGATATTGCACATTCAAGTTGTAATCCTTGATCAATTCCAACCATCTGCTACTGTCTCATGTTTAGCTCGGTTGGGTAAAGATGTACTTAAGACTCTTGTGATCCGTGAAAATGTTGCACACATTACCCAAAGAGATAATGTCTCCAAATTTTAGGGCGTGCACAACTGCAGCAAGTTCAAGATCATGTGTTGGATAGTTGACCTCGTGCTTTCTCAATTGACGTGATGCATAAGCAATGACTCTCCTTTCTTGCATAAGAACACATCCTAATCCAGTCTTCGATGCGTCATAAAACACATCAAATGGTTTCTCGATATCCGGTTGTGCTAGAACAGAGCAAGGGTTAATGAGCTTCCGCAAAGTGTGGAAAGTCGCTTCACACCTCCTCTGTCCACACAAACTTGTGATCCTTTGTAGGAGGCTTGTCATCGGCTTGGCAATCTTCGAAAAGTCCGGTATAAAGCGATCGGTAATAGCCGGCTAATCCTAAGAAACTTCTAATCTCGAGAACCGTGGTCGGTGCTTTCCAATTCATAACTTCTTGCACCTTACTTGGATCGATTGAAACCCCATTCTCCTGGCGTAATGTGACCAAGGAAAGGAACTTTCTTCAACCAGAATTCGCACTTGCTAAACTTAGCATACAGTTGATGATCTCTAAGTCTGGTCAAGACGGTTCTCAGATGCTCTTCATGATCTTTCTCATTCTCGGAGTACACCGTAATGTCATCGATGAACACTACCACAAACTTATCCAATTCGGCATGAAAACTGTATTCATCAAAAACATAAAGTATGCAGGAGCATTTGTCAAGCCAAAGGACATGACAAGATACTCATACAACCCGTATCTGGTGGAAAATGCAGTTTTCGGTATATCCTGTGGCCTTATCTTGATCTGATGATAACCGGATCTCAAATCTATTTTGGAGAACACCTTGGCCTTGGATAATTGGTCAAACAGAACATCAATATGAGGCAAGGGATACTTATTCTTTATGGTCACAGCGTTGAGTGGCCTGTAATCTACGCATATTCTCAACGTGCCCGCTTTCTTCTTCTTCACAAACAAAGCGAGACATCCCCATTCAGACTTGCTTGGCCGAATAAACCCCTTTTTTGATAAATCTTCTAATTGCTTCTTCAGCTCAGCTAACTCATCTGGAGGCATCCGATATGGTCTCCTTGAAATCGGAGCTATTCCGGGGACTAACTCAATCTCCCTATCCGGCGGAAGACCAGGTAACTCATCCGGGAATACATCCGGAAATTCACACACTACCGGAATCTGATGAATAGGAACGACTACCGTAGCACATGTAACACTTATAAGGTCTGTTCTTCAAGGCAATGGTACTTGGAAAGTACCCTCACCTAGGGGATCCTTAAGGGTAAGTACTCGACTTTCAGTATCTATGACTGCTCCCCAATCCTTCATCCAATTCATCCCTATAATGACATCCAAAACTAATCCAGGCATAACTATCAAGTTCACTCGGAACTTCCTGCTACCTAATTCAAGGGTTGCCCCTCGAACCATCCGGTTAGTCAAAACATCAGCCCCTGCTGAACTTATACTGTAACCATAACCCAATTACATGCATAGTTGTTCGTGTTTACGTGCAAATGCTTGACTCATAAAAGAATGCGATGATCCGTAATCAAATAGAACAACTAGCAGGGTTTTCGTTGATGAAACTTACCAAAGAAGTGATTTTGCTCTCCTCGTGAATTTCATCCACCGTGGTACTATGCACTCTAGCATTATAAGTCTGCTTGCTTCTTCTTGGGCGGTACGGACAAAACCTCGAGAAATGGTCGGGTTGATCACAGCTTATAGCGAGGTCCTCTCACTTTGTCCCTTGAGATCCCACAGCCCCTTTGAATCGCCTTGTACCGCAGATCATGGGTACTGCTTTGTTAATTTGCCGCCATCTTGTATGGCTTTTGAGGTCCACGGAAATTTCGACTCCTTGGCTGAGGTGGCTCGAACCTAGCGCCAGCGCCGATGGGCGATATGGAGGACGACCTCCCATAGGTGCTCTAGCTTGGGACGGACCACCTTCAAAGGCTCTCTTATGTGTCTTGGTCTGCGATCTTTGGCGTTGTTATTCTTCTCCTGCTTGACGATCGATGATGAAGTCATTGAATCGACACGGTTGTTGGTACCAACATGCTTCATCATTTTTGGATTGAGTCCCCTCTTGAAACCGGGCTATTCTTTTAGCATCTCTGTGTCAACCATGTCGGGGCATAGCGACACAAGTTGTTGAATGCATGCGGTATTAAATCACGGTTTTGGTGCCTGGTTCAATGCCGTAAACTCTCCCAACTTCATCTCGGTCAGCCGGGTGGAATATAGACTCCACGGAAGGCCTCAAAGAAACTCTCTCCAAGAAATCTGGGCATTTGGAGGAAGGTGTGGTGCGATGGTGCTTCCACCACATTCCCCGCCGGTCCTCGCAATTGAAGTGCAAAGATACTCCGCTTTCGAACCTCGGTCATCCTCAACACACGGAATTTATCTTCCATCGTGTTGATCCATTCCTCAAAGATCGAGTGGCTCTGTTGCTTCCTTGAATACTTGCGGCCTGTGTCCATGAAATCCTTGAAGTCATGATATTGGTTCACTCCCATGCCACCACCTTGATTGTTACCACGTTGAACGTTGTTGGCGATGGTTCGCAGAAAATCCTCCATGTTCTTTTTGGGATTGTTCCGCATTATGCGCCGACTCCCGGCAAAATTGTCGAGAGGAACATTTCGGGGTAAATGGGGAGGAGGTGGCAAATGTGGTTCATGGGGAGGTTCATTGTTGTTGCCGTGGTTTCCACCATCACCCCCACCACCACCGGTCCCCGCACCGTTAGCACCGGTCTCAGCGGCCTCATACGTGGTTCGGCGAGTGTTTGTCATCCGCATTTTTCAAAGAACAAGTAATGATTGAGTGAAGCTGTAATAATTGCGAGTGAATGAAAAAAATTATGCCGCATCTTGAATTTACTTGAGAGAATAAATTCATACAATAAATCGAGGCACAACAATCGCATCCCAATTAAAACAACAGCACTTAATCAAATTACTTCAACGGCCAACATCGCGTCCATACAATCCAATTGCCAGCATACATACACTGGACTTTTTATGCGTTCAGATATTGCATTCTAAATCAAGTTCCAATCATATGCCAAGTCTCATACGTTCAACGCAACATACAATAGGTTACATGCCAACAAAAGAAAGGTCATTGCGACAGGACCTAGATACTAGCGCAAGGCAACTAGCCTACTCCTCGGGGCCATCGTCGGGATCGGAGACGTCACCATTGCCCCTAGGTGAAACTACAGGCTCATCCTGGTTGTCGTCGTCGATGTCCATGTTAGCGGCGTTTGGTGGAGCATATGGGCCAACCCCATTGTAGAGCGCGTGAAACTCCTCGTGCAGGTTGCCGTTGTATTCTTCTAGCTCATCGACTCTCTGCAGTAGAAGGTTTCTTGCGTTCCAGGCTTCATTCCTTTCCTGAACCAACTGTCCAATCATGCGGTCTGCATTGTTGTTGGCTTGAGTCAACGTATGCACTCGCTGCATAGCTCTATCACCTCTCTCAACCGCCTGATCTCGCTGTAAGTTCATTTCAGCCAGCTGCTCCTGCAAGCTAGCTATAGCACGTGCCTGTCTCTTCTTCTGCTTCTTCTCTTTGAGCTTATCCTCACTGCACAAGCCAGTCAAAGTCCAGTAGGTACTCTCGAGACCCTCATACTCTCTAATGGCGGCGAACATAGCACTCATTGCCTGGTTGTCGCTAGCCTGTCCTTCAGCTGGACCTCTGACCAATGCACTTCCCTGAGGCTGAACCCAAATGGCATCACGAGGATCATCCCTAGGAAAAGTACCAGCCAGAGCTGCTTTGCAAGCTCACCGGGAAATCTGCTCATAATGTCCCCGATGACACGGAAGGTCGCTCCTCTCGCACCCTCGGCCTAGAGTGCGACCTCAAACTCAAAATGCCAACCATCCCAATCTGGAGCATCACCGAGAGCAGGAACCGTGATCTCCACCACGCAAGTCCATCCTCTCGCTAATCGGCTCTCATTCCAAGAGTACACGGCTCTTGACCCTCTGGTACCCCACATCATGGAGCACTCTCCAAAGCAAAGTTGGCATGCCAAACTCGCTCAAGAAGGTGTCCGTGGTGCGGTGCTCCCTCAGGGCCAACAGACGTCAAGGTGCTCTTCCTCCGGTGGACTTACGGGCGGTCTGCTTCGTGCGGGCCATCTGTAGCAAAAGTTCTCTTATTATCTCGGGGAAACATATTTTAGGTGATACCACTTTTATCAAAATGAGGGAATCAATTTATAAGGGAGGAATGCATGACATGAATGAAATGCACAAGTAACATGATGTATGAACGTGCAGACGTTCTCACAAACTTAGGAAATAAATAATTTCTAACGATTTAACTCGGTGGCATACAAACGATCTCTCAATACGTAGCTAATACGTTCTACACGATAAGCGTTGTTATGTACTGCAGAAGATTCATTTCAGCCCAATTCCCAATGAATGCATAAAAGCAAAGAAAAGTTTTATCTACACACTCTACACGAATCCCCAGATACGTGTACAACGGTAGTAACTACCCGAACCATCGTCCTATTGACGGCATCGCCTCCATAGACGGAAGACCCATACATGAGATACCTTTGTAAAATATGCGTAGAACATGTAATTACTCCAGCATCATATAAGCACTCACCCTAGATCGGCGGTGTATCCGATCATGCTCTCACAACTCACACTTACCATGGCGTGAGGCAAATGATCCATACATTACCACTCAAACAAGTGGCACTCATACAATAGCACGCCGTATGAGCGATTTAAAGAGAAATATGATGCAAGAACCCCAACGAGATTTAATTAAGCCACCTAAAGTCCTTAACTGGGCATAAGGGATATGATCACTGGCACACTTTATATTTTTTTAACATCACATTTTCCAAATGCCTTTTTGTTTTAAATACACTTGTGAACAGTAACACGCTAAACCATGCTCTGATGCCACCAGTAATGTGAATCCCACCAATTATACTGAAATTAAGTGAGAAAATCATCCGTGAGGCGCATTTTATTTAGCAAACTTAAGCCCGTATAACCCGGTAGTCCGTGAAATCACGAAGGATTTCAAACCAACTTCCATTCCAAACAAGATCGTAATAAGTTTAGCGGTCACCATCACATATTACATAAAAGTTCACAATCTCGTGTACATCGAGTTTAAACATAGTTATTACAAAACCAGTTCAATAAAAAAAGTAGCGGAAGCCAATTGTTCAAACCACACACACTCACGCTGGAGTTCAAATATAGTGCCAGCGAATGATCATCTCCAACAAAAGTATTAGACGAGACGTAAGGAATGACCATGCCCATGGTCCTAAGCATCACCCATCGCAGGATAAAGGCAGTTAATACAATAGCCGTAATACATCTGCCCATCTGCAACAAGTGGGAATAAAACCCTGAGTACGAGAAGGTACTCAGCTAGACTTACCCGACATAACCGAAAATAAATGACACCAAGGATTATGAAGGCTTTATAGTAGGGTAGCTGACTCATTTGCAAAAGAAGCATTTTTAGCATTTCAAGAACCTTTCTAAAAGCATTATTGTCAAGTTAATTATTATGAACCTGTCGACTAGATTTGCATCTATACTAGAGTAAACATGTGATTAAGCAGATAATAATAACCACTGATCATTAAACAACTTTCATACTGTCATATTCACTATAACTGTCCAAGTGTTCCATAAACATTTACTACGATGAAGTCACTCAAGTCAAGTGCTCACTATCCAGGAGCGATGGCGATTCAAATCGATTCCTAACCAGCTGGTGATTTATTCCTTACACAAATCTCACTCACCCGCTAAAGTGAGATATTGATCACCGAGTCAACTTTCTAGGTATCTTGAGTTTGCCAGGAACCACATGTACCCGGGGGCCGACCAACTGCACTTTGGTCTTATCATCCCGCCCCCGTGTCCTACCACACCTTGCTAAGCAAAGGCTTGTCTGCGGGCAATCTACTCGGCCGAAAATCTCCCACTTCAGCGGTCGGAAGGTACTTTATCCGCCAAATAAATGTAAGGCATCGTTCAACATGACTCGAGGCCCAACAACGGTCGGTCCTTAATCGACACGACGGAAACACTACAGTCCAAAACTCGCAAGTCTCCGCCTTGTCTCAACTTCATTTAACACTTAGTTATACCATGACTTCATAGCCATCCAAGCGCATCCGGTAACCACCTATAGCTCGCAGGTGGCAGAAATCACCCGACTTCTACCGGTCTAAGCCAACTAAGCATTGACTCATTGCGGATACCGTGGTAACAAGGATATAGTATAACAAAGATAAACAAGGTATAATGCAAAGAACGGTTGCAAACAACTCCTGAACGTAATGCATCAATTTAAAGTAAATCATTTAATGAAATCATTGCAAACCGGAGAAAGATGCTCCGGGCTTGCCTCTCTCAAGGAGCTCGAGGCGATGATCGGGGCACTCCTAAGTTCTTCAACGTCCTCCTCGCTTGGCCACGGCACTTCTCAAAGGCTGCACTCGAACTGCTCCTCGGGCTCCTCGGGTATGACGACCGGGTTCTCGGTTTTATGATCCCGTATGATGCAATGCGTGTAAGTGCCTATGCAATCGGTGCATCGGATGAGATGAATACAATTGATATGTTCGAATGCAAGGTAGTCACATCATCCAAGAAAATATACCACAAGCACATGTCATCTACTGCATTCTCTTCTACTACTAATAGGTTAAGTCAACACCCTTATCAAATGCTTCAAAGATACACCAAAGCTATTATTATTAACTAATCTTGTATTAAAGAGGATTATTTTATTTCCTTTTAAACTAGGGCTACAACAGCAACCTATATTTCTGGTGCTTATAAAAATCTAAGAAAATTACAGTAGTATAGTACTACTCTAAGTAGACTACCATAAAATTTTCATGGCATTTGGATCAGTAACATAGGCTACACAAAAATAACAAGCTATGGCATGATCATGAACATAAAAATACTTTGTACTGTGAAAAGTGTCAAACAACAGAATTAGAATTTTTCCTATGTTCTACATAGCATACAATGACTGTACAAAATTTATCACATGTATGTTTTATACAAAGTTTGCTCTCTAACAAAAATAACAAAATTAGCCATTAAAGGTACTTGAACTACACCTCAAAATTTTCCCCACAACACATGCATGAAACATATTTTTCCTAGGAAGTAAATGACATAAGAAGATTAACAAACTTGGAATCATATTTTTCTGAACCCTATAGATTTTTCTACAAATTTTTCAAGTTATCAGCAATATTCATGATTAAATAAAATTCTACAGAAAAGTATTTCAAAAATGACATGCAATAATTTTCCCTAGTAGATCTGATGATAAGGAACCTAGGAAAATTTGTTCCAACCAATTTGGAGCTAAAAGGAGTACACAACCATTTTCTAAAGCATTTAAATAGAATTCTGAAAAATCATTTTTGAAATCCTTTTAAACTTCATGCTCAAAACTGCTAGATACACCCGGTTATCCACCCACAACCCGCGGCAGAGAGACAGACAGTGGGGACCCAGTGGTCACCCGCCCCACCGGGTCACCGGGACCGAGAGCGAGGGATGGCCTTGCCCGGCCGGATTTTCACCGGCGGTGAGGTCGCCGGCGGTGTGGTTGCTACCTATGGACTCCACAAGGGGAGGCGCACCTGCTGGTGCTACTTGCGCGGCCAGAGGACCCCCAGAGCGAGGTGACCGACGGTCATGGCGTCTGTGGTACCGCTGGTGGTGTGCGTCTTGGGCCTGTTCGGCCAAGAAAGGTGGCCGGCGGCGACTTTCGCTCATGACCGAAGCCGCCATTGCGAGGCGGCGGGCGGCAGTGCGCATGAAAATAGGGAAGAGAGGAAGGCGAGCAGGGCTGGCCACGGCGGCGTCTTGCGGCCGGAGAAGCCCGCGAGTGACGGCGTGAAGGAAAAACTCAAGGCAAGGCCTCACCTCCGGGCCGATTCATGAGGCGAAGCGGTCAATAGCGTGGCCATGAGATGGCAAAGGCTTGTGGCGCGAGAAGGCGGGGAATGGTGCGGTGGCTGGGGTGGAACGCGGCGACGAAGAAGACGGCGCATACCGAAGCTGCGCCAAATGGTCTGCTTCTTTTCGCTGCGAGTAGGAGGGAGCGAGCGGAATGAGGCGAGTGGGGAGAAGCGGGGCGCTGGCGGGAGCTTAAGCGAGGCGAGCGGGCGGTGGGACCCGCAGGAGCGCCACCCGGCGGGCGGCGCCGGCGTACGGTCGCCACGCGGTGGCCATCGCCTGAGCGCGGTCGGGGCACGGCGCGCGGCGCGCGGGAGGGAGGCCGAGCTAGGCCGGGCCGGCTTGCGAACTGGGCCGGGAAGTGAGGCGCAAGGCCCACGAAGGTAAAAACAAGATTTTTCAAATTAATTTGAATTCCTTTTTCATTCAAACGAATTTTTGGACTAAATCAAAGCAGTTTCAAACTTTGGACCAAAAATGAAAGTTGCTCAAAATTTTATCCTCTACAACTTTGCTTTTAAGACCAACGTCCAATTTATTATAGATTTTGAATTATAAAATTAAAGTCAATTTTGACTCAAACCCTAATTTTTGGAGAATTATTTTTAAAGCAAAATTTGGCAATAATTCAAATACAAACCTTGCTCCAAAAATTGTGATAAACAATTCTAGATGATTTACAATCATAACCAAACAAGTTCTACTAACCTAGCAAGCAAAATCAGGGCAAAACAATTCTAACAAAGGTATGCAACATTCAGGTTTCACAACATGTTTCAGATGTTTCAAAGCAATGTTTCAATTGTTATTCACACGATTAAGCATGTATGCTTTGGATGCTTGATGATGCATGCTATGCATGATTTGCAGTGCCTAAATGTAGGCATAACACCGGGGTGTTACATGTGCACTGATAGGGACAAAGAAAAGGTAAATACTGAACTGCTATCTTATTTCAACAAATAAGTAACAACTAACCTAACTGTGGTGTTTATTTACAGGAAGAGGACCAAGAAGACAGCACCTAGACTAGGAAGAAAGAAGGCCAAGAAGGACTAGCCACCAACAGACCAAGGAACACCGAGGACAAGAGCAGCAGTGGCTAGAGAGGCAGCTGCAAAGGCAGCAAGAGAGGCTGCAGAAGCAGTAGATAAGGCTGCTGCTGCAGCAGAAGCAACAAAACAAGCAGAGAGGCATCTCCTGGATGTGCCACCACTAGAGAGAATTCCACCATCAAGCCCAAGAACACCTCCAAGGTATGATACAACCTTTACAATTCTATGCTTGCCAAAGAATGCAACCCTAAACTCCTGGATGTTTGAACACAGGAACACCTGTCTTGATTTACAAGTTGTAAACCAGATTCAAGACATGCCTGCTGATGGTGCTCCAAGGAAGATAACACCAAGGAGGAAGCAGCTGGCATCCAAGGTCAGGAAGAGTCCAGGAAAGAAGACTCCAGCAAAGAAGGGGAAGAAAAAGTGAAACTTGTAGTGAACCTTTTGTGTGATCTTTTGTGTAGTGATGCATGGCATGAACATTATGTGCTTTATGTGGCCACAACACAATGTGATGTGTGGCCGTAAGCTTTTGTGTTGCAACTGGCCAAATGACTATGTAATGTGTGGCCTTAAGCTACTGTGATGTAAGTGGTCAAATGTCAATGGATGTATAGACATCCCAACTATCTGAACCTGTTATGGTTTGTATTAAATTATGTGCCACTGCTCTATGAAATGATGTTCATGTGATCTATTTTTATCATACCTCTGTGAATTATGTGTCAATTCATCATTTTAGTTTTAGTCATCCATCAGTTTCATTCATCCATCTAGACAATAAAATTTTGGGGACAACATTTTTCAGTTTTATTCATCCATTACTTCATTACAGCATACATCACTACACACCCAAAGACAACACATACAACACAAGCAATGAACATGTTCATCTTCAACATCAGTTTCTCCAGCTTGTGATCCAATTCCTTCCTCTGCTTGTCACCATCTGGACTCCCCACTGAAGCTTCTTCTTCCACCACCTTTGCCTAGTTCGATGGCCGAACAATGACGATGCCGAGATCCTTCAATTGCTGGAAGTACTGCTTTTCGAATCGATAGTACCCACACAACTTGGGGAACTAAAAAAAGGACACAAATTACAACCCTAACTGTGCCAATTTAGGAAAAACCAGGAGACAACTCACCCCATTCCTTGCACACTTGAAGTACAGACGGCCATGATTCTCACTGTCCTTCTTGGTTCGCCCTTCCACCACTCGAGCAAGATGGCAATCCGGGCAAGGGATCAACGGGAAACCGCTGAGCTCACCAATGGGATCGAGACCGACCGAGGCAATGCGGGTGCTCGGGCCACCGTGAAGCCTGCTCCTCGCCCGTCCACCTCTAGACGACTCCGAGTAATGCTCCATCGAGAAAGCTAGGAGAGGAAGGAGGGAGAGGAAGGCGGCGGCGGTCGGATGGCGGTGGCGGCGGAGGGCTACGGTGAGAGCGGGGAGACAAAGAACGAGCGAATGGGCCGGGCGAGGCAACTGAGTGCGGCTCGACTAGGTTAGCAGCAGAGGGCGGGGGCAGCCGCGGTCATTTGCCACCCCCATGCTGCCTCGAATCCCACCTGGACTAACGCGTTGTCGTGCCATGAGTGCAAAAGTGGTAATTATGTATCTCTTCTCTCCGTTACGTACCAAAGTCGTATTGCCAGCCGTTGCAGTGAGATCTCAGGAGGTGCCGATCCTTATAATGCTAAAAAGTTAAATCTCCCGATGTTGTACGTGACCGTGCGCAGGAGATCTGGCCAGAATGGATACCACTTGAGTGGGCCGAACTGGGCCGCTTTTTCACTCCATTTTGTGACAGTCTGCCCTTGCAATGGAAATCAATCAATTGTTCTGCTCCACTTTTTTTCAAAAAAAAAATCAATTGCTCTGCTAAAAAACCAGTCAATTGCAGTTAAAAAATCAATCACTAGTTAAATTTGCACGGTTTTTTCTACAATATGAAAAGGGAGGAACTAGTGAACCGCTTCCAAGCAGCAAGCTAAGCCCAAGTGAAAAGTTTTGTGGCGTTGTTCTTAGGATTGACATGTCATATAGAATGAAATGAAATATGGATCAAACATCCAATATTGATGGAAAGTTTCATTCTATGGTTCATACACATTTAATTTCATGACTAATAGAGAGTTGGTAACCGTGCTAAGAAAGTTTCATCCCCATAAAACTCACTTCTTCACTCTCATCTTAAAAATATTGCCACATCATGAAAAACGCTTATGTGACTAAACGCAAATGAAGTAATATATCTTCTCTTTTGTTTGTTGTCTTCATGAATGTGGCAGTAATATCTTTCTTTTCTTTTGTTGTCTTCTTGAATGTGGCTTTCCTTTTGCTTATTGCCTTCTTGAATGTGGCTTTTCTTTTGTCTTCTTGAATGTGGTGCCCCGGTGGCAGTTTAGGGCCTGTTTGGATTGACGAATTTTTCACAGGAATTTTGAAGGAGCACATTCATAGGAAAGGAATTGAGTAGGAGCGTTTGGATTGATCTGGAAATAAATAAAAAGCTGACAACGCAGCTTGTTTCCTGTAATCCAAATGCCTCAAACTGTGTCCATTCCTATATTTTGAAATTCTATAGTTTTTCATCAACCTTCCCATTCCTATGTTTTGAAATTCTATAGTTTTCAGTTTTCATCCATCCTAATTCCTGTGTTTCTTCCTACTCTGTTGTTTTGCATCCTCATTCCTATGTTTCTTCCTTGTTCATTTGTTTTGGATTCCTATGTTTCTTCCTATTCATTTGTTTTGTAAACCTCCGTTTCAAACAAGACCTTAGTTAACCAATCTCTGCTATCTTTAAACTCTCTACCCTCTTAGAAAGACAGCTCTAGCCATATTTTCCACCAAAAAAAAACAAATTACACAGTTTTGGTCAACAACGTTAGTTTTTCAAAATTTTCGATCTAAAGACAGCTCAAGGTGGGTTTCTCGCATGCGTTGCACAGTAATTTTTCCCAAAGACAATGACCGACCACTTTGGTGCCCTATGGCCGGCAGCAGCAATCTGACTGAATCTACTAAAGCTGAATAGCGATAGCATGCACGCCTCCGGCAGACCTCAAGTGCTACACCACACACGCGAGCAGAAAGCCAAAGGGGAAAGTCACAGCAATGCTTCAGACCCTAGCATACCCCCATGCAGTAGATCACAATCATCTATAGATCTGAAAGAAAAGAACCCACAACGCCACACCAACACAACGGTCTCCCAATAATGTCATCAGCCAAAGGGAAAAGATGGAAAGGAAGAAGAACAAAATGCTACCAAACCAAGTGTACACAGGTCAGCACGAAGAAGAAAGAGATGCCGTGGGCCGAGCCAAACTCCGGCGCAACACCAATGTATCGCCTGCCTGGCCAAGTGGGAGACCCACAACCCCAAGAAAGGAACCCTATATGTACTGCCACTGCTGCTGATGCCCCCTCAGTCGCTGTAATCAGTGCTGCCACTACATGAGCTGCTGCCATCCCGGCTGTGCTGTGACAGGCCCCTCAGGTGGCCCGGCAGGCTGGCCACGCCGTCGATGCTCTTCTCCCGGAAGAACCTCTCCCTCTCGGCATGCTTTGCAGGTGGTGGCGGGATCAGCGGAGCAGGATCAGGCCTTGCCTCCTCACGGTCCGGCAAACGGATGTTCAGCGCACCCAGTCTCTTGTCGGGGTGAGGCGACTGGATGGTCAGCGGCCGCCGCAGCTTGTCCTCGGGCATGGATCGGAATGACGGCACCGAGTCATCTGTGTAGTCCTGTGACAGAGCTTTCCCCTTCCGCAGTCTGTTTTAGTAGGGAGAGAATTCTGTAAGAGGCTGCCTTCCACCATTCAGAAGGAAAATGGTGCATGATCCTACCTCCGATAGAGACTTTCAGCATCCTCTTCCTCCACTTCCTCCTTTATATTAGAAGCTACTGTTGTTGTCGGGTGAACAGAAAGCAACGCATCATGCCGGACAAGGACCTTATGTAGCTCTTCATTTAGCTCTATAGCTTGTGATACCACCATTTCATCCCTAGCAAATAATAGCGGCAACACAAAACATCAGTGCAGCTGTAGCAGACAGCGACAAGTAACAAACAGGTGATAGATGTGCACAGATATTCCAACACCATGCCAAAGCAACAGTAATAAAACCGGATCCTTACCTTGATGTCATAACAAGGTGGATTATTCGTTGCTTCTGAAACGTACATTGCTCGACAAGATCCAACACAAATTCATCTGTTGCTCCCTACAAGAACACAGCGCTAGGGCATAAGTTATACAGAGTAAAAGCACTTTAGCAACACAGCAAGAGGATAAAGAGGTGCAAAAATCCAACAAGCAATCAAACTAGAGAAGGATGCAGATATATTGATGATGTGGATATTAATTTAACACATACCTCAGGGTGCCTAGGATCCATAGAATTAAGCACATCCCTCAATACTTCCATGACACTAGAGGCTTTCTGGACTATACTGAAAAACATCAAAATGCGCTGTTAGAACATAGGAATAATAATCCATAAAGATGAGGCAAATTTTGTCGCATCCAGATCCAGTTATACTGTCCTAAGTACTATATCAATAATGAAAGGTATCACAGATGCTAAGCACGGCATCCTGAGGACACCTGTGCTGCACAGAACTTATCGTGCCATAAATCCCCCCCAGAAGAGATGTATATAACTACCATGGAATAGAAAAAAGAAAACAACACATGACATTAACAAGTGACACACCAATTCCAAAAGAAAATCAAAATCTACAACCAACTGCGTACCAATGATTATTCCACCACATGCTGCAACTCCACACTATATGATGTACATCGTCATAGTGACTCATACCATACAGCTCGAGATTAACATATCAGTGCCAAGAAAGTACCTTGCATCAGGAGCAGGCTGAGTGTGCACTTCCTGTTGAGCTTCATTCAATCGGGTCAACAAACTTTCATTATTTCGTTCTGTTCTCGTCTCGGGGACTGGCACTTCTGCTCGTGTGACAACAACATTTGGGCGATTTGAAAATTGCACACCAGCAGACTATGGAGGCAAGATAAATGATAGCTTCAGCTATATATCATAATAAACACTGCAACAACCAAAAAACAGCTACTTTCTATTGTAAGCTAACAACAAAAGAATATGTTGAAGAGAAGAAATGTTCTGCACATATTGGAGTCATAGAAGTGGTTAAGGAATAAATATTGCAACCACCAAGCAAACAACAGCACCACAGAAGTATGTATGACACTTTTATGACTCTTCACATATTTATCAATAAATCGACAAACAATTTGCACATGCGTTTCACTTGAGCAAGAAAAAAAACTTCTAGTTAAAAGGAATAAACACACCAACAGTTAAACATAGTGCTACCAAAATTCTCAACACAAATACATGGGAAGAAACAAAGGAAACCAAGCAAAAGAAGTAAACTGTAAATATGATACCTACCACCAACTCATAGTATGCCTCATAGTACTGAGGAAACTTTGCTTTAGCTCCACCAAGGGATGTTTGTGTAGCATCTAACAGAAGAAATATTTTTTCTCGAACTGGTAAATCCGTCTGCAACCAAGATAGCGTATTATGTCAACATCAATTGGTAAAGTTTCAAATGAGAACAGGTTTCACAATTGTCATCCTAAATTCAGTGAAAAAGAAGTTACCTTTTTCTTCACTATCTTCACAAGTATCGGAAGAAGCCCATTATCGATGACCTGCCTATGGATAGGCTCTCCACAATTATTCAAAAGCATCTCCAATAGCTGAAACAAATAGCAGACTAAAAGTTAATCATAGAAACACATCTGCACATTCTGTAATGATCTAATTAAAATTTTTAAAATGAAAAATGATAGGCCATTTAGGTACAGTGACATCAGGACCAAAACCTAGATTCACAGTTCAGAAAATTCAAGACGTAAATATGAAGCGCAGCGGCAGAATTAACTCAGCAGACAAGAAAACATCTGAAGTACTACCATGCCCGCTTTTACATCAAATGAACAGTAACCATTAGCAAGAGTAGCTCTTTTTGCTTTCATGGAGTTTTCCATTGTGGGTGACTGGGTGAGCAAAAGTACAAGTCGTCCTCCCTTCTTACATGTCTATGATTCATGATCAAATATAAAAGGAATGTGTCCCTGTGTCTAGCATAGTCATCTAGATACTTATAGCACACCAGTTGATCGGGGAATCGGGATCCAAGAGGGCTGCTGCTGTGAAAATAACTCACCATAACAGCAAAGAGTTGAGTGCTCTTGCTCCTGCTCCCTATAGACTTTTTTATGGACTTGATCACATCCTTCGCTTTCCTGGTGACAGTAACAGGGAACAGAAAATTAACACATCATTCAAGTAAACAAAAAACACCCTTTCCAAATGGCAACCCATGAACCACCACTTATATGCAAAAAAAATCATAGCCAACTGGCAACGAAAAACTGGTAGCACTTCCAGATCAATTCACCGTACACTCAAAAGAAATGACAATAATAAGAGAGTACAATATCTAATTCATCGTCACAGCCTTCAACCAGCAAAGTTCCAATGCTACTCGGTAACCAATGGTTCCGAAAGGGGAAAAAACAGGGGGAGAAAGGGAACAGAAAGGGGGGAATGGCAAGCATACCCAGGATCCTGCGCCACGAGCTCGCAGATTTCGATGTTCTTTGCCCAATCCATCTCCTTGAGCTTGTCACTCGTCGCCGCCTTCACCATTTCCGCAGCCATCTTCTCCCCGTGCGCCTCCTTCACTCTATTACCCCTCCTCCTCTCACTCACGAGCAAATCCAGGCCCGTACTCCACAGCGCCGGGCGAGGAAAAGGGCGAGAAGAAATCCCTGCCTCCTGCAACGAAGCCATTCCGAGCGTAAAGATCGCGCTTTTGAGCATAAACCGCAGCCTGCGAGCAAGGAAAGAAGCATTCTGCCCGAGCCGAAAGAACGAGGAGAGGGAGATGCAATCTGGAGCTACAAGATCACATCGGCGGGAGCAGAAAGCGAGGGAAGTGGTAGCGCGCACGAACCTAGATCGGCCGCAGGTGCACCCGCGACGCGACGCGCTGCTAGTGGATTTTGGCTGGCGACGGCGGTGGCGCGGCCATGGCGCCGGCGGCACACGCAGTGATCTCAGTCGGAGGAGGACGCGGCCGAGGCGGGTGGGAGAAGTCTGGAAGCTAGGGATTAAGGAAAAGACATGTCTTGTCCTTTTACAGATTACACCCTGAAATTTTCTGATATGGGCTTGTCGGTACCAATTGACTTCTGTGTCTCTGCCGCCACGTCATCCGGTTAACCACCTGACTGAAATTTTCCACGCAATTCTTGCTCCGTCCAACTTCCTCAGTAGAGCATGTTTTTCACTTTTTTTTTTGTCTATTTACCAAATAAGACAAAAGTGTTATTCATCGAGGTTGAAAAAACTTTCAAACTAATTTTGGCCTCAGTAGAAATTTTTTTCACTTTGGGCTGTTTAGTTCACATCGATTCTTCCGAATTTGACACTATGCAAAAAAGATTCCCGTCAATTAAACTATAAATATGCAAACTAAATGTTACGAAATTAAAAACTAATTGCACAGTTTAGTTGTACTTTACGAGAGACGAATCTTTTAAGCATAATTAGACAACGATTGAACAATTATTACTAAATAAAAAAAACAATAAAAAGATGCTTTTGCAATCAAGACCTCCTCCAACTAACGTGACCTTTTTTTTTTTGTCTATTGCATTCCCAAAAAAAATTTTTCAAGATTCCTCTCACATCGAATCTTTGGGCGATGCATGAAGCATTAAATATAATAAAACTAAACAGCATCATTTTTTTTTCTTACGTAACAACGAAAAATTGTGTCATCCTCACAATGCTTTAGTTAAGAAAGAGTTGAAGAAACAACGTTTTACTAGAAACCAAAACTGCAATATTGTTAACCCCTATAAGTTCTACGAGATTACACGATGTCTTGTGAGTAGAAAAATCATATTTAGATGCAAAAGTATTTTTGAGCTTTATAAAAAAAATACCATGGTTTTAAAAAATACATTGTTTTAAGAGCACCATGAAATTGTTTGATGCAACAAACTTTATACATATAGTTTTAAAATGATAGTTTTACTCAAACTGTAGGATTTTGAAATTTGAAAAAGTCCACTTTATATCTCTTTTTTTCTAAACAATGGTTTGACATACCTACGAATTCTAAAACTATAGTTTCTTGATATCCTAGTTTCTTAATAGTAATCGGGGTTGTACCAAATATAAACAGTCATTTTGGTAAGTCCTATAATCCTGGCAGCATCAACTCGTGTTCAATGGTTCAACCCTGCATACCATATACACTCATGAGACCTGAGGCCTGTTCGCTTGGAGGAATTATGGAGGAATTTGAATGGTTTGGAGAAATGCTGGAGAAATTTATGAGAGAAAAACACTGTTTCGAATGAAAAAAGAAGCGGATCAAGCCAGGTTTAAGAGCACGCGAACGAGCCCTGATTATATCGTCCTACATGGATATCAATAAATTGATCGGTCACCCACCACATACAGGCATTACTAATACAGTTTAGAATTTTTTTTGTCATACAGGAGTTTAAACTATTTACAAACCAGCTCTAAAGATACTATGTACTAGTACTTAGCAAATGCTATGCGAAGATGTCAAATCTCTGGTTAAGGACGATATCAAACTATAAAGATTAATAACACGTAAGATCCTCTCTTTTTCATTGCGTGGTGAAACCACTTTTAGTCTCATCCATCGTCCATTCAAATCAAATCAAAAAGAAAATAAAGTCACTGTCAAAGAATCGAATCTGGATTTCTGAGCTTGGTCCATTAACCGTGTGTTCTCCGGCGCCTGCGTGTCTGGCTGTCTGCATGCAAAGGGATGGAAAAGTTGACCGACGACCATCTGGAACCGGTCCACTAACGAAGTAGAAACAAATAGCACAAAACCACAGGGTCCTGCGCGCAAAACCGCGGGGCAACAAAAAGCGAGAGCGGGGGCAGGGAGGCCGCGTGCGACAGCTCGTGACGGCGTGTGCGTTCCGCTCACCAGGTGGGCCCCACCAGGTCCACGCCGCCCGACGCGCCGTGTGCCCGCCACGTGGGGCCGCCGGACGCGCCGTGGACCCGGCGCCGGTGTGGGAGGGCCCTCGGGGCCCAGCGGCGAGTGGCCCGCGCGGGGGCGGCACGTGGGTGGGCCCCGGCCCGGCCGGCGCCGCGCCTCGCTGCTTGCAGCGCTAGTGCTAGCCTGGACGCGGGCGAGCAGGCGGGGGCGCGTGCGCGGACACGCGGGTGGGTGGGTTGGGACGCTGGATGGCGGGGCCCACGTGGCAGTGTGGGGGTCTCGCGCGTGTCATTTGCGCGTGGACAGCAAGGATAGAGCTGGTGATGTGGCTGGGCCTCGAATGAATGAAATGAAGGAAATTGCTTGATGTCACAACAGTCCGGCAGCAGCAAATTAGAGCAACCAATCACACTCAGGATGTTCTTCATCATCAGATCACGGATGAATGGAACAGTGTCGAAGGAGGAAACAAGAGCTCATTAGACCTTCTTTTTAAGTAAACTTTTTTTTCTTTATACTGTCACAAGTAATGCTTAAGTAGCAAAAGGAGTCGTCGTCTCTGAATTAATGCGGACGACAACCGTTTGGAAATTGGAAGCTCGATAGTAGGAGTAATTAACTAGGTTGGTTGGTGGTAAATCGGTTTCGATAGATTAGTTGACAAGGTATGTCCATACTTATGGTGTGTCTAATGTCTATATGCATGACTGCTTTTTATGATAACCGAGGACAAAAGTGCATGACATGGACACACACCGGAGAAAGAAGAGGCCGCCGGTGGGAGTTAAGCGTCATTGTCATGTGGGTGTAGCTAAATAGCACAAGCACAAGGTGGCGGACAGAGTTGAGGTTTCAAGGCTGCTAGAGGAGCAAAGACCAACTCATCCCATGGATGGAGCTGCTAGAAGATAGACAAGTAATCTACTCCCTCCGTCCCTTATTATTTGTCGTTTTGGGTTTTCGTGTCATAACTTTGACTAGATTTATAAAAAATACGTGCAACATTTGTATCTTTAAATAAATTTATTAAAAAATAAATTCAAAGATCTATCTAATGATATCAATTATGCATCATAAATATTAATATTTTTTATTTAAAATTAATCAAAGTTATTTCTCGGGAAGCGAAAAGACAGATATTTAGGGACGGATGGAGTATCTATCTGTAATCTACGCCCTGTTCGTATGGGCTTGTTTGGCTGATAAGCCATGACTGAAATTATTGTTGGCTCATTTGGTATGAGAGAAAAATACTGTTCGTTGACTGAAAATGTACGGCTTATAAGCCAAACAAACCAAATGAGTGTTCGGCTGAGACTTAAAAACACTGTTCATGTTGATTTTTTACTATTTATACTGTTTTTTTTAGATAAAAACACTGCTTTATCTGGAAAAAAAAAAGCCAGCCAGCCAAATCTGTTTAGCCGAACACACCAAAGCGAACATGCCGCTAATTCGTTCGTGGTTTCCGGCGTTGTTATATATAAAAATAACAACAATGATGATAGATCCTCCTTGGTTGTGGTAGTTAGATTTAATAATATACGTTGTAAGTTTAGGGGCTTGTAAGTTTAGGGGCTGTCTGGAAGTCCTAGCTAGGACTTTGCTCCTCCAACTTGTGCACTGTTTTGTGATACTATTCATCAAAGTTGTTTTTCTCTCTTCTTCAAATTAACTAAGAACAGGAAAGAACCACTATTTTTTTTGGCTTCTCTGGCGCCTCCGCCATTGAGCCAGAGCCGAGAAGGAGCCCGAGCAAACAAGTCCTTCCTACTACTTTTATTACTACTACTTTTATATATATTACTAAATTGATATGATATATATTACTCTCTCCATCCATAAAAAAAATACAATTATGAGATCCGTGCTGGTCAAACTAGTTCAAGTTTGATAAAGTTTATAGTAAATAGTATTAGTTTTATGTCTACAAATAAATTTATTGTGAAAATATATTATATAACAAATCTAATGGTATTTATTTTATATCACAAATGTTAGTGCTTTTTATATAAAATTTAGTTAAAGTTTAAATTTGACTCTTTGAAAAGTAAAAATTGTATTTTTTCCCCGGAGGGAGTACTAATTTGGTAGCACAGTAGCAGTGACATATTGGCAATTTGGCACTTTGTGTTTATGGGCACCAACCACCAATGCAACGACGTAAGTACGTAACCGTACCAGTACGTTGATGTCGGTGTGTGTGCACCGGAAGCACTGAGCCCGCTCGGTTGGTTTCTGGACTTCGTCTTATAAGCTCGGCGCACGTTGGTTTATTATATAAAAAAATATTATCGACTGGCTAGTAAATTCTGATCGAAACCAATCAACGAACAGCCTAATTATCTAAGCTACCGGATTAAAGTCCTAAAGGAAGCACAAGCACATGTACGACCGCCTACTGCCTAGTTGAGTCGAGTCAGTCCGCCGTTAGTCAACTCATGCTAATTAGTACTAGTTTGGCACTTGTCAAATTAAAGTAGTTTATGTTGCTTGATGTTGCGATGGTTTATGGGCTGATAAGCATAGTTTGTGCTGGTTTGTTGTGAGAGAAAGACGTTATGAGCTAGGCTGATAAACCTTGACTGAAACTAACAAACGAACAGGCTAAACATCTACGTAAAATGCATGATCCAGTACCGAAAAGAAAGAGAAGGGTCGGTCAGATTGTCACTTCATCTCAACGGCCGTCGTGGAGTCGTCATGTTCGATTAGCTTATAAGCCGTATTTTTTCAGCCAATGAACAATATTTTTCTCTCATATTAAATTAGCCAATAGTACTTTCAGCCATGGCTTATCAGTCAAACGAACCGGACAACTGCTCATCCCCACTCTGCTCTTGGTGGCTGTGTTTTCCTTCTCCATCGATCCATTCTGTTCATGTCGTTCGAGCCTCTGATTCCAATATATATACTCCATACCACGGCAATGTTCGTCCATGTTCATCTTTCTTAACCAACCCTCCACTGTCAAGGTAAATAGGTATACTACACCTACATCGTGTTTCTGTTCTAGTTGTGCGTTAGCCGGCCTGACCATGGAGAATCAATTAACCTAGTCGATCCTGGGCAATGACGAAGGTCCCTACCTATGTTTGCTAATTTAGCTAGTGTTACTTCATCATCCAGTCACAAATATTAAGTTATCTCACTACTCCAAGTCCGTCCGTGGATCATCGTGGGGTCTAAATCCAGCATCACTGTTATAACCGGACTTGACAGAGGGTAACCTAATATGCAGGGATGATAGACTTGGCAGCTCTTGGGTAAATTTGATGGTGTAGTTTCATAAATCAATTATACTTTCGCTGCATTTTGTAACCAAAAGTTTTAGCCCAAGCTGTGTTTGGAAGCCGTGTTAATATCACAATTGTCACTTAATACATAGCCACATCTGGATTTGTCAGGTGTTAGCTCTAAGTACTCCGTTGAGTATAAGTAGCTCAGACAGTCAGCAGTCTGAGCTACTAGCAGCAGTAGTAGGCCAGTAGCAGAGCACTACTGATCCATCCAGATCCAGCTACCAGCCCATGGTAAGACAACATCTATGGTCTACCGTCAGTATAAATCAGTTTCATTATTACTGCTTCTCTGTGATTTGGTGCCTAGTACTATCGACAGATAGTACTGTATGCAGTGCTGTCAGTAAAATCACCTGCCGCAACAACTACGGAGTACCTGCATTGCCAACAACGTACGTACACACAATGACTGGGGACTGGCCATGCTTTGCAACCAACGAATTGCTGGTAGTTAATGTGACAGTGATGCTGATTCATTAAGGAGGTCAAAATGGTGCAGCAACATTTCTCTGTCCGAGCTGTTAGAATGTTACTGTATCATCATCTAGTAAACCGGTGATGCGGTGGTCAAAAAAGAATTCACTGCGGTTTATATATCTCTATATCTATCTGCTGCTAAAAAGTTGTTTAAATGTAAAGAACGAGCTCAGAACCATAATGTTGATTGCCCCATTCATTTTCTGGGCCTCCAACAATGCGGCTTTGGGCCCAACACCAACGCTGGCAAGACCGCAAGAGACCACAGTTACCATGGGCCCCAGAAAGTGCCAGGCTGCTTGGGCCGCCTCGAGGCCATGTGGCTCACAGCCGCAGGCCGCACCTAAGTCATTTCTGCCTCTCTAAAGTCTAAACTGTGGTGCTCCTAAAAAAGAAGGTCTAAACTGTGAATTGAAAAATGAGACAATCTGCTTTTTTTTTTAAATCCTACATAAAATCATTTAAGTTACCTCTTCCCTCTGGTTAAAAATGGTTTTAAAAGTGGTTTTTGTCATTTTCAATTTAAAAATTATAGTGAACACTTAATAAGGTTTGTATATACTAGTTCCTAAATAAATTGGCCATCATTTAAAAAAAATACATGTAGTTTTCACACCATGTGAATTACTTCTTCCGTTCTAAATTATAAGACATCTTGACTTTTTTCTAGATATATAAGCTTTTCTATGCGCTATGCATCTAGAATAATTTGGAGCAGAGGGAATATATATTATGAAAGCATTTATCATAGCTAAAAACATATGTTGTTAACCTATACATTTTTTGTTAAAATTGATGGTCAAATATGAAAATATTTGCCTTAGTACAAAGCTAACATAGCATGTAAAAAAACGGAGGGAGTATACATAGATGATGGTTCATGCATATCCATCCACACTTCCTTTTTTTTCCTATACTTCTTTCTTTTCTTGCGAAACCACACTTCTTGTTCTTTACAACTCTACAGGCAACAACTTCTGTACTAGTTCAGCTAGCTTATCCACTTCTTACCACTGCATTACAACTTTCCATTTGTCTTTATGTATTTTCCTAATTTCCTTTGCTTTTCTTCTTTGTTTCCTAGTACAATGACACAAGAAAGGGCTAATCTAATCAACAACGTCACTGCTACTGGAGAACAAGAACACAAATAAGATCAGCCGAGAATCTAGCAAAGGCTGGGAAGAGGGTTTCTCAACAAACGATCCAGTTCAATCATTGCGTGAACACCGTCATCATCTCATATCTAATCCTACCCTCCATTCGTCACCAGACTCTCTCTGCTCGCTGCTTCTTGTTCTTCATTCAGATTCCTTGTTCATTCAGATTCAGATTGTTTGTTCATTCAAACTCCTCAAAAGAATAATGTGGATTCATCATACAGCTAGCCCCTCCACCTCCACTGTTTAAAAATGCAGCCAGGACACCGGTCCTAATACTATTGCCTCACACGTCATTTTGTAAGATTACCGAACATGGAACATCACTGATTGCTCGATGTTTACTGACAACATTGAAACCTGCAAACAGCAGAAACTTTAAGAGAGAATTCCTTATTTAACACTGGGAAAATGACTCGTTCCTTTTTTGGCCTTAAAATTTTCTTCGTTCCCTATTTGACACTCACTTCAACTTTCATCCCTAATTTGACACTACCGTCAAATCCGTTAGCTAACGGTGTTAACTGGCTGTTAAAAAGACGCTTTTGCCCCTAGAAAAAAAAAGCGACGACGCAAATTTGAGAGGAAAAAAACCTGCGCCTTTTTTTTTGCAGCTGGGCGCATGCATCAGAGACGGACGCAGGTTTTTTTTCCCTCTCAAATTTGCTTCGCCACTTTTTTTCTAGGGGCAAAAACGTCTTTTTAATAGCCAGTTAACACCGTTAGCTAACGGATTTGACGGTAGTGTCAAATTAGGGATGAAAGTTGAGGTGAGTGTCAAATAGGGAACGAAGAAAATTTCAGGACCAAAAGAGGAACGAGTCATTTTCTCGGTGTCAAATAAGAAATTCTCTCAAACTTTAATCTCTAAGTTTCCTTCGATCTTATTATCACAACAATGCTATCTCTTCTCTACAACTAGAAAATTTACAGCTCAATCGTCCAACGGCAGAACGAAACTCACCTGCGACAATTACCGTCGGGCGCTCCCACGATTCCCTCCGTATCGGGCCCACCGGCGCTCCCATTGCTCGTTCGCACGGTGGAACCGGTCTCTACGCCGCCGTCGCCCATCCCGATCCGGCTACGCCGCCGCCGGAAGGCCCCACAGCCATGCGTAAACTTTCCCCTTCTCCCACAGCTCCATCCACATGGCCTCCTCCCGTGGCAGTGGCAACGCATCCTGGTACCAGCGAGGAAGTGCGCTGCCTCCACAGGAAACGGCCAGATCCAATGATGGCGTGGGCGTCCTCGCTCCTCGAGGCACGGGTGACCCCCCTCCGAGATCCATGACGACGCGGGTGAGTCTCTTTCTGAGGAGGTGGTGGGAGGAGCATCGGTGGTGCTAGAGTTGCTGCTCGCGGCCGTGGTGCTTTGTGGGGGCATGCCGGGGGGAGCACGAGGCCGCCGGAGCCGGGTGGCAGGCGGGGAAGGAGGAGGATGCCACGGCGGCGCTAGGGAGATGGAGATGAGCTGCCCCACGGATGTCCGCCACGTCGCCAGGTCACCTTCGACTGCTTTCATGGATTCCTCGACCTCCTGTCAAGTTCAAGGATGACCTCCCCCAGCACTAGCGTCAGCGTTTCAGTGTCTCGACCTCAATCAGTGCAATGCAGCCTGTTCATTTGTTTCTTTACTTTTAAATTTTGTTTGACAATTATAGTTATCCAACTACACGTTTCAGTTCGGTGATAAACTGAAATTAACCGAATTACAAGCCAATACCAACATCTTTCCTTCTTTTTTTTTATCTTGTGACGCTCACAGATTGTAACAAACGTGCGGGACAAAATAGGCTGAGCTACTGAGTTCAGTTCTAGACTGTTGCAATACATTCTTGTTTTTTTTATTTGGTTCAAACTAATGTTTGAAAACTGAAACTGTGGCTCACCTGTATAGGATAACACGTACAAATTCAGCAGTATGACATGTAGATCTTCCAGTATAGGTGTGTTCCTTCTGTCTATTGTTCTACATAGCTATACCTTCTTGAGTAGTGGTATTGCCATGGCATAGATGTGTAGCAGCTACTTATAGTTAATTGTCTGTTTGCTTTGGTTGAGAATGTCAGCACATCAAGTGTTCCATCACAAATCAAGTTTGTGCTGTAGTAGAGTGCAGACAAGTTACTCAGTCAGACTCTAGAGTACCACAAGTTTCTCCATTGCCTTCAGATAGTTGATTAGATATAGAGATGATAATTCATGACCAAATGATTGATCGATTTGAATATTATTTTGTTTTTATATGGCAGCCGTTCTACTTGTCGCTTAAAAAGCAAGAGGTTGTTACCGATTGCACTTGTAGATTCAATACTTTGAGTTTGTTTAGATAATCAAGCAATGCAATGCATGTGGGTTGGCTTTCTGCATGTACCATTTTCTTTTGTTTCCTGGTGCAGGATAGGTTTGTTAACGCACTGCCATAATCCGTCGCTCTCATGTTTAACTGACAGATTACCAGTGAGTAAAAAGATAGAGAATTCGTTTTTTTTCTTTCTTTCCGACAACATGCTGGAGGGCAGCGTACCTTTATACTCATGATATGAATGGTGTTCAAGATTGGGAACAACAAGGAACTTCCGCCAATATTATATCACCTTTTGGAGCACTGCAAGGACTTCATTAGGAAGTGATCCATCTCATGGTCCAACGTCAGTTGAGCTTTTGCAACACCTGTTCATAAAAGGGCGTACCCAGTGCAGAGAGCTCCCGCTCTGTGCGGGATTTGGGGAAGGGTGTCAGTGGCAAGCCTTACCCTTGCCTGTGCAATGCGAGTAGACCACGACTCGAACCCGGGACCTTCCGGTCACAGGCGGTAAGACTCTACCGCTTGCACCAGGCCCGCCCTTCTTGCAACACCTGTTCATACAAAATGGAATTTCCTTTGAGAAATCTATAGCTCCTAATCCTTTGGAACATATGGCTGACATCCTGAAGACAAAAGCCCAAGGTGCCACCTGAATACTACTATTCTCAATTGATTCTTCAGCTCAAAACTAATATTTTGAGCCAATGCAATTCAAGTCAACGAAGGTATGCCCTAATCCTAAATTTACTCTACATCTATTTTACAATGCATATTCATTTACACACCTATGTAGGATCAAACTATTATAAAGCACATGCAGACTCAGTGTCATACCTTTCTAGCTGCTAGGAACGTGTAGTGTTAATGCAACATTGTTCTGAATATTTTCTCCTTCACTTTGTGTCCTTTGATCATTCTATTGTTTTTTACCGTGCGAATTAAAAATAATCTGATTTCTACTCTGATATTTGTGTTAGATGTCGTCTTATATGCGTGGTTCGTGCAGCGATGCACCTGTTTGTCATAGTTCATATTTATCTAGCATGTACAGAGATTTGCTTGCATCTGTTTTGTATTTCAACTTTAACTAATTGAACATGACAGTTATCGAAGATACTAAAGATTTTTTTTAAAAAAATTCTCATGTTCTGTGATTGCAGATTCTACCTATTCCTACACGGCGGAGCAAGTCTCCTTATCATACTAAATTGGCATGCTAACAAGTGTCATGCTAACAAGTGTCAAATGATGGGACTGTATATATTGGATTTCCATACTGAATCACTTAAGGACCAAAATCAGTAACTCCCCATTTGTATACCCCTCACCCTGATATGTAACATATTCTTGGCGTCCTGATGCCAGTGTACAGAAGGAATCTCAATTCTCAACTAGGAGCCTAGATTTAGCCATTCAACAATCAGTGCCAGTTTATCGGTTCCTCCACAGTTAAATATCTCACCCATGGTTGAGGTGGTGTTGCAAGTCCATTCAGCATTGATGAAATAATTTTGTATCGACAAACTGAGCCAATTCAGTGCCAGCTTCTCGGAATTTGTTCTCTATAAAATTGGATTGATTCCTATGAAATTCTTACACAATTCATGTGATTACTTTGTAACTTTCTATACAGTAATGCCACACGGGGCCCACCTATAACATTTGCTAATCTTAACAAGTTCATAGAACTACTTGTTCCTTTGTTCCGACAACTTTATGCTTATATTGCTCAGTTCTAAATTAGGGTTGATTAAATCAGCTAAATCATTGCGGCTATTTTTATTTGGTAATTCTATACTACAAAACAAAACTAATTGATTCGATCAGTGTTATAAAAATAAAGCAAAGCCGAGTACAACATACTTTTTAGAAAAAAGGTATCCCATTCCAAATTATAAAGCTACAAATTGTATATGGGACACTTTCTAATTTCATATTTGACTTTGCATGAGGATGGCTAAAGGATACGAAATGACTTTGTGATCTAGCTATTGGCTTACGATGGTAATTTTAGGGGAATTTTAATTCCTAAAGGAGTGCAAGACTATCTTAAGCTTTATGTTGAAAATTCTTGGAAAATTTTAATACCTAAAGGAGTGATCTTAAGCATATCATAAACCGGAAGTGGTAGAATAGATAGTTGTAAGGAACTAAATTGTTTCAATTTCACATTAAAACTTGATTTATATTTTAATTGTCCATCTTCTTGAAAACTCATATAATATTGATGTTCTGAACATCACACTCGAAATATTGTTTTTTGTAACAATATAACACGAGTTCATAGTTATATTATCGTAGTATTTTTTTTCCGTTGCAACTTACGGGCATTTACCTAGTGCTAGTATTATATATACATGGGTGCTCCCCGGGTCAAATAGAGTAGTATGTAATTCTAAGTTTGAAACAAGTCATCTTTTTTCTTAAAAAATGGCCAAGTATATAGAAAATAATATCAACATATTTGTCTCCAAATATATTTAGTATAAAAATATATTCTATAATTAGTCTAATGACACTTAATCGATATTATAAATGTTAGTATTTTCTTATAAATTTGGTCAAATTTGAAGTGAGAATTGCATTATATCTTTTGAGACAGATCAGGAAGTACATCCAAGTCCGCTCTCATGAGGTAGCAAAGCAAGTAAGCAACCATGCTCTCATCTCATAGGCCACATGTAAACTGATGAAGTCATGTGATGTGATGCACACATACTATTCTAGGTCTGTGAGGTCGATTGCCATTGGTTCAAAATCACAAAGAAGGTGCCGTGCAGGAGGCACCCAGCTAGCCTATACTACTGTATGTCTCGTTGCATGCCTATATTCTTTCATTGCTGATATTATATATACTCTCCAATCTCCATGACAGATGGCGATCGTAGTTTTCTCCAATTTAATTACAGTCCTAGTATTGCTTGACTTTGCTTTGGCCAATGTGTGGTCAGGTCAAATTGCCCTGGGAGCAGATTTCTGTGGGTTCACCTGCTTTACCCGCGGATTGTTTTTTTGGCACACTCCCCTCAATTAACATTTGGTAGGGCGCTAAGGTTTTAATCTTTCACAAGTCATGCCGCCATGGTCACATACTCTCATGCCGATGTTATTGAGCTATTTGACTGAGAGATTCACAAGGATGGATGTAATTAAATTAACTACTGTATCCTGTTAGCTAGCTTAGCTTAGCTGCAGTAGCCTAGCCCACTGAATACTGATGGATCATCCAAGTGGAAAATGTAACCATCAGGGTACATACATAAACTCCTGTCAGGAATAATCCGTTTCTGTGATGAACGCATGGATCTGGCCGTGGGTTAGCTGGGCAGGAAAGGATGTTAGAAAAGACAAGGGCCAACATCTCAAGGCTCTGGAATAACTGACCAAAGCTCAGCTTCAGTTATTTATTGGTTCCCAGTTGCCCATTGACAAAACAAAATGTTTGTGCCTGTGCATCACTGCATCAGCAAACAAGAATACGGCATTATCCGATGGAGCTGTATTAAATTGCAGGAAAGAAGAGTTCAAGAGGGACTAAGTATGGTTCATTCTCTGTCTCAGAAACTCTGCCACTGCATTTTCTTTTCTTTTCTTGTGGTCACATTCACACCAATGGGACTTATCATGAGATTTGTTTAAGCCCACTGTCATTGCAATAAACAAAACCTACTTAACTGACATGTAGAGAAGTCCAAGAATTAATGTACTACTTTACCTTCAAGAATCTATATTTTTCTTGGTTCAAAAAAAGAATCTATATTTCCACTGGCTGGAGTTTGGGCGTAGGTTGCCAAAAGTTTTCACCAACAATCATGCATATAAAAAGAGATTATATTAGTATAACAAGTACACGGCAATGCGTGAATGTTAATAAACAAGTCCATCCCGGCCAACTGCATCGAGCAATTAAAATCATCTCCCAGCCGAGTAGGGACAGGATCCACCACCCATTTTTTACTCTCAATTATTCCCCATTGGCTGTTCTGACTTGACATAGAGAGGGATGCGATGAACAACACCAAGACACCACTTTTTTTTTCCTAAAAAAAGAAAGAAAGAAGAAAAGGACAGAAACTAGAAGTTGACCCCATCATTTGTCCCAAGAAATGTCAGCAAATGAGCTTGCATCTGTGTGTATAAGTAGTGGATTAACCGAGGCACAGGGTGGTTCAGGTGATAAGGAAGGTAGTGGTAGGAGGATAGATGGAGAGGAAACGGAAGGAGATGGAGAAGGGCAAGTCTGAACTGAGACTGGCCATGGAGGAGCTCCGTATGTGCAGTCCAGGAGATGGGGAGGAGGAGCAGGTGCAGGTGCAGCAGGTGAAAGTGCAGGAGCAGCCCAAGTCATCCACCATGGACCTCCTCTCTGTCTCCAAGCAGCTCATCCATGTCCTTGGTTCGTAACTGACTATGCTCTGTCAGATTCAAGTTCTGTACTGAAAGATTTCCATTTCAGTTGGGATTATTTCGATCGGTTGTCAGGCAGTTTCAGCAGGTCTAATGTGTCTTTATTTTCTTCATATACAGTATGTTATGTATTACTTTGTTCAGATAGGTTCCTGTGTTCAGGACAACGATGTGATGTTATTGTTCTGAGTCTTACTTTGCATTGAACAAAAGAAAGGAAAATTGGTTGTTTCTGTATGCAGGTTCTGTGTGCATGTGTTGTGGGTCAGGTTTAGCATTCCTCATTGTGTTGTCATATATGGGATGTGAGAATTTGCATACACCCTTTATGCCCTGTTGGATTCTTGGAGGGAATGGATAACTAAATAAGTGGCCCAGAGGCATTTGACCTTTTTCTGTCATGATGCCGCCAAATTGGACATGGAATTACCCATGCAAAATGTGCTGGGGGGGGGGGCAGGGGGCATGGGGGATGGGATTTTAAAATCTCCTTCTCTGACAGCTATTTCTTTTAGGTTGGCACAGTATGATGTAGTGTCATATGCCTTCCCAAATGCTCTCTTTTTCAGACATCAAAGTGCTAGTTATTAACTTGTTTTGGGGATGCCAAAGTAACATATGCCATTCAGCTTTTTTTTTCATGTGCTACTCTCTCCACTATATATCTCTCTGAAAAATCAGATTAGACTGACAAACTCTACCTTCTGTTCGATGAAGACGAGATTGGACCGACTTTGCTAGTCCTGAGGCAGGACATTCAGGAAAATGTTCAGGTAACCCTTCTGCACTGAGCATGCCACTTCATGTACAGACTTATTCCCAGGGTGCTCTGCAGTTGTCATCGATTCATTTGCATCTGTCCGAATCACTAACCTAAAATTAGCTCTCGATCTCCCTCCCGTAGAGATTACAAGATCTGCATGAAAGAGACTCTTCCAAATATGCGAGCTTGATGGCGATAGTTACCGAGGAAATGGAGCAAGGGACAGCAAAGAAGACCAAAAGCTGCACCAGAGCTATCATCTGGCTGTCTAGGTCAATAAATTTCTCAAAATATTTACTGGAGAGGCTGCTGAAAACTCCTGAGTCGAGCCTGGAAGAGATTGTCGAAGAAGCCTATGGAAATACTCTGAAGCCATGGCATGGCTGGATCTCATCAGCTGCTTACAAGGTATCACCTGAACATTTATTTCTGATTTTTTTTTTGTTTGCAGACACACTTGTTTGTTGTTTACATTCGTGATCATGCTTGCTGAGCTGATTGTGCGATAGATTAATAGGTTTGATTTTGTTCACTGACCTAATCTGTTGAGCATAGTTGTCAGGTAGCACTGAAGCTCATCCCAGAAAGAGAATTCTTCATAGCACTGCTGATGGGTAACTGTCAAGACTTTGAGGATCTTGCAGAAGATGCCAAGATGCTGTCCTATGCTGTCCAGCCCCTGTTAGAGGAGATCGATGCAATTTCGGTTAGGGCTTCGAACTTCACGTCTGTTTGCTGAGATTAATTAAAGTTGCAATGAAAGATAAGAATTTCTTGCTCATGGAGTCTATGATTTGCAGGCTAAGCACAACTTGGACAAGATGAAATCCTCTTAGGACACAAGGATTTTGCCGATCACCTGATGACTGTACATAGCTGCATCACCTGACCTTGCCTCGTGCTTGTAAAAGTGAAAGGTTTAATTTTGCTTGTAGATTTCTAGTGACAAATTGAATGTGGGAAAAAAAAAGTGTTGAGTGTGTCCCTGTCCCTGTAGTTTTAGACTTTTACAGTTTTAGTGCATGTATACCCCTCATGACCCAGGCTCAGAGTCCTCTTAAGCTCATGGTGCATGTTTTCTTCAAAATCACCTACTTCTTCCTAGCTAGATACTCAGATGTGGATCTTCTTGAAATACAGAGGAATGGTATGTTTGATACTTCTTCCCCGCCCTTCTGTTTTCGCTGATTCCAGAGAACAAACACATCTGAAATCCAGAGGAAGTTTTTCCTTTTCAGAATAAATCACGAGTATGACAAAACATATACGAGGCCTAGCTACTAATTAGAACTACTAAGGCCATGTTTGGTTGAGCTGTGGCTGTGGGAAAAAGCTGCTGTGGGCTGTGAGCTGTGGAAAAGCTGCTGTGGGCTGTGAGCTGTAGAAAAGCTGAAAGCTGTTTGGTTAAACAAGTATAAAATATACTTTTTATCTTTATCTCTCTTGAAACAACTATGGAAGAGCTTTTTATTCCACCAATTTCAAAAAGCAGAAAGCCAAAAGCCAAAAGCAGGGTCAACCCAGCTTTCAAAAATGAACTACGGAAAAGCAACTGCTTCTGAAAAAGCACCCTCCAAAAACAGCCCCTTTGGTTGAGCTTTTGGCTTTTGGGGCCAAAAGCCAAAGCCAAAAGCCCAACCAAACAGGGCCTAAAACATACAGGGATCTCATGTAAACAACAAAACTGCACACCAGACTCAAGCCCTGTTTAGTTAAGTTAAAGCTTGTATACTGTGGCTTTTAAAGCCTAGCTGATCCAAACAAATCAACTTTTACATTTTTTCCTTGTTAATTGTGATAGCTCAAATTTAAGAACGTCATGAATCTAGATTCTGACTTTAAGATTCTGAAGTCTATAATTTTTCCCCAAATTAAGTTGAAACTTCTCTCGTACTTATTACATTTTATTAAAAACTCTCCTTTTCTATTATATATAAAATAATGATTTTTTAGATTGTAAACAACACTCTTAATTACTAGTTTACGATGATAATATAAACGACCGTTTAAGCTTGCACTGCAATGCTCAAGAACAGAGGTAGAGCTTGAGTTGAGATCTATGAGGGGTCAATAGTGCTAACCTTTAAACGATTATAATATTTATGCTTAATAATCACTATTTATTCCAAAGCGTAGACACTTTTGGTCTGCAGCTTACCGCCCTCGTTGCTTAAGTTGTTGGATTTTCTTACCAAAGAATTATATATAGCATTGTTTTTCTATACAAAAATTAGAGTGCTTAAAAGTAGGACGAAGTTAAGCCTTGACCCGTCGCGCGCTCTGGAGCGTACGACCCCGGCTGCGCGTCTTCGTCTACCTCGAGTCACTCCCATCCTCCCCCGCCGATCCCGCCCTCCCCTGCCCTTACAGAAGCTCACCGGCGTCATCCTCATCCTCATCCTCGCCTCTCCCCCCCCCCCCCGTCTCCACCATCGGTGGCGTCACCCGCAACCCGTCCCCGCCCCTCAAGCCCGCCCACCCTAACCCCAGGGCAACGCGCCGGTGAGCTCGCGCCGTTACGCTCCCACCCCGACCTGCTGGCCTGGCCACCTCCACCACCATCAGGGCCCTAATTGCCATTCCACCGCCTAGCCAGTGTACCTCCCCAAACCTTATTCTTCTAAGGCCACCAGAGATTAACTCACTATACCCACGAGACAACGCCACCTACGTCCACCGGAGCTCTGTTATGTTCCCCACTATTAATTTAACCTACCAAGAAATACATCGTCATGACTAGAAACACTGCAAGAAATAAAAATATGGTTGTTTTTATTATACTGTAACCCCTTAATAAAATAACAAATAATAGAAACGTCTGAAACGAGTCATCTCGATTCATGCTTGCAGCCGGTACCAACAACCGCCAATAATTTTTATGGTGCTCTTTTTGTTCCTTTGCTCTTTCTGGATGAAAGATACAAACTGAAGAAAGCACGAGTTGCACCTAATCTGTGGATCACGACGATGAGATCATTCACCCACTTGCACTTTTACCAAACAATAGCCATAATATAATAACCAATAGAAAACAAAAACAGTTCTCCTCAAAAAATAGAAAACAAAAACAATTACTACCTTCGTTTGTTTCTTAGCGTTGTTAATGTGTCTTGCTCGCTGGTCAGCACAAAGCTGCAAGACGTATGTTTTTCCTCATTATAATATATAAATAACTGGAGTGCAAAATATATTTTATATATTTGCACGTACTACTCTTATCTAGATATATATATCTTGCAACTTTGGTCGTTGTTTGATGTACGACATGCAAAGCACGCGGAGACGGTAAAATATAACGCAACTTGTGTTGAGACGTCACCCTATACGTCCTGCATTATTTCTTCAATTCAAATTTTGAACATTAATTTGGTAAAATTCTGTTTGAGTTACAAATTGCAATAATGAATTTGACTGTGTCTGCGACCGTTCTACTTCATAGGTTGGTTTACATCAACCGTCTTGGGCTCCACCGTAGTAGTGGGCCTTATGGGCTGGCACAGAGATGAAATTGAGACCGGGCCGGAGCTGAGTTTCTCTTTTTGTTTCTTTCTTTTTTGTTTGATCCTCTTTCCATTTCCTTAACATTTTTTTAAAAAGATAGCAGAGGAACCTATATGTTAGATCCTACTATTCCTAAACACTTGTACCTTTTCACTGGCAACAGATACACAGGTTGAATTCCTAATGCAGAATTGCAGACTATCATCTACATGTGTTTTGCATGGGTGCATGGAAATGGTGTGAAAAAAGAAGAAGTGAAGATGCACATATCTCTACTTCAATCTTGTTTTGCATGGGTCCAATCCACATAATAATACAGTGACAATGAGACAGGTGAAGATGCAGTGACATGCATGTTGCTGCTATTTGTTCTGCTTGCACACTGTGCTGATTGCTGAAGACGACTGCTGAGAAAGAGGTCTCTGATTGGTTTTGCATCTGAGTGAGTGAGTGGCCGGTCTACCCTACCCTGTATGACGACTGTGACAACAGACATAGCGACCCCAAGTTCCTAGCTAGCTCATCGACACAGACCCAAGTCCATGCATTGCCCTGCATGCAGAAAGAAGGCATGATGGTAATCATATGCCTATGTGTGCACAGTGTAGGACTAGCTATGAAGCTACTACTCCTACCTAGCTAGGTAGGCCTGCAGATTCAAAGTTTGTTGGATCCTATCTTGGGCCCAATGCAAGACCAAAAGCAGCAGGACCTGTAGTTGTTAGCTAGGCAGAGGCAGGGACTCTCTATCTCATCCATCAGTTGCTGGTTAGTTAGCAGGAAGCCAAGTTGATGAGCAGGTAGCCGGCCTTCTGGTTTCCTCATATATATCAATCACACGACACACTAGTCGCCTTGCTTGCATTGGGAAGACAAATATCCGTCCATGGACCAGCATTTAACAAGGCAAGGCTGGCTTGTATATATTCACTCCCTTCGTTGCAAATTGTAAATCTATTTGACTTGTCTAGGTACATCACTTTTGTTGTGGACCTAGATATATATACACTACGTCTAGATACGTTGTAAAAGTTGTATACCTCGAAAGGCCAGAACCACGTACAATTTGAAATGGAGGGAATACTGTTCTGGGTTCAGTTTGTATTCAAGTATTATTACTCATTCTGCTGCAGTCCTGGCTGGCTAGTACTGGTAGTATTAGTACTGTACCTGGCCTGGGCGCATCATCGAGCAACCGTCCTCTCTTTTTGACATGCATGGACGACATGATGGCCTCCTCTGCAAGCACCTGCGCTGCACTGAAGTGAAGAATACATACTGCATATATGAGCAGGGCCTTTCATCTTCCTTTTGATATCTACCGGTTTCATGGACAAATATGCTCTGCCACCCAGAAAAAGCTAGCTCAGGATCCAGAGATCAGCTTGCATACATTATTTGCAGTGGTGCGGCCGGCATGATCACTAGCTGTCTATCCACATCTTTCTCCATCGATCTGCAGGTTAACTACTAAACATTATCTGCAGTATAATATGATTCCTGTTCTCATCCTGGGCAAACTAATTAAACAAAGACCGATGATCGTGCAGTTAGGGCATGTTTGGTTGCCGGCCACGTTTTGCCACGCTTAAGGTTAAGTATTTGCCACACTGTGGTTGCCACATTCTGTGGCAAAATGAAAGCGTTTGGTTCGTTATTAAACTGTGGCAAAATTGTGTGGCTGTTGTTTGGATGGTTGCCACCGAAATTTGATAAAATTGCTATATATGGTTTAGATAACAAATTTGTATGGTGTTTCTAATGAATCAAAAATAAACATGAAAATTAAGACTAATATAGATAATTAGGAAACTATATTATACTAATCAAAACAAAATAATAATAGATAATCAAAACTACATTATACTAGTATTTTCTATTGTATTCCTAGATATATATTTTTTTTTAAAACGGCCAGTTAACCTTCATGTTCACGGATGATATTCCCAAGTAATATTCTCTCCTCAACCTTATCCATTCACCCACCCCAGCCTCCACCACACGTCGTGGCACACGACACCTCCTATTCTCTCTCTCCTCTTCCAAACGCTCTCCATGGCCTTCCATCGTCCGCCATCGTCGGTCACCAGAGCTCACACAACTCAGGCAGGAGTCCAGTTCTACCCCACCACTTGGGATGTGGCCGGCGTTGGAAGGGACACGGACGAGCAGCGGCCGCGCTAGGACCAGGCAGCAGCTGTGCCCCGCAGTCATCTTCAACTCCGATCCGCCAAGTGTGGCTGGGCGCCGTGCCGTGGTGTGCTGGGCCCCATGCAGCCTGTGGCCGCCGCGGACAGGCTCGTGGTGAAGGGCCGAGCGGTGATGGCAGGGTGGCCGCATAGCAAGAGAAGGGATGACGCTGCGGTGGAGGCGGAGGTGGAGGAAAAGCACGCCGCACAATCGACGTTGAAAACTGTGGCGAGCCTTGCTTCCCTTACGAACCAAACACCCGCCTAAGCTACCGTGGCGTGCCTAACTTTAGCCGTGGCAATCGGTGGCGGGTAAACAAACAAGCCCTTAATAATTAACTCCTGTTCAGATTCAGAGATTCTTCCTCTTCCTTCCTTTGATGCATACTATGAATGAGGAGCAGCATGGTCCAGCTGATGATGCATCATCGATCACTGATATTACTTATACAATGCAACCTTGTACTTACGCGAGCAGGGGACAGCAGGAGTGTTAACTATGTTTTCTTTATGAGATGAGATGGATCTGCTGCTGCTTAGCATGCATGTGCCTGAAAAGCGTAATGACAGAGGTATGTATCCAGCCATGGGCCACGCCATGCGTATGCACGAGGGAGAGGAGGGAGAGATGCAGTTGCAGTGGCAATGCTCATGCTCTAAAGAAGCTAGGACCGAAAGAAAGCCCTCTGCAAGAATGCATGCATGCGCTTTGCTCGCACTCCGATGCAAAAATCTGAAGCGAGAAGCTAGGGCGCCGGTCAGGCATTCGATTCAGTGCCGGCTGGACTGCTGGACCCCTTTCTTCCTGCAGAGTCCAGCCTTCAATTCAATTCCACCACCGGCTTGCCTGCAGATGCAATCCTGTCTTGATTCCTACTGCAGTCCTGCCCTGCTTCATCCCCACACATCGCTATCCTACTCTCAGGGGTTTGTTTAGTTCGCGGCTAGGAATCAGTATTCGACACTGTAGCACTTTCGTTTGTATTTGACAATTATTATCCAATCATGGTTTAATTAGGCTCAAAAGATTCGTCTCGTAATTTACAATTAAACTGTGTAATTAGTTATTTTTAATCTATATTTAATACTCCATGCATATGTTCAAGATTTGATATGATGGAGAGAGAGTGAAAAAAACTTATCTAAACAAGGCCCGGCTTGGAAATGCCACACCTTTTTCCAACTGCTTGCATTGTACTGCATTATACTGTATTCTCTCTCTCCTTTAATCAGCCGGCTTGGAAATGCCACACCTTTTTCCAACTGCTTGCATTGTACTGCATTATACTGTATTCTCTCTCTCCTTTAATCAGATCCATCATCAGTCTTTACACATCTACTAGTATTTCTCTCTGCATTCTCACACACTCATCACTCATAGTGCAGGCAGGACTGCATACTGGTGCAGTGCTGCATATATGCATGCATGCAATGCATGCTTCTGGGACTGAGAAGGCGCCTAAAGACCAACTTGTTTTAGCAATAGCAAGTACACTTGCCTTGGGACTCGCTACAGCTGCATCAGCAGAAGCAGCAGAGCAAAGCCCCTCCTCCCCGCCTGCTAAAAGCACACTCTGCACTGCACTGCATGTGCATGCATGCTGGATCGATCGAGCTCAGGGCTCAGCCCCAGCCTCATCAGCTCACTTGGACCACCAATGCTCAGCTCCGCCTGCAGCAGCGCTAGCATAGCAACAACAAGAAGAACCTGCTTTCGCAGTTACCATATTCATTTATTTCAACCCATCTCGATCCATGATCCATGGCCACCATCTGAGCACCAACGATCCCCATGAATACCCTACCGGCACCGGATCATCGCTCCATCGATTCCTTTATAAATAACTCAGTAGTACTATATATATCATCGTCCACGTACAACAGTTGAATGAGTTGCTAATAACACATGAATGAGATGGTGGTGTTAAAATCCAGGGACTAAAGTTTAGGGATGTCACCTCGGTGTCACATGGGGGTGTTATTTGGGAGTGTTCAGATAGTAATATAATAAAACAAATTACAGAAGTCATCAGGAATCCACGAGACGAATTTATTAAGCCTAATTAATCTGTCATTAGCACATGTTTAATGTAGCTCGACATTGTTAAATCATGGACTAATTAGGCTTAAAAAATTCGTCTCGCAAAGTAGTCGCAATCTGTACAATTAGTTATTTTTTAGTGTATATTTAATACTCCATGCATGTGTCCAAACATACGATGTGATATGGACTAAACTTTAGGGGAGGAAGTAAACAAAGCCTAAGCTATATGTATGTGATCAATGCCATGATGCATGAGTTGCTAATAAGTTAGTACATGCTGTCGTTGGACAGCAGTTATCACACACCACAATAGTTTCTGAGTCATTTAATTATCTGACAGATGTTAATTAGTGTCTTGAGCTAGCTAGACAATTTGGATACATGAGATAGTTTGTGTTAATTAGTGCAGTCCCAACCCAGACACTACCAAGCGGAAGTAGTTTCCACAGTTGCATGTCACAAAGACACTACTAACATTAGAACCGACGCCGGCCATTCGATAGTAATACCCTGGTACGATTACACTCACCACCGATTTTGGAACCACTAGGCACTAGTGAAAGATTTTTTCCTAAGCACAAAAAGGTAAAAGAAGCTTGCCATAGATCTTGACACTACATATACTCTAAAACAGCTTGAGCAAAGTTAATCTTTCAGCAATAAAGCTACTTTAAAGATTATGCTTATCACTCACTACTAGGAACAAGCAAAGGGGAGCAATCGAGTACACAATTCCTTTTCCTTTTTTTACTTGATTTGAAAACCCGAAAGGCGCCTTTCGGGTATGTAGGCAGGAGCCTAGGCATGGACCAAATGTGTATGCGCTCCTAGAGAACATGCTATCTTCTTGGCAAGTCTCTGTCTCTCTCCATGCGTGATATGGCCTTACCTGATCACATCTTTCTGCAGATCGACTAGTTATTCATTATATTCAACACATACACAATGATCCTTGCACACTTTGCTTTCTAGCTAGGCCCCCATTGCATATCATCATGTGTGTTGTGCACATTATTTGTATCTCCTGATGCAGCGATATATATGTATTATCAATTGATCTGTCCCTCCCGTGATGATATATAAATATTTACAAGGCGAGTTTTGGATGGATCATATCGATCTGCAATGTAACAAGCACGATTGGATGGATGCATGCAGACAGAGAAGCTAGGCTGAAAGCAAGATTGCATATGAATCCAAGATGCGATGTTTATCCTTGTTGTTTGGTGCCTGTCCTAGCTGCCAAGGCGAACGTATAGCATGTAGAACTGTCAGGCAGATGCAGGCCGGCATATGATGCTTTTATTTGCAGGCAGGCATGCACACCACCGGCCGGCGCCCAGTGGAGTTGCCTATGTGATGAGAAATTTTGGAGCTTCGGTATGGTCCAGCTTTATCATGCAACAACTAACATTCCTTGTCTTGCTGCTAGCTCTTACTGAGATAGGTAGGTGGTAACTTCTTCCAGTAACTTGCATTGCTAATGCAGTGCCTGCCTGTGTAAAATAAACTGCATGCATGTGCATCAGAGGTTTTAATTTCCCTTACTTTGTCCATGTCAACAAACAATTCGAAATACCTTGGTTTTTTTTAGAACATGTTCGAGTCAAATAGCAATCATTCAAAGCACTTCTTTTTTCCATTACACTATTTTCTTTTGGCCACTCCTAAAATTGATTTCTAGCCATGTTGACTTAGTCAATCACCTCTAAAAATATATTTTAGAATCGTTAAAATCATAATTGTAAGAAAAAAAATTCCATGTGTTTGAGGGCTACTGCATTGTCATAGCTATCCTAAGCCTTGATTTTTAAATATTTCAAACGAGTGCATCAGCGGGGGATTCCAACGACCTCTTGCCTTGTGTGCACCCTCTCCTACCACAACAACCTTGATAATGTATATCCTTTTTTATTAACATGTATGAGTCTTGTATTGAATAGTTTGGCTTCTAAATTATTTTAAATGGAAAAAATTAACCACAAAGTTTTAGATCTTATTGAGCACAACAACTTTGATATAGGATGTCTCCATGTGTGGCTATTTGAGAAATTTGAAAATTTTGAATTTCAAAATCTAAGAACTTAATATATATACCTAGGCTCTTAGCCTATCTCAAATGAAAAGGTCTTCAACTATAAAGTTTTAGATCTCGTTGCTCTCTACAATTTTCATATAAATTTTATCTTCATCCAACTCCATTTGAAAAAGTACAAGCTTATTTGTTTTGTAGCTATTTTAAGGGCGGTTGACTAAAAAATCGATTTGTAAAGGTGGTTGACTAAGTTAACACACCTCTAGAAATCATATTCTCATTATTTTCTTTAAGTCAACCACCTTTGAAAATGAATATATTTTTAAGGATGGTTTACTTAACAAGAACCATCCTGAAAATGTATTTTTAGAGATGGTTTGTAAGCTACCGTGCTTTTGGGACTAGTTAGAAATGGCTTGCTAAGTGAACGCCCTTGAAAAAAGTAGCAGACATCTATAAAAAAGTTATTTCTGTAGTATTGTGTATATAACGGGCCTCCAGCCTATTTTCAAAGGCGGGCCTCATAAACATGCGTCTTTAAAAATAGTATTTACAGAGACGTTTGCTTATGAGGCCCACCTCTGAAATGGAACGATTTTCAGAGGCAAGCCTCTCTAGCCCTCCATGCCTAAAAAAAGGTTTAAAGAGGCAGGTGTTGGGCGTGACAAATTTAGGACATCCTCTGAAAATAGAGTATGGTGTCTCAGTGTGACCTGTAGAAGGTTGGTGCCTTATATATGCTTATATGCTAAACAATAACAAGTTTACAAACGTGATGCTATGTAACCGACAAGCTATTTAGCTACAACATCTTAATCTTTCTTATTTCTCCATTCAGATTAAACTGTCTATTCTTTTCTTACAAAAAAATATATATCAATTGTAGTACAGAACGAATATAGTGTGAGACGTTTTTGAGATATGAAAATAAGAAGCTACAAGAGGTAAAATTTATACACTAAACTTAATTTGACTTTTCCAAAATAAAATACACATCGTGTTGCTTCGTGATGGAGGTAGCTGCTGATATGATTATGAGACCACTATTCTATATATGTTGATAACATGCGCTATTCCTCCCATGCACATGTACCTAAACCTTACTTCCATTTCAGGAAAGCAGTATATAGTAAACAAAGATTTGAGAGGTATATTCATTGAATAAGTTAGCTTCTGGCTTCTGTTGACCTTTGGAAGGTTTGTATAATACTACTTTTGCCTTGTGCTTGTACTAAACAAGGAGAAGGCAGCAAGTGGCATCTCTGTAGGGTGAGTTGGCAGCCAAGGATACCTCCATTTCTGGTGGGGGAGAGAGAGATGTTAGTGGGGTTCCAACTTGATGATATCTGTTCTTGAAACTTTGGCCTCCCAGAGAAGTATAAATCAATATCTTCTGCCCTAGTAAACTGTCTTTCTGCTTCCTGTCCTAATAGTTTATATGTATCCATGTGCAGTGATATCCACACAAATCTGAGCTCACTAGATGCTGCCCCATAGACATGCTTACAGTCTATCTAGCAGGCACAATCTAGCTGGATACATATAGTAATGCTGCATGCTGGGTGCCATGTGATGATGCCCAAGCTAACTTGGGATTGTGTTTCCTAGATTCCAACTCGCAATATGCAATGCAGGGGCACTGGTTGTTGCTGTAACATCAACAACAAATGGGAAAGGAAAATGAATGAATGAATGAGAGAGAGAGAGAGAGAGAGAGAGAGCATATCTAGTTCTGTCAAGCTATTAGAAACACAATGGATACAGATTTTATTATGTACATACCTCTTAAATTGCATTGTATGTGTGTCTAGCTAGCTAGGTATGGACATGTAGCAACGTTTATTTTTCCCATTATAAATTTACATATATACTCCAAGGAGACATATATAAATTGCTAGAGTTGAATGTAAACAATCCAATGCCCATAATAAATGGTGCTTTATTATACAGCAGCAGATCTCCAGCTTCTTTATATATTCATACATATCAGACTGAAATACATAGTAAAGTGTGGAAATAAAGGGGGTTAAAAAACAAACAAAGAAGAGGGCACACTGTAGCTAGGGCAACTAGGGTTCCATGCACTTAGCCGCTTTGTTCAAAAGGAACTTGCCTTAAAAGAGGCAAATGAGAATATATACTAGTACCATTTCAGGGCCGGCCTTTTTCTTTTAGAGAAAGCACACGTACGTGCGTTTGCAATGTCAGTGTAGATTGTAGAACAACAGTAACTAATCTAGGGATTGCATACTCGATCGTGCATGTGTGTGTATCGATCGACAGGATGGTGTACGTGTCACTTATATATGTTGAAGCAATGACGGTACCGCTTGTCCTGTTGACTTGACTACACCTTCGCACAGCTGACATGTTCAGCTCTATAGCTGCTAGCTCCACAATAAACTAGTATAAGCCTGTAATCGATGCAGCAGAGGTACGGTGATTAAGCCCTTGTTTAGTTGCTCCATCAAAAGCTTTACACCTTATCACATCGAATGTTTAAACATATGCATAGAGTATTAAATATAGACTAAAAAAATACTAATTACACAGATTGCGACTACTTTGCGAGACAAATCTTTTAAGCCTAATTAGTCCATGATCTGACAACACGGTGCTACAGTAACACACGTGCTAATGATAGATTAATTAGGCTTGATAAATTCGTCTTGCAGTTTACTGACGGATTCTGTAATTTGTTTTTTTAATAGTATCCGAATACCTCAAACGACACCCCATGTATCATTTAATGTGATACCCCAAAACTTTCCATCCTGGATCTAAACACCACCTAATATATTTACATATATCAGGTTGCATGTCATCACAAACATGGAGAACCTAGCTAGTAGTACTATATAATTGGGGTGTGATGGCCACGTTTGTCTTGATTCCAAATTGCTCCAGCACTTTGAAATTAGGGCCTTGTTTGGTGGACCTCAGATCCGGCTATGGTTTTCTCCGTGTACCTTAGCAAAAAAAATTGATCTTATTTGGGAGGACTCCTCAGAGGAGCTAGATTCTGACTCCTTTAAAATGGTTTCGGCTCCTCCTAGTTTTTCCCATTGAAAAACGGCTCCGAACGACTCCTACAAAACTGTTTGCTAGGGCTCCTTTGGAGGAGCCGGAGCTGAAGCTGGAGAGAGAAGCCCTACAAAGGAGGGCTTATTTTTATCTGTCTTCTTAAATGAATAGGAGATGATGAAACCACTATTTATAGCTTCACTGGTTTTAGCTTTTCTGTGCACTGTAGCAAGAAGCTAGAGCTGTTTGGATAGTACTTGTTCCATATTGGGATATATATCATCTCATATCCCTATGAAACTTCTGCCTGAATCCTTGCAAGATAACATTGTTATTTTGCTGGTCAAATGGTTATTCATTGATATATTCTCCCAAAGCCGATGAAGATGATTATTCTCCTTTTCCATCATACTGAATAAATCATGAAATAATAAATATATGCATGGTCAATTATTCAATGGAAAATCTAGCATATGTTCCCATTATAGTATTTGTTTAGGTTGACATATACTTATTGTATACTCTGTTTCCATTTAAGGAACAGCTAGCTAGCAGAATGTACCTAGCTCCTTAATTAGATAAGAAATTAAAGCAATCTGGAGAGAGAGATCACTGCTGCATATGCATGCATAATTAATTAGCTATAGTCTGGAGTTACAAATGAACTTATTCTCACTGTCGTTGCTAGCTATAGCTACTACTATATATCAAATTAAACTTTGGGGTACATGCCTGGGATGGGGAGGAATCTGCAGCTCACAGGACAACTGGTATTGTCCATGCATGGAACAGAATCTTTGCATTGTCCATTACCAAGCTAGGACTACTCTCTCCTCAATCACTTATATATCTATAAGTAGTGACATTTTGGGCATCAACATGGTCTTCAAAACACAACTTTATTTGCTGACTAGTATACTTTAGTAATAAAATATTTATGATGCATAATAACAATGGTATACTTTCTTAACTATTGTTACATGCAAATATACAAATTCAACGCGTAAAAAATGATATGCGGTAATAAAAGTTTTGAATGGTTGGCTTAAAAGGCATGCATACCTCAAAGTTTGAGTTATGTGTGACAGACTGACAGTACAACATTATGGAGCAAGCTAGCTAGGACACTTGAAGATAAATGAAAGGGTGATTATATTAGCAGATATATAGATTAAGGCCCCGTTTAGATGCGAATTTTTTTGGCTTTTGGCTACTGTCGTTTGTATTTGATAAAAATTGTCCAATTATGGACTATTTAGGCTTAAAAGATTCGTCTCGTCAATTATGGACAAACTGTGCAATTAGTTATTCTTTTTACCTACATTTAATGCTCCATATATGTGCCGCAAGATTTGATGTGACGGAGAATCTTGAAATTTTTTGAATTTTGGGTGGGATCTAAACAGGGCCTAATAGATGGTGACTAAGCTATGATCTATGTCTAGGAAGCAACTGCTTGTCTACCCGAGGAGGGAAGGTGCACATTGGCTGAAGCAGGAAACCTTGGAATTCAATGCTCTCCTGCTTGCTTTCGTCACACACACACATTGACATTCATGACTCATGACAGAGAAAGACAGGACGAGAGAGAGAGAGAGAGAGAGAGAGAGGTTCAAGTGCAGCACCATTGTCCACAAGAAATATGCAAGCTCATGCTCCGTCCATCCCATTCAATGTTGACTAAGCTGAATTCTACTACATATTAAACCATGATATGTCACTATCGATTTGATGGATGGGTTCAGTTGATGAGTACTCCTAGTTAAGGAGAGTGGCCGGATTTAATTCTATATATGAGAGTGCAGGGGTAAATCGGATTAATCTTTATATATTGGACGAGCGAGGCCGGTAATTTGGTAAGAAGCCATGCATGCAAGCTTGGTGAAGGATCTGATGTGTTTCATCTTCTTCATGGGACCGGCCGGCCGGCCGGCAAAAATTCCCAACGGCGTCATAAATGGGAGAGATCGACTTTGTACCATGAGCAAGTGAGGACAAGGAAGAGAGATGAATGAATGAAAGAAACCTGAGGAGGGAGAGGAGAGGATAGAGGAGAGAAAGAATACAGGTAAGGTGGCAGCAGCAGCAGCAGGCCTGGACTGGACCTAGGGATGCGTGAGATAAAGCCTGCAGGAGCTTCACGAGGGTGCAGGCAGGCATGCAGGCAGGAGAGAGGAGAGACTTTTGTGTAGAGAGATAAAGGCACGCAGGCAGCCATGGAGGAGAGCACAGGCCTCTTCGTTTCTCTCTTTAAAGTTTAATTCTTATCTCATCGGATATTTAGATAGAGTATTAAATATAGACTAAAAAATAATTAATTGTACAGATTATTATGATTAATTTACGAGACGAAATTTTTGAAGCCTAATTAGTTCATGATATGAGAAATGTATAGCTACAGTAAATCTACAGTAACATATGCTAATGGTGGATTAATTAGGCTTAATAAATTCGTCTCGCGGAGTATTGATGACTTCTATAATTTATTTTATTATTACTATCCGAACACCACCCTGATATAACATCTGATATGATATCCCTAAACTTTTGAGCCTCGTTTAAACAAGGCCTCACTCTCAGCTCAGCATCAGCTGAGTCTCCTTCATTCTCTCTCTAGGCTTGTTCGCTTAGAGAAATTTGGAGAAATCTGGATGAATTTGGGGAAATTTGTGAGAGAAAAATACTATTTCGGATGAAAAAAAAGCGGATAAAATCAGGTTTAAGACCACGTGAACGGGCCATGCAGTACTACAAGTACTGAAACTGCTAGTACTCGCACCCACATCAGCCTTGCATATGCATGCGTCGCCTGTCTTCTTCCGGCCCTCTCCTCTGGCGTGGCCTGCTCCTGTCCTGCTCCTGCTGCGTTGCTGTTGCTGTTGCTGCACCTGCACCCCCGATCGATCGATCGCCATTATTCTATTGCTCTCTCATGCATGCTGCATCACCATTGCCGTATTTAGTAACCACCATATCCATCATGGGCAGACCCCACCTCGTGCCCTAGTTACCACGACAGGCCATGGATCTTTCGTCCTACCTGATCCCCCATCCGTCGACTCCCTTCCGCAATAAATACCCGGATATGATGATATTAGAGAAGGGAAATGGAAGAAAAATGTGGCAAATGAGAAATACAAGAACATGCAACTTATTCATATGGAGTATTGTGGTTATTGATTCCTTGGTTCTGAATCATAGTTCACTTTGGTTGTCTTTAGTCATACGGAGTATTTTTTTCTAACTTGTTTAAAGATACACAAGTCTCACTTAGCATAAAACCAAAGTGAACTATAATTTAGAATAAACGGAGTGTTAACGCCGTGGAATAGAAAGCAATGTACTCTTTCCATCTCAAAATATATATTCTTTGGCATTTAAATTTTGTCCGGGATCTTTGAGAATCCATTCTGCATATTAACCAACCATCTATATCATTGATTAGCCCAAGATGGCACACAGGTAAGACAATCGGGAGCTGACCTACCTTTTAATCCGGGGCATGATGGACTTCACACTTAAATTACTACTTAATTTGTCCCACCTTTATATTTTGGGACGACATACGAAGTAATATATATGAGTAGCGTAAAAGGAACCAAAATTAAGTTTCAATGGAAGTGGATGATCAATCTATTCATATTGTGAAAATAAAATAAGCTCTCAAAGGAAAAAAAGAAACAATATATTCTCTCTCCCACAAGGAAAACATAGGTACAAGAAATTACATGTGAGAGCTCAACCAATTTGATTAGGGAAACAATATAGCTCAAATTAATCAAGTCAATGGAATGAGATAGCCCATGGAAAATGGTCATTACAAGAGAACATGGATGCTAGAAAATTTAGGCTTTGTAGCATGAGTTTGCGGTATGAAGCAAGTGATGGAAAGGCACAGAAAGTCACCTGCAAATGATGCAAATGTAACCTCCAAGGGTGCTAATATTCAAGTCATTAATGAAGGAATGGTTCCATTGGATAACAGAGTTGGCTTGGGCCGCACATACTCAAGATTATAATGACAGTAGATTAGGGAGTGGCTACGTTAGATTGAATTCAACAAGAAATTTAAGAATCAGAAAAAAGATTTGTCATTCAAAGCATGAGGTAGTTCTGATGTTAGGTATAGGTGGCTTAGCGAGGCAATACCTACAAATTGAAGATACTACATATTCAACCTCAAGTAATAACATGAGCGGGGCAGAGCCAGGACTAGACGAAGGGGGTCCGATCCTTGGTGCTTTTGTTTTGTCTAGATAGGTGCTTAACTACTCAAATTTGATTTCCTAGATATTCTTAGAAGGAATGCATATACATCAAGATTTCTTGAGTATACATGGGCTAGAGAGTGTTGTGGTATCGGCAACACCACTACTATAGGTCCATGGCCGCTGGGTACAAAATCAGTATTACTATCCAAATCGAACCTGACAGAGAGGGTAATCGGCAATGATGAGCTTGCATATCACTTCCAGTTCCCAAACTCCATAGTGATAGGAAGACATCACTACCGGGTCAAGGCTAAACCCACCAATGATAGGATAAGGATCACTGTTGGGTCAAGCCTCTAACCAGCAATGAGAGTATGATCCTCATTGTTGAGTTAGTGGCTTCAAACACTAGTGGCTTCTAACCATTATATTGCATTATTTGTTATTTATTGTTATATATTCCGAGCCTACTAGCTACCTATACAGTGCCTTAGGTGCTAGCTGACGGTGGTCAAAGATAGTGGCAGGAAAAAAGAAGAAAAAGGAAAGAAAAGAGAGAGAGGAGAACCAAACAAAGATCTGCCCTCGAGAATCCTGATTCCGAGTATAGTATATAGAGTTTGCAGAAACTTATAACTGTCCATGATAGTGCTAAAAGAGATTACACCGAAAACTATATGCCGGACAAGCACAAGCTATATATGCAGAGATAGAAAGGGACAACAGACAGGAGCTACTCTGTATTATATATGGGGATTGTCAATTAGCTAGCTACTGACTAACTTTCAAGGCATGCGTGCATAGAGATATATAGGATCATGTATAGGTACCTAGATGTTAAGGCAAACTTTGCCTAAGATCTATTGGGATATCCAAACCTAAAATGGATCTCCAGCAGGATATCTATAGCCTCCAACAGAGTATCTATATGAAAGACTCATTTTGAGTGCTAGGAGAGGCATAACCCAAATCTGAGTATCCTTTCTCCTGAAGACCCATTTGCAGAAAAGGTTGTCTTTTGAGTCGTGTTGTTGGAGAAGACAAAAAATAGGTATTGAACTTTTTATCTGTAACGCTATTCAAAGAACACGTAGATCTTGTATTTTAGGATGCGGTTGTTGGAGACAGTCATGCAATGCATATGGCCCCTGATCTGCAGCAGCACCGTGACAAGCTTGCAAGTTCTATCTCTCCAGCTCTTTGCCTGTGCCGCCCTTAACCTTTGTTCTTGTAGCCTCACACACGACACCTGCTGGCTGCTGCTGCAGCACTACCATGCATATCTAGGAAGGACTACTAGTACTGGTAGTACACAACTCTCTCTTGCACATGAAATTTGACTTATGTTAATAATTATGTTGAAATTTTGTGAGAGAAAAAATAATATTTTATGATTGAAAAGTAGCTCAAGCCAACAGGGTGATTATTTATCACCTCATCAGCCATCAAGCTGCCTTAACAGCCTGTTCGCTTGCTCGTAAACGATCGTAAATTTCCAGTCGGAAACAGTGTTTTTCTCTCACACCAAACCAGCCAACAATAAATAATCCACAATACGATACGGCCTCCTGAACAGGCTGTTAGCTTCTTCCTTCCTTAGCTTCTTCTTCTTCCCCCTCCTCCTCTCTTGCTATTGCTAGCTCCTCCCCATTCCCCTATAAAGCCCTCACTTATGTGACCACTCATGGGCTCCCTCTCCTCTCCCCCTCTCTCTGAGAGACAGCAGCAGCAGCAGCTTCTCTTCTTGCTAGCTAGCTAGCTAGGTTTACATACACGCTGCACTTGGGAGCTAGCTCGTCTACTACAGTGTGTGGTCGCTGTACCAAGGCAAGCTGCAAGAAGGGGTCGCCGGGGGCGGCGCTGTCCGTGTCCGTGGGCGGCCGGCCGGCATGGACAACATCACGCACAACTCGAGTAGCAGCAGCTCATGGGATTTGGACATGAGCCTCGGCAGCCACCACCACCCGCTCCTCTTCGACAGCCATCCCAACCCGGGGCCGCCGCCGCCGCCGCCATTACCCTTCCACCTCTCCTCATCCCATCCTGCACACCACCATCCTCCACCGCATCCTGCACACCACCACCACCATCCCGGCTTGGATCCTTCGCCGTCTTCCTCCCTGTTCCCACCGCCCCACCACCACCACCGGCTCCACCACCTCGGCCTCGACCTCGACCCCGTCTCCCATTCTCACGGCCACCACCGGCACCACGAGTACGGCGGCGGCGGCCACGGCGAGCAGCAGGAGCCCGGCGGCGGCGGGCACGAGCATCAGGAGGAGATGAGGCAGCAGCAGCACGAGGCGGGCGGCGGCGGAGGAGGGCAGGAGGACCGCGGCGGCGGTGGCGCCGAGGACGTGGAGGAGGAGCTCGGCGCCATGAAGGAGATGATGTACCGGATCGCTGCCATGCAGCCTGTGGACATCGACCCGGCCACCATCAAGAAGCCCCGGCGCCGCAACGTGCGCATCAGCGAGGACCCGCAGAGCGTGGCGGCGCGGCACCGGCGCGAGCGGATCAGCGAGCGCATCCGCATCCTGCAGCGCCTCGTCCCCGGCGGCACCAAGATGGACACCGCCTCCATGCTCGACGAGGCCATCCGCTACATCAAGTTCCTCAAGCGCCAGGTGCAGGAGCTCCCGCACCAGCCGCCGCCGACGCAGCAGCAGTACCCGGCGGCCGCCGGAGCCGGGCCCAGCACCTCAGTCGTGGGCGCGGCGGCGCCAGGGCGACCCGTTGGCGGGCCGCCGTTCCTGCCGCTGGGTCCAGGGCCGCTTATTGACTGGGCCGGGCTCGTCAGGCCCGTCGACATCCACGGGCCGACGTCGTCGTCGTCGATGGGCGGCTCCCATGCCACCCTAGGCTTCGGCTTCAGCAGCGCCGGCGACCAGAGCAGCCATGGAATGCACTGAGCGAGCTGTCGAGCGAGCGAGGAGGGCAAATTAATTAAAGGAGCTTCCTTTTCTTAATTTGTAGCAGATCGGATTAACTAGGAATCATCAGTCTATCCATGATAGACGATGATGGTGGATCGATTGGTGGATGGAGATGATGAGATGACGAACTAGAGATATATCAGAGGTAATTTTGATTTGATCATAATATAATCATTCTAGCTAGCTAGTCAGCTCTTGTGATAAATCCAGGGTAGTAGTCCATGTGTTCTCATCAGTTCTCTCTCCCAGTCTCTGGTGTTAATTCATGTTTTAATTTATCATCAAAGTAAACTAATCAATAAGTTTATTAGCTAGGGTTTGTGCCAATTTTTACTGGCCCTTCTTCTTCGTCTTGATCAGTTCATCAGGGCAGGTGTATTTCTTGCTGTACTGCTGTTCTTTTCTCCCCAACTCCCTGATTAATTATATAACATATATACATACATATCCCTGAATGTTCATCATATATAATATCTTTGGGAAATTTCAACCATCAATATCTAAGGAAGGAATAATGAACTGACCCAGAATTTAAATTGAATCTTAGGGACGGCGATAGTATGTACTAGATGATATGCTACACACATATAAAATTGTCCATGCATGCAATGTGTTGTTGTGTCGTTGTACTAGCATTGCTGGCTTGCGTGTGGTGTCACGGTGGCAAGCATTCCATCATCCATCATCCAAACCTGCAGGCTGCAGTCACAGGGCTGGTTGACTAGCTACATATATACTCCGTACACTACTCCCTGCTGCATGCTTCAGCTTTCAGCATATAGATACTCCTATATGTAATAGATGGATGGATCAGAGAGTCGATCCATGCATGCAGAGATCGCTTTTGTTGGTTATTGTTAGCAGTTTGTCATACTACTAACTACTTTGCATTTTTGTTTTGATTCATTCATTTCATTAATTAATTCAAGAGAGACTCTTATATACTACCTCCACCCCAAGAAAACCAATTCAAGGCCGACCAAAGATGAAACTATCTTAATATGAGTTTGACTAAATTTATAAAAAATATCATAAGCATGTATAACTTCGAATGCATATGTATACACTATAAAAATATATTTCATAAAAAAATCTACTGATACTAATTTAGTATGAGAAATATTGGTTATTTTTTATATAAATTTAGCTATAAGCTTGAAATCATTTGACTTAATAACACTACTTTAAAGTTGCATCTTTGTTTTTTTTGGGTGGTGGTGGTGGAAGGAGTATATACACATATATTTTTCTCTTGAAATTTTTATATATACTAGCTAGTGTATATATAATGGAGCTCCTGCAGGAAGGAAGAGTGAGATGAGGAGGTAGAGCTACTGGTAGTCGTAGTAGATAGGAGGGGAGGGGAGGGGAGGGGAGGGGGAGGATGAATTATTGGTGCAAGGTATTCAGTGCCATGATCAGTCATGAATGGTGAGGTGCTGAATTCTATGCATCAAGAGACAGAGAGAAAAATATTGGAGATTTTTGTTGGAGAGAGTTCTCGGGCTGTATTTAGTTGGAGGGAAAGTTGGAATTTGGGTACTGTAGTATTTTTATTTTTATTTGTCAAATAGTGTTCAATCATGGACTAATTAGACTTAAAACGTTCGTCTCGCGATTTCCAACCAAACTGTGCAATTAAATTTTTTTCGTCTACATTTACTGCTCCATGTACGTATCACAAGATTCGATGTGACAGGTACTGTAGCACTTTTTTTGAAGTATTTTTAAACTGAACACGCGCTCAGAGGATCGGACCAAACCAACCATCGAAAAGCTGTGCGTGACGACCTCTCTCTAGCTACACCGATCGTCGTCTACCACCTATGGCATGCATGATGTCTAGTGGATCACGCTTACCTCACCACCACCCTACCCTCTCTAGTACGGAGTAGCCTGCTTGCACCGTGCTGCTCTTAGCTAGCATCGGAAAAAAATGACAATGTTTTGTGCTCTTTTTCTTCGTCGCACCCTTGCCAAAAATTCCATTACACATATATGCATGCATGTACAGGATATATGTCACACCCGATTTTAAAAATAAAATAGAATGCAAAATCTTATGTGCGTTCAAAGATCAGTCACACACATAAATCAATAATTTATAAATAGTATCATCACAAGTGTTTATTACATCACAAATAATAAGACAGAGTCTTCACATAAATATTACGAAAGTATGAAGAAAAGATCTCTCGCGGAAGCTCCATATCACAGGGACGTCAACTGGTTGACCACAAATCTAGTAATCCTCAGGAAAGTCGTCATTGCCATAACCATCTGCTACCCATCCGAGATTTTTCTCCAAATAATGAAAATAAACAAGCGTAAGTACATGTCGTACTCAACAAGTGTAACATGGGGTTCATGAGGCTCAAAAGGCTCGACACAGGTTTAACAGCGTTCAGCTTTTAGTTATCACAATTTTAGCATAAGAGTAGCAACAAGTTGGTTCAATCCCAAAGTAAAACACATGATCAATGTAAACATGAATAATGAATAGCTTAAATCAATAATTCTTAATGATCATCTATTTCATAAATGTTCCAAGGCCGCTCGTGACCGCGAGCACGACTGATATACCAGTTTTACACTCTGGAGAGGTTGTACACTTTCACTGTGAGTCGTGATTTACCCTTTCGCCCGAGGTCGTGAGCCTCTTAACCCACTACGAAGGAAGGTCGGTAGGGTTCACTATGAAGCCTTTCAAAGATTCGTCTAACAAGTTAGGGCCATTAGATTCAATCGGCAAACAGATGAGCCCCCCCTTCCCGATGGTACATTGACACGTAGCCTATACTCATGGGGACAGAGGTCGCACTATACCCGATTTGGTAAGCCATTTTTACGCCAATAAAGGTAACTACTAACAAGCTAGAAAAGGTCCGCATACTGAGCTAAAGCCAGAGCCATATAGCCCTCACAGTTGTACTGTAAGTTCCGGATGATCACTTACAGATAAGTCCTTAGGGAGAGGAATCTAGAGCACCATAAAAATAACTCAATTGTGGCAGAACCGCCTAATCTAATGCCTTCCAGGGGTACTTGTCTTCCATTATACACAAAGTACTCAAGAGATGACATCAAATTACGCAGTTCCGTCGAGCACACCCCAAGGGAGAACCCGAAAATTCACATTTTTCCATCAGGATCACAAATGAGAGAATAAAACTTACATCACTTTCCATGCAACATCAGAGTATAATATCCATTGTTTATAATAGCGGAATATGATCATGTTATCAGAGTTATGAACAATTTAATTTAACAGCGGAATATAAACATGTGATTAGAGTTACAACGGAAATAAATATCTATTCAAGACATGATGAAGCATTGACATATAAACTATGACAACAGCTCAGAAAACTTCTATTTATAAAAACATTTAGTGAAAGTTATAAATAAAACTATGATCACGGCGTAAAGGCATCCTCTCTGAGCCCAACAGGAGGGATCCACACACAAGAGTCAGCTTTAGCATCCGCCTATCATCTGCAATAGGGGGAAACAAAACCCTGAGTATTCAATTGTACTCAGCAAGACTTATCGGATATGAGGAAAGAAAAGACTCCAAGGATATACAAGGCTATCTGGCTTGTGGGTTTATTGCATCTGCAGGAAGCATTACTAAGCGTGCGTCCTTATATTCAATTTTATTAGCAGTTAGCATTAGTTCATTAACCAACCATTCTATGTAAGCACATGTGCTACTTTTAAGCAGGTGGTAAGCAATTAGAATCATTTTATCATCTTTCATCTTTCAGTTCTTACTACGGTGCTAGATTGTAGACAAGTCATACCGAATCGCCCGGAGATTCGCGAACCAATGTATCCCAGCTGGGTACCCTGAAACACACGCCCCGCTTATACCCTAGGCACAAGCAAGACCAACCCACTACCCTCCTATCACAGGGTCCAGGTCCCCATCCAAACTTGGACTCCAAGCTTCCGCTCCTGGGTCCCGGACTCAATGCGGTGCTTAGACCTCCACCATCCCCGCCTCAAATCAGTCGGTATGGAAAGAGCTGGAACCCATGACAAGAGATCAATGAGTCTTTCCGCGCCCATACACAAGTATGTGTTCAGGATAATAAGTTTGTGACCTGCCTAGAACCCAATGCAACGGCTGGTCCTTAACCGACACAGGCGGAACAAATGCAATCCGAGCCTCACTCGGATGCCAAACCAAGTCCAGATCCAAAGTACCATTCCACCCGGTCTCCAATTATCATTCATATATATTCCAGGTGATAATAATATAGTAACAACAATAATATATTTCATATCTCTCGCGAGTGACAGGCAATCACTCGACTTCTACCGGAGTCCTGTAGCAAAGCAATCTACACGATCCTGTCATACTAGTAAGACTCATAGGATAAAGATATATATATATATATATATATATATATATGCAAGTGGGTTTCATTCAACTCCTTAAAACTTAATGCACAAACATAATATAAAGTGCAGAAAAGTAGGGGTTATGCATCGGGGTTTGCCTGGGTAACATATAACCAAAAGTAAGTATTCCATCTTGGTGACACAATCTCCAAAAGTACCATCTCACCAGCAACTCCTGATGACTCTGCGATCCATCATCGTCCCTATTATGGTATGCAATGCGATATAGAGATGATGCAACAGTTAATTAACAAGGCAACACCAACTCTTAAAACAGAGTACATACTACGAACTAACAAGCTAGCTCTAATGACTAACGTACTAATCTACGTATCAACATCATCGAGAAATGTGTCATTTCCCTACAAGTGTTTTAGTTATACAATTCCAAGGTGTTTCGTTATTTCATTTATTTGATTTACTATATAATCAAACTAGGGCTCATTTGCTATCTTAGCAATTTAATTACTCTACAGCTACAAAAATTACCGAGAATACCTGATAATACTTCTAACCTACTGCAAAATTTTTAGAGCTAACACTATCACCAATTTATCACGAAAATTCCTACAAGTTTATGTCTTAACAATATTAAGCATGTTAAAATAATTAGAGCAACCCTAAAAACATACAAAACCTATGCGAACGAAATACCTATTAGATAGATCATGATTTTAGAAACTTAACAAAATTGATTTGGCATTTTTATGATTTTTCTACGCTTTTTGGTGGATTTATGAAGTTTCTGCAAATAAGAAAAAGAAAAATGAAATTTCCTCTGGGCTCTGGGCTATGTGGCCAGCCCGCAGCCACGGCGGTCCACATGGACGCGCGACCCAGGCGGGGGCGGGGCGCGCATGTTGCCATAGGCCGTGGCCCAACGCGGCTCGGGCGTGAGCGGCCCAGACGGGGCAGGCGGCGGCCCAGCAAGCCGACCCACGTGTCCAAGGCAAGGCGGCGGTGGCACTTTTGCGAAGAGACCCCTGAGCTTTTCTCAAATCAACCTGCAGTACTCTAGGCACTATGCATCACTATTCATATGAGTCAGAGATTTCCATTGGGGACCCGAGAAAAGTTCTATTCTTACCCCGCGGTCTTTCGCTTCCTCCTCACAAGCAGAGCATGGGCAGGGGACCGGCCAGCGTTCCGACTCCGGCCGTGAGGTTGCCGACGGCGGTGGAGAGGTGGCCGGCAACGCTTGAGCAGTGTCTGCCGGCTGCCATGGCACAGGGGCGAGGTGCCGGCGGGCACGATGGCCGGCGAGGGTCGATCAGAGAGACGCGTGAGGTCCGCGCGGAACTTGCGGTGGTGGCGCGCGACCAGGGTCTTCACGGCGGGTAGAGCGCGGCTGCTCCCCGCGCACGCGTCCATAGGGGTGGTGGCGATGGCGCCACGAAGAAGACGATGGACGGCGGCCTCCAGCGGCAAAAGCTCAGGCGAGCTCACGCCGGGAGGAGAGGAAGATGAGGCGGGTCAGGGCGTGCCAAGTAGGGACACGGGTGCTCGCAGCAGAGGGGCCGGCGATGGGTGGACATGGTCATGACGACGGCGGAGACGAAGGGGGGTGGCGACGGAGCACCCCCAAACCCGACCGCAGCCGCGGGTGGCGCCGGCGGGGCCCGAGGCCCCCTCCAGGCAGCCTGACCACGCGCACCTATGGCCCAGCACACGTGCGCCCGGCAGCGGCTTAGGGCCAGCGGCTTGCAGCAGAGGCGACGAGCAGAGAGAGAGCGGACAGAGGCAGGGAAGAATGGGCGCAAGAGGAAGGGCGAGGAGCCGTGTGCGGGCTCGCCGCCTACTTCTTAAGCACGGTGTGGGGGCAGGGTGTCCTGGCATAGCGTGGCCGGCAGGGCAACGCGGCGTGCGTGGCCACGGCGGGAAGGTCGCAAGGATAGAGCAGGCTATGGTAGGTGAAATGAACGGCTGTGAACGATGCTGAACGCTAGTTCGTGAACGAGCATCAGATTGAATTCGCAGCGCGTTCTAACGAAGTTAGGCAATTTCTACGAGAGTGACGTGACACCCATCGGTGGACAATTAAATGTCGAAGTAGAATTGTCTATCATCTTTTCAGACTTAAAAGGAATTCAAGGTTCCAGTTAGAAATAACACCCCCTAGCACTTTTGGTTGAATTTTTAAATGGTCAAAACTTTATCAAACTTCACCAACAACCATTTCATGACATAGCACACACTTTATACCAAACAATAGAACCAAAACATCAGGGCATTTTTTTAACTATTTTGCATTTTAAAAATCGCCAAAAGTGTACTTTCAATACAACCTCAAATTTTTGCCGATTCAACGAAAATGGCTAATTTTAATTTCCAATTTAATTTTTTTGAGCTTCCAAGAACACTAATTAACAACCTTTACTTCCCAAACATTAATGTTGCATTTCCATCTACAAAACTTATACTTCAATTTTTATTCAAGTACTAAATACAAGTTATGTTTTATTCTAGTTTATAGAAATCATTTTTCGTGCCAAACAATTAAAACTACTTTTCTTATTTTCTTGTTAGAATTTTCATTATCACATTTGATTAAACTAACTCACTATACTTATAGATCTATTTCTCAGGCCATAATCTCAGTGCTAAGCGAGCTCGTAACAGCCAAGGTGTATCACCAATGCTCTAGCCCTCTGGTTCTATGTTGCTAAAAAGTCATATTTTAATGTTTATTGCATATACCATTAGTCAAGTTATAAGATCATGGTTTAATTGATCACTAGCAAAGCTACCCAATGCATATCCCATAGGTGACAAGGTATAAGTTCAATTCTAGGGAATCCCTATCAAGGTGACACATGCAACATGAATTAAATGTATTAAGGTGAATAGAAACCAAGGATAATCCCATGCTATACTTTTCTTGAACAAAGTACTCCTGCTGATATGGGGTGGCTTGGCTTGGGCGATATGGCAAGGGCGACGTAGAGGACGTGGTCACGGCGGCGCGGTGGAGTCTGGCCCGGACACGAACGAGGATGATGGCGCTGACAGGTGGACTTGGCACGTCAGCGAGAGGAGAGAGGGGAAACGCGGCGCGGCGGGGAACTGGGCCGCGTGCTGGTGGGCCGGCTGCTGCGGAGGAGCTGGAACGGGCCGCGGCGCGGGAGGTGAGCAGGCCACGCGGCGAAGCAAAGGAACGGGGTGGCTGGGCCAGCGCGGAGAAGCGGGCCAGCAGGCCGAAAGCACAGGAGGGAGAAGAAAATTCTTTTCCATTTTTCCAAACCAATTTTGAATGCAAATTCAATTCAATTTGAAATCTGATTTCAAACAACACAATACAAAAAAAATAATATGCATTAGCATGAATGCATAAACATGTAGGTAAACCTTATATTTGATTTTAATTTGATAAAAAATGTTATTTTCCTACGTTCAAATGCTCACAAAAATGTATAATTAAGTTATTTTCTCCTATTTAAAATTAGGCAAATTTTAGGGTGTTACAATATATTTGCTTCTAGCAATGCAATTCATATTATTATTTTCTGGAGAGCACGTTTACTAATTATTGTACTAATTATTTTCTGGAGAACACATTTTCTGGAGAGTACATATATGCATGTTTAATCCAGATCAAACACAGGTTAAACACATGCCATGCACATGTTCATATTTTGATGTAATCTGAAAAAAATGTTCATATTTTGATGTCAAGCTTGCATTATGTATAGTTATATAATTTCAGCCTTCTAATGTGCATATGTATAATGATAATGGCACTTGAATTATCTGAAGCATAAAACAATTTTTTTCTTCTGATATTTGACATGTTCGGAGATGTTAATTATTCTCTTTGTCTTCACAAAGCCCAGCTGTATTATGTCAATTACTACTCCCCCTTGTTTCTCCTATATTTTTTTATAATGTCAGATCTAATGAAAATAACGACATATCCTACATCACACTTCACATATAACTAATGCTGTAATGCATATAAGGATGCTTTTGACGTCTTCGGATTGCAAGACAACTGATTATTGTTCAAGACCACACAATGAACTTTGTACGAGTTGGTTTTATATTTCCCCCCAATTATAAGGCATGTAAAGAGTCCACCATGGTAACCTAATATAGCAGGTCTTGTGCATGCAAATGCATTCACAACGAGCTGAAATGAAGTAATAAGATACCATGCTTGTAAGATGCACGTAAATCATGCGTGTATTTTGATTTTTTTTAAAATTTACCCACTCATTTTCAACAACTTCTAAATCAAAACACAAACATTTGATTCCATAAAAGAATTTAATTTGTGTACCTTCAAGTAGTGATGCTGAATTTATTTCTATGTATATAGATATCTAGCGCAATTGCACGCTTCACCATTAAAAGGACAAGTATGCTTTTCACCATTAAGAATGGTGAAATAACACTTATCTGGCCCAATTGGTAGCTTCATTGGAGCCCAATTGTTGACCTAATCTAAACATTATGTTTGTTAGTAAAGAGCGATGAATCAATCGTATGTAATTCCACTTTGTGTCGATACACTCATCAATCATTGCGTACATGTATACAATGCAGATTGCATATGTTACATTGTTGCTGTATTGGTGCACGCCGATATGTGTGTTCCATTCACAAGAGGATTCTATATATCTCAAATGGCAAAGCCTAGGTATATATGCCAGGAGAAAGTGCAACCTTGACACCCATATGAGTTATATGTTTTTTTTTTAAAATGTAAGCTAAGGTTATAATACTTTAATTTCCCCTTCCGATTTTGATATAAAACCAAACCTATGCTCTCTTGCTGATCATCAGTTCAAACTCATTTGGAGTACATTTGTCATCTACAACACTACAATGCTATGTTGATACATCTTTTACAGTTTGATTCCATGTCAAAGTTTTGTTAAAAATACTAGGGAAACTTGAACAAAGGGTCCACACTTATACATGATGCAGTCTCGGTACAAAATGAACATGTAGAAGGGAACATACACCAAATGAAATTTTCCTTGAACTAGCTTAAGGAAAGAATTGGCATAAACGACACTTATGCAGTTTATGATATTCTAATATTTTTTAGAAAACTTGATATACCTTATTTTGATAACACTGTTGCTATAGAATTGTTGGGATTGGGCCAAATCATTAGAACAAATGTTAACAAAAAATAGTAAAATGAAAATAAAATAGAAGTGTCTCAGCATGTTGCCTCCCCCCCCCCTCGTATGTTAAGCTAAGCCTGATTTTTCCGAGACATTCGAGCTCACCCTCGTGTGTGCAGTTAATTATATGGTAATAATGTATATACGGTACAATATAGTGTCACTCTTAAGTGTTACTTTAATATGGTTATGTGCATCTATATATATCATACCAAAAAATATAGAAACAACGTAAATAAAAGTGATGGGTTATTATTATTATTACCACTAAATCAAAAGAATTACATAGGTGGGGAAACCAATTAATTTTCACACATGTATTGTGCTGATATTAATAAAAAAGAAGATGATCCATGCTTTATCTATATGTAGCAACTATCCAAGAAAAAGAGCATTGAAACCCTGACATTGGCTTAATGGATGTCCTGGTTTAGTTAAATTTATTTTTCTATTCCCTTGTTATTCCAACACACTACGGGAGAGGCAAAATTCCCCGAGTGTCATTGGCTTCTCCGAGTGTCAAAAATCGGGCACTCGGGAAGAATTGCACTCGGGGAAGAGAGGCTTTCCCGAGTGCCGCAGAGATCCTGGCACTCGGTAAAGAGAAGCACTCGGCAAAGACCCTCTTCCCCGAGTGCAACACTCGGGGAAGATCGGTACTCGGTAAAGAAACATGTTACTTGACGGTCCACCCCGCCCATGCCATTAAAACTTAAAAAAAAATTTCCCCGAGTGTCTTCCCCGCACTCGGGAAGAGGTTTTTCCGAGTGCGAGCAGGCACTTTCGAAGAGGTCGCCTTCCCCGAGTGCCAGGGAAGGCACTCAGGGAAGAATTTTTGTTTTTATTTTTATTTTTTTTGCCTCATTTTTTGTGAGGCCTTCCCACATTATTTAAAACTCCCTGTTCAAATTTGGGACAATTTTGACTTTTTTGTTATATTTCGTTAGTTTTTTTCATTTCATTGAATTTTTTTGCATACTTCGAATTTGAACTGCAGGTGCATGAAATAATAGAATTTGGTGATTCAAAAAATTATATTAAGGATATTTGGTGTATGTTGAGGCCTTACCCAGGAACTTGCATGAAATGTCGAGCATCTTGTTGACGTAACATGACGAATAACTTGCGGGAAAAATGTTTTTAAATTATATAAAATCGAGCGATCTCCGAAAATCACAAGAAACTTGTGCAGATGTCGTGTTATAGGTATATAGAGGCTATGATAAAAATCAAGAAGGTTTCTTATTTAAGTTTTATCATAACCTCTAATAAACGATAACTCGCATGCCTATATAAGTTTCACATGTGGACTTTGTTCGGATTTTATATAATTTAAAACACTTTTCCCGCAAGTACCTCATCATGTTACGTCAACAAGATGCTCAAATTTTCATGTGAGTTCTGACACGGCCTCAACATACACTAAATATCATGAATATTATTTTTTCAATCAAGAAATTCTATTATTTCATACACCTGCAGTTCAAATTTAAAGTATGCAAAAAAATTCAACAAACAAAAAAATTAACGAAATATACCAAAAAGTCAAAATTGTCCCAAATTTGAACAAGGAGTTTTAAATAATGTGGGAAGGCCTCACAAAAAAAAAATGAGGCAAAAAAAACAAAAATAAAAAATTTCTTCCCCATGGGCCGGGGAAGGCACTCGGGAAGGGCTCTTGCCGAAAAGGGCACTCGGGAAGATAAAAAAAAGCCCACCAGCCCGGCCCGTGTGGCCTTATCCTAAACCTAACCCCACCACCCCACCCCCCCCACACACACGCGCCCTACTGCTTGCCCCAGCACTTTGCCCACCGCACCAGAGGCTCGCCACCCGGCCACCATGCTGGCCCCCGCCCCCGCCCCCCCGCCCTGCCCCCCCCACCCTGCCTCCCTCCCGCCTCTTGCCCCCAGCCTCAGCGTGGCCTCGGCCCAGATCCCCGACCCACCCCGCCAGATCCCCCCCCGGAGGGCCACCACCAGCCGCATGCCGCGACCTCCGCGCCTCCCGCCTCCTCCCCTCCTCTGCGCGCGCTCCCTCCCTCCTCCCACGCCCTCCTCCCACAAGCAGACGACGCAGCGACGAAGGCGCGACGGAAGGCGATGAAGGCTCTAAGCTAGGTGGCTGGCAATCGCGGCGTGCGTGTCGAGCTCCACAGCCGCGTCGCGCCGTGTCAGTCGTGCTCTCGACGGCTCCCCGCCCGGCGAGCCCCTAGCCCGGCGCCGTGGCGCCTCAACCGCCGCCCAGCTCCAGCCCGATCTGTCGCGGCGAGCCACTTCCCGAGCCGTCCGCCCGACTCCGACTTGGCGAGCCCGCGCGCCGTCCGCCCCCAGATTCGCCTCCAGCCAGCCCAGCGGCGTTGTCCTCCCGTGCCTCCATCAGCCACACCGCCGTCCGTCCGTCGGTCCGTCACGCAGTGCTAGGCTGGTGCGCCTCCTCTCTCTTCTACTTGCAACATACTGCCCAATGTTGTCGTACTTGCATTTAGCGGAGAGATCTCGTAAACGGTCCATCGGATTCAAAGAAAAAGCGCATTGCTAGTGAGGTTTTATTCGAGATAATTGTTTATTTGATTGTACCTCGCATTGATGAGGATTCTGCAATAATCAGTACCACTCGTAAAAATTGAGTAACCCATAGCTTCGGTTATTCATATGCGTGTTCACGTGCCGGTTAAATTCTACTATTATTATTCAGATTGATCGGGTTACAACATTCATTTGTCCTTTTCAAATATACAATGCTTGATTATGATAATGAATAAGGCATCATAGCTTATTGACTTTTCTGATAACAATTGTTTCCTTCTTTGCCAAAGTAACTGTTGTTCTTCAAGTGATATGTATGACATAAATAGTATGGTAAAGGCATCAATAATTGTTGTTCTTCGAGTGAGATGGCATATATAGTATGGTAAATGCATTCAAAATTTGTTTTTGCTCTTTGCAGCAGCTAAATCCTTAATTGTACCCTCCTATGATTGTGTCTGATGGATGCTTGTTATTTGAGATTTAAGATATTGGTTGGTTAGGTAAATTTGTTAGCGCTCTTTATTGCAATATATACTTACTGCTTCAGTACACAGGTTTTTGCGAGCTTTGACTTGGAGATGTTACTGTGATGCAAAGAACATGAATTGGCTCATCTACCGTGGATGACAGGTACATTCACCATGCCATAAATTGACACGGCTAACAGTCATCATGCTCTACATTTATCTGCAAAACTGTGACTTTTCCATGCTATAATTTGAGTGTTTTTTAAACAAGTATTTTTCTAACAGTAGGTAGGTCCAAACTTAATGTTTCAACAACCATTTCCCCTATTGATTTCAGATTGATTGACATTTGTTTACACATCCTAGGTGCCTGTGTGGCTCCAGCCTTCTTCCGTGCCACTTCAATAGGTATGTTTCTCTTGCACACAAACAGAAGGCGTGTACCTATCTCTTCAAGATTCCACTTCTTTTGGTCCTCTGAACCCCCACTTTGAAGTATCATTGTACACAAGGTAGTAGAGAGCCAGTGCAGTGTTGATCGATTTGGTTTCAATAAAAATGAAAGGTTAATTTTAATTCTAACTTTCTGGAGTATGTACTGCAATCTATTTATCTTCTTTTACAGCTTGCCTTTATCTTTTGCCTGTGAAGTTTTCCCACTTTATGCAAAGCTTGTCCTGCAAAATGTTAGACCCATTTTGACATGTGATAGATACAGTTAACATAGTATAAATTATATGTGTATGCTTGTTTCACATATAGCATCATTCAGATAACATGGAATGTCAGTTAACTAACATGAAGTGTAGTATGATCTCAAGAAGTTAATCAGTTTTTTACGTGGTTTTTCCAGAGCAATAGGACTTGTTTGGATTAAATAAATTACTATGCATTGGAACAAGTTTTTGTATATGAACATGTAACTGCTGTCACACATACAGTGTGGGCTGCTCTAACTTGTAAAGTAGTATTTTTTTTAAAAAAGGAAAGAACATCAAGTTCTGGCTTGCTAGTTGGGAACTGGACATGGTTGAGTATTGGCGTGGCTTCACTCAGTGAAGATTTGAGGCCAAACTAATGCTTTAGAAAATTAAGCACTTGGCCTGCTTGGAGACAATTGTATTTTTCTTTTATATTTCTGAATTTTCATGTATTAGGAAAATCCTTTATGCTATCTCTTGGTACCTGCTGCACATAGGGCTACATAGATGTATGTACTAGTGACCATTTACAATGATTTGTATATGTACCTGTGACCATTTTCTTTCAAAATTGCACTAAATTTCCTAAGTCTGGCAACGTGAACATGTTATGCAATGCATATTGTGAATTTATCATAATTGGCCCATTGAGTAATTTTATAGTTTGGGTACCTTGCCCTTCTGCTATTGTAATCTTTTTCAAGTTATCTTAGATCCAAAAATTGTGGCTGTACTAAGAAACGATTTTGTATTGTATATTGTGTTCATTTTGGTATTATAGCACTTCAGTGCAATAATACCCATTGGTGTGACCTGCAGAGCATGTACTGTTACTACAATCAATAATATGCCATAATAGACATCTTATTTAAAAAAAAGAAAAGAAAACAGGCTTCCCCGAGTGCCTGGGCTGCGGCACTCGGGGAAGAGGTTTTTTTTTTAAAAAAAAATTCTTTGCCGAGTGCCACAGCCTAGGCACTCGGGGAAGAGGTTTTTTTTTAAAAAAACAAAATTTCTTTGCCGAGTGTCTGAGCTGCGGCACTCGGCAAAGAGTATTTAAAAAAAATAAAAAATCTTCCCCGAGTGTTGCACTCGGGGAAGAAAATAAATAAAAAAAAAGAAAACGACGTCGGCCGTCGGCCAACGGCGTGAAATCTTTCCCGAGTGCCAGCACGGCACTCGGCAAAGCCTTCCCCGAGTGCACGATTTTCGGCACTCGGGGAAGGCGCCTTTCCCGTGAGAGGATTAGCTGGAGGCTCCTCTCCAAGTGTTGCACTCGGGAAAGGCTTTCCCGAGTGCAGCCGGCACTCGGGGAAGCCAGCAGTTCCTGTAGTGACAGTACGCACTATTTCAGTCTCCACATCCACAGGAACATACATGGCAATTAAAAAAACTGCTTTCATTGTAAGGTAGTACCCTGAGTTGTTCCGGTGCGTTACATGTGTCATGTATCTTCAGAAACAGTAACAATATAGAAAATGAGCTCCCACTCATAGATACACACATATGGTCCTCATTGAAATATACACGTATATCCACATGCGCAGTGTGCATTACATGATCAAAAGAGATTTTGTAGGCCCTTGTATCAGGCTATCAGCAAGTTGTTTAAGCCACGTCTTATTTATGAAAGAAATGAAATGTGCATGCCATACACACATGTACACATAGTACACTCATGTGTTTGATTATTGGAAAGTACATATATAGGAGCTACATAATACAATTGGATGTCGAGTCAAGTTATGGGCCGGGGCCCTATGCATGAGATGGATGTTCACACAATAGCTAGCACTCTTCACAACCCCAGGCTGTTGTGTTTCATGACCCGATACCCGTGACTACCACCTCTCTTCATCAACATATTTGTGGCAGAACCGTCCGAAATAGCACATTTACGAAGGCGCTCATCTTCCACCAGACAATAAGCATCCCGAAAGCAAGCTACAGCGACGGTATCCGTCGGGCACACTCCAAGGAAGAACCCGAAAGATCCATAGTTTTCCCAAGGATCCAATAATAAGAACGAGTTACAATACTTGTCCATTTCATACATCAGAAGTTCTTAAAAATTACATTATTAGATTACCAAATATCAGAGTGCGGAATAATAAACAACGGAATTTAGAAATAAATATCTAGCGATAAGAAACGAGGATCCGTCTGAGCCCATCAGAAGAATCCTCCACACAAGGGTACTTCTCATGCATTACCTGCAACAGGGATAAATAAACCCTGAGTACGCAATGTACTCCCAAGACTTATCCGACTAGTGGAAATAATTTCTCGACTCCAAGGAATATGATAAGCTTTATGGTTTGCTGGTTTCTTTTCGCAGAAAGCAGTACTAATAATGAGTCCTTATTTATATTATTATTATCAGTCGTATTAAGTTATTGTCTATCTAGTCTATATAAGCACATGTTCTACTTTCAAGCAAGAGTTGAGCAATCAGTTTCATTTCATCATCATCCATCTTTCAGTTCTTACTACGATGCTAGAGTTAAGACAAGTCGTACTGACTCGGCGGCGATTCGCGAATCAATGTCCCCAGCTGGGTGGCCCAAAAACACACGTCCCGCTTGTACCCCAGGCATAAGCAGGAGCAACCCATCACCCTCCTGTCCTGGGTGTCCAGGTCCCCGTCCAAACTTGGACTCCAAGCCTCTACTCCTGAGTCCCGGACTCAGTGCGGTGCAAGGACCTCCACCATCTCTGCCTCCAATCAGTCGCTCCGGAAAGAGCCGGATCCACGACAAGAGAACAACACGTGTTCCCTGCGCCCATACCCAACCCAAGTATGTTCTCGGGACAGTGGATCTGTGACTTGCCTAGCGTCCGTTGCAACGGCTGGTCCTTAATCAATACGGACAGGGAAAAAGTGTAACCAAGCCATGCTCTATTGGCCGCAGGACACAACCCCTTACACCCACAGTACCCAAACCACATACCTACCCGGTCACCATTTACCTTTACATTATTTTATCATGAGTGATCATAATTATCACCTATTTGTGAGTAACTATCACCTATTTGTGAGTAACGGCAGGTTACTCACACTACCGACATCTTAAGCAAAGCAACTACTCGACCTATGCTAGTAGGACTCATAGGTAAATATATTTATGCATGTAGTTTTCACAGAATGCCCGTAACTTAAATGCACATCATATATATATATTCAGTGATCATAAAATAGGGGTTATGCACCGGGGCTTGCCTTGGTCAGGCGACGAGTCAGCAAAGCCAGCACCAAAAGGCTCCGGGGCTCCCTCCAGCACGAGGATCTCCTCCTCGTACTCCTCAATGACTTCCTCATACTCCTGTTCATCGAAAGGCACGAACTCTATCAACTCGTGATCTACATGCATGAATTGATGATGCAATACTTAGTAATATAGGCACAGCAACTCTTAAAATAAAAGTACATCTGTTTAGCTACTAGCTAGTGCTACCGGCTAAGGTACTAAATTATCTACTGTTACCACTAACAAGTACGAAGCATGACATACATTACTACAGCAACTAAAGGTATTTTTACCCCTAATGCTGATTTACGCTATATATGATAAAACAATGCTAATAGCTACTCTATTTATCAACATACTCTAGGGCTACAAAATTTACAGCAAGTACAGAATAATCTAGTGAGCCTACTGTAAAAATTTTATAGCTATAGCTAACACTAATTTACCACAAAAATTGATACAAATATTAATCTACATAATACTAAGCTCTCTAGTTTGGATTTATGAACATATTCCTACCACAGCTATCTATAAACTAACTACACTAACAGATAGATGGCATTTTGTGAATCTAACAAACTTGGTTTCACTATTTTTGGACATGTACTAGATTTACTACAATTTATCAAAGTTCAGCTCAAACTAATATTGAACAAACATTCAAGAATAATCTAGCGGTGCGCAGGGTGATTAGCAGGTGGAGGCAAAGCTATCGGTGCAAGGAATTGACCCAAGCTGCTCTAGATGGATGGCTTGCCGTCGGCGCATGCCAACCCGGTCTTATTGACCCGGCGGAACGGCAGCTCCAAATTGAAGCACGACAAGGCGAGGTTCGCTGCAAGGTGGGGTCGGTTGGGTGGCTGGCTACATAGCGGAGCCGAGGACGGTGTTAATTGCACTGCGATGGCTCCACTATGGTGAATTCGGAGGAGCGGTCCCGGCGACATGGCGACTGAGGAACAGGGAAGTTAGGCACGGCTTGGCTCAGCGCTGTCGTGGCCGTCAACGCAAGCCACAAGCGTGCACGGTGATGGGGAACAGCGAGGCGTGCACAAGACATTGGTCACACTGCCCAGCACGCAAGCCGACAGCGGCTTGGCACTGAGCGCCGCAGAGGATGGCAGGTCCGGGAAAACAGCAGCATAGCATGGCAGCAGACATAGATGTGATGGCGAAGTTACGCAGCCGTCCCATGCACGTGCAGCCACGAGGCATCAACGGCAATAGTGACCACGTAGGCGGTGCATGTGAGCCGCTTGGCGAGCGGTGACACCAGTTTGGCGAGGCGAAAACACCGGCAGCCACGACGGCGGCAGTGGGCGCAGGAGAACGTGATGGAGGAGGTAGAATAGCTAGGCCCGCTGGACCCCAGCACGCGCGTGTGTGTGCAAGTCGCGAGCCAAGCGCGGCAATAGCGGTGTGGTCCAGGCGACAGTGATGGCCGAATGGGTAGCGCGCGGCGATGATGGGCGGGCAGCGCTACTGAACGCGTGCGGCGTGAGCGAGCTGCGTGCCAAAGTGTGGCGGTAGGAGGCCGAGGCCAGCAGCGCAGGGGCCACGCGCGTGGGCGTGCATAGACGCGGTAGTGGCAACGCGACCGGCGCGGCGGCGCGCGCTGGGTAGGCCAGTGCAGCGGTGCCAGGCCGAACCGAGGTGGTGACCGCGCCAAGAGGTAGAAACCGTGTCGTGCACACTTTTTAAAGTTGCTACAAAAACCAATTCGATGATCCAAAAGCCAAACTAGTTATTCTATCCTCAAGAAGGTACATAGGGCTATCAAACTAAGCCAAAACATCATGCCACCGCTTAACCCGATCATTCTACAAAAATTGTCGAACATGGCTTCGTCGGCCCATTTTTAGACTTACGCAAAATGACTAAGCTTCAAACGGTTTCGCGTCGAATTCCTTTTCCATGCTACTTGATACACTAGCTAGCGAACCCCGTCCTCGACCGCACATATTTTATCGTCGCCTACAAAGTTCATACTACGAACTTTATCAAAGTATCGCATAAGCGTTCTATAGCATTTTTGTTCGATAAAAATTCACTTAGAACCCTAAACAATATAAAGCGACATGAAATGTAACATTTGTTTCTTGTTTCAAATAAGCGTTTCAAGTTCCGTATATTGATTTATACTCTATATTACACACATTTACACACAAGTATGATGCTCATGCAGTGCTTTAGCAAAAACTATACAATGTAACACCGAGGGTGTTACAAATCTACCCCCCTAAAACAAAATCTCGACCCGAGATTTCATGTGCCTAGTGTGAGAAGAAGATAGGAGTACATCTCAATGCAACCACTAACTATCAGGACCAGAGAGAAGGTGGGGGTAATGCTTCAATATATATCTTTCATGTTCCCACGTGGCCTCATCCTCAGAGTGGTTTTGCCACAACACCTTGTGGAACTTAACCACACTGTTTCTGGCTACTCTTTCTTTCTTGTCCAGGATTTTGACAGGATGCTCAACATAAGTCAAATCTGTCTGGAGGGAAAGCTCTTCAAGCTCCACAGCTTCATCTAGAACCCACAAACATATTTTCAATTGCGATACATGGAACACATTGTGTACCATAGATAAAATATCGGGAAGCTGTAGACGGTAAGCAACTAGGCTACACTGCTTCAAAACTTTATAAGGACCCACGTATCGGGGAGCTAGCTTGCCATGGATACCAAATCGATGCACCCCTCTCATAGGAGACACCTTGAGGTACACATAATCTCCAACTTCAAACTCCAAAGGCCTTCTTCGCTTGTCTGCATAGGTTTTCTGTCGGCTCTAAGCTGCCTTCAAATGACTCTGGATAAGGACAACTTGCTCTCGAGCCTCCTTGATGAATTCTGGCCCAATGTATCCATGGTCTCCCACTTCAACCCAATTAAGTGGTGTCCGGCATATCTTCCCATACAGAGCTTCAAATGGTGCCATGTGAATGCTCTCTTGGTAGCTATTATTGTAAGAAAATTCAGCTAACTTCAGGCATCCATCCCACTTCTCAGGAAAAGAAATGGCACAAGCTCTCAACATGTCTTTGGGCACTTGGTTCACCCTTTCAGTTTGGCCATCAGTCTAGGGTGATAGGCTGAACTGCGGAGGAGACTAGTTCCAAGACACTACTGGAGTTGCTCCTAGAAGCGAGAGACAAAAACTGACCCCCTATCAAGGATGATAGTAAGGGGAACTCTGTGTAGAGTCACAATTTGGTCCAAGTACAACTTGGCATACTGACGGGCATAATATTTAGAATTCACTAGGAGGAAATGAGCTGGCTTGGTGAGGCGATCCACAATGACCCAGATAGAGTTATAGACCTTGGTTGTGCGGGGTAAACCCACAATAAAATCCATAGAAATATCTTCCCATTTCCAAACAGGAATGGGCAAGGGCTACAGATATCCTAGAGTACGCATATGATCTGCCTTAACTCTAGCACAAGTGTCGCACTCCGCGACGTGCCGGGTGATGTCCTACTTCATGTTGGACCACCAGTACAAGTGGCGCAGATCATGATACATCTTGTTGCTGCCAGGATGAATAGACAGCTTTGAATGATGGGCTTCATTCAAAATCTTCCTTTTTAGCTCCTCATTGGATGGAACCACCAGTCTATCCTTGTATCTCACTACTCCATGCTCATCAACACTAAAGTGAGGTCCACACCCTTCGGCCATCAATTTCCTGATGTGAGGAATCTCTTCAGGGTCTTGCCTTTGCTCTAGAATAATCTGCTCAAGCAACTCTGAGGTCAAGGCAATGTGAGCCAGCACTTCTGCATGATTGAGAGACAAAGTTGTTTCCTCAACCTGATGTGACTTCCGGCTCAAAGCATCAGCCACTACATGAGCCTTTCCTGGATGGTAATGTACTTCCAAGTTATAGTCCTTTATCAATTCTAACCATCTCCTTTGCCTCATATTCAGCTCAGACTAAGTGAAGATATACTTGAGGCTCTTGTGATATGTAAAGATATGCACTTTGTTGCCCAATAGATAGTGCCTCCAAATCTTCAACATGTGTACCATAGCAGACAGCTCTAAGTCATGAGTGGGGTAATTCACCTCGTGCTTTTTCAGTTGGCGCGAAGCATAAGCTATCACACGTCCATCTTGCATAAGCACACACCCCAACTCCGTCTTCGAGGCATCACTGTATACATCAAAGGACCTATCAATATCTGGTTGGGCCAACACAAGAGCAGTGGTCAGAAATGTCTTCAAAGCTTGGAAAGCTTCTTCACAGGCTGGGCTCCAATCAAACTTAGCTTCTTTTTAGAGCAGCTTGGTCATTGGATAAGCTATCTTAGAAAAATCTAGGATGAAACGCTGATAGTACCCAGCGAGACCAAGGAATTGACGAATCTAGTGCACAGACTTGCGAGACTTCCAATCCAACACATCTTGCACCTTGCTGGGATCTAATGAAACGTCATCAGGTGTCAACACATGCCCCAAAAACTGTACTCGATCTAACCAAAATTCACACTTGCTGAATTTAGCATACAGCTTGTGCTCCCTTAGTCGAGCCAGTACTATCCGAATGTGTTGGGCATGCTCCTCATCATTCTTGGAATATATCAGGATGTCATCAATGAATACTACCACAAACTTGAATAGCTCCAGCATAAAGACTGAATTCAGCAGGTACATGAAGAAGGCAGGAGCGTTGGTGAGACCAAAAGACATCACTAGGTACTCATACAACCCATACCTAGTAGAAAAAGCTATCTTCGGTATATCATGTGGTCTGATCTTGATCTGATGATAGCCTAACCGGAGGTCAATCTTCGAGAACACCTTGGCATCGGCCAGCTGGTCGAACAAAGTATCTATGCGGGGCAAAGGATACTTAACTATTACCGCATTAAGAGGGCAGTAATCCACACACATCCGCAGAGTACCATCCTTCTTCACGAAAATGGCTGGGCAACCCCATGGTGAAGAACTAGGACGGATGAAACATTTTTCCATCAACTCTTCTAGTTGCTTCTTCATCTCAGCCAATTCCCTTAGAGCCATGCGGTATGGGCGTCTAGAGATAGGGGCAGTACCAGGCTCTAGCTCAATGGAGAATTCCACCTCTCTGTCCAGTGTCAACCCAGGAAGATCTTCAGGAAAAACATCTGGGAACTCACATACCATAGGGATGGGGGTAAGATCAGGAGAGGCTTCAGCATGGGCAGCAACAGGTAAGACTGGATCTGAGGGTACAAGAAGAGACTCCTATCCTTAGAAGAAGGAAGCCGTAACTCAACACTTCTCCACTTCATATCCAAGACTACCCCATACACCCACAACCAGTTCATTCCAAGAATAGCATCAATGCCTTGCCCAGGCATTACCATGAACTGTAGGCGGTAAGTGTGGGTGGCTAATACCAAGCTTACTATGTCTGTTCGGGTATTGATGAACATTTGTGAACCCGCAGTACGGATTCTATAGGCATATGGTATAGCCATAAGTGGTAAGTTATACCGGTCCACAAATCCCATGCTCATAAAGGAATGTGATGCACCAGAATTGAACAACACATAAGCTGGATAGGAATCGATGGTAAATATACCAGCCATCACCGGTTCCTACTGCAATATCTACTCAACATCTATGAAATGCACCTGTTCGGATCTACTGGGCACTTTCTTATTGATCACGGTCCTCCTGACTAGCCTGGAGTTCGCTGATGGTTGAGCAGACTGAGCTAGCTGGTTCTGGGGACACTCCCGGGCATAGTGGCCATCTTTGCCACACTTGAAGCAAACACCAGGCTTGTTTCCAAATCCTTAGCGAGGTGGGACCTGCTGTCCCTGAGGCTGCTGGGGCTGCACCTGCTGAGTGGGTGCACTGTACTGTGTGGAAGAAGTCTGAGAAGTATGCTGGGGCTGCCGAAATGAGTGCCCACCTGATGGTTGATAGGGCCCTCGTCGGACAACCTGTACCTTCTGAGTATGAGGGTGTCTAGAAGACCCTGTGGCCACCCTCTTCCTCTTTCACTCTGCCTAGGAATCCCGCTGCAAGCCTTCCATGGAGATGGCAGCATTCATCAGTGCCCCAAAGGTCTGATAGTTTGCAGTGTATAGCTTCTCCTAAAGGATATAAGAGAGGCCACAAAAGAAGTGGTCCTTCTTCTTCTCATCAGTGTCCACATGAATGCCAGCATACTGGGACAAGTGATTAAACTTATTAACATAGTCCATCAATGTCATACTCCCTTGTTGCAGCTCTAGGAACTCAGTCAGCTTCCGGTTGATGACACCAACAGGAATATAGAACTCTCTGAATGTTGTGGTGAACTCCTGCCAGGTTGTCGAATGATCTGGCTGCTGCATGGCATGGAAGGTATCCCACCATGCACTCACGGACCCCAATAGCTGCTGCGCTGCAAAGCGCACTTTCTGCTCGTCGACCACGTTGAGCAATAGAAACTTCTGCTCCAGAATGCGAAGCCAGTGCTCTACATCCAGGGGCTCATCTGTTAGTGTGAAAGTGGGGGGTGGGTCATGAGGAAATCCTGGTAAGAGGAGGGTCCCTCAAGACGGCGGGCACCACCCCCGTTCCCACCATTGCCCCCGTGGCCTCCGCGGGCGAAGCTAGCTACAGCTTGTGCCATTAACTCCATGGCACGGGCTAACTCGCGGCGAGCAGCCATCAGTTCTGCCATCATCTCAGCGTGAGTCATTGGTGGTGGCAGTGGCGACGGCGGAAAAGGATGAGGAGCCATAAGTGGAGCCTCCTGACTCCCCCCGCTGCCGTGCTCATTTGCCCGGCCACTCTCGCCTTGGCCCTCGCCAAGGCCGTGAGCCGCCCCAGCATTGGTGCTCCCATGTTTGGACCTTAGATTCATCTGTAAGAGATAGGAATCATCCATTTAGAACAACCTTCCCTATCAGAAACAAGGGATTAGAGAAATGACAGCACATTTATTAAAGCATTCCTTTAGTTAGTCCTATCAATTTACTAATCCAATTATACATGTAGGGGGATTTTAGTTTAAGCAAGATGCTATTATCATGATGCATGTATCATCCTATACGTTCACTCAAGCCAAAATATAGCGGCATTCATAAAATTTTCGGCACATCGCACACTCACTTTCCGTATACTAATCGATTTCTTATGCAACGTAAGTCAGTGTACCTATAAAAAACTGATTAGATAAAACCAATGCCGCTATCCTAGATAGACCATATTGCTAGGGCTTATACTTATTTACATAATGTAATCGCATCCTACTTTTCGCAAAGCTTTTGTTGGTCAAATTTTTAGTTTTGAAAAAGAGTGATGATACTCGTAACCATTATTGGCTCTGGTACCAATTGTGGCAGAACTGCCCGAAATAGCACACTTACGGAGGCACTTGTCTTCCACCAGACACTAAGCACCCCGAAAGCAAGCTACAACGGCGGTATCCGTCGGGCACACCTAAGGGAGAACCCAAAAGATCCACATTTTTCCCAGGGATCCAATAATAAGAATGAGTTACAATACTTGTCCATTTCATACATCAGAAGTTCATAAAAATTACATTATTACATTACCAAATGTTAGAGTGCAGAATAATAAACAGCGGAATTCAGAAATAAACATCTAGCGATAAGAAACGAGGATCCGTCTGAGCTCACCAAAAGAATCCTCCACACAAGGGTACTTCTCATGCATTACCTGTAATAGGGGTAAATAAACCCTGAGTACACAATGTACTCGAAAGACTTATCCGACTAGTGGGAATAATTTTCCGACTCTAAGGAATATGATAAGCTTTATGGTTTGCTGGTTTCTTTTGGCAGAAAGCGGTACTAATAGTGAGTCCTTATTTATGTTATTATTATCAGTCATATTAAGTTATTATCTATCCAGTCTATATAAGCACTTGTTCTACTTTCTAGCAAGAGTTGAGCAATCAATTCTATTTCATCATCATCCATCTTTCAGTTCTTACTACGATGCTAGAGTCAAGACAAGTCGTACCGAATCGGCGGCGATTCACGAATCAATGTCCCCAACTGGGTGCCCCAAAAACACACGCCCCGCTTGTACTCCAGGCACAAGCAGGACCAACCCATCACCCTCCTGTCCTGGGTGTCCAGGTCCCCGTCCAAACTTAGACTTCAAGCCCCCACTCCTGAATCCTGGACTCAATGCGGTGCAAGAACCTCCACCATCTCCGCCTCTAATAAGTTGGTCCAGAAAGAGCCAGATCCATGATAAGAGAGCAACAAGTCTTCCATGCGCCTATACCCAAGTATGTACTCGGGACAATGGATCTATGACTTGCCTAGCGTCCGTTGCAACGACCAGTCCTTAATCGACACGGACAGGGAAAAAGTGTAACCAAGCCATGCCCTGTTGGCCGCAGGACACAACCCCTTACACCCACCAGTACCCAAACCACATACCTGCTCGATCACCATTTACCTTTACATCATTTTATCATGAGTGATCATAATTATCACCTGTTTGTGAGTAACGGAAGATTACTCATGCCACCGACATCCTGAGCATAGCAACTATTCGACCTATGCTAGTAGGACTCATAGATAATTATATTTATGCATGTAGTTTCCATAGAATGCCTGTAACTTAAATGCACATCATATATATATATTCAGTGATAATAAAATAGGGGTTATGCACCGGGGCTTGCCTTGGTCAGGCGATGGGTCAGCAAAGTCAGCACCAAAAGGCTCTGGGGCTCCCTTCTGCACGAGGATCTCCTCCTCATACTCCTTAATGACTTCCTCATACTCCTGTTCGTCGACGGGCACGAACTCTACCAACTCGTGATCTACATGCATGAATTGATGATGCAATACTTAGTAATATAGGCACAGCAACTCTTAAAATAAAAGTACATCTGTTTAGCTACTAGCTAGTGCTATCGGCTAAGGTACTAAGTTACCTACTGTTACCACTAACAAGTACGAAGCATGACATACATTACCACAGCAACTAAAGGTATTCTTACCCCTAATGTTGATTTACGCTATATATGATAAAACAAGGCTAATAACTACTCTATTTATCAACCTACTCTAGGGCTACAAAATTTATAGCAAGTACAGAATAATCCAGTGAGCCTACTGTAAAATTTTCATAGCTATAGCTAACACCAATTTACCACAAAAATTCCTACAAATATTAATCTACATAATACTAAGCTCTCTAGTTTGGATTTATGAACCTATTCCTACCAGAGCTATCTGTAAACTAACTACACTAACGGATAGATGGCATTTTTGTGAATCTAACAAACTTGGTTTCACTATTTTTAGACATGTACTAGATTTACTATAATTTATCAAAGTTCAGCTCAAACTAATATTGAATAAACATTCACGAATTTACTGGAAAAATGAAAACTGATTCCTATCTCGTGGCCCAACGCGAGTGGCTCGGCCCAACCTGGCGCAACGCGCACGCACGGCGTGGCCCACGCGGGGGCATGGCCCAGTCAGACGACGACGGCCCACGGCAGGGAGGACCCGCGCGCGCCGGTCAATATGCAGAAATGCCCTCGGACTACTCCGTAATCACACGAGCACTAAGCATACTGTTCCGCTAGTCTACTATCTTATAGCTGCACCCTCGGAAACTCCTACCTTCACAACAGTGATACCCCCGACACCCGCGCGCGCGCTCCGGCGTGGGGGCGCTGGCACCGGCAGCTACGCCAGCCACATCAGACCTTCCCCACCCTAACTACAGAGTCAACCCTTACCTAGGAGTGAACGCGAGGCGCTGGGCGAAGGAAACGCGAGCGGGGACGCTGCAACGAGGTTGGACCACGACGGCGGAGATCCTGCAACCACAGCGATGGCGTTTCGGTGAGTCACAACAAAGCTGGAGGAATAGGGCTAGCCAGTGAGCTCAAGTAACTCACCACGAAACCAATCGAGGCGGTGGTTCGACCGAAAACAGCCCGAGCCTAGCTGGCCGCGTGCGCACGGATGGTGCGGCGGCGCACGACAGTGGCAAGGCTGCGTCAGGGAAGGCTGGGCGGCGGTAGCGCTTCGGTAGCAGTGCGCAGGGTGATTAGCAGGTGGAGGCAAAGCTATCGGTACAAGGAATCGACCCAAGCTGCTCTGGATGGATGGCTTGCCGTCGGCGCATGCCTACCCGGTCTTATTGACTCGGCAGAACGACAGCTCCAAATTGAAGCACGGCAAGGCGAGGTTCGCTGCAAGGTGGGGTCGGTTGGGTGGCCTGGCTACACAGCGGAGCCGAGGACGGAGTTAATTGCACTGCGGTGGCTCCACTACGGTGAATTCGGAGGAGCGGTCCCGACGACATGGCCACTGAGGAACAGGGAAGTTAGGCACGGCTTGGCTCAGCGCTGTCGTGGCCGTCAACACAAGGCACAAGCGCGCACAGCGATGGGGAACAGCGAGGCGTGCACAAGACGTTGGTCACACTGCCCAGCACGTAAGCCGACGGCGGCTCGGCACTTAGCGCTGCAGAGGATGGCAGGTCTGGGAAAACAGCGGCGTAGCGTGGCAACGGACACAGACGTGATGGCGAAGTTAGGTAGCCGTCCCATGCGCGTGCAAGCGCGAGGCGTCAACGACAATAGTGACCGCGCAAGCGGTGCGCGTGAGCGTGCTTGGCAAGCGGCGACACCAGTTCGGTGAGGCAAAAACGTCGGCAGACGCGACGGTGGCAGTGGGCGCAGGCGGACGTGATGGAGGAGGCAGAGCAGCCAGGCCCGCTGGACCCTAGCGCGCGCGTCTGTGCGCGAGTCGCGAGCCAGGCGCGGCAACAGCGGTGTGGTCCAGGCGGCAGTGATGGCCAAACGGCCAGCGCGCGGCGACGACGGGCGGGCAGCGCGACTGGTTGCGTGCGGCGTGAGCGAGCTGCGTGCCAGAGCGTGGCGGCAGGAGGCCGAGGCCAGCAGCACAGGGGCCACGCGCGCGGGTGTGCACAGACGCGGCAGTGGCAACACTGCCGGCGCGGCAGCGCGCGCTGGGCAGGCCAGTGCAGCGGTGCCAGGCCGAACTGAGGTGGTGACCGCGCCCGGAGGTAGAAACCGTGTCGTGCACGCTTTTTAAAGTTGCTACAAAAACCAATTCGATGATCCAAAAGCCAAACCAGTTATTCTATCCTAAGAAGGTACATAGGGCTATCAAACTAAGCCAAAACATCATGCCGCTGCTTAACCCGGTCATTCTACAAAAATTGTCGAACATGGCTTCGTCGACCCATTTTCAGACTTTACGCGAAATGACTAAGCTTCAAACGGTTTCGCGTCGAATTCCTTTTCCATGCTACTTGATACACTAGCTAGCGAACCCCGTCCTCGACCGCACGTATTTTATCGTCGCCTACGAAGTTCGTTCTACGAACTTTATCAAATTATCGCATAAGCGTTCTATAGCATTTTTTTTCAATAAAAATTCACTTAAAACCCTAAACGATATAAAGCGACATAAAATGTAACATTCATTTCTTGTTTCATATAAGCGTTTCAAGTTCCGTATATTGATTTATACTTTATATTACACACATTTACACACAACTATGATGCTCATGCAGTGTTTTAGCAAAAACTGTACAATGTAACACCGATGGTGTTACACTATTAAGCATGCCTTCAACTAGTGGTACTTTATCTTTAGGTGTATTGGCCCCACATGGTTGCCATTGACACCCCTTCCATCGACGATTGTGGCTAATGGAAAATTTCCCTTCAAGGCTTAAACCCTTACCCATGTTGAGATTCTTGCGCTGTAAGAGAATGACATTAAATCATTTCTCTCTTTCTGTAGTGTAGAAATCTCGATGCACATCTAATGGCGATGTGCAGAAGAGTATGTTCCCATGAGGGTAAAAACCCTCGCCACTATGGCCTATCTACTGCACTAACTTGTCAAGACAATCGCCGTGTGCGACCCACCATTTCTCATCACCCACTCATTTGTTGCATTCCCACCCATACGTGGGCGCGGCATGTCATCGCGTCTCTTCCTCCCTCCAAGTTCAGAGTTGATGGATACAAACCTTAACATTACTTCAGCTCTTTCCTTTGTTTTCTTCCACTCATTAGCTTTTTCTTAAACAATCAAAACTGTAACCAACCTCTGTATCATGAGATGCACACAACCTACATAAGATTGTTACATTACTATACATAGCTCTCAATATATGATGAAACATCAAAAAAACAAAATAAAATAACAAGCCTCACAATGTTTGAAACATCAACAGACCAACTGATGCATAGCCCTATTATTGAACCGCCCCAATTCTTGGTGGAGAACAAATCCATGGTAACTACGTACCTCCGACGACGATTGGCGTGCCATACATGATGTCTCCTCCATTTTTTCCACATTTTGCAACAAAGTCAAGTGCACAGCTAGAAAGCTCCTTCATTTGAAGCTTCCCTGCATATAAGAAGATCATATATGATGTGTGATAGACGAACATGTACATGCTCTTGTTCTTTCTTAATGTAATGACAGATAGCTTCCTTCCGGTTTGGGAAAAAGAATAACGTGCGACAAAAACCAAGTTTGTACTGTGAGGCTCTTGCTTTCTTCATTTAAATTTTATTGGCTGACCTAAAGAGAAGAAAGCTAGCTAGGATCTGGTAAAGAGGACGAAATAAAGGGTTGAAGGTATCTGAATAGAAAAGGTTATCTGAGGTAGGCATGCATGCACTGATTACAGCAGAGATCGAGCTGACAGACAGGAGCCAATCATGCAACAGAGAAGAGATGGATGGATCGCTTGTAGGAGTATATGTACTACACATGAATGCGTACGCATGGCCTTCGCTGAGCGATGCCTGCCGTCCATATTCAGTACTCAGATCACTCCCCTCCTGCAGCATGCTATATACTACTCCATGGTCGATCTCCTTTATTTATCCCCTCTTTTCCTTGGATCTCGTGAAATTATATAAGAAAACAAATTGATGAATTACTACTATATACATGAACCAATAATAATATATATGAACTAGCTAGTACAAATGTACGAAGAGTCTTTTGGCCGCTAGCAACAGCAGCTACATATATATTGTACGAAGGTTTTGTTTGCTCTCTTGGCCTCTTGTTATTATATCATATATATATCCTCAGTCAAGTCAAGATTGTACCATTCTTACCGTGAGCATGGATCGATCGTCCTTCATCCCTCACTCTCACCCTTCTCGCCTTGATCGTCCCTCACTCTCTCTTCACGTTTCGAGTTTGGAGATGCAAACCTTCGTTGGTGCCGCACCACACACACTCTGACACTCATGTCAAAGCCTGGCAGCCCGTGTGTGTTGCGACGCGAGTGTGGGCCGGGCATATGGTTCGCTCCACCTTTCTTAAACTCACAACAGGCCGGTGCCCACAATAGCTAACCATTTAAGTTGAGTCAATTTTCCATATTATATCAATTATTTTATTGCAATAGTATTTATTATGGGTCTTTGAATTTTATTTGATTTAAGGTTGGGCAAGACCAATTAAATCTGACAAAAATAGCTAGTTCATTTATCAATGACATGAGCATCTATATCGTGCAACAAATTAGATGTTCCATTGCAACACATGGGACATATATTTGCCACTTCATATACTATATTACATGCCTGGAACATGCTTGCATGTATGCATATATATAGGGGGTGTTTGGTTCTTTAGTCGCTCCTAAAATTCATGTCACATCGAATGTTTAGATACTAATAAAGAGCATTAAATATAGATTAATTATAAAACCAATTACATAGATGGAGGCTAATTTGCGAGATGATTTTTAAGCCTAATTAATCTATCATTAGCACATGTTTACTGTAGCACCATGTTGTCAAATCATGAACTAATTAGGCTTAGAATATTCGTCTCGTAAATTAGTCGCAAGTTGTGCAATTAGTTTTATAATTAGTCTATATTTAATACTCTATGCATGTGTCAAACATTCGATGTATGCATGCATGAAGGGCCAACAAAAACACTGACGGCGATCTGAGCATAGTGTAAAATTGTACGGCGGCGTCGGCCTGCCTCCCGATTGCAAATATATATGCAACAACTCTACGCCGGCCGGCCCCGGCCAGCCGCTGGCAAGGGATGGAGGAGGATCGCCATTATTGGGGCCCGGTCCGGCCAGGCGTCAGCATGTGTCGTTGAGCAGTCACTGTCACTAGCAGTGCAGTGACAATGCCGGTGTGTGCACAACATACAGAAGATAAGCTAGCTAGGTTGTTGTCGTAGCTGCCACTGCCACTAGGAAGCAAGGACGCTCTACTAGCTATATAGCTGCTTCATTCTACCCATGCATCACAACACACACTTGCACCGATCACTGTTTCTGTAGCTAGCATTATTAGGGTATATATGCTGAAAATTATTAGTTCAACCATATAGGTGTCACATGAACCATATATTACATGACATCACGCACAAAAAGAACATTGGAGGTTGATCCCACTTTTTTTCAAAATTATATATATTTATATATGGCGGCTCCATCATACATATATATGGATGACAGTACTAGTACAGTGATCTGACTTTTCCATTTGCTCTACAAAAATATATATACTCCCTCGGTAAAAAAAAAAGCGTTATAGAATACGTGCTGGTCAAACTTTTTTAAGTTTGAATAGACTTATAGTAAATACTAGCAACGTTCATATATCTAAATAAGTTACGAAAATATATTCATCAATTTATCTTATGATACTAATCATGTATTATAAATATCAATATTTTCTTATATATATTTGGTCAAACTAAAAAAATTGCTAACTATTCCGAAAGTGAGAACGTCTTTCCTTTTGGACGGAGGAAGCGTAGTAGTAGCTAAGGGCAGTGGAGTAGTTAGAGTAACAAAATGTATATAGCATATATACACAGCATGTGTGTGCCATGCATGAATGGGCACGTGTGGGCCCCATCATCTGGCAAAAGTGCCACCGCACACCACAATCGAAGGAGTTGTAGCAGTCGACTGTTTCATCATTGACATGTCACTGTGCGCAAGCATATACTGATGCATGCTATGCTATCAATAAAATAGAAGGGGGATACGTGTTGGTCAAACTTTCTCAACTTTGACTATTTTGTAGAAAATGCGTGCAACATTTATATCTCCAAATAAGTTTATTACGAAAGTATATTCAATGGTCTATCAATGATATTAATTATGTATTATAAATATTAATATATTTTTATATATATATTTAGTCAAAGTAAAAAGTGTTTGACTTCTCGAAAGTGAGAATGACTTTTTATTTTGAGACGGAGGGAGTATATATGAATATATATGCATGATTGATCGAGTAATAAGTAGTGTAGCAAGCAGCGTGAGGCCCCATTCGTTTCGTTAAAATTTGACTTATACTGATACTTATATATATATTGATTTGTTGTGAAAAGAAAAATGCTGTTCATTCGTAGACGATGTAGTGTTGCAGAACAGAGACCGTGTTTCACGGAGCGAGCTAGGTTTACCGGCAAGCATACAGGCAAGGGGCTGCTCCAACACGTACAACAGGCATGCATGCATGCATGCTGACATGTAGGCAGCTAGGACCGGGCAAAGGTCACACGCACCTTTGGCTGCACGATGTACGGTACGGTACAGCTTCCTATGGTGTTAGTAGGACATGCCATGCTCCATCCTTAGTTTGTAGCTTTGTTTCCGGACGGCAGACACAAGCATATATAATCACCTTTAAAAAACATATAATTAATCACTAATAACTAACAAAAGTATTACAAGGTTTCCACAAGAACTATAACCACGAGCTTTCAAAATTGTTGTTGACTTGTTGCTGAGTAGTTTGGAATTCTTCTTTTTAATATAATTGGTAGGTCTCTTGCCTTATTTGTTTCAAAAAGAAAAAAAATGTTGACTCAAGGGTTTCATCGGGAACCGTCAAATTAGGCCTCAAAATTTGTTGAAATAAATTTCACAAATATTTCATGGTTTTAGTATATGTAAGAAACGTTGATGGTTTCCAACTAGTGGTAATATAATCAAATATATTAGAGGAAGGGGGCATCTAATATATAGTATAAGGGCAGTGCTTCAATGAGGGGAACACTAATGAGCCCTTATGTGTGGCAACTATGTTAGGGTTTATTAAGGATTCTTAGCCAGCAACATTACACCAACATAGTGTGGGAATAGTATGCGAGTGTGGCCGGTGTGACAAAGATGTTTTTAGTTCGTCTTGCTAGCTCCATAAGGTAGCCCTAGCAGGTGGCAGAAAATAAAAATGGTTGTGATTGCACTTGAGGGTCAAATAATTCAAGAGACCTATCCTTTTTAATTTAATGTAGGATACAACTTGTATTAGAAATAATTGGTAGTAATTAATGATCGATACACCTTAATTCGATAAAAGGCATGGATCCATTTCAATAACTTGTACATATTGCCCATCATAGTAAAGGGAGATGGCCATGTATGCTCGACTACTTAGATTCTAGCAGGACACCATGGTGCAGCTTCTCTAGGAAGCACACTTCCTTGAGAAGCTGTACAAATAGAAGACAAGCATGGTTAGGATAAACTAGTCTTACCCACTCTCTGCATGCATTTTAGTACAAATATGAGTAGTTGTGAGGAGAAGCGTGGCAAGAAATAATAATTATAGAAAAACGTGTCATTTAGTTTTTAGTTTCAGCTTACTTTGGCCACAAATAGATTATAGGCTGTACCAAACATGACCCATATTTGAATGAGAGGAGTAAAAAGGCTAGAGAAGAAGGAAAAGAAAGTGGTGGATAAAGATGCTGGGCTGCCCCCTCAATCTCAGGAAGGTGAGGGCATGCAGTGACATCCACCGTGACGCCTTTTTAGGATACCCCTCAAGAAAGGCACTTATTACATGCATGAGTGGGGCAAGAAAACCTAAGAATCTTCTTCTCCTTACAAACTTGTTAGATTGTTGGTTGCAACTTGCAGTAGAAATTAATCTCTAATAACCGTTGATCGCTATATGTACCATGGTAAGACGGTTGCTACAATACAATTCGTTGTGGAGATGTACAGACAAATGCATGCCCATAACTTATACACATTGCCCATGACACTGTACAGAAGAAGCCATCCACCATGTTCAATTTAAGGTTTCGGCAGGGTAGCATCACAACCATGTATAAAAGATAGGTAAGAAGGCGATCATGAGACGAAGGCGGCGGAAGGTCATAGCTCGGTTGGGCCAGGTACCATACGGTGAAATTTGCCCATCTGGGTCAGGTTTAAGTTCTCGACTCGACGCAGACGTAGATTTAATGGTGTTGTTCTTTCAGTGGCCGCTCGACAACGATACACAAGGCAGGCAGTGTGTCGTCCGGCCAGTTGACAACGATGCACATGTGATTTAGTTAATCTCGAAATCTACTAGCTCAGTCTTTCGGAGACCCAACGAGGCGAGGCTGCCACGCAAAAGGGGACCGAGCGGCGGACAAGAAAGAAGGCACCAAGCTACCCACCATACTACTTTTATTTTCTCCCAATAAATGAATGCTAGATTTCTCTTAACATTATGGGCATATGCATGCGTTTGTGTGGGCCTAGGGGGGGAGAGATTAGAAGGGGAAAAAAACTTCGTGCAAGTGTCACCCGTGTGTGTGTGTGTGTGTACACACACACACGGCGCGTGGTCCTGGCACGCCTCGAGGTGCATGTGTACGTCTGAACACACAGTATAGTTGTGATGTATTTCGGCGATCCAGCCGCCGCGTGTAGTGTGTACGCTTTCGATGATCGTGTTCTGTGTGTATGCAACACAACAATGCAAGCAGCCGGCCGGGCAGCAGTTGTGGTGTGCCGATGGATATGGCATGGCATGGCGTGGTGGACCTGAGATCGACCAGAGGTCGGGACCACGTCGTCACTGATCGCGTGAGCTCCATAGGCTTATACGGCCGGCTCACTGCATGCCTTGGACACTTCCTCATCAATGCACTGCATGCATTCTACTTCTGCTGTACTTGTTTAGCATGCTCACCTGCCTACTCCCTCTGCCTTATAATACAGTATATTTTGGCATTCAAAATTTATCCTCAAATATAATGCATTATAAAAGACAAAAGCCAATTTAGCATTAAATATTTTCATTTATCAACCAATCATCATCAATCAAGTTGATGATAGCGTCTGATTAGGAAATAAAATAAGGGTACATTGTGTCTTTTATATTTTCTCTTAATTTGTCTTAAAATTTCTAGAATGCACTATATTACAGGACAAATGGAGTATATATTAAAAATGAATGCTGGTATTATTTGCTTCAAAGCCTGCCGCCACAGTGTACCTTTTTTATTTTTTTCCAAACCACATTACCAAATAGACTCATCTCTCTTTGCACCTACATGCATCTCCTTACAACAACTCCAGAGGGACTCTCAAATAAACCCCTAAACCAAAATTTAAGGACAGGCTAAAAAGTACAGGTCCAATGGAGAGTCCCTACTTAAACCCTCAAAAATAAGAAGCCACAGATTCACCCCTCAAGCCCTTATTCCTGGACCCCGGAGGAGGCCCCTACTTTTCGATTTCGACCGTTTACCACCCGCCTCGTTTGGAATCATGCTCGCCTGAGCCTAGCACGCCTCTACTAGCTAGGCCACATCCAGACGCGCGGCCTCTTGCGCAGACTCCTCCCGACGGCCGGAGGACACCCGACCCATGGCCACGGTGTCTCTTTCTCTGTGCGCGGCCTACTCGGCTGGTGGCATGCATAACTCATTAGATAAGAGTGAGAAGAGAGAAGAACAGAGAATGATTATTGGGTTCCATATGGCAGTGTCTATTAGAATGAACTAGAAGAACGCCCCACACATTGCTGCAGGCGGTGAAATTATACTACTTATATTTACTAATATGATGATTGAATAAATATCATAATACATGTTGCCTCAAATAATATATTATAAAAAATAGTGGTCAAAATGTGATTTCGAAGACTATGCCTGAGTCAATGGAACCACACCTTATAATTTTAGATTGCTAGCATGCTAAAACTATTTGGAGAAGTGTCCACATAACTATTGGGTTACCTCCTCCTATGTCTATACTCATATTCTTGGGAACTAGTTAGGGAAGGGGTAAAGAATTAAGATTGATCTTTGCAGGGGTTGCAGCTCTTATATATTTGGGTTATATATATGTTGCACCCATAATGATCCTGTCTTTGAGAAAAATAATAATAACTGTTCTTTTATACATACTACTTTCATCGGACTGTTCTGCTGTACTACTTCAGCAGTACTTTTCAGCGAACGAACAGTGTTTTTCTCTCACAACGTTTCAGCATAAGCATCAGCATAAGTCAAATTTCAGCGAAACAAACAACATAGTTTTGTGTTTTGCTACAACTTGAGGGCACAAGCGAGATTCTCCACTTGGTGAGCAAAGTTTTTCTTGTCTGTCACTTCACTTGACATTTCGTTGACAATGAATGGGTAACTAATAATAGACTTTATTTCCTGATGGTTATTCCCTCTTGTTTGTGTTCTCTTTTCATTCCCTTTTTGTGATGATTCATTAAGCTGAAAAATTGTATGAACTTGGCTGTGTACGGTTATAGAAAGCTTGACTTTTCTATTTTCCAAAAAAAAAAGAGTACCTCGTATAGAAAAATAAATCAACCCATGCATGCATACAAATATTTGGCCATGGACAATTGGATGGATATGGTGGCCATCCATTCCAAAATCCATACAAGAACTTGGTTCCTACCTACAGAAGGAATGAACAGGAAAAACCGTGATACATGCTTTGCAACCGGGGCCTAATAATATACAAACAGCGGCTCCAATGCAAGGATCATATACAGGGCCGGCTGGGTGGTGTGTGCCATGAATGAATGGGCAGAAAGGGAGGCCAAGGACATGCCTCATTTTCTTTGTGCTGCTCATGTGCAGGTCACTATAGCATAGCACACCACCAGGAGCAGCAGTGCATTCCATGCCATGCATTTATGCAGTAGTGCATGCAGCTCCTTCCAATAAGTATAGTTGTGTACTAACGGCCTTTTCCCCCAGCTGGTCGGCGTTAGTTTGCCGCATTCGGCAGCTAGCAGCCCATAATCCCATACACTGCGTGCCATATTGCCATGCTGCATGCAGGCCATGCCAACCGAGGGGGAGAAAGAGAAGGTGTGTGTGATGTTGATGGCTCGATGCAGCATATGTGTACCATGATACCATATGCATATATATGGATGTGCCTTTTGGTGTCCTGAGATCGACTTTGGGATGTACCAGCAGAGAGAGGAGCCCAGCAGCAGGGCCGGCTCTGAAACTCTGAACATCACAAGTACTTCCTCATGCAATTCTAGCGTAGTGTCATGATTTAATATCTTAAGTTCGATCAATTATAGATAAAAAATATTAATATTTATGATATTAAATAAATATCATTAGATTAATTATAAAATGTATTTTAATAATAAATTATTTTGGAGCCACGTAAATGTGAATAGTATTCACTAGAAATTTAGTTAAACATGAACTACTTTTATCGACACACAATCCATAGTTGCATTCTTTTATGGACAGAGCATGGCTAGTCGAATCTCTGGACTGGCAGCGCCGAAGGAAGCTCGGCAGAGATGCTATACACATCTTGTCCTGTTGTGACATAACACAAAGGCATTTCACCTTTCCTATAGTCCTTCAGTGGGGAACTAGAAAGCCACCTTTCTTTCTACATATCAGGGTTTGGACCTTGAATTTGGAAAAAAAAAATTAGTAGAGACTGTCTCTATAAATCAACTGTGGGCACTACTAGCTTGCTGTGGATTCACAACATGTGTCCATGCACATGCATCTAACTTCTAACGCATGGGACTGTTAATTAAATTTAGAAGGAATAATTGAAAAAAAATAAAACTATCTCATGCATGGGATGCATGCGTATGGACACGTGTCGTGATCCACAAAAGGTGCCCATGGCTGCTTCATGGAGATCATCCCCACTAATTTCTTTCCCGCTGAATTTGGAGACTTGCATTGGCGGTGTTCTTTAAACTCTCATCCATACTGGCTTTTGCCTAGGGACTACTGGTCACATGGTACTTCCTCTTTTGGAGGCCTCATTAACGGTGGACTTGTCTAGAGCTAGCAAGCTCCATCTCACGGATGCTATCGTACCAGCACTAAAACATCGCCCATGGTGTGGATTATCGGAAGTGTGTATGTCCATCACAGACTTTAGTGTTGCTCTTTTTTTTTAGAGAAAGTGTGTTTGTCTTCAGGTGTTTCTGTCCTTGGGATCTGTTATTAGTCTACTAGATAGATTTCTAGTAGAGCAGACAGTTCTGTAAGGCCGGACAGGGTAGGATATCAGGACACGGGGTGCATTGTCTGTGTGAGGCTTTTGCACCGTGGGCTTCTTTTTTTCAATTCTATTGGGCCGGGCAGGGTAGGATATGAGGACGGCCCATTCCAATTAATCGGCCCAAATTCTAACCGGGCCCCACATTGGTTTCTTGGGCTATAACAATACCCATCATCCATCAGACGTATATTTACAATGTCTCCGTTTCGTTTAGAGCGCTCTGTATTTTTCTGTGTATAGTAAAAGAAATTAAATGGACATCTTTTTGCTGGCTGTACAAGATGATGAACCAATGGAATATATATAATTGCATTGGTGCGAAATGATCATCGAAGATTTGCAAAGACTTGCCAGCTGCTGCACATATCTTGCATGATATGATATCAAGACTAGACGTAAATGATGGAATGCATCCGTACCTTACAACACACTCAAGCACGGTGCCATTTGCTTACAAGCCATCCACAGAATGGCAGCATCTCCCTTGGCACCGCGCGTCTCCATGCGACCGGCCGAAAGCATACATGGCAAAATATTCAGTGCAAACCACATCTTCGGTGCAACCGTGAAAACCCTATTAAAACCATACTTAGGAGTTTTCAAAAAAATTGAAAGTATGCACACCAATAGTGCATCTGTAGATGTGCACTGTCACAAAATTTGAGATTCAAACTCGTTTTGCCAAAATTCATATGAAAATAACAAATTTTATTTGCATATGCACTAGCTAGTAGTGCTGTAGACCGAACCCTATGCACGTATATATAGAAGTACTTAACCTAGTTCCATGTGCTGATAAATGGATGAGGAATTCAGGATCAATGCGAACACATGGTTGATATGTGCCCATGGTGTTCAAAGTGTAGTGAGTGATCGTCAAGGAGATGATCGGTTTTGGTTGAGTTTATGGACTAACCATTGAATGAGTGTGTAGTGCAACATGTCTCTTAGCTTGTGGTGGTGCACAGGTGTGGAGCTTAGAGACGGTCGACGACGAAGGTGAAGGTCAAGCAGGGTACGTGGCGATAGACTAGGAGCGGTGAAGGACGGATGCCGAGGCTTGGACCGAGGGAAGGGAGATCAAAGCCGGAGGGACTGACCGTGGTGGCTGACATTTGGGGACATCGACAAGTACAAGAGTACATAAAGGAGTAGACCGTTGAAAGCCTTAGTTTGGTTTTGGCTAATTGATGAAACCTATGTGTACTAACATTTGTCATTAAGTGGTGTATATGAGCTAGGTTAGTACACACCAAGTGGTGGAGCTAAGATCATGATCATGGTGATGGTGGTGATCAAATTGAAGATCAAGTGATCTAACTTGGAAAAGAAGAAAGAGAAAAATAAAATGGACTCAAGGCAAAGGTATAATTGATAGGGTCATTTTGTTTTGCCATTCAAGACACCATAAAGGGTGTGAGTGGGTTTAGGATAGATAGCCGTACTATTAAGATGGGTGATCTCGAAGCAAATACGGTTATCTAAGTGCCACTAGGTGAATTAACTCAATGCATTTGCATTAGGACCTATGAGTGCTAACATCCCTTGGGAAATATGTTTGTGAAATGCTAACTCACGTGCACAACTGATGAAACTTGGTGGAGTTAACACATTTGCACAAGGGATGAAGTTGGAGAAAGAAAGGAGATCACTGGGTGTGACCGGACGCTGGCTCTGGGGCGACCGGACGCGTTCGGTCAGTGACCCGTGGCGCGGCTAGGGTGGCTGGTGCGACCGGACCCTGGTGCGGGGGCGCGACTGGACATGCCCTGGTACTATTCATCATCTGATACGCCCAAGGCAGAGAGGACCAGATGCTCTAGTCACGACCAGACGCTGGGTGCGGATGCGTCCAGTCACGATTTGATTGCTCTCTATTTGGAGGAAATAATTGCTTGGACGCTCGGTGAGTCCGGTCACCTGGACCGGACGCGTCCGGTCATCATTGGGAAGCTCTGGGAGCTCTCTGCATAGTGATCAGACACAGGCAGAGGCGAGCTCATTCTCACGGATGCTATCATACCAGCACTAAAACATCGTCATATGGTGTGGAAGTGTGTATGTCCATCCCGGACTTCAGTGTTGCTCTTTTTTTAGAGAAAGTGTGTTTCTGTCCTTGGGATCTGTTATTAGTCTACTAGATAGATTTCTAGTAGAGCAGACAGTTCTGTAAGGCCGGACAGGGTAGGATATCAGGACACGGGGTGCATTGTCTGTGTGAGGCTTTTGCACCGTGGGCTTCTTTTTTCAATTCTATTGGGCCGGGAAGGGTAGGATATGAGGACGGCCCATTCCAATTAATCAACCCAAATTCTAACCGGGCCCCACATTGGTCTCTTGGGCTATAACAATACCCATCATCCATCAGACGTATATTTACAATGTCTCCGTTTCGTTTAGAGCGCTCTGTATTTTTCTGTGTATAGTAAAAGAAATTAAATGGACATCTTTTTGCTGGCTGTATATATGATGATGAACCAATGGAATATATATATATATATATATATATATATATATATATATATATATATATATATATATATATATAATTGGTGCGAAATGATCATCGAAGATTTGCAAAGATTTGGCAGCTGCTGCACATATCTTGCATGATATGATAGCAAGACTAGACGGTGATGGAATGCATCCGTACCTTACAACACACTCGAGCACGGTGCCATTTGCTTACAAGCCATCCCCAGCTAGAATGGCAGCATCTCCCTTGGCACCGCGCGTCTCCATGCGACAGGCCGAAAGCAAGCATGGCCGGCCGTCGCCGTCCTCTTCCTCAAGCCAAGGCCAGGCCACCTGTGTGCTTCACTCAAAAGCATTGCAGAAACTGAAGCACAAGCTGCACAAGAAGCACCATGCATTGCATTTTTTGCATTGCTGAGGCCAAGATTATGAGTGTGTCAGTGTGTGATCCATATGCAACGCCATTCCAAACGAAAAACGACTGTTTCATTGAGGATCAAGGAAGAAGGAATTAACTAGCTAGTAGTGCTGTAGACCATGATGTCCAAAAGGAAGATGCAGACTGGCTACTAGGTGTCAGTGTCTCGTTCATATAGACTGGAGGCAGACAGCTACATGCATGGGGGGCTTCTTTGGGTGCCAAGGTACGCATTGTTTAGAAGCGATGCAAACCCAGCCGAAACCGTAGCAGAGGAGCCAAGTCACTTGCAACTCAAACCTTCACGCTCTTCCCTCCAAAAAGCCACTGGACATATAAATACGTGCTACGTGATCACCACCACAGCTCACTCGCCTCACCTCACTACAACAGCACAGTTGCGCCCAGCTCCCAGCTCTCCTCTGATCCAGTTAGCAGCAATGGCGTTCAACCCTAGCCCTCCAGGACTGGGCTTCCCCTACTTCCCTCCAAACCCTTACTTTCCAAGGCCACCGCCGCAACCACGGCCACAAGCCCCGCCGCCCCCACAACGCTTCCCGCCGCCGATGCGAGCCCCACCACCGCCACAGCGTGCTCCACCGCCGCCTCAGCCTCCACCGCCACGACGTGCTCCACCGCCACCCACCCTACCACCACCACCTCCACGGAGCGTTCCCCCGCCACCGGCTCTGCCACCACCGCCACCACGCCGCGCTCCTCCGCCGCCTACAATGCCGCCACCTCCACCGCGCCGTGCTCCCCCACCTCCCACCCAGCCCCCGCCGCCACCGCGCCTTGCTCCGCCACCACCGTCACCGCCTATTCGCCCACCGCCGCCACCAACTCCTCAGCCTCAAGCCCCACCGCCGCCTCGCCCGCTCGCGCCACCCCCGCCACATATCCAGCCTCCGCCAGCGCCCGTGCCACCTCCGCCTAGCCCTCCGCACCACATTGTCATCATCGTGGTGTTCGTCTCACTGGGCGGCCTGCTGCTGCTGGCATGCCTCGCCGCGCTCCTCTGCTGGCACAAGAAGAGGGGGAGGAAGACAGAGACCAAGGCTGAGGTGCTCAACTTCAGCGACCATGCTCATGTCCACAAGGAGACCATGCCGGGCCCCGGGGGTGCCAACGTCGTCAGGCTGTCAGTAGACGAGGACGTCAAGTTCCAAGAGGCGGTCAAGAAGCAGGACGCCATTGCTGAGTCCTCGAGCACCGCAGCAACTGGTAAGACGACGGCGCATCACCACCTCCCTTGGACCTGGCACAAGAAACATGAGGGCGGAGAAGAGAAGACAGAGCTCATCAACGTCACAAAGCACAAGCATGTCGACGAGAAGATCATACCTGGGCCGCATGGGGAAAAGATTGAGGTCCTTTCAGAAGATGAAGATATCAGATTTGAAGAGGCTGGCGAGAACGAAGAAGAGTATGAAAAATCCAAGGCACGCATAAGCAAATCCTAAGATGATGATCATGCCATATATTCAACTGTTCTGCCTACACTGAAGGCCCTTCCACTTGGGGCAATTATCATACCCATACACACATATACATACTACCCTCGCATGCATTTGAGTATTTTGATGAGTCTTATGTTTTTACATGTGAAAAAAAAATAAGGGCGTCACAGACCCATCTGATTGGATTCAATGTGTAATTATATGCCAGCATTTGTATATGAGCATGTTGTGTTTAACAATTTCCTCAGAAATTTCACTGAACCCCAGTGTAAGATGACGGTTAGTGGCTGCATGTTGCCTCATAACAATGTGTGCTCATACACACAGCCTTTCTGTTCACATTCTCCCCAATTGGGCCAAGAGCAGGAAGACAATCTATGGGACTCGGGCAGAAGGTGAACAAGGCAGCACAAACGACTTTACAGGGTAGCCTAAACATAATATCCAGTACTTGTCATCACTACATAACACATCATAATCCTAACTGCTTCAGCTACTTAGTTGATTGCGATAGGAGTAATTCGCCTCTTAGCAGGCTTACTCGATGCGCTATTCTTTGTCGGTACTGGTGGCGGCGGTGTCACTTCAGATGCCACGGGAATGGTTGCCTCCTTGACTTTGTTATCATCGACATCTACTTCCATACTGTCTACTGTTACCGGCTTCTTGTTTTCACAGGCCACATTTCCTTCAGCAAGCTCCCCTGTTCCTGATTTTTCAAGAGTTGATTCTTGTTAGTGCCTTAAAGAAAATGCATAGGATAAAGATTGCAAATAATATGGTCCAACATGGGTATGCATAGCTACTCGATAAGAATGATTTCTTCCGCATGATTGGAGCAAGGGCATCAGAGAGCCATTTGATTGGAAGGACTGTGTTACTGTACTGTAGATCAAATTTTAAGTGAGCAATTTATGTGAAAAAATTCTGACGAAATTTAACGAGATTTTTCTGTCAGTGAGGTTCTTTAGTAGCTGCCATGTTACTTATAACATTTGAATAGACACAAGACAAAGACGGTGCTTATTTCATTGATGGTCGTTAACACAGCATATCTGTCCATATTAATGCCCCCATGTGTCAGAAGGAAATAAGCACCTATGTGTCAGAATCCCAATCTTTAGGTGTAGATCAGAAGGAGAATATAGGCAGACGGGATTTCTTTAAAGATCACCTATAAAACTAAGATGCGATACTTGCGATAACAATATAAGATCAAACTGCTTCAGCTACCTACTTAATTGCAAATGCAGTAATTCATTTCTTATATTAGACTTACTTGTGATGTTCTCGGTTGGCAGCAGTGGTGGTCTAACTCCTACAGCCACAGGGCTGGCTTCCATCTCAAGCTTGCTGGCACTATTATCAACCTTCATGCTATCTAAAGATACAGGCTTCTTGATCTCAGGTGTCAAATTCCCTTTAGCAACTTCCTTTGATCCTAGAGATTTATCCAAAGTTGGGCCATGTTAGAAGAGTATCTTCCAGAAAATCACATCAGATGGGGGAAAAAGGGACAATACAGTGTAAGGTTAAGGTTTGATATGCTGAACTACCAAACATATGCATCCCATCTAAAAAGATCATCCTACATACCAATAGATCACTTGTGAATCATTTTTATTAGCTTCATTACAGATTGTATAAGGTTTGATACACAGAACTACAAAACATATGCAACGGATCTGAGGGGATGATCTCACATATCAATACATCACTTGTGTATCGTTCTTATTAGCTTCATGGAACCTAGTGATTTATAGACAAAGGAAGCTCTAGTGGTCTCAGACAATTACATAAAGGTGATACATGTAACCTAGCGGTATGTCAGGTAAGTCTGAAAGCAATAACTGCAGGGTATGACATTCCTCAACAACAAAAAAATGCAGGGTATGGGTACGTACCACAAGTCAACGAAAAACTGGAAAAACAAAATACGCCATTTTCCTTTAAGAATAAAACAGGTTCAAGTGGTAGGAGATGGTTAACAAGGAAAATTCGAAAATCAGTATGTAAAATCTGTTCCAAACAAGTCTAGTACTCCCCCCTCCCCACTCCAATCTGTTCCAAACAAGTCTAGTCCTCCCCCCCCCCAGGAAAATTCGAAAATCAGTATGTAAAATCTGTTCCAAACAAGTCTAGTACCCCCTCCCACTCCAATCTGTTCCAAACAAGTCTAGTCCTCCCCCCCCCCCCCCCATAAAAAACTTGTATCTAGAAAAGCCAAAACGACTTATAGTTTGGAACGGAGGTAGTACCATTCTAGTTGCCCATTGCTAATTTTTACATATTAATTACAGTTGGGCATTGAAGGGCGGGCCTGGTGCAAGCGGTAGAGTCTTACCGCCTGTGACCGAAAGGTCCCGGGTTTGAGTTGCGGTCTCCTCGCATTGCACAGGCGAGGGTAAGGCTTGCCACTGACACCCTTCCCTAGACCCCGCACAGAGCGGGAGCTCTCTGCACTGGGTACGCCCTTTTTTTTTAAACTGCTGAGAAATTCACCATGATGTACACTGACGATGAATGGAATGTTCCAAGCAGGAACACAATTTTCAACATGCAAGTACGCAACAACCCACGAAGAAAATAAATAATGCTACGGAAAGATGAACGGAATGGAGAGATACCAGGGAGGATGTGAGGCTCTCCCAGTTCCTCATTCTCAAACTCTATTATAGTACAGTAGCCATCCCGTGATGACACTGCCATGTACTTAGCATCAGAAGACCTGACACAAATAGATTGCAAAGATGAATTACTTGCACCAGTAGATATGCAAAGCTCAATTGGACGACTACAAAGCAAAACTGTATAAGTACCCACCATGCAATATCGGTAATGGCAGCATAGTGTAGACCAGCATGGACTAGAATTGGAGGAACACTTTCTGTATCATAGACATACAGAGAGTTCAAAGTAGCAACAGCAAAAACAACTCTATAAAGAAGCTTGAAGAGACCATCTGCAAAATATAAATGTGACTCAGATTCATTGTAAAAAGAGAAGTAGAACTTTTGAGGACCTCAAAGCAAAGTAAAGTTGCCATAAATTGAGCTACCTGGGTTAGAACCACGTGGTTTGAATAGCACAGGGCAGAAGCGTACTGCTACTATAGCTTTACTGGCCCCAGGGAGTTGTATTGCAGGCCTGCAGTGCCAAATACAGTCAGTAACCTAAAGAGCAATGGAACTACATGTACACTGCTAGAGTATGTGCTTCCGGCCCAAAACATGGAATACATCATGATAACCTTAACTAAAATGCCAAATTTCTGTAGCATCTCATCAGAAATTTAGTACATACACAATAGAAAGTAAGATTCAGCACCCTGTGGCAACTAAGCAATCAAATGCGATTACCTTCTAAAATTTAGGACTTAAAGTTTTCACTTATTACTTACTTTTAGGTGCAGTAAATTAACCTTACATTGAAAAAAGAGATGTAGCAGAAACGATTCTCTGATGGTCCAAGTACCATATTATCTTATTTTAAGTATCAGTTGAAATGTTGAGTTTGACTAGATTGGTCCCCTTGTTTATATGTCAAGAACTGGTAAACACATTGGTTGCTTCAAGTAATAGATGTGCTACCTTGAGAGGTCACGCCTGGACATTATATAAGCAGTATTAACCACTTCGGAATTGTGTTTAGAAAGGCCTGATAAAGATAGAAAAAAGCTATTTAGGGGGTTATGATGATAGAGAATTTGCTAAAAATAGACTAAATAACATGCAACCAGTGAACACAATTTCAAGCTTAAGAAACGTGAGCTGAGCTATCACTAAACACTAATGCAAAAACAACATATACCTGCTGGCAATACTAGAAAAGATCCATCAGGTGACCATGCCAACCTCCGGAAGAAAGATGGCAGTGTCTCATCATGAAACAAATGAGATTTAATTGGTGGCTGCAAGACAAAGGATTATATTATTGCTCTGTTAAAACTCAGTTTGCATCCAAATGCTGTAGCAATGAGGGAAGAGCAAAACCCACCTTAGATTCATCATGATTCTGATATTCTACCTTCACTAGTGTATGCTGGCAAACAAAGTTCAACCTCTCCGCGTTCTTGGATTTGCCCTGAGGCTTATTTGCATATATTTTACAGGTTCTGTCAGAACTCAGTGAAGCAATATACTGGCCCAAAGGATCCCACGCCACACCCTGAACATAATGCAGATGCCCCTCTAACTTTTGGTGCACCGTGCCTGAGAAAACCATCAGATATCAATCACACAAGATAGTACAGAACTCATGCTGCCGCAAATAACGGATTCCATACTGTAGCGGGAGTCACCTTTACTAGCTTCCCAAATTATGCAAGTGTTGTCAACTGATGCAGAAACAAGGAATGCACTGTCATGCGACCACTGAAGGTCAAGAACATCCTTGTGATGGAATCTGTGAATGAAACAAATAAGGCTGTTACCATTTAGCAAGCTTCCAAAGAAGCGGGCCGGTTTGTGGAAAAGGAAGTTTCTGTTTCAGTGAGCAGAACTCACAGTAACGTCTTGTGGATTTTCCATGCCTCACCATCATCAGTGGGATGAAATTTCCAGAGGATGATGCCGCCACCTGCATATCACAAAACACGACAATTCATCGCAAGTGGACACACGAAACCATCTGATAATTGAGCTATAAATACAGATAGCTTCACATTATGAATTCAGTTGTTCCGGTGCAACGAATAATCAAATATTGGCTAAAATAATTCCATTTTAGGATGGTTGGCAAAAAACTAATTGCATTTTAGGATGGTTGGCAAAACCAATTATGACGACATATAATCCTAGATGCCATGACCGTCAAAAAAAATAATCCTAGATGCCAAATTGAGCATACCGTCAGCACCGGAGGCGAGATACTCCCCTGCAGGAAACCAAGGCGGGAAAGAGAATCAGTTAGTTACATTACATATGCGCAAAGACTGGAAGAGACATTACATATCTCTGTTTGTACAGGCTCAAAGGGACAGAACAGAAAATCAGAAATGAGTGTACCTGAAGGGGAGAAGCGGAGGACGTTGACCGCGGAGCTGTGGGCGGTGTTATTGGGGACGAGGGCGTACTTGAAGGTGGCGGTGGGGAGCTTGTCGTCCGAGCCATCCGACGCTACCTCCCAGATCTGCAATCCCGAACCGGTCACGGAACGCCGCCGCCGAAATGGGGAAGGGGGAGAGTCTCGAAGAAGCAAGGCAATGTCGATAGAGGAGAGGAGAGGAGGCGGGGGCAACCAACCTTGATATCGTGGTCGGCGCCGGCGGTGGCAAGGCGGCGGGAGGCGGGGTGGAAGTCGAGGCTGAGCACCGGCTGCTGGTCGTGCCAGTTGATCTGCAGCGTCCCGCCCCGCATCTTGTGGAGTGCTGGATGGGCTCCGCCGATCGGGCGTTCCTCCTCGACGGATTCCTCCTCCGCTAGTCCGCTGCCTTCGCTTCCAATCTCTCACTCTCTCTAGGGTTTGGATTTTGGGGGAAAGGGAAAGCCAGCGGCGGGAAAATGGAGGGGGATTGCGCGCGCACCTCTCACTCCGTCGCCGCGCTCTTCTAGCACTGCCAGCGAGGTCTGGGCCGAATTTTGAGTAGGATAAATTGCGGCCCAGTTTCTGCATGTGCGTGGGTTGGGCGGGCAGTGGAGTGGATTTCGTCAAGATTGGACGCGATTCGTGGGTTGGCCCAATACTGTTCAACACGGATCGATAAGTTCTGCAAGTACCCTAGTAGTACCCAGGCATAAATGCATAATTAACCAAAGGATAATGCCGGACGGACCGCTGGGTTCGTGCGCCCACGCGCCTTACCCGCCCGCGCGTCGTTGCTCGCTTCGCCCATGTCTACTTCGCCCTTCGCGAAAGGAAAGGCTGAGGAGGCATGCGCCTGCGCCCCCATCCACATCGTGCCGTCGACAGGAGGAGAAAACTTGCGTCATCGGTAGATATGTTGTAAGCCTATGTTTTAAGTATTTTAATTGTTTTAGACGTATATTTCAAGTGTTTGCATATATTGCTATGGTCATACAAGTCTGTTTCAAACGTATGTTTCACATGTTTTCAAACTTATTTATGTTGCAAGTGTTTTATCTTGATGTTGCAAAAGTAGATCTGTATGTTGCATATGTTGCTATGGCTATACACGCATATTTCAATAGCATGCTTCAAGTGTTTCATCTGTTTTCAGACTATTGTTTTATCTGGATATTGCATATGCTTCAAATGATTATGTTGTAGGTGTATGTTACGAATATTTTATCTGTTTCAGACGTATGTTGCAATTGTTTTTATCTAAGTGTTGCAAAAGTAGATGTTGATATAAGTGTGGAGAAAGCCTAAGCCCTCAGTGGTCCAACTGCTACGGCTCCTTGGTGTGGCGAAGATCGAGGCCGCGGACACGAGAGCGGCAGGGACGGGATGCCGCGGCGGATCGGCTAGGATGTGGAGCGGGATGGGCGCGGTCGTGGTGCGTGAGGCGGGATGGGACGCAGGCCTCCATGTTGCGTGCGTCGGGAGCAGGCGCGGAAAGCTCCATCCGGACGGACGCTGCCTCTGAAGTGGGGATGGGCGTGGCGCAAGGCATGCATTGGGCACGGGTCTAGGCATGCGTTGGGCGCGGGCATGGGAGCAGCGTCCGGATAGACTCCGCGGACGTTCGGGCGCTAGTCGCTTCGTTAACCGAATTGAAAAACTGAACCGAAAGAATTGAAACTGAAGACGAAAAAAATGGAATGGAAAATTTTGGTTCCAGATAGCAAGGAACATGAAAAACAGAAGAAAGTTCGGTTCTTACTCTTGAATAACTGAATTAACCAAAAGAAAGTTGCTTGAGAAAAGGGTGTATAGCGAGCTAAAATCGAGTCAACAATTTAGAAGGATTTTCCTCTTTCACTACTTTTTGGTTACTTGGTTTACCACTCATGAAATTGCTAGTCCGGAGCTCAGCTCCCTAATATAACGGTTATTCCAGAACGACCCGGAATCTCTTTAAGGGCCTGTGTGGATGAGATTGGAGTGGATTGTAGTGCAACCAAACAAAATCTAAGATTAAGTTCATTGTTTGGCATTATATGAACTTTCTTTTCTTTTTCAGTTTTATTAGCAACCCGGAGCTTGTCATTCAACATCGGCATTCTAGATTTAGATCAACAAGAAAGACACCTAAATTCAAGCTGAGCATATCATAATAAGGTAATTCGGACGCGTGATTACAATTAAATTTCTTGTTCCATCAAGGGAGAAAAATCATTGTGGTTTCTTCTTTTTAATTTGAGGTGATGAAACAGATTAAAGTGGCACTAGATATTGTCTATAAGATCACATTTTTGCTAGATATATATACTAGTGCTGCACTTCCCGGGCCAGTAGACAAGTGGACTGCTAGAGGATGGATGGATATATACATCCTGGTAGCTAGACATCGATCATCACCTTGCAAAAGAGCTTCACTGGCGTCATTTCATCACTATAATAGTATAATTTATCCTGTTTGAAAAAGACGAAAAAGGAATTGTCGACAAATAAAACTGATGCATGCACACTAACCATGCTTAACCAGCCAGGTAATGGGTGCACACACGAGTAATAGCTTCACCAAGTAGGAAGCATACAGGCACTATAATCTACTCCTACATCGTCTGAAAAAAATAATATATGAATCATATATTATTATTGTCGACAAACACAAAAAAAAATGATGTAGTTGCACACTAATCAGCAGATAATGGGCGCACCATCTACTGCGATAAGATACTAAGATAGAAAGATGCCGTAAAAAAGAGCAAAAAAGGGCAAGAAAAGGTGCTGAGTCCGAGAGGAGAAATATGAGTGGCCAACACGCAAATATATGTGCACTCACTCACTACACAAATGTATACAGTCCGTTCGCTGCACTACTAGAGAACAGACTTTAGAACGATGTCCTAATTTGGCATTAGCCTCGACCCGGTTGATAATACCAACCGGGACTAAAGGTCCCTGCCCAACGGTCGTCTCACGGGCATGGATCTTTAGTCCCGACTGGTATTACCAACCGGGACTAAAGGTTTACCTTTAGTCCCGGTTGGTAATACCAAATAGAGACTAAAGCTTTTAGTTCGGTTTGGGTGATGCCCCGAGAATAAATATTAATCTTTAGTCCTGGTTTGGCCCCCTAACCGGGACTAATTATCCCGGCCTATACACCAGCTCATTTCTTCCTCCCTGAGCCCGAGCCATTCTATTCAAACTCACTGTCTCTGTTCTTGACTTTGCTTGTTGTTCTTGCTCTCTCCCCTCCATTGGTGTTGCTCTTCGATTTTGGAGGTAACAAACTTAATCCTCTTATGTTTTATCAGTAGCTTATCTCATTTTGCGATGTAGATGCATATGTAACTTTATATGTTGGACTTTATTATGATTTTATATGTCATTTTTAGCTCAAAATCACATGATGATCTGCATATATGTTTGGATAAACAAAAGTTAAATTAGTTCATCAAAATCACGCCTCGCTCGTCCTCGCTGGAGCACACGTCATCCTCGTCCCCGGCGGCTTACGTGATCTTAGAATTAAATTTTCCATGAAATGAAAAACTTAGAAAATACTTAGAAAATTATATAAAATCCATACTAGTTGAACTTGCGGACCGTGTTCATCTCGGCGAGCATGTTCTCTGCCGAGCGGTAACGGACGTCAAGGAGGAGCTTTGATTCTATGAGGGAGAGCGACAACGGTCGTGGAAGACCGTGTTGCCTTCCTCGTAGAATCGGAGCTCTTCCTTGGTCAAGTACGGTACCGTCCGGTGGAGAAATGCTAGCCGAGATGATCACGTAAGCAAGGTCAACTAGTACGGATGGTTATTTATTGAAACATGTTTTTGAGCTATGTGATTTCTATGTCATTTTTAGCTCAAAATCACATGATGATTTACAATAGTAAAAGCACTTGATAGTTTGGTATTTTACTATTATACATAGTACATATTTCATGGTTTAGTTAGATAAATAAATAATTTTAGTTTTATTTAAATATATTATTTTAGAAAATATGAATTTTACACTAGTTTGCAAAAATAAGTATAGAAAGTAGATGACAACTGGTACCGGATCCTCGGCCTCTCGTTCGATTGCGAAACGACTGAGGCCAGAACTCCCTCTCATTATCTGCGGCAAGTGTAAGCAGAAGATTGTGATGGAGTACCGAGTCAAGAGACAGGGACCCAACAAGGGTCGTGTTTTCTACAAGTGCCCGGATCGTGATGTGTGTTTCTTACGCATTTGATTATTATGGCTAATTGACCTGCTTTTCTTGAATATTTTTGATTAAATATTTTTTGGCTTTAATTTCAGTGGGAGGGCAATGGATGTGATGGTTGGTACTGGGAGGAAGATTATGCTACATACGTGCAGAATTCGAGTGCGCTTGAGGTAGCGTCTTCTGATGATGAGGCAGTGAGCCAGCAGGAGAAGCTTATTGATATTCAACAGAAGAATGATTTGTCTGTTTTAGTTACGTATGGTCACGAAATAATTATGTTACTGAAGTGCATTGTAGTTTTAGTTTGTTTAGTGATAGTTGGGATTGCTTACGTTGTAGCCAGGCTTAGTTAATTAATCAACCATGTGTGTGTCATCTATGTTGTGTAATAAAATACTTAATTATGTTTAAGGTTTTCATAATTTGTCGTGTAATGCAGATTATGTCACGCCATTGGATGTATAATGCCCATCGCCGCTCCCAAGACTTTATTGAGGGCGTGCACTATTTCTTAGATGTGGCCGAGGTAAATAAGCGGGATGGTTACATGTGCTGTCCATGTGCCATATGTAAGAATTTAAAGGAATATTCAAACTCAATGAGTCTTCATTCACATTTGCTTAAGTCAGGTTTCATGTCAAACTATATATGTTGGACTAAGCATGGAGAAAGCAGGGTCATGATGGAAGAAGGTGAAGGAGAAGATTTAGACATTGATGACATTATTGCTTAGTATGGTGCCTTTGATGATACTACAATGGGGGGAGATGAAGAAGAGGTAGCGGCAGAAGATGATCTCGGTGATGCTCTTGGCGATGCCATTCGTGATGCACAACAAGAATGCAAAAGTGAAAAAGAGAAAGTTAAGTTCGAGTGCATGCTTGAGGATCATAGGAAGTTGCTATACCCGACGGCCGAAGAGGGGCAAAAAAAGCTAGGTACAACACTGGAATTGCTACAGTGGAAGGCAAAGAATGGTGTATCCGACAAGGCATTTGGAAATTTATTGAACCTCATAAAGAAGATGCTTCTGAAGCCAAATGAATTGCCCAGCACTACGTACGAAGCAAAAAAGGTTGTCTGCCCTTTGGGATTAAAAATCCAGAAGATACATGCATGTCCTAATGACTGCATCCTCTACCATGGCAATAAATACGAGAATTTGGATGAATGCCCTGTATGTAAAGCAGCGCGGTATAAGATTAGGCGCGATGATCCTAGTGACGTCGAGGGTGAACAACGTCCTAGAAAGAAAACCCCTGCCAAGGTTATGTGGTATGCTCCTATAATACCACGCTTAAAATGTTTATTCAGAAATAAAGACCATACAAAGTTGTTGTGGTGGCATAAAGAAGACCATAAGGTAGACAATATGCTGAGACACCCAGCTGATGGGTCCCAGTGGAGAGCGATAGACAGGGAATTTCTAGAGTTTGCAAATGAGGCTAGAAACTTAAGGTTCGCCTTAAGTACAGATGGTATGAATCCTTTTGGGGAGCAGAGCACTAGTCATAGCACTTGGCCAGTTACGCTATGTATCTACAACCTTCCTCCATGGTTATGTATGAAGCGGAAGTTCATTATGATGTCGATCCTCATCCAAGGTCCGAGGCAACCTGGCAACGACATTGATGTCTATCTGAAGCCATTAGTTGAAGAACTTCTAGTTTTATGGAACAAACCAGGTGTACGTGTCTGGGATGAGTACAAACAAGAACACTTTGACCTACGAGCAATGTTGTTCGTAACAATCAATGATTGGCCTGCTTTAAGTAATGTTTCAGGTCAGACAAATAAAGGATATAATGCATGCACACATTGTTTTGATGACCTTGACAATATATATTTGAAAATATGTCGAAAGGTCGTGTACCTTGGCCATCGTCGATTCCTTCCTTTGAATCACCAAGTAAGAAAGAAAGGTAAGTATTTTAAAGGTAAGCCAGACCACCGGAAGAAGCCTCATAACCGAACCGGGGAAGATATACTCGTAATGGCCAAGGATGTGAAAGTAGTATTTGGAAAGGGAAAAGGCAGCGAATCTATTCCCAAAGATGCTAAGGGACATGCACCCATGTGGAAGAAGAAGTCCATCTTTTGGGAGCTATCCTATTGGCAAGTCCTAGATGTCCGCAACGCAATCGACGTGATGCACCTGACAAAGAATCTTTGTGTGAACCTATTATGATTCATGGGTGTGTATGGGAAGCCAAAGGATTCACTTGAAGCACGCCAGGACTTGCAGGGCATGAAAGAACGAGACAACCTTCATCCAGAGAAGACAGATGATGGACGTCATTACTTAAGTCCTGCTAGCTACACGCTTAGCAAAGAAGAGAGGGACAGCATGTTCGAATGTCTAAGCAGCATCAAGGTCCCATCGGGATTCTCCTCCAATATAAAGGGTATAATAAATGTGCCAGATAAGAAATTTCTAAACTTAAAGTCCCACGACTACCACGTGCTTATGACGTAATTGCTTCCAGTTGCTTTAAGAGGAATTCTACCTCCACATGTACGTCTAGCCACCGTGAAGCTATGTGTATTCCTCAATGCAATTTCTCAGAAGGCAATCAATCCAGTGGAACTAGCTACTCTACAGAATGATGTGGTTCAATGTCTTATCAGCTTTGAGTTGGTGTTTCCTCCATCCTTCTTTAATATCATGACACACCTCCTAGTTCATTTGGTGAAGGAGATTAGTATTCTTGGACCTGTGTTCTTACATAACATGTTCCCCTTCGAGAGGTTTATGGAAGTCTTGAAGAAATATGTGAAAGTCCGTTCTAAGCCTAAAGGAAGCATCGCCCAGGGCTATGGAACAGAGGAGGTCATTGAGTTCTATGTTGACTTTATTCCTGACATTGGCCCGATTAGCGTTCCCCAATCACGACACGAGGGGAGACTCAGTGGTAAAGGAACTTTAGGGAAAAAACATATATTGGCATGGAAGACGATTATTTCAATAAAGCACACTACACAGTTCTTCAGAACTCGTCATTGGTGCATCCGTACATCGAGATACATAAGGAGTTCTTACGATCCAAGTTTCTAGGGAAGACTGAAGCTTGGATTAGGCGTCAGCACATAGAAAGTTTCAGTGGTTGGTTGCGAAAAGAATGTCAAGGCGATGACAATATTGATGAGCAACTGTATTTGTTGGCTAGGCAACCATCATGGCATGTCCTCACGCACCAAGGGTACGAGATAAATGAAAATACATTTTACACAGTTGCCCAAGATAAAAGGAGCACCAATCAAAATAGTGGTGTTCGCATAGATGGCATAGATCCAAATGGGAATATACAAACATATTATGGCCGCATAGAAGATATATGGGAACTAGACTACGCACCTAATTTTAAAGTCCCTTTGTTCCGGTGCCAATGGGTGAAGCTGACCGGAGGAGGGGTAATAGTCGACAAAGAGTATGGAATGACAACAGTGGACCTCAACAATATTGGGTACAAAGACGAACCATTCGTCCTTGCTGCTGATGTGAGTCAGATGTTCTATGTGAAAGACTGTAACACCTCGGGTGTTTAAAATACTAAAACCTGACATGTCATCATATGCATTGCAAAGCATTTGGCATTTGGTGAAAACTTTGAGATGCATACACTAAAACAAGTTTATATTCATGTGGTATGTGTTGAATTGTATTGTTTGACTTAAATTCAAAGTTTGTTTGGATTTTGAATTTTTCGAGAAAACCCCGCTTTTCAGCATTTAAATCCTACCCTGAAAATCCATTTCAAAATCTAGACAGAATTAGGAGATGGTTATAGAAGCAAAGTTGTAGAACTTTCAATTTTGAACAACTTTTGTTTTTGGAGATTTTTGAGTTGTTATGAAAAATTTGAGAGTAAATTGTGAATTTTTGGCGTATGGCAATTTTGTAATTTTTGTGAACAGTGTTCACCGCCTAAGCTACATTGCCGTCGTTCCTTCTTCGGTGTTCCAGGCGTGTCGTGGCCGTCTTTGATGTCGCGCTGGCACGGAAATAGCTCCGTCGTGGCTTCCTTGAGCTTCTGCGCCGCGCTATAAGTACCAAGACGTCGTCATCGTCGTTTTTCTTCCTTTGTTTTCACCACCGTCGTTGTCATCGTTCCAACAAGCTCGCATCGTCTCCCTAGCGCTGTTGCCATCTCGGTAAAGGCCGTCCTAGTTCCGTCTTTTCCTTGCGAATCCAGCCAGCTAGCCTTGATCGCCTGAAATTGCCGAGAACTCGCTGTCCACGTTTTTCTTCCTCGAGGTCAGCAACTTCACCGCTGCGGGCGTGTCATCGTGGCCAGAGTTTTTCGGTGAGCCGTTGTCTGTAATCAGTGTACTTACGGTTTCGTTTCGATGCTGTAGTCTTTCGTCAGTTGTTGTTTACTCATTTTGATCGCTGCAGTCGCCGGTTCTCCCTTACCGACGATCTTTGCTTCGGATAGTTCACCGTAGTGGTCGGATAGTTCACCATAGTGGTCGGATAGTTCACCATAGTAGTCGGATAGTTCACCATAGTGGTCGGAGAGTTCACCAAAGTGATCGGTGCTAGCGTGGTCTCATCAGTTACGAATATGGTTTGGTTAATTTGGTTTGTAACTGTACTGCGAAGAAAAATTGTATCCAATTTATTTATTTTTGTATCCATCATCGAGCATCATGTTTCATATTCCACATCATGTTAAGCATGGCAATGTTACTACGTGTAGTAAACGAAGGTGAGCACGTGGTAGTTAATCAAGTTGCGGAGGAGGTTGATCTGTCTGTTGAGGTCGGATCGAAGACTTGTGAAACGTCGCAGGAGCCAGACTTTTCCATCAACGAAGGCAAGCCCCGGATGCATATAACCCTACCTTGTATTTTACAAATTGATTTCGCTTTTGCTTTTCAATACTGCATTAAGTGATTAGAAGTCAAGTGGAAACCTAATTGTTGCATTATCAACCTTGTTGTTCCATATCTACCTTGTTACCCGTTTAAAATCGTATATGCCTAGTTATGCTTAGCCCTGCTTAGACCGATCAGAGTTGGGTGATTACCTGTCACCTGCGAGTTTTAAATGGAACTTTGGTTACTTATGTTATCATGTGATATGGCAATGTGGAGTAATAAATCTAGACCGGGCAGACTCGGGTGTGTGTGAGCCACAAGACCTGTAATGTCTTGTGAGCGGGTTCTTCCTTTGTGGTCGATTAAGGTCCGTATCACAGGTGAACTGCTTATGGTGAGACTTTGTAGTACTAACCACATACTCGGTAAGCCTTAACTTGGCTATTCTATTACGAGAATGGCTACTCGCGCGACTTTGGGAGTGGAGAGATGGCGGGAGTAGCGTGTACCCTCGTGGCTGGAATGTGGCGGATTTTGAGGTGTCTTTGTGCTCTCGGGTGGCGCGGACCCGTTCTTGTTTAGAGGATCCAAGGGTAGGTTGGTATATGTAGGTCGGGGACCTACATATGTCGTGTGGTCTGGAAGTCCCAATTTGGGTTAATAATCGATTCAATCGTCGTTGTTCCTCGGTTATGGAGACTCGCTTCTCTGTTCATCATCGTAGTATTAATAACTGGAACTCGAGAATGGTTCGAGAAAGTGTTGGATATGAAGTTTCATGATCTTAATACGGATCGTGTCGACTTTGTATATGATCCGATGAGATTTTAAATATTGATACAAAGAATTTTGTTAAAGTGCTTTTAAGCAAAAAAACTTTGATTATTGCTAAAGCCATACCTTGAATCCACGAGCTGCATTCCCGAGTATTATCGGTTTTATTTCGGTTAAGTCTTGTTGAGTACTTTCGTTTTCGGGGTTTGTTGACCCTTGTTGCGGTGTGAGGCTCATGAGCGATCTGTTTTGGATCGTCTTTGCATATCGTTGTTCAAAGGCGATGATGATAAGTAATGTGTGGCCTTTAGGCGTAAGCGATTGATATTTGTGTGTTTTGTATATATTATAATGCCACCCCACTACTACGTTTTGTAATAATAATCGAACTTAGTTTGTAAGGTTTGAAATAAATGTTTTGTAAACTAAGTTATTGTAAGACTTCCGCTGATTTACTCTGTGTTGATAATTGGATAAATGTTGTAATACCGCAATGACTCTCGTAATGTGATCCCGCTTTCGAAATCGTGGATGATTCGGGGTTCTCCGAGGACACCCGACAGTCTTCTTAAGTTATCGGTAACATATGCATAAATGTCAAAGGTCGTTGGACAGTGACAGGTGCATGTGGGCCCTATAATTTAGGAGGTTCTGCCACAGAATGGTATCAGAGCGATCGTTACAAGGTTTTTGTTGTATTGTTTTACAAAAACTTCAAAATGATTTGGATGACTAAATTTAACTTGATAGTTTGGTCCAAATTGCTTCTGACTTATCTTATTTCTTTCTCACCATTCCTTATTTGATTAAAAGGGTCTTGTGTGGTGGAGTAGTAATCTTACTATGCCCTATATAAAAATAAATGTTGTTTATGTGCATTATAAACTTTGATGTTGTTCGTAAGAACGATTCATGCATCATGAATAATTCACTCGTTACTTCCTTCACCTCTTAGTCTGGAGTTGAGTAGTGAGTCTGATTTGAGGAATGTAATCCATCATAGCTGCTCTTTAGACTTTGATCAAGTGGTCTTACTTGGATTAAATTGGTTTCCTTCAAGATGGCTCGTGCCAAGATGACGCCCGTAAAGTCCACTTTGGACCCAAAGGAGTTCCTCGTCACCAACTTGCCCCTAGGAATGATGGTGCTAGCGATAGTAGCTTAGGCCTGATCCTCAAAGTGAGATCTGAGATTTCTGCAGAGTTAGCCCAAGCTACTAGAGATAGGGCTATGGGCGCCATTCGGTGGGCGATTACGAGAACAATTAAGGCGTCTTACCACAACTCACGAACTGCATGAACGTATGTTAGTTCAATGCAAGTGGAAGGAAGGAATGAAGCTTGGCATAGGGAAAATGTAGCTAGAGTTAGAACTCATGAGTTAGAATTTTATGTAGAAGACTTAGAAGAGCATAATACATATCTCAAGATGAGGAAGTTCATAGGCTAAGCAATCTCCTAGATCCAAATCATGAACCCCAAGTTGATGCATTGGATCCCGGTGTCATCCTTGCCGATGAAAGTGAATCAGAAGAAGAAGAAGATCCCGAAGAATTAGTAATGATTGATGAAAGTGATAATGAAGGCGGTAATAATTCCGGAATGGATACCGAGCCTGAAGTTTGATGTAATCGCAAAAAGGAGTAGAGTTGTGAAATAATTACTTCTAGTTAAGTTAAGTAGTCTTGTTTAGATGTGGTCTTGTGTTTAAATAAGTGGCACCGATGTAATGCGTTGTAGTAAGCTTTAGGATCTTTGAATAAAGGCCTGTGAATAAAGTTTGGTTTGTTATGAGCAGATCGTCGTACGCGGGGATCGCATATTCCTGGTACTTCACAAGATGATGATGATATCCCCAACCCGCCACCAATGCCGACCAATTTGGTGATGCTATCATTGCATTAGTCAATGTGGTATCAGGAAAATTCTCGTTTGCTTCATGAGATGGCTCAAAGTAATCAAAATCGGATGCATAGAAATCATGGACGCAATCCTAACGGGCATGAGGCTACATATGTTGACTTCACGGATACAAAACCCCGGTGTTCACTAAGGTGATGAACCATTGGAGGTCGATGACCGGCTTAGGACCATGGAATGTAAATTTGATCTTATTCATTGCACGGAGTTTCGTGCCGGTGTTTGCCGCCCAACAAACTTAGAGGTGCAAACCCGGTGCTTGGTATGCAAACCTTATGGCCATGCAACCCGCAGGTGTTCCATTAACTTGGATAGAGTTTCGTCTTGCTTTTAGAGCCTATTATATCCTCAAGGAGTGATGGCTATGAAGTTAAGAGTTCCTTGCCTTGAAGCAAGGAGATCAAACTGTGATGCGATGATGTAGGAAGATTCAATCACCGTCACAATATGCACCGAACATGTCAATACGGATGCCAAGAAAAAGAAATGGTTCATGAGAGGTCTGAATACCAAACTGCAGACAATGATGACAGCCTGTACCAATATCACTTATCATGAGGCAGTAAATATTGCACTTGCTTCAGAGGCAAAGTATCGGCAGCATAAGGAGCTCAAGAAGAAAAAGAATGTGCCGTCTGGACCTTTTGGTGGAACCCAAAAGAGGCAGAGAGTGATTTATCATCCAGTAAACCATTATCGTCCTCCTTATCGTCCGCCGCAGTTTCAAGCCGGGCAACAGTCAAATGTCCGTCCTGCTATAACCTATCCGAACTCACAGTCAACCAATGTTCCTAGTGGTAATGCTCCAACATCACAGGGTCACAACTATCCGTGTTACAATTGTGGGAGGACTGGTCATTTCTCTAGGGAATGTCCATATCCTAGGCAGGCTAATCAAAATTATCAGAAGGCCCCTGCCAATCAACAACAGGGTCAAGCACCAAACAAGAACCACAATCAGAATGCTCAGAAGGGCAAAGATGAGAGGAAGACAGGAAGGGTTTTCTATATTCAAGCCGGGGAAATTCCTGAAGGAGAGCCAGTGATGATGGGTATGTTTCCTGTTGCCAATCATCCTGCAGTTATACTTTTTGATTCTGGCGCATCGCATTCCTTCATCAATAGAGCATTTGTTGTGAAGTATGAAATTTCAATTGGGACAACAAAGGAAAATTTCTTTATACAGTCGCCCGGGGGACGTCTGTGTACTAAGGAAATGGTATACCAGGTACCCATAAACCTGGGTGGGCATATTTTTCCCACTACCATGATTATCCTAAAGGACCAGGATATAGATGTAATTTTGGGAATGAATTGGATGTATCAGCATAAGGCTGTTATAAATGCTTTGAATAGAACTATAAGGGTAAGTTTGCCAGCTAGTGCTTCTCAACTTCTTATCCAACTTCCAACCTTAAGAAGATCAGTGGGCAAAGTTTGTGCAACTGTCGTCAAAGAGATTAGAGATATCCCGGTAGTATGTGAATTTCCTGATGTGTTTCCTAAAGAATTACCCGGTCTACCACCAGATAGAGATGTCCAGTTTAACATAGAATTGAAACCTGGAACAGCTCCTATTTCTCGGAGAGCTTATAGGATGCCACCTAAGGAGTTAGCCGAGTTGAAGACTCAGTTGCAAGAATTGATTGATAAGGGATTTATCCAACCTAGTTCATCACCTTGGGGATGTCCGGCAATTTTTGTGAAAAAGAAAGATGAGACCTTGAGGTTATGTGTCGACTACCGTCCGTTGAATGAAGTGACCATCAAGAATAAGTATCCATTACCTCGGATAGATTTGCTTTTTGATCAATCGGCGGAGCCAAAGTTTTCTCAATATAGATTTGAGGTCGGGATATTACCAAATCAAGATAAAGCTCAAGATATTCCCAAAACGACATTTACCACAAGATATGGATTATATGAATATTTGGTCATGTCTTTTGGTTTGACCAATGCTCCAGCTCATTTCATATATTTGATGAATTCAGTATTCATGCCTGAGCTAGACAAATTCGTAGTGGTGTTTATTGATGACATTCTAGTATATTCCAAGAGCAAGGGAGAATATGCGAACATCTCGTAATTGTTCTCGACTCGTTTGAGAGAACATCAACTATATGCAAAGTTCAAAGCAAGTGTGAGTTTTGGCTTAAGGAAGTACAATTTCTTGGACATGTCTTGTCGGTGGAAGGAGTTTCATTGATCCAAGCAAAGTGAAGGATGTTCTTGATTGGAAACCGCCAACCACAGCTTCATGAAGTTAGGAGTTTTCTACGGGATTGGCGGGTATTACCGTCGGTTTATTCCAGATTTCTCTAAAGTGTCAAAGTCCATTCTTGAGTTGTTGAAGAACCAAGTCAAGTTTGTTTGGTCGTCTGACCGTGAAAAGGCTTTTCGGACTTTGAAGAGATTGTTGACCATCGCACAAAGATGTTAGCCAACCCGACATCGAGAAGTCATTTGACGTCTATTGTGATGCGTCGGGTATTGGTATTGGATGTGTGTTGATGCAAGAAGGCCGAGTCATTGCTTATGCATCTAGGCAACTTAAGCAACATGAAGAGCACTATCCGACTCATGATTTGGAGTTAGCAAATGTGGTCCATTCTTTGAAGATTTGGCGGCATTACCTACTTGGTAATACATGCCATATATATATCTGAGACCATAAGAGCTTAAAGTATATCTTTACTCAATGTCGAAATTGAATATGCGACAAAGAAGATGGTTAGAGCTGATTAAAGATTATAACTTAGAAGTGCATTATCATCCCGGAAAAGCAAATGTGGTTGCAGATGCTCTAAGTCGCAAAAAGTTATTGCAATTGCACGAAAGTAAGAACAATGGGTTTGACCTTATGTCAAGAGATGGAGAAGTTGAATGTAGATGTAATTCAACAGGCAATTTGACCAACATAATTGTTGAAGCCACTATTCGAGATCAAGTTATTGCTTTGCTCGGAAGGAAAATAAGGGTATAGCCCATATCAAGAAAAAAAAATCAAGAATGGAAAAGCGGAATGCTTTAACATAGATGATGAAGATGTGTTATGGTTCAAGGATCTTTGGTGGTGCCAAAAGTTCTGAGTTACGGCAAATAATTCTAGATGAGGCACATGCTACTAGGTTATCTATCCATCCGGAAGCAACAAGATGTACCATGACTTAAAACAAAGGTTTTGGTGGACCAAAATGAAGATAGAAATTGCAAGGTATATAGCAAAGTGTGATACTTGTCGAAAAGTGAAAGCTATATATTTGAGGTCTGGCTGAGAATTACAACCATTACCTATTCCAGCTTGGAAGTGGGAGGATATAAGTATGGACTTTATTGTTGGTCTACCCAAGACATCAAAGGGATTTGACTCAAGATGGGTGATTGTGGATCGACTAACCAAGTCAAGACATTTTATTCCGGTCCGAATACATATTCTCTTGTCCAATATGCCAAGATATATTTAGCAAGAATTATGAGCCTTCATGGAGTACCAAAGACCATAGTGTCGATAGGGGTACACAGTTTGTCTCCGAGCTTTTGAAACAATTACATTCTTTGTTGGGAACCAAGCTTACATTTAGTACTGACCTATCACCCACGGTGATGATGGATGACCGAGAGAGTCAATCAAGTACTTGAAGATATGTTAAGGTGTTGTGTCCTTAACTATTCCAAGAAGTGGGATGAGTGTTTGCCTTTGGCTGAGTTCTCATATAACAATAGTTATCGTGAAAGCATTAGAATGGCTCCATTTGAAGCACTCTATGGTCGTAGAGATGCGAGAACATCGTTGAGTTGGTCTCGAGCCCGGAGAAAGAAGATTCTTTGGAGTTGATCTTGTGAAAGAAATGAAGACAAGGTTAGGCAAATACAAAGTAATTTGAAGATAGCTCAGTCCCGACAAAGAGTTATGCAGATATAAGCGGCGTCGACCATTGACGTTTAACAAAGGGGACTTTGTGTATCTTAAAGTATCACCAATGAAGGGAGTTACTCGTTTTGGTGTTAAAGGCAAGTTAGCACCTCGATATATTGGACCATTTCAAATTTTGGAGAGGTATGGAAAAGTGGCCTATCGCTTGAAATTACCAGAACATCTATCAGCAATGCATGATGTATTCCATGTTTCTCAATTGAAGAAGTGTCTCCGAGTGCCCGAGCGAATGTTGAGATTGAAGGGGTAGGACTTGAATCAGATTTGACTTATTCAGAATATCCTATCCGAGTGTTGGCTCAGAAAGATCGTGTTACTCGAAGGAGGACAATAAAGTTCTATAAAATTCAATGGAATCAACATTCCGAAGAGGAAGCTACCTGGGAATCAGAAGATTACTTGTTAGAAAAATTTCCAGAGTTTCTAGCGTCAATATAGAATAGATAATGTTAGTTGAGCTCGGTTACTACAAATAGTGTTTTGTAAAGAAACCTCACTTGTTTTATGGAAGAGTTCGGGATGTTTTTGGATTAACACATTTCCTTTTCCATTACTTACTCTATGGCTTTGAATCTCGGGGCGAGATTTCTTTTAGGAGGAAGGATTGTAACACCTCGGGTGTTTAAAATACTAAAACCTGACATGTCATCATATGCATTGCAAAGCATTTGGCATTTGGTGAAAACTTTGAGATGCATACACTAAAACAAGTTTATATTCATGTGGTATGTGTTGAATTGTATTGTTTGACTTAAATTCAAAGTTTGTTTGGATTTTGAATTTTTCGAGAAAACCCCGCTTTTCAGCATTTAAATCCTACCCTGAAAATCCATTTCAAAATCTAGACAGAATTAGGAGATGGTTATAGAAGCAAAGTTGTAGAACTTTCAATTTTGAACAACTTTTGTTTTTGGAGATTTTTTGAGTTGTTATGAAAAATTTGAGAGTAAATTGTGAATTTTTGGCGTATGGCAATTTTGTAATTTTGTGAACAGTGTTCACCGCCTAAGCTACATTGCCGTCGTTCCTTCTTCGGTGTTCCAGGCGTGTCGTGGCCGTCTTTGATGTCGCGCTGGCACGGAAATAGCTCCGTCGTGGCTTCCTTGAGCTTCTGCGCGCTATATAAGTACCAAGACGTCGTCATCGCTGTTTTTCTTCCTTTGTTTTCACCACCGTCGTTGTCATCGTTCCAACAAGCTCGCATCGCCTCTCCCTAGCGCTGCTGCCATCTCGGTAAAGGCCGTCCCTAGTTCCGTCTTTTCCTTGCGAATCCAAACACATGCTAGCCTTGATCGCTTTGAAATTGCCGAGAACTCGCTGTCCACGTTTTTCTTCCTCGAGGTCAAGAACTTCACCGCTTGCGGGCGTGTCATCGTGGGCGAGTTTTTCGGTGAGCCGTTGTCATAATCGCGGTGTACTTACGGTTTCGTTTTGATCGTCGTAGTCTTTCGTCAGTTGTTGTTTACTCATTTTGATCGCTGCAGTCGCCGGTTCTCCCTTACCGACGATCTTTGCTTCGGATAGTTCACCGTAGTGGTCGGATAGTTCACCATAGTGGTCGGATAGTTCACCATAGTAGTCGGATAGTTCACCATAGTGGTCGAGAGTTCACCAAAGTGATCGGTGCTAGCGTGGTCTCATCGATTCTGAATATGGTTTGGTTAATTTGGTTTGTAATCAGATCACGAAGAAAAATTGTATCCAATTTATTTATTTTTGTATCCATCATCGAGCATCATGTTTCATATTCCACATCATGTTAAGCATGGCAATGTTACTACGTGTAGTAAACGAAGGTGAGCACGTGGTAGTTAATCAAGTTGCGGAGGAGGTTGATCATGCATTGAGGTCGGATCGAAGACTTGTGAAACGTCGCAGAGCCGACTTTTCCGTCAACGAAGGCAAGCCCGGATGCATATAACCCTACCTTGTATATTTTACAAATTGATTTCGCTTTTGCTTTTCAATACTGCATTAAGTGATTAGAAGTCAAGTGGAAACCTAATTGTTGCATTATCAACCTTGTTGTTCCATATCTACCTTGTTACCCGCTTAAAATCGTATATGCCTAGTTATGCTTAGCCCTGCTTAGACCGATCGAGTTGGGTGATTACATCACCGCGAGTTTTAAATGGAACTTTGGTTACTTATGTTATCATGTGATATGGCAATGTGGAGTAATAAATCTAGACCCCAAGCGGACTCGGTGTGTGTGAGCCACAAGACCGGTAATAATGTCTTGTGAGCGGGTTCTTTCACTTTGTGTCGATTAAGGTCCGTACTGTTGGTGAACTGCTTATGCGGTGAGACTTTGTAGTACTAACCACATACTCCGGTAAGCCTTAACTTGGCTATTCTATTACGAGAATGGCTACTCGCGCCTTTGGGAGTGGAGAGATGGCGGAGAGTAGCGTGTACCCTCGTGGTGGAATGTGGCGGATTTGAGGTGTCTTTGTGCTCTCGGGTGGCGCGGACCCGTTCTTGTTTAGAGGATCCAAGGGTAGGTTGGTATATGTAGGTCGTGGGACCTACATATGTCGTGTGGTCTGGAAGTCCCAATTTGGGTTAATAATCGATTCAATCGTCGTTGCTCCTCGGTTATGGAGACTCGCTTCTCTGTTCATCATCGTAGTATTAATAATCGGAACTCGAGAATGGTTCGAAAAGTGTTGGATATGAAGTTTCATGATCTTAATACGGATCGTGTCGACTTTGTATATGATCGATGAGATTTTAAATATTGATACAAAGAATTTTGTTAAAGTGCTTTTAAGCAAAAGAACTTTGATTATTGCTAAAGCCATACCTTGAATCCTCGAGCTGCATTCCCCGAGTATTATCGCTTTTATTTCGGTTAAGTCTTGTTGAGTACTTTCGTTACTCGTGGTTTTATTGACCCTTGTTGCGAGGTGAGGCTCATGAGCGATCTGTTTTGGATCGTCTTTGCATGACCGTTGTTCAAAGGTGATGATGATAAGTAATGTGTGGCCCTTAAGCGTAGGCGTTGATATTTGTGTGTTTTGTATATATTATAATGCCACTCCACTACTACGTTTTGTAATAATAATCGAACTTAGTTTGTAAGGTTTGAAATAAATGTTTTGTAAACTAAGTTATTGTAAGACTTCACCGATTTACTCTGTGTTGATAATTGGATAAATGTTGTAATACTGCAATGACTCTGTAATGTGATCCTGCTCGGAAATCGTGGATGATTCGGGGTTCTCCGAGGACACCCGACAGTCTTCTTAAGTTATCGGTAACATATGCATAAATGTCAAAGGTCGTTGGACAGTGACAGGTGCATGTGGGCCCTATAATTTAGGAGGTTCTGCCACAAAGACATGTCTACAAAATCAAAGAGAGGAAAAAACGAAGACATCAACTCAATGATCAATGAGCCAAAGCGCCACATAGTTTTTTCTGGGAAAATAAATATAGTGGAAATTGAAGACAAGTCAGACATGTCAGAAAATTATGAAAGAAATGTCCGAATTCCACCCTTCATAGTGAAGAAAGATCCAAGCATCATGTTAAATGATGAAGACACTCTATGGTTACGACAAGATCATAACCAAGGGTCATACGTCAAGAAGAAATTCACTGTTGTGCCCGCATGATACAACGATGCACTGCTGTGACAGTTTTAGAAAGTCTATATGAGATTCAAGAATTTGTGACTAGTGTTTGATAAAACTTTCTTAAATGGGAAATTGAGCTATGTAACAATTGTAGATCTTGCTGAGATGATCAAACTTGGTATTCAGAGATTTTTCATCTGAGGTCATTTAGTGTCTCATTTGAGCAAGTTTGACCAAGTCAAATTTGGTCAAATGAAAAAACAACACTTTGACTCTAGTATTATGAACTCTAAATGACTTCAAATTGAAAAGTTTTGATTACCAAGTTTGTTAAAATCATTAAGATCTACAATTGTTGTTTTGGTCAACTTTCCATTTGAGATAGTTTGGACGGTTTAAATTTGTGATTTTTAAATTTCAACGCCTACAAACTAGTTTTCGGAACCCTAGATTGTCTCAAATTGAAAAGTTTTGAATACCAAGTTTGTTCAGCTCATCAAGATCTACAATCCTTATATAAGCCATTTTTCATTTGAGAAAGTTTGAACAAAATGTAGTTCAAATTTCACAAGTGTGTGACATAGTTTTAGAAAGTCTATATGAGATTTAAGAATTTGTGACTAGTGTTTGATAAAACTTTCTTAAATGGGAAATTGAGCTATGTAACAATTGTAGATCTTGCTGAGATGATCAAACTTGGTATTTAGAGATTTTCCATCTGAGGTCATTTAGTGTCTCATTTGAGCAAGTTTGACCAAGTCAAATTTGGTCAAATGAAAAAACAACACTTTGACTCTAGTATTATGAACTCTAAATGACTTCAAATTGAAAAGTTTTGAATACCAAGTTCGTTAAAATCATCAAGATATGCAATTGTTGTTTTGGTCAACTTTTCATTTGAGATAGTTTGGACGGTTTAAATTTGTGATTTTTAAACTTCGACGCCTACAAACTAGTTTTCGCAACCCTAGATTGTCTTAAATTGAAAAGTTTTGAATACCAAGTTTGTTCAGCTCATCAAGATCTACAATCCTTATATAGGCCATTTTTCATTTGAGAAAGTTTGAACAAAATGTAGTTCAAATTTCATAAGTGTGTGACATAGTTTTAGAAAGTCTATATGAGATTCAAGAATTTGTGACTAGTGTTTGATAAAACTTTCTTAAATGGGAAAATGAGCTATGTAACAATTGTAGATCTTGCTGAGATGATCAAACTTGGTATTCAGAGTTTTTTCATCTGAGGTCATTTAGTGTCTCATTTGAGCAAGTTTGACCAAGTCAAATTTGGTCAAATAAAAAAACAACACTTTGACTCTAGTATTATGAACTCTAAATTACTTAAAATTGAAAAGTTTTGAATACCAAGTTTGTTAAAATCATCAATATCTACAATTGTTGTTTTGGTCAACTTTCCATTTGAGATAGTTTGGACGGTTTAAATTTGTGATTTTTAAATTTCGACGCCTACAAACTAGTTTTCGCAACCCTAGATTGTCTCAAATTGAAAAGTTTTGAATACCAAGTTTGTTCATCTCATCAAGATCTACAATCCTTATATAGGCCATTTTTTTATTTGAGAAAGTTTGAACAAAATGTAGTTCAAATTTCACAAGTGTGTGACATAGTTTTAGAAAGTCTATGAGATTCAATAATTTGTGACTAGTGTTTGATAAAAGTTTTTTAAATGGGAAAATGAGCTATGTAACAATTGTAGATCTTGCTGATATGATCAAACTTGGTATTCAGAGTTTTTTCATCTGAGGTCATTTAGTGTCTCATTTGAGCAAGTTTGACCAAGTGAAATTTGGTCAAATGAAAAAACAACACTTTGACTCTAGTATTATGAACTCTAAATGACTTCAAATTGAAAAGTTTTGAATACCAAGTTTGTTAAAATCATCAAGATATGCAATTGTTGTTTTGGTCAATTTTCCATTTGAGATAGTTTGGATGGTTCAAATTTGTGATTTTTAAATTTCGACGCCTAAAAACTAGTTTTCGGAACCCTAGATTGTCCCAAATTGAAAAGTTTTGAATACCATTCAGCTCATCAAGATCTACAATCCTTATATAGGCAATTTTTTAATTTGAGAAAGTTTGAACAAAATGTAGTTCAAATTTCACAAGTGTGTGACATAGTTTTATAAAGTCTATATGAGATTCAATAATATGTGACTAGTGTTTGATAAAAATTTCTTAAATGGGAAAATGAGCTATGTAACAATTGTAGATCTTGCTGAGATGATCAAACTTGGTATTCAGAGTTTTTTCATCTGAGGTCATTTAGTGTCTCATTTGAGCAAGTTTGACCAAGTTAAATTTGGTCAAATGAAAAAACAACACTTTGACTCTAGTATTATGAACTCTAAATGACTTCAAATTGAAAAAAGTTTTGAATACCAAGTTTGTTAAAATCATCACGATCTACAATTGTTGTTTTGGTCAACTTTCCATTTGAGATAGTTTGGACGGTTCAAATTTGTGATTTTTAAATTTCGACGCCTACAAACTAGTTTTCGGAACCCTAAATTGTCTCAAATTGAAAAGTTTTGAATACCAAGTTTGTTCAGCTCATCAAGATCTACAATCCTTATATAGGCTATTTTTTCATTTGAGAAAGTTTGAACAAAATGTAGTTCAAATTTCACAAGTGTGTGACATAGTTTTAGAAAGTCTATATGAGATTCAAGAATTTGTGACTAGTGTTTGATAAAACTTTCTTAAATGGGAAAATGAGCTATGTAACAATTGTAGATCTTGCTGAGATGATCAAACTTGGTATTCAGAGTTTTTTCATCTGAGGTCATTTAGTGTCTCATTTGAGCAAGTTTGACCAAGTTAAATTTGGTCAAATGAAAAAACAATACTTTGGCGGGCTGCAAAAATTTCAGACCTTCAGTCCCGGCCCAGGCCAGAAACCGGGACTAAAGGGTGGGTGGAATTGCCCGTCCAAAAATACCTTTAGTCCCGGCTGGTAACACCAATCGGGACTAAAGATCCTTTAGTACCGGCTGGTAAGCCGAGCCGGGACTAAAGGGTTGGACCTTTAGTTCCGGTTCGGCTTACCAGCCGGGACTAAAGGATCTTTAGCCGGGACTAAAGGGTCCCGTCCTATATATATCGAACGCATCTTCTATTTTTCGATCTACAACGTCGATCTCGTCGTCTCTCTCCACGCCCCACCGTCGTCCGAGCTCGCCGCCGCGCCGTCGTCTCCCTACCCGCCTGCCTCTCGTCGTCAAGCCCTTGGGTGGCCGTTGAGATTGTCTCCGCCAGACATCGCCCTCATCGCGGCTCATCTCGGCCCGTGGCTTGGCCAAAGACGCCTTGGCCGCCATGGCTATCCGCCCCTAGCTTTGTTGCTAGGCTGTGGCGCCGGCCATATTTTTTAGATACTTTTTAGATACTTTTTAGATAGTTTTTAGGCGTTGTTTGATATATATGTTAGATTAAAATGTATTAAAATTTAATTAGTAGTTTATTCTTAGTTTTTTAGATAGTTTTTGATATATGTTAATTAGATTTAAATGTATTAAAATTTAATTAGTACTTTATTTAGATAGTTTTTTAGATAGTTTTTTATTATAGTTTTTGATATATTTAGTAATTATTATTCTATCTCTCTCTCTATATGTGTTAGATTTAATTTTGATTTAGTAATTCTATCTATGTATATATGTTAGGTTTAATTAGATTTAGTAATTAATTCTATCTAGAGATTCTATATGTATACATATATATACTTAATTATTTCTATGTGTATATATACATGTACTTAATTATTTCCATGTGTTGAGATAGAGAGAAAATTGTATGTAGAGAGACATTCTATGTGTTATCACATGCATATCTAGAGATATATACATATGCACTTATTCTATGTGTTGAGAGAGAGAGAGAGAAAATTGTATCATTCTATGTGTATATATACATGTACTTATTTCCATGTTTTTGGATCGAAAGTGTTTTTTATTCGATTCCAAAGCATATACCTTATTATTGTTTATCCTTATGAAATATTATGTGTTATTATATTTAATTGGATTTAGTAATTCTATATGTGTTATCACATGTACTTATGTTATGTGCCATAGTAATTCTATCTATGTGTTATTTTGAAGATACAAATGGCTGCTCTGGATGATAACTTGAATGATGACATAATGACGGATATTATCAACGCCGGCACCAATGCGGATGTAGATGACACGAGTCAGTACTTTGCTGATTATGAGGATATACTGAATATCCCGGTGGTTGAAGATCAACAAATTGTCGCGCAAGAAAATACTGGCGAGGTATATTCGATTATCTATCATCTCTTATAGATGCATGCGTACGTATATTTGTTGTTAATCGTTGTGTTTCTACTCATGTAGCCGGTCTCTGGATCTACATCAACCACCGGTAAGAGTAGGAAAGTTCGAGGACCAAAAAGCCATTAGAGGGCCGTTTCATAATATCAGAATTCGACACCGACACCGGCAAACCATTGGGACCACATGCTCAGACATATGTCAATCAATGTGGGTTCATTGTAAGGGATAGGATCCCAGTTAGTGCTCGTGAATGAAAGCAAAAGATATCCACTCCTAATGTTAGTTTTGTATCTGATCGTGACAAGAACCTAACTTGGAGAGATATCACTCAGCATTTCACATTACAAGCAGATGATGCTTTGAAGGAGCTAGTGAGGGATTGGACAATGAAGAAGATGGCAACATTGTTCTAGAGTTGGAAGAAGACATTGTATAAAAAGTTTATCTTGAAGAATGAAACGCCGGATTTCAATGCTAAGGCGTTTGTTAAGTTGGAGTCCCATTGGGATGACTTCGTACAATACAAGACATCTCAAGAGAGTGAGGAACGTATGAGGAATCAGCAGAATGCCCGACAGAAGCAATACCATCATCGCATGGGATCAGGAGGTTATAGGAGTGCTATTCCCAAGTGGCAGAACCTAGAAGCAGATGAGAATATAATAATGCTCGAGATGAGAATTAGATGTAATTATATGCGTGCGTGTATTTATATTAGCAGCGTAGAATACGTACATAAAAATATATTATATATTAAACAAATATGTGTAACTTTACTGAAAACAAATTAAACAAAAAAAGAAAAAGAAAAAGAACCTTTAGTCCCGGTTGGGGTTACCAACCGAGACTAAAGGGTGCGGCCATGTTTGCTCGGCTGGAGGGCCACCAACCGGGACTAAAGGTCATTCTTTAGTCCCGGCTCAATGACCAGAGACTGAAGGTTCCACTTTTAGTCCCGGGATCGTTGTCCCAGTGCGGTAACCGGGACTAAAGGCCGTTACCACCCGGGACAATAAGTCTATCCTGTAGTAGTGGCTGGTTGGTTTCTGGGCTGATAAGTTCGGCTGGTGCTGATTTGTTGTGAGAGAAAAATATTATACCATGACTAATAAGCCCTGATTGAAACCAATAAGCGAACGGGCTGGTATTCTCCCTAGCTGTCTGCATGCGTATATAGGCCACCTGAAAAAGGTAGCGCTATGGGTCTAATTAAATTTACATGTGCTATCTTCAGGTGAAAAATAAAGTGCAGGAAGCAAATGGTGTCACGTATCATGTAGATTTATCAAACAAAAAAAAAGGAGAACAAAAGTGACGTCTTGTTTGGATGTAATTGGATTCATATCAATCCACATGTTTAAGTGAGACCTTGTTTAAATGTAATCGGATTCACGTCAATCCACATAAGTTAGGGTGGATAGAGTGAAACTTGAACTAAATTCCACCCCAGTACATCCCAATATATGTAGATTGAAGTGAATCCGACAACATCTAAACAAGGCCTGGACTAAAACAGTTGAGCCGATGCCATGTTTGGGTCGGTCTCCGGCGGGTTTTTACGGTTTTACCTGATGCTTGAACAGGTTAGACATGATATAACTATTTGCTAGCTAATTAATAAGGAAATTATGTACATTTTAAATTTAATTAGTTAGTTAGGTTTTATGTGGTGTAATCTATCGACGATTAAAAAGAAAATTGTACAATTGATCGTATGTTTCTAGATTATCATCGTCATAAAAGATAAGGGTGCGTACATACATGCTTTGTCACAAAGATCGATCGAGTATAGGTGTGCAGAAGCAGCTACGGATTTCGAGAGATTTCAGAGTTGCACTGCCACTGCCGGATAGATTTAGATTATGTTTGAGAGGAACCCTACCGGACTCTGCCGGATTTAACATATACATATATAAATTACTCCTTCCGTCCAAGAAAACATACAATTCTATAACAGTGTCACATTTTAGTATCTTAAGTTTAACTAATTATAGATAAAAAATATTAATATTTATGATATCAAATAAATATTATTAGATTAATTAGGAAATATATTTTCATAACAAATTGATTTGAAGTTATAAATATGAATACTATTTACTAAAAATTTGATTAAATATGAACTATTTTTTTTCTGACACGTAACTTATAGTTCCATGTTTTCTTGATGGAGGGAGTAGGAGGACGTGCATCTATGTCTCGTCGTCGTCATACGCGTCATACGCGTTTCATTTGCACTACATACACCATATATATACTATTCGTTTGTCCGCTCCACTGCCACTACTACACTGCGGCATGCATGACCCATCCAAAAGCTAAATAAAGTCCGATGCAAAAGCGACGGAGATCTCCTCCTAGTGTCAAGCATATGCACGCAATAGTCAAAGTACTACTCCTACATACCTACACACGATATTTATGAAATCAGTGATGAGTCGATGAGCATTGACCGACCAATAGTGAAGCAGGTAGGAAACCAGTAGTGTCAGCGGCTCTCTTGGGTGTATGTACATGGTGATGCGTGCTCGGTCAAGCTAACAAAGACCGGAAGAAATCCAGCAGTGACAGTTCGATCTTGTGGGTAGCCGTGGTTACGGTCCAGCAGTGAGAGAGTCATGGTCCTTTTGAATTCATGTAATATACTATATCCATTCCAATTGATAGATGTTTTTAACATTTCGAGATACACAATTTTTATTACGTGTCTAGACATATCGTATATCTAGATGTATTGCAAAAATCATATACCTACAAAAGTCCAAACGATCTATAATTTAGGATAGAGAGTGGTAGTTTTTTTCTCTTTATTTCTAACCGATTAGCTAGAAAACCATACAGGAAGTACATGAGTTTGGATGCTTGCATATGGATACGTCTCGATGAAGAACATCTCAATCGATCGATTTTCCCCCAAATACCAGGGGGCAACAGCTCGCACGACGCGCAACATCTTCGTCTTGGATTTGTGCATCTCTACTGCAGTTGATTGGCTAGGGGACACGCAAATAAATAGGCTATCATGGACTAAGCACTAGTGCTAATTCAGCTTAAGTGGAGAGGTAATTATATTGAACGTGCTACTAAGCGCTAGCTTATACTATACTATCGTTGTTGATTAACTTAGGTGGCACATCCACACGAGAAACACGGACTTGTAGTGTATTAGCAATAATGATCTGGAAGAAAGAAAGAAACTATGGAGTAGTAGCATACTGTACGTGTGTGAGAACAAATTAAAGTGCTCTGACATTGTCAAGTAACAGTGGATAGATGATGCCTAATGCTTGCTGAGAGCACTTGACCTTGCTTGCCAAAAGGTACGGTTGTCTTTTCATTTCATTTATTTTCTTAGTTGTGTGCATTGCAATTCTATATAGTCTCTGCAAGCGTGAAACCTCGACATGGTATATATGGAGTACTTATCATATACTAGTAATATACTTCTTTCTATATATCCATCACTATATATATACCACTTTAATTTTCAATTTGTTGCTTGCCTTCTGAATTGAAAATATATATATATATATATATATATATATATATATAGCATAATAACGTATAGTCATAGTATTATTAATAATTCATGAATATATAGTAAGCACGCATAATCAGATAAATTTTCCATTTCCATTGCCAGAGGTGTAGGCCGGGAAACAGTATATATAATTAGTAGAGAGAACCTATATACTATATCCTAACTAAGATTTTGTCTAATAATATAAAAAGCTAGCTAGTATATATAGTAGCTGGTTAGGCACTAAGGGAGTGAAGAAAGTGTACACGGCATGGTGGTCATGGTGTACTCCTCCACTCCACTCCACTTGCATTGCATTGTTGGAGTCAGCATTGACAGCCAACAATCCTCACCTCCTATAAAAACCCTCCCTCCCTGCTCTCCAACACAAACCCACAACTCATCATCGTCTTCTCATCCAATCGACACTAGCCATACCAAAGAGAATTGAAAAACACACACAGAAGCTTCCCATATATATAATACAACCTCATCAGTAGTCATCATCAGAGTCTTCTCACACACAAACTAGAAAAGATCAAGCTCATCATCATCATCATCATCATAACATGGCAATGGTGGTGCTTATCCTGTTGGCCCTGCTCCCTTTCAGCGCCCTTGGCTCTCGCTCCGGCCCGACGGCCGTGCAGCACCACGGCCACGCCGGCCACGGCACCCCCAAGCACTCGTCACCTCCTCAACCAACCACGGCGGAGCTAGTACGCAGCACCTGCAACTCCACGGCCTACTACGACCTGTGCGTGTCCGCGCTGGGCGCCGACCCGTCCAGCGCCACGGCGGACGTCCGCGGGCTCTCCACCATCGCCGTGTCCGCGGCGGCCGCCAACGCCTCGGGCGGCGCCGCTACAGCCGCGGCGCTCGCCAGCGGCACCACCACGTCGTCGTCCAACGCGCAGGCGGCCCCGGCCACCGCCGCCACGGCGCTGCTCCGCACGTGTGCCGCCAAGTACGGCCAGGCCCGGGACGCGCTGGCCGCCGCCGGCGACTCCATCGCGCAGCAGGACTATGACTTCGCGTCTATGCACGTGAGCGCCGCCGCCGAGTACCCGCAGGTGTGCAAGGCGCTGTTCCGGCGGCTAAGGTCCGCACAGTACCCGCCGGAGCTGGCGGCGAGGGAGGAGACGCTCAGGCAGCTCTGCTCCGTCGCGCTCGACATCATCGCGCGCGCCTCCAACAGCAGTGGCTAGCTAGCTTGTCTTCAGTGATGGTATATGAGTCTACGTGTAATGACACGAGTACACGTCTCCGTCGTACGTGTTTAGTTTTGCACAGCATGCATATGGTGTTGTTACTACACTGTTAGCTTGGTAATTAAACTGCATGTAACCTGCGTACTTATCTAGTGCTGACGAGGTGATTAATACTACTGCCACGTTGGAATTTTCATGATGATGCAGAAGAGATAGACATACATGCGAGAAAAAGAGAGGATATATATGTTGTTAATGCTAGATATACAACCATACGATGGGCGCAAGATGCTGAAATTATATTCCTACATGTTGTAATTCCTCCATCCCACAAAGAATGACATTCTCACTTCCCTAGAAGTCAGACCGTCTCAATTTTGACTAAATATATATAAAAAAATATTAATATTTATGATGTATAATTAGTATCATTAGATGAATCATTGAATATATTTTCACAATAAACTTATTTGGAGATACAAATATTGTTAATATTCTATACAAATTGAGTCAAATTTGAAAAGGTTTAACCGGCATCAACCCCATAGCGTCATGGTTTTTTGGACGGATCGGAGGGAAGGATAATACCACTAAATCACATCTGAAAAATAGAAGGTAAGAAATAAATAAATCTAAAAAAGAGCAGGTGGTGTTATTATCTAGACTGGCCCAAGAATAAAAGGGGAACAAAAAAAAACCTGAAAAGATCACACTACGTTTGTTATGCATGCTACAGTGGGTTCAATTAGTCTCTCCCCTCCTATATTAAATTAGATACAGCTGTGTGTGTTCATCACTTTTCTGCTACACACAATATATATAAGTAGCACCTTTTGGTTACGTTTAGCAGGCACATGTATCGGCATAAAAGGTGCTTGTACAATAACTTTGTACAAGCATATGAGCAGCTCATCAACTTTGCGTTGCACTGCATGTGATCTCCATGATACGGTTAGGAAATGAAGGGAGTCGATCCACTCATCAAACCACTAAAAGTAGGATTAAAAATTAAAGCTGGTCGATCAAATTGATTAATATAAATTGAAGATTGAAAGAGTTTGAGGACTTCACCCCCTTTAAAAGAGAAACAAATGAAGTGGCACATGTAAAGGCCTGTTTGGCAGGGCTTCTCTGAAAATAGCTCCGGCTCTGGCTCCTCTGAAGGAGCAGCTCATCTAGAGGAGCTGAAGCCGTTCTGGAAAATGTTTGGCAAAACGGCTCCTTCGCACTAGACGACGTGAACTCACAGCAAGGAGCCGCGTGAAGCTCGTTTTTGAGGCTTCTCCTGCGCATGCAAAAAATGGCTCCGGCTCTTGACCGGCTCCCCATGCGGAGCCCTTTCTAAACAGGCGTTTGGCACAGCCCCTGCAGGAGCCCTGCCAAAGAGTTCCTAAAAGTTAATAGCTAGATTTTGTTTTTTTCATGTAAAAAAATAATTGTAACTGGGTCAGCGAACCTTAGATTTTAAGGATCGCTGACCCAATTATTTTTTTATATGAAAAAACAAAATCTAGCTATAGTAACTTATTTTACTGTAGTAAGATAGATGGCCATGCAACTTATTTTGATTATCCATAAAATTGATATGAAGGTTTTTCTTAAAAGATAGCTACCATTACCACAGTAAATCTTTCACATTTAGGCCGGGTGCACACACGAGCAATAGCTTCACCAAGTAGGAAGTATACAGGCACTATAATCTACTCCTACATCGTCTGAAAAAATAATATATGAATCATATATTATTATTGTCTACAAACACAAAAAAAAATGATGTAGTTGCACACTAATCAGCAGATAATGGGCGCACCATCTACTGCGATAAGATACTAAGATAGAAAGATGCCGTAAAAAAGAGCAAAAAAGGGCAAGAAAAGGTGCTGAGTCCGAGAGGAGAAATATGAGTGGCCAACACGCAAATATATGTGCACTCACTCACTACACAAATGTATACAGTCCGTTCGCTGCACTACTAGAGAACAGACTTTAGAACGATGTCCTAATTTGGCATTAGCCTCGACCCGGTTGGTAATACCAACCGGGACTAAAGGTCCCTGCCCAACGGTCGTCCACGGGGCATGGATCTTTAGTCCCGACTGGTATTACCAACCGGGACTAAAGGTTTACCTTTAGTCCCGGTTGGTAATACCAGCCGAGACTAAAGCTTTTAGTTCCGGTTTGGGTGATGCCCCGAGAATAAATATTAATCTTTAGTCCTGGTTTGGCCCCCTAACCGGGACTAATTATCCCGGCCTATACACCAGCTCATTTCTTCCTCCCTGAGCCCGAGCCATTCTATTCAAACTCACTGCCTCTGTTCTTCAGCTTGCTGTTGTTCTTGCTCTCTCCCCCTCCATTGGTGTTGCTCTTCGATTTTGGAGGTAACAAACTTAATCCTCTTATGTTTTATCAGTAGCTTATCTCATTTTGCGATGTAGATGCATATGTAACTTTATATGTTGGACTTTATTATGATTTTATATGTCATTTTTAGCTCAAAATCACATGATGATCTGCATATATGTTTGGATAAACAAAAGTTAAATTAGTTCATCAAAATCACGCCTCGCTCGTCCTCGCTGGAGCACACGTCATCCTCGTCCCCGGCGGCTTACGTGATCTTAGAATTAAATTTTCCATGAAATGAAAAACCTAGAAAATACTTAGAAAATTATATAAAATCCATACTAGTTGAACTTGCGGACCGTGTTCATCTCGGCGAGCATGTTCTCTGCCGAGCGGTAACGGACGTCAAGGAGGAGCTTTGATTCTATGAGGGAGAGCGACAACGGTCATGGAAGACCGTGTTGCCTTCCTCGTAGAATCGGAGCTCTTCCTTGGCCAAGTACGGTACCGTCCGGTGGAGAAATGCTAGCCGAGATGATCACGTAAGCAAGATCAACTAGTACGGATGGTTATTTATTGAAACATGTTTTTGAGCTATGTGATTTCTATGTCATTTTTAGCTCAAAATCACATGATGATTTACAATAGTAAAAGCACTTGATAGTTTGGTATTTTACTATTATACATAGTACATATTTCATGGTTTAGTTAGATAAATAAATAATTTTAGTTTTATTTAAATATATTATTTTAGAAAATATGAATTTTACACTAGTTTGCAAAAATAAGTATAGAAAGTAGATGACAACTGGTACCGGATCCTCGGCCTCTCGTTCGATTGCGAAACGACTGAGGCCAGAACTCCCTCTCATTATCTGCGGCAAGTGTAAGCAGAAGATTGTGATGGAGTACCGAGTCAAGAGACAGGGACCCAACAAGGGTCGTGTTTTCTACAAGTGCCCGGATCGTGATGTGTGTTTCTTACGCATTTGATTATTATGGCTAATTGACCTGCTTTTCTTGAATATTTTTGATTAAATATTTTTTGGCTTTAATTTCAGTGGGAGGGCAATGGATGTGATGGTTGGTACTGGGAGGAAGATTATGCTACATACGTGCAGAATTCGAGTGCGCTTGAGGTAGCGTCTTCTGATGATGAGGCAGTGAGCCAGCAGGAGAAGCTTATTGATATTCAACAGAAGAATGATTTGTCTGTTTTAGTTACGTATGGTCACGAAATAATTATGTTACTGAAGTGCATTGTAGTTTTAGTTTGTTTAGTGATAGTTGGGATTGCTTACGTTGTAGCCAGGCTTAGTTAATTAATCAACCATGTGTGTGTCATCTATGTTGTGTAATAAAATACTTAATTATGTTTAAGGTTTTCATAATTTGTCGTGTAATGCAGATTATGTCACGCCATTGGATGTATAATGCCCATCGCCGCTCCCAAGACTTTATTGAGGGCGTGCACTATTTCTTAGATGTGGCCCACTGACAGGCGTATGCATACTGTTCGCTTTTCTGTATGGACGTATTTGCCCCCGTCCCGAAGTTGAAAGAGCCATGCGCCCATGGCCCCATCTCTTAGTCTGTTCTTCCTCCTCGCGCTCACTCTGTCTCTCACTCTCTCGTCCTCCCGACGCGGCAATGGCGGCGGAACCATAACCCTAGCCGCCGGTGTCTTAGAGCCCGCGCCCGTGCCCGCGCCCGAGTCAACTACTGCCGCTGCCCAACTCCACTACCGCCCGCGCCCGAGCTGTCCTCCCGTGGCCCCACTCTTGGTCTGTAGGCTCTGCTCCGTGGCTGCGCCGAGCTTTTGAAGCCATGGCCGAGCAGTGGACTGGAAGCCCGATGAAGGTACCTTCGACGGGCTCGAGCACGACGGCCAGCGGCAGAAGGGAGTGCCCTTATTGCCATGTTCCTTTGGTCCGGATCCAGAGCAAGCAGCCGGCGATAAAGGTTCAGTGGTTTCTCATGTTCCCTTACAACATTAAGGTTAGGATTCTTGACATTGTTGACCTCATTGTGTCTCTTGATGCTACTCTGGTTGATGCGTTTTTGTGTGCAGGGTGATCATACTACCTGCGGCTTCATCTACTCTGAGTTGCAGATTGAGGCCTTGGAAGCACAGGAACACCGATTGCAGACTGGTAAGGAGACATCAGCTGAGTGTTATGCCGAGTTGAAGGAAGAATTGCAAGAGTTGAAGCAAACTGTGTATAGTGTTGTAGCTGATCTATGGAAACTGAAGGTCCAACCTGCTGAGCCAAAGCTTGAGCCACTAGTAGAGAACAGACCTCTGATCCAAGGGCCAAACCAGGCTCTAGTCCCGGGAAATATTACGCCCGGGACTAGAGAGACCTTTAGTCCCGGTTGGTGGCTCCAACCGGGACTAAAGGTCCCTGCCCAACGGCTCCTACGCCAGGCCGTTGTGGCAGGGGACCTTTAGTCCCGGTTGGAACCACCAACCGGGACTAAAGGTCGACCTTTACTCCCGGTTGGTGGCTCCAACCGGGGACTAAAGGTCCCCCCTATAAATCCTACTGGCCGTCTTCTTCCTCCCCGAGCCTGTGGCAGAACCTCCTAAGAAATTGGGCCCACGTGCACCTATCGATGTCTCAACAGACCTCAGATAGCGTACACAAGTTCCCAACAACTTAACAGGTCTGTCGGGTGTCCTCGGGAAACCCGAATCATCCACGAATCTTTTACAAACAGGATCCCAATCACAGTCATTGCAAATTACAATATTTTTCAATATACATACCAGAGGTAATAAAGCGGAAGACTTAAGTTTAATATTACAAACCAGTTGTTTCAAACTTACATAACCATAAGTGTCATACAACCATAGTAGCAAGATAATATTACATTAACATTATTTATTTCACACAAACTAGTGCCTTGTCCAAAGGCCATTCATCATTCCTTATCGTCATCGACTTCATACACTGACATGCAGCAGGGACCAAATCAAGCCTGCGCATGCGACTCACCTGCAACAAGGGTTAACAAACCCTGAGTACAAAAGTACTCAACAAGACTGACCCGACGAAAAAGGGTGAAGGTCTTAGGGATGCAGGTGTTGGGGCAAGGTAAGGATGTAGAAAGACTCAAAAGTTCTTTGCCAAAAGCTTACTATTCTTGATCCTATTTTCAAATTTTACCACTAAGTATTTTAGTTCAATATCTCCAACTAAGTGTTCATATCCCATGTTCCAATCCTTCTCATTCCATTCTTTTTCTCATGTTTTAGTAATTCATCAGTCCTACATTGCTTCTGTAATGAATCGAGTCTCCATATCCGTGGAGCACCGGCAATTCGAATTGATTCAAGTCCCAGCTGGGGATTCCTTATCACACGACATATGTATAACTTAATCTTGCATATATCAACCTCGCTACCGGATCCTCCCATACTAAGCCGTCTCCACGCCACCCGAGAGCACAGCACACCTCAAATCCGGCCACATTCAAGCCACGAGGGTACACGCTACTCCCGCCATCTCACCACTCCCAGTGCGTGGGCATTCGTCTTAGTATCGGATTAGCCGAAGTAGGCTTACCGGAGTATGTGACCAGTACTACAAAGTGTCTCGTTCAGAAGATCCACAATGAGTGGCCTTTAAGCGACATAGTTGGCAACATTACCCAACATTCAAGATAAGCCACCCAACTAGTCTCTAGTTCATTCTATCTTCTTTCTTTCTTTCTTTGGCCAGTATGCCATCTTTGATTGTATCGAAACTTTTACTTTGAAAACCTACCATAAAGCATACTAAGCAATTCTACGCCTTTGTAAATGAAATCATCTTCAAGGATGGTAAACAATTAACAAGGTAGGCAATGCATCAAGTAGGCAACATTTGAAGTAAATCAATTTAATGCAATAAGTAACATAAGTGATAAACTTTTCAAAGTAAATAAGGTAATGGTTTAATGCATAAACCGGGGCTTGCCTTCGTTGACGATCTCAGGTTCCAGATCAGCACCACTATTATCGAATCCCGTGACAACCGGGGATGCTTCCAGAACTTGCTCAACTAGAATCGGTTCACTCTCGGATTCTACACGAAATAACAGCATATGCTTCAACATGATGATAATGTAAACATGATACTTTCATGATGCATGAAATATAACAACACCTTGAATACAATTTTCCTTCACGGTACAGTTACAAGCCAACTAACCAAACCATATTCGTAACGGATGTGACCACGTCAGCACCGACCACTTCGACGAGCTCTCCGACCACTTCGGCGAACTCTCCGACCACTACGGTGAATTCTCCGACTACTACGGTGAACTCTCCGACCACTACGGTGAATTCTCCGACCACTACGGTGAACTCTCCGACCACTACTCTTGAAACCCTACTGGTCACAAAACATGATCAAAACACTAATCAAACACTTGGGGTTTGCTTTTATTTATTTTTGAATCAATTTGGAAATAAGCCCAAAAATAAACTTGTCCCAAATGACCTCAAAATTTTATTTAAGCTGCCTCATATCAAATTAGTGTACCAAAATAAATTTCGTAATTTTTGGAGCTATACAGTGGCCTACAAAAATCATGGAAATTGCATTTATTAATTAATGGACTGAATTTTTGAACATTAAAAATTTATTCAAATTTCAAGTTTCAAAATTTTAAACCATACTAGAGCATGTACAGAAGCTACACACAAAATTTCAAAATTTTTGGAGCTTTGATTATTTTCCTACAAATTTCCAAAGATTCAGCACTATTCAAAATCAGAAAATAACAAAAGTCACTATTCTCTCTCTTGCTCTCACTGACAGCCGGCCCCCACATGTCATCCCTAACCTCGTGCTTTGACCGTGGCCGCGACGGCGCTGACCGACGCTAGCGCACCGACGGTGAGCTCAACTGCGACGACCATGGTATCTAAACACTCACAAAGACTAGCCGCGTCGATCTATGGGGTTTCAGAGGTGGATTACGACATGGAACCAGGCTCACGCCGTCCATGGCGGACGTGGTGCCACGGCAGCGGTACGTCGGCGAAACAAGACCGGTTGAGATCAAACAAAATGCTCAGAAAGGATCAGCAGCTCACCCCGGACGTGATGAAGCAAAGAATGAGACCGGAGGCGCTACGGTGACACGGGTCGACGGTGACCGTGCTCACGGCGGAGAAGACTTCGTCGGCGACGTAGTTCCGGCGACTGCAGTGGGCAAAATGACCAAGCAAGAGCGGAATAAGGACCACAGCATCAAGACGAAGCTATATGACCTACAAACAAGGACAACGGCTCACCAGATGATGCTGGCCACGGTGAACCGGAGCTTCGGTCGAGATCGCCGGCCGCGAGGAAGAAGAGTCGCTAGCGGCGGTTCTCGGGGGACTCAGGCAACCTCAGTTGGTGGGATGGGTTCAAAAGGAAGAGACGGAGTTGTAACACTGATTTGCCGAAACTGGTTTGGACTGAGGAAGCGAGGGGAACTCGCCGGAGTTGAGGCGGCGACGTCGGGAAATAGAGCAGAGAAAGAAAGGGCGACGACGGCGTTCCGGGCTTTATAACGTGTCCAGGAGCGCGCGGAATCGACACGCAACGAGCATGCAGTGCCAGCACGAAGCCAAGGGCGGCCGAGGGCGAGCTTGGAAGACCGGAGAAGGTACGCCGGCGGTGGGGCGGTGATCGTGACACTGTTCATAAGAATTACAGAATTGACACTGAGTTTAATTTGCAAATTACTCACAAATATTCTAAAGAAGTTGAAAATCTCCAAAAATGAAAGTTGCTCAACTTTTCAAGCTCTACAACTTTGCTTCAAGGAACATTTTCAAATTCTGCCTCCATTTTGAAATTTGAATTTGGGGTGCATTTGAGCATTTGAATAATTTCAAAATTACTCCAAATTTTATATGTAAACTTGAAAAACTTTGAATACCAAAGTTGATCCTTATAAAATAAGCTCCAACTTTGCTTTTTGTCACAACCCCAAATTCCAAATGGATTTTGAAATATCCAAAAGGGGCAAAAAGGACTTTTATAAATTGGATTTGAATTCAAATTTGATTTGTCTTCCTTTTACTTAAATTTTGATTTTTGACTAGTAACATGGCCCATTAGGGTTGTTTGAGTCAAATGACACATGGTCTCACATGATCACATGAAATTTGACCCTTGTGGTCATGATCTTTGTTTAACGTTTTGAATCACATTGCATCACATAAAATAACAACTTATGAAACAAATCTTATTTAGTGAATGCATTCCAAATTTTCTTCTTTATGAATGCTTTGCAATGCATATGATGACATGCCAAGTTTTAGTTCTAGGTCCAAACACCAGAGGTGTTACAACCCTTCCCCCTTAAAGAAATCTCGTCCCGAGATTTAAAACTTAAGGCTAAATAATGGAAAAGGAAATGTGTCAAGCTAACACATCATAACTTTATTCAAAAGACTAGTGGGGGGTTTTCCAATCTTTTGACAAAATAAACAAGTTACAATATAGATGAGGTATTGCAACTAGAGAGAAGCAAAGAAGTCAGGAAAGTTTTCTTCTAAATAATCCTCAGACTCCCAAGTAGCTTCTTCTTCAGTGTGCTGGTTCCATTGTACTTTGTAGAACTTGATTGTACGCCTTCGAGTGATTCGATCTTTCTGATCTAAGACTCTAATGGGGTACTCAGCATAAGTCAAATCAGGTGCTAATTCTACATCACCAAAATCGATCACTTGGTCAGGTACTTGAAGACACTTCTTCAACTGGGATACATGGAAGATATCATGCACAACTGACATGTGATCTGGTAGCTTAACACGATAGGCGATTGGTCCACATCTTTGTTGGATTTGAAACGGACCGACATAACGGGGCGCCAACTTTCCCCGAATCCCAAAACGATGAACTCCTTTCATTGGTGATACCTTGAGGTAGACATGATCTCCCACTATGAATTCTAGAGGTCGCCTCCTCTTATCAGCATAGCTTTTCTATCGGGATTGAGCTACCTTTATATTAGCTTGTATGAGTTTAACTTTCTCTTCTGCTTCCTTGACCACATCTGGTCCAAAGAACCAACGTTCTCCAACATCTGACCAATGTAAAGGTGTCTGGCATCTACGACCATACAATGCTTCAAATGGTGCCATTTTAATGCTCTCTTGATAGCTATTGTTATATGAGAATTCAGCTAAGGGAAGGCATTCATCCCATATAGCACCATAAGAGAGAACACATGCTCTTAACATATCTTCAAGAATTTGATTTACCCTTTTCGTCTGTCCATCGGTTTACGGATGATAAGCAGAACTATGGATAAGTTTAGTTCCCAAAGACTCATGTAGACTTTTCCAAAACTTGGATATAAACAATGACCCTCTGTCAGAGACAATGGTCTTGGGTGCCCCATGCAGACTGAAGATTCTATTCAGATAAAGCTTTGTATACTGCTCCGCTCGATATTTATCTCTGACTGGTAAGAAATGAGCTATCTTGGTTAGGCGATCAACAATAACCCATATTGAATTGTAGCCTGTAGATGTCCTAGGCAACCCTACTATGAAGTCCATACAGATATCTTCCCACTTCCAAGATGGAACTGGCAAGGAATATAATGGACCCGCAGTCTTCATGTGAATCGCTTTGACTCTCTGACAAGTATCACATTTGGCCACATATTGAACTATTTCTATTTTCATTTTGGTCCACCAATATCTCGTTCTCAGATCATGATACATTTTATTGCTACCTGGATGAATGGAGTATCTTGTAGAATGAGCTTCATCAAGAATCTGCTTTCGCAGCTCCGGATGTTTGGGTACTACCAATCTATCTTTGAACCATACGACATCTGATTCATCTATCTTGAAACATGTTGATCTTCCAGATCTGACTTTATCCTTGATATGGGCTATGCCCTTACTTCTCTGTTGAGCAGCAATGATCTGATCTTTGATAGTGGACTCAACTGCAATATTGGACAGGGAACCTTGTTCTATGATTTGTAAATTCAGATGCTCCATCTCTTGACACAATGTTCGTTGCATAGGTTTCACAGTCAGACAATGGCAATGACTCTTGCGACTCAGGGCATCGGCAACCACATTAGCCTTGCCCGGATGATAATGCACTTCTAAGTCATAATCTTTAATAAGTTCTAACCATCTTCTTTGCCTCATATTCAACTCTGACTGAGTAAAGATATATTTCAAACTTTTGTGATCCGTATAGATATGACATATATTGCCCAATAAATAATGTCGCCAAATCTTGAGTGCATGAACAACAGCGGCTAATTCAAGATCATGGGTGGGATAATGTTCTTCATGCTTCTTGAGTTGTCTGGAAGCATATGCTGACTCTGCCTTCTTGCATAAGAACACAGCCAATACCAATTCCAGATGCATCACAATAGATATCAAATGACCTCTCGATATCAGGTTGTGCTAATACTGGTGCAGTTGTCAGCAACTTCTTCAATGTCTGAAAGGCCTCTTCACATTCTGTTGACCATACAAACTTAGTGTGATTTTTCAGTAGTCTAGTAATTGGCTTCGCAATTCTGGAGAAGTCAGGGATGAACCGACGGTAATACCCTGTCAACCCTAGGAAACTACAAACTTGATGTACAGTTGTAGGTGCTTTCCAATTAAGGACTTCTTCTACCTTGCTCGGATCAACAGCTATACCTTCAGCAGATAACACATGACCCAGAAATTGTACTTCCTCTAACCAAAATGCACATTTACTGAATTTGGCATATAGTTGGTGATCTCTTAATCTTTGTAGAACAATATGGAGATGTTCCGCATGTTCCACTTTGCTCTTAGAATAGATCAGAATGTCGTCAATGAACACCACTATAAACTTATCCAACTCAGGCATGAAAACTGAGTTCATCAGGTACATGAAATGAGCCGGGGCATTGGTCAACCCAAAAGACATGACTAGATACTCATATAGACCATATCGAGTAGTGAACGCTGTCTTTGGCACATCTTCTCGTCTGATCTTAATCTGGTGGTAGTCTGATCTCAAGTCTATCTTCGAGAATACCTTAGCTCCCGCAAGTTGATCAAAAAGCAAATCAATTCGGGGTAAGGGGTATTTGTTCTTGATGTTGACTTCATTTAATGGCCGATAGTCAACACATAACCTTAAGGTTTGATCCTTCTTCTTCACGAAAATAGCAGGGCATCCCCAAGGTGATGAACTGGGTTGAATAAAACCCTTGTCTAACAACTCTTGTAGTTGCATTTTTAATTTTGCTAGTTCTTTGGGTGGCATCCTATATGCTCTTCTGGATACTAGTGCTGTTCCTGGTTTCAGATCAATTCTGAATTCTACGTCTCGGTCTGGTGGCAAACCAGGCAGATCATCGGGAAAGACATCCGTAAACTCACATACCACTGAAATTTTCTCGGCTCCTTCAACAATAGTTGCACAAACTGTTTCCACTATACTTTTAGGGAAGGGAAGTTGGATGAGAAGTTGGGTTTTGCTGCCAGGTTCTACGCAAGACATCTATGATAGCCTCGTGTTGGGTTAACCAGTTCATACCAAGGATCACATCTATATCTTGATCCTTTAATGTCAGCATATTGGTAGGGAACTCATAACCTCCCAAATCAATAGGTACATGCTGAACTACCTCCCTTGTACAGATTCGTCCCCCGGGCGACTGTATATGATAGGGCTCTTTTGTTTCCCCAATAGCTATCCCATGCTTCACAACAAATGTACGATTGATGAATGTATGGGATGCACCAGAATCAAATAAGGTAATTGCAGGATGCTTAGCAATGGGAAACATACCCATCATTACTGGTTCTCCTTCTGGAATAGCTTCCACTTGAGTATAGAAGACCCTTCCAGTTTTCTTCTCAGCCTGTCCCTTCTGATTGTTCTGAGCATTGCCCTTGTACTGATTCTGAGCTGGAGTAATAGGGGCTTTGGGTGCATCAGGATTGTTCTTCCTAGGATATGGACATTCTCAGGAAAAGTGTCCGGGTTTACCACAATTATAGCATGGATAATTGTGATTCTGGGGAGTAGCATTGCGGTTTGCATTATTTGTATTGTTTGGCTGCTGCGGCGCTTGATGAGTATAAGGCGTATTAGTTGAAGGGCGAATAAAGATTTGCTGCCTACTTTGGCTTTGTTGTGGGCGGAATGGTGCACGGCCATGATTCTGAGGATGGTAGATCACCTTTTGACGCTTTCCACTCGACGATCCAGAAGCAAAGGACCTCTTTTTCTTCGCCTCCTTGTGTCGGCGATAATTCTCCTCAGAAGCGATAGCAATATTGACAGTCTCATGATAAGTTGCGTTGCCACAAGTTGCCATCATGGTCTGAAGCTTGGTGTTTAGACCTCTCATGAAATGATTCTTCTTTTTCCTGTCAGTATTCACATACTCTATAGCATACTGCGACAGGTGATTGAAACGCCCAACATAATGCATCACCGGGTGCTCCCCTTGCTTAAGAGACAAAAACTCTTCTAACTTCATGGTCATCACCCCGTCTGGAATATAGTGTGCCCTGAAGGCATCCTTGAACTCCCTCCAGTTGATTTGATGGCCAGCGGGCTGTACTGCTACCAAATTTGTCCACCAGGCACCAACAGCTCCTCGGAGTTGCTGTGCCGCAAACCTTGGTTTCTGAACGTCGGTATAGTGAATCAGCTCGAACTTTTGCTCTATTGTCCTAAGCCAATCGTCAGCTTCTAAAGGTTCATCTGCCTTAGAGAACACAGGTGGACGTGTGTTAGAAAAATCCACATAGGTTGACTCGTCATTTCCATTACGACGACCATGATTAGGGTATGGTGCCTGCTGGTTCTGCGCCAATTCCCTTAACAGCCTAGCATTCTCTGTCGTTGCGTTGACGAGTGCGGCTATGGCATCTGCCATAGTTGAAGGCATTGGTGGAGGATTTGGGCACTCATCATCGTCATGTGAACCACTAGCACCAGTTCGGGTGATAGGACGAGGCATCTGTTAGAGAACACGTTTACTTACATTATTCTTTATTAAAAGCATTTAAAAGGTTTCATGCTACAAAGGGTTACTTATTTAAATTACATGTCTTGTATCCCACAAGACAACCCTGGTTTACTAAGAATGTAGTAAAGGAACTATTACTACTTCGAGCTCTCAGTCATCGGCATCCGTGCCCATATCGACGAAACCTCACTTTCATCTAAGAAGTACACTAACTCCTCAGGATCCTCCTCCTCTTCTTCATTCTCGACTTCTCCTGGAGCTACAATCATTTCTTCATCTGTAACTTCACCATCCCCATGAGGTGGATGAAGTTGAGCGTACAATAGGTGGACATTCTCATGAAGAAGGGCATTGTCCATCTCCAGGTCTTCTACGTAGAATTCCAACTCATGGACGCGTTCATTGGCCGCATCCTCTCGTGTCCAGGCTTCATTCCTCAACTCGGTATTCTTGGTGATGTCCCTTTTCATTTCCACTAGCTTCTCTTGATCTTTGGCATGAGCTCAATGAAGAGTGTTGAGCTCCTTGGTAAGGTTCTCAATATTGGCGGGATTGCTTGAAGATCCTTCATCTCCTAGGGTCTTGGAACTTCCTTCACCAAGCTCACGGTTACGCGGTGCCAACTGGTGACGAGGGACTCCGTGAGGTCCAGTGGACTTGCGTGCAGTTATCTTGGTCTTTGCCATAGCCCAACCACTTTTAAGGGGAATTATTATGCAAGGTGTTCAAGCATGATGCATGAATCGATCTTACGAATCCGAGTACAAAAGATTTATACAATCAAAAGTACTAGATTTTTAATACATAGGACAAACCTAATCATATTATCCGCCACAAACTTTCAAATAAGATAAGATTGAGGCTAGATTAGAGGGAAGAAGAAAGAAATTTGAACTCAAAATATCTAGTTTAATTTCTTTGATCCAAATCTGTTTGAAGGTTTTCAAAAGCAACCTACAATGATCATAGATAGGACCTGCTCTGATACCAGCTGTGGCAGAACCTCCTAAGAAATTGGGCCCACGTGCACCTATCGATGTCTCAACAGACCTCAGATAGCGTACACAAGTTCCCAACAACTTAACAGGTCTGTCGGGTGTCCTCGGGAAACCCGAATCATCCACGAATCTTTTACAAACAGGATCCCAATCACAGTCATTGCAGATTACAACATTTTTCAATATACATACCAGAGGTAATAAAGCGGAAGACTTAAGTTTAATATTACAAACCAGTTGTTTCAAACTTACATAACCATAAGTGTCATACAACCATAGTAGCGAGATAATATTACATTAACATTATTTATTTCACACAAACTAGTGCCTTGTCCAAAGGCCATTCATCATTCCTCATCGTCATCGACTTCATACACTGACATGTAGCAGGGACCAAAACAAGCCTGCGCATGCGACTCACCTGCAACAAGGGTTAACAAACCCTGAGTACAAAAGTACTCAACAAGACTGACCCGACGAAAAAGGGTGAAGGTCTTAGGGATGCAGGTGTTGGGGCAAGGTAAGGATGTAGAAAGACTCAAAAGTTCTTTGCCAAAAGCTTACTATTCTTGATCCTATTTTCAAATTTTACCACTAAGTATTTTAGTTCAATATCTCCAACTAAGTGTTCATATCCCATGTTCCAATCCTTCTCATTCCATTCTTTTTCTCATGTTTTAGTAATTCATCAGTCCTACATTGCTTCTGTAATGAATCGAGTCTCCATATCCGCGGAGAACCGGCAATTCGAATTGATTCAAGTCCCAGCTAGGGATTCCTTATCACACGACATATGTAGAACTTAATCTTGCATATATCAACCTCGCTACCGGATCCTCCCGTACTTAGCCGTCTCCACGCCACCCGAGAGCACAGCACACCTCAAATCCGGCCACATTCAAGCCACGAGGGTACACGCTACTCCCGCCATCTCACCACTCCCAGTGCGTGGGCATTCGTCTTAGTATCGGATTAGCCGAAGTAGGCTTACCGGAGTATGTGACCAGTACTACAAAGTGTCTCGTTCAGAAGATCCACAATGAGTGGCCTTTAAGCGACATAGTCGGCAACATTACCCAACATTCAAGATAAGCCACCCAACTAGTCTCTAGTTCATTCTATCTTCTTTCTTTCTTTCTTTGGCCAGTATGCCATCTTTGATTGTATCGAAACTTTTACTTTGAAAACCTACCATAAAGCATACTAAGCAATTCTACGCCTTTGTAAATGAAATCATCTTCAAGGATGGTAAACAATTAACAAGGTAGGCAATGCATCAAGTAGGCAACATTTGAAGTAAATCAATTTAATGCAATAAGTAACATAAGTGATAAACTTTTCAAAGTAAATAAGGTAATGGTTTAATGCATAAACCGGGGCTTGCCTTCGTTGACGATCTCAGGTTCCAGATCAGCACCACTATTATCGAATCCCGTGACAACCGGGGATGCTTCCAGAACTTGCTCAACTAGAATCGGTTCACTCTCGGATTCTACACGAAATAACAGCATATGCTTCAACATGATGATAATGTAAACATGATGCTTTCATGATGCATGAAATATAACAACACCTTGAATACAATTTTCCTTCACGGTACAGTTACAAGCCAACTAACCAAACCATATTCGTAACGGATGTGACCACGTCAGCACCGACCACTTCGGCGAGCTCTCCGACCACTTCGGCGAACTCTCCGACCACTACGGTGAATTCTCCGACCACTACGGTGAACTCTCCGACCACTACGGTGAATTCTCCGACCACTACGGTGAACTCTCCGACCACTACTCTTGAAACCCTACTGGTCACAAAACATGATCAAAACACTAATCAAACACTTGGGGTTTGCTTTTATTTATTTTTGAATCAATTTGGAAATAAGCCCAAAAATAAACTTGTCCCAAATGACCTCAAAATTTTATGTAAGCTGCCTCATATCAAATTAGTGTACCAAAATAAATTTCATAATTTTTGGAGCTATACAGTGGCCTACAAAAATCATGGAAATTGCATTTATTACTTAATGGACTGAATTTTTGAACATTAAAAATTTATTCAAATTTCAAGTTTCAAAATTTTAAACCATACTAGAGCATGTACAGCAGCTGCACACAAAATTTCAGAATTTTTGGAAATATGATTATTTTCCTACAAATTTCCAAAGATTCAGCACAATTCAAAATCAGAAAATAACAAAAGTCACTATTCTCTCTCTTGCTCTCACTGACAGCCGGCCCCCACATGTCATCCCTAACCTCGTGCTTTGACTGGTGGCATGACGGCCGACCGACCGACGCTTAAGCGCACCGACAAAGGAGCTCAACTGCGACGACCATGGTATCTAAACACTCACAAAGACTAGCCGCGTCGATCTATGGGGTTTCAGAGGTGGATTACGACATGGAACCAGGCTCACGCCGTCCATGACGGACGTGGTGCCACGGCAGCGGTACGTCGGCGAAACAAGGCCGGTTGAGATCAAACAAAATGCTCAGAAAGGATCAGCAGCTCACCCCGGACGTGATGAAGCAAAGAATGAGACCGGAGGCGCTACGGTGACGCGGGTCGACGGTGACCGTGCTCACGGCGGAGAAGACTTCGTCGGCGACGTAGTTCCGGCGACTGCAGTGGGCAAAATGACCAAGCAAGAGTGGAATAAGGACCACAGCATCAAGACGAAGCTATAGGACCTACAAACAAGGACAACGGCTCACCCGATGATGCTGGCCGCGGTGAACCAGAGCTTCAGTCGAGATCGCCGGCCGCGAGGAAGAAGAGTCGCTAGCGGCGGTTCTCGGGGGACTCAGGCAACCTCAGTTGGTGGGATGGGTTGGGAAGGAAGAGACAGAGTTGTAACACTGATTTGCCGAAACTGGTTTGGACTGAGGAAGCGAGGGGAACTCACCGGAGTTGAGGCGGCGACGTCGGGAAACAGAGCAGAGAAAGAAAGGGCGACGACGGCGTTCCGGGCTTTATAACGCGTCCAGGAGCGCGCGGAATCGACACGCAATGAGCATGCAGTGCCAGCGCGAAGCCAAGGGCGGCCGAGGGCGAGCCTAGAAGACCGGAGAAGGTACGCCGGCGGTGGGGCGGTGATCGTGACACTGTTCATAAGAATTACAGAATTGACACTGAGTTTAATTTGCAAATTACTCACAAATATTCTAAAGAAGTTGAAAATCTCCAAAAATGAAAGTTGCTCAACTTTTCAAGCTCTACAACTTTGCTTCAAGGAACATTTTCAAATTCTGCCTCCATTTTGAAATTTGAATTTGGGGTGCATTTGAGCATTTGAATAATTTCAAAATTACTCCAAATTTTATATGTAAACTTGAAAAACTTTGAATACCAAAGTTGATCCTTATAAAATAAGCTCCAACTTTGCTTTTTGTCACAACCCCAAATTCCAAATGGATTTTGAAATATCCAAAAGGGGCAAAAAGGACTTTTATAAATTGGATTTGAATTCAAATTTGATTTGTCTTCCTTTTACTTAAATTTTGATTTTTGACTAGTAACATGGCCCATTAGGGTTGTTTGAGTCAAATGACACATGGTCTCACATGATCACATGAAATTTGACCCTTGTGGTCATGATCTTTGTTTAACGTTTTGAATCACATTGCATCACATAAAATAACAACTTATGAAACAAATCTTATTTAGTGAATGCATTCCAAATTTTCTTCTTTATGAATGCTTTGCAATGCATATGATGACATGCCAAGTTTTAGTTCTAGGTCCAAACACCAGAGGTGTTACAACCCTTCCCCCTTAAAGAAATCTCGTCCCGAGATTTAAAACTTAAGGCTAAATAATGGAAAAGGAAATGTGTCAAGCTAACACATCATGGTATAATAGATGGTGATGAATTGAAGGAGCGAGTTAGGGATTGGGCAATGAAGAAGATGGCCACCCAGTTTTAGACTTGGAAGAAACACCTATACACGACGTATGTCAAGAAGAACATAGCACAAGATTTCACTGTCCCAGACCCGATCTCAAAGCAGAGGCCCTATTGGGATGAGTTTGTACAGTACAAGATGTCGGAAGAGGGTGTGAGTCGGGTGATAAAGAACCAACGTAATGCCCAACAGAAGACATATCACCATAACTTAGGATCAGGTGGCTACCCGACTGCCATTAAGAAGTGGAACAAAATGGAAGCAGACCTTCTTGCCAAGGGTATCACACCAGAATCACTCGAGTGGGGAGAGCGTGCAAAGAATTGGTTTTTCGCTCATGGGGGAACACTGGACCAGGAGACAGGGAAGTGCGTTTATGGCGCAAGACTGCAAGAAGCAGCAGAAAGATTGTTTTATGCTCAGAGAGCTACTGCTAGTGGTGCGTTTAGGCCCAACAGAGAGAAGGATGAACTGACATACGCCATCGGGACTATTGAACATGGTGGCCGAACTAGAGGCAAAGGAAGTGTCTCGTGGGAGCATGGATTCCCTCAGGACAGACCTTCCTACAAAAGCCACCAAAGAAAGAAGGAAGAAGAGGCACAGCGGCTCTAGAGGTTGGAGGAAGCAGTGCGTGAAGCACAAGAGCGGGAAAAAAACCTTGAAGCGAGAATGTAGGAGGAAATCAGAAGGCAAGTGCAAATAGCAGTGAGTGCAAGCAAGCAGGCATCAGAGTCAGAAAGCAAGCAGGAATCAGTGAGTGCTCAGTTGAAAAGCAGCTGCGCTTCCACAGAGGTACCAAATCAAGGGGACACAGGACTGTGCTTCCCTGTGGATGACGTCACTGAACCTTGTATATCGTGTGAGCTACACATTCTGAAGGGGAATTCCACAATCAAGGTGGCTATCGGTCTTGTTAATCCTATCGACCGAACCAAGACACCAAGGATTCATGGGAATATAATCCAAGAAGGATATGCTACCATCTCGGTAGATAAAGCTGAAAAAGGTTTTAGTGATTTGCCTCTTGACATTCCTGGAGGTGATGGCGAGAGGACTCTAGGAGAAGCAGAGAAGACATTAATTCTATGGCGCAAGCGCTACATCATCATTCCCGGGATGTCGCCTCCACCTCCTCCTAAACTACCTCACCATAGGTGCGGATGAAAACACTACATCATTAATTTATATTGGCTTAAATAATTAACAATCTGCTCATAATAATATGTCATTCCTTTTTTTTGTAGCAGATCCTCCCCCAACCTAAATCCAATTGTTCAATCACCAAATCATCATAGTGCTCTGTACGATGACATTGTGTTGGAAGGCGAGGCTGCATCCACACCATCTCCAAGGAGGTCTCCAACGCCGCAGCCGCCACCTCCAAGGAGGTCTCCAACGCCGCTGCCACCACCTCCAAGGAGGTCTCCAACGCCTCCCCCGCCCCCACCTACCAAGAAGCCAAGTACTAGCAAGAGGCCAGCCCATAAGCGAAGAACCAGGTCCCCAGGCAGAAAGAAAGCCACCGTGAAACCAAGGGCTATTCCCAAAATAATATTTGAAGAGAAGGAAGAAGTAACTGATGCATATAAAAAAGATATGTCCATATTCCATGACAAACTTAAAAAGGATCAAGAAGCAAGGAGAAACCCGAAGAAACCGTACTTCTTCATAGCTCCAGATATTTTAAGAAAAAAGGTGGCTTCTTACTAGCAACAGCAGCGGGAATCTCGTAAGCCGTCCAAAGCAACGTTAACGGACTATGACCGCACTCTCACCAAGTCAATTGAGGTGGCATAGAAAAAGAAGCGGACAGGGAAAGGAGTTGCACAACTCGGACAACAATCGCACCAATCAGTCCCCCCGCTAGTTGTTGGTAATGAATATGGTTCGAATTTAGGATTAATGCATTAGGCAAACATACCTCCGGATGTCGATTTGGATCACCTTGGTGAATTTATTGAAGAGACTGGTCTCAACCTTTACCAGATATTTGGTGATGGAAACACTGAGAGTGCGGCGGAGGTTGATATTTGGCTAGAAAAAATTTATACTAGGCTAGAGTCTATACAACCCTCAAGCCTTAGGTGATCTGGGGACGCAAATATACCTACTAAACAAGTGGTACATGTAGGCGTCTACCGGTGGAGACTTCTGTGTTGGTGTCAGAATTAGAGACGAACATTGGTTCCGTGGCGATGATGTTATGTATGTTGACTTTGCAGAATTTCATCAACTATGCCACCTGACCTCTCTGGACAAAGTTATCATTAGCTGCTATTGCCTGTAAGTAATAATTCTTTTGATCTATTATTAAACTCATCATATGTGTGTATATGCATATAAATTATCCTAACAAGTGCTATATATATGTAGATTTACAATGACAGAGCACAGAAAGGAAGACTGCAATGAAATTGGTTTTGTTGATCCCCATATAGTATTCAAAGACCCAGTTACTCCAAAGCTTAATTAGAAGTCCGAGTCAGAGAGTAACCTCATGAACTTCTTAGTGAACCAACGCCACAAGAAGGATATACTCTTTCCCTACAACTTTAAGTGAGTGTTAATAATGTCGATCATCCTTAATGGCTCATATGTTGATTCTAGTTAATTAATGAGTGTTATGCGTTATATCCTATAAACACATGCAGCAATCACTAGATATTGATGGACATCGATCTGGTGAAAAGTCACTTGATAATCTATGACTCGATGAGAAAACCACAACAAGACTACCAAGATATGATAGATATTATCCAGAAGTAATTTCGGTATCTCTAGCAACTATATATACACACAAACATGATGATTAACTATATCTGATGACGTGGCAAATTTTTTATTGGGCAGTGTTTGGAAAACCTTTATTGAGAAGCAACACATGGGAAAATGCAAAGCGCCACTGAATGTAATCCCTTTGAAAGTAAGTCCCCTAAATCGCATCATCTTTATTAATTAAACATATAGCTTTCACCGGATCACCAGATTGGATGACAAATCTTTTTCTCGTAAAGTGGTGTCTGAGGCAGGAACATGGGGACAACTACTGTGGTTACTATGTTTGCAAGTTTATCAAGAAGGTCTCCCAAAGAACTCCTACAGAGAGACTCAAAGTACGTTAAAAATACACTATATATTCATTTAATTATTATTATTGATTGTGTTACTATGTCTTTATATATATGTATGTACATATATTAATTTATTTTCCTTTAATTCAAACCTGTAGGCTCGATGGTTGGAGGAAAAGGTCATACGGCAAGACCAAATCAAAGCAATTCAAGAGTCTATAGCTGGATTTTTTAATGACTAGGTCATCGATTCCAAGGGCGAGTTCTACTTCGACCCAACACTGCCATGGAAGCCAAGCTAGAGGATGAGAGGAAACTTGTTATATCACAACAACTGTAATGCAATCTTTTGTAATATATGCACATGAAATAATATAATGTAAAATACACATATGCATGCATGCATGTAAATATATATATGATGCATGCATATATATATATATATATATATATATATATATATATATATATATATATATATATATATATATATATTTCTATGCTTGAATTGTGTCGTTTAATACGTTCATTGTGCTTGAACCGAAACATACTATACGCGCGTATAAATGTATTATTAGCAGCGTACAATACGACTTCGAAAACCTATTTTGAAAAGAAAACAAAAAATGAAAAGAAAAGAAAAAAGAAAAAAATAACCTTTAGTCCCAGTTTGTATTACCAACCGGGACTAAAGGGTGTCGGCCTCGTGGCATGTCAGGAGGCACCTTTAGTCCCGGTTGGTGTTACCCACCGGGACTAAAGGTCCCCTTTAGTCCCGGTTTCCGACCCGGGACTAAAGGACCCCCCTTTAGTCCCGGATGCTTGCTCCCGGGTGGGGAACCGGGACTAGAGGGGGTTCCCCACCGGGAGTAAAGGCCGTCTCTGTACTAGTGAGCTGGACACGAAGAAATGCCATATTGTGCTTGATTGTTCAGTTGTATCGCCAGTTTTTTGGCTTTGTATGTGTCCTGATTGGTGCATTTGTTGTTGCTGTTATGTGGAAGTGAACAGCTAGAATGTGTGTTAGTCAGCTAATGTAAGTGCGGGTTAGCTAATGTGTGACTGTGTGTATGTATGTTATCCTGGAATTGAATTGAAATGAAATGTGTTCTGTTGAATCAATTAACATCTTATGTTCCGAATACCAGATATCTTCTTTTCTTTCTAGAATTCAGAACCAGCATATACAGAACTGAGCATGCCATATTGGCCACCACTTATATAGAATTGAGCATAGCGTACCAGCATATCAGGTTCACAACCACTTAAATCAACATAACAACATACCAGGTTCACAACCATACAAGGTTCTAGCATTCTAACTACAAGGTTCAACTGCTAATCTTACAAAAGCATACCAGTAGCAGCATACAAGTTCTCTTTTTATTACAAAAGCATATCATAAACTGCTAACAAGCTCTAGTCTTCATAGACTAGCCTCCTAAGGCTACTAACAACAGTAGTAGGTGGGTCGGCTGTAGCCTTCTTGAGCTTCTTCTTGATGGGTGTCTTCTTCTTCTTTGGTGTGCCCTTTTTCTTCTTCTTCTGAACTTTCTGTTTCTTGGCTTGGGAGGGACCAGCTGCATCTATTGGAGCTTCTTTCCTATATTTTAAAGGTGACATTACATATTGTGAAGTGAAAAATAATGAGACAGATTTAGTGCACATAAACATACCTTTTGTTAGCCTTGTTCCTTGATGGAGCTCTCTCACCATCTTCTCCAATCTCTGCCAGTTTGTAAGTTTTTGAAAAGTGTACAAAATCTCCACATCTCCTACATTTGACCTTCTTTTTGGATGCCCTTTTCTCCAAGCAACCTCTTTGCCTTTGAACCTTTGGTCTTCCTGCTCCTCTGCCTAGCAACGGTGGATACACTTTGAATCCAAGTTCCACAATAGGCCATTATGACCTATCTAGGATAGGTTCAATTCTGTCCTCATAGGTTGCCTTGAACCTAGCCATTGAGTAATACTCATGGACAAAATCTTCAATTTTCACCCCTTTGTTGGACAGGATCCATGCCAAAGCATGTTTGCAGGGCTTCCCTGTCAACTGCCACTCCCTGCAGGAGCATTTATGATTCTGTAAGTCAACTGTTTGTCTTTTCTGATTGTTCCACTCATCCAAGATGGTCACTTCTACAATATCAACATCACTAACTGATACCTTGACCACTTTGAGTTTATTGCTGATCAAGTTGAGCTCCTTCATCGCATTTGGGAGTATTTCATCTGTCCACTGCCTAGCAAGCATCTTCCTAGTGTATCTCTTCTCTATGATCAGCTCTCTAATTCTGTCAACTAATACATGCAGTAGCAGACCTTTGAACTTCTTTATTTGTGCATTGAAGCTCTCTGAAACATTATTTGTCAAGTAGTCACACTTGCTGTTTTCTGAAAATGCACACCTGTACTAGATCCTGTTGTGGTGCTCCTCAAGGTACTCAATGGATTTAGGTGCAAACTCAAAAATTTTCTTCATGTACCACTGAAATAGCCCTTGTGTGTAGCTTCTAGTTGCAGGGTACAAGTGATCAGTGAACACCTCACCATAATACTTCTTCAAAAAATTATGATACAAATGCCTCATGCACTCCCTATTTTCAGCTTGTGGGAAGATAGACCCCACTGTAGTCTCTAGTCCTTTACATGCATCTGTACATATAACCAGATTTGGAACATCTCCTACAACCTTATGCAGCTGTTGTAGGAACCACTTCCAATTATCTTCAGTTTCTGACTCAAAAATTGCATAAGCTATATGGTACAACCAATTGTGTCCATCCACACCAGTAGCTGAAGCTAGCTGACCCTTGTATTTAACATGCAAACATGAAGCATCTACCCCAATAAAAGGTCTGCAACCAGATAAGAATTCATCCACACATGGTCTAAGAGCAACAAACATCCTCTTGAATAAGTTTTTGGTGTCAATCTTCTCTAACTCTATCTCTACTAAGCTACCAGGGGATACTGTGGCAGAACCGCCTAATCTAATGCCTCCTAGGAGTACTTAACTTTCATTAGACGCTAAGTACCCAAGGGAGGACATCAAATTCCACGGTTCCGTCGAGCACACCCCAAGGGAGAACTTGAAAATCCAATTTTCTATCAGGATCACAAATGAGAGAATAAAGCTTACATCATTATTAACCATTTCTTACATCACTTTTAATACAACATCAGAGTATAATATTTATTGTTTATAATAGCGGAATATGATCATGTTATCAGAGTTATGAACACTTTAATTTAACATCGGAATATAAACAGGTGAACAGAGTTATAGCGGAAATAAATATCTATTTATGACATGATGAAGCATTGATATATAAATTATGATAACAGATTATAAAACTTTTATTTATAAAAAACATATAGTGAGAGTTATAAATAAAACTATGATCGCAGCGTAAAGGAATCCTCTCTGAGCCCACCAGGAGGGATCCACACACAAGGGTCAGCTCTAGCATCCGTCTGTCACCTGCAACAGGGGGAAATAAAACCCTGAGTACTCAATTATACTCAGCAAAACTTACCCAATAGGAGGAAAGAAAAGACTCCAAGGATATGAAAGTCTATCTGGCTTGTGGGTTTATTGCATCTGTAGGAAGCATTACTAAGCGTGCGTCCTTATATTCAATTTATTAGCAGTCAGCATTAGTTCATTAACTAACCATTCTACGTAACCACCTGTGCTACTTTCAAGCAGGTGGTAAGCAATCAGAATTATTTCACCATCTTTCATCTTCTAGTTCATACTACGGTGCTAAATTGTAGACAAGTCGTATCGGATCGCCGGCGATTCGCAAATCAATGTGTCCAGCTGGGTACCCCGAAACACATGCCCCGCTTGTACCCCAGGTACAAGCAGGACCAACCCACTACCCTCCTATCATGGGGTCTAGGTCCCCGTCCAAACTTGGACTCCAAGCCCCGCCGTTGAGTCTCGGACTCAGTGTGGTGCTTGGACCTCCACCAAAAAACCACCCTGAAAGTCGGTCCGGAAAGAGTCAGAACCCATGACAAGAGAGTAACAAGTCTTCCCAAGCCCATACATAAGTATGTGTTCAGGA